>CM061531.1:240345539-240630337 GCA_030545055.2 Neoaliturus tenellus | reverse complement strand
AGTAAAATCAAGTGACGCAAATATTGCAGAAAAAGCAGCAGCTTGGGCAGTAACTACAGCCATGAAGACAAAAGCAAAGTTAGGTGGTGGAAGACGTCGCAGAGGAAAACCTGCAAAGAGAGGCGCTCCCAAAAGAGGTGGAAACATTAAAAAAGGACGTCGTAGAACTCATAAGGCAAGTGTAAAGAAGACTTCTGTTTGGCAAATGGTAAAAAACGGAGCAGGTTTATACCTAAGACCATACCGTGTGTACTAAATAAGAAGAATCAATTGATAATTCCAAATAAAGCCTTAACAAATCATCAGTTAAATGATTATGTAAATTGTTTGAAAATACCATTCTTTCGAGGAGTTTTTATGAAAGATGCATTACCAACTAAAATATGGAAAAATGAAACTGGAATAGTAAATTTGGATTCCACCTATGGTCCAGGCACTCATTGGGTATGCTATAAAAAACTCGGACAAACCATTTACTACTTTGACAGTTTTGGCAATCTACCACCGCCAAAAGAACTGCAACATTATTTTCGAAACTCCAAAAACATTTTTTACAATTACAAAAGAGAACAACCTAACAATACTGAAATATGTGGGCATTTATGTTTGGAGTTTCTAGCGAAGAGTGTCAGTCAGCTTTAAGATGTCATCGTATACAGTGTCACTGAGTGGAAATTCATCCACATTGAAAAGTACGCTGTTCCCAGCATTGCGTCTATCCAAGGAAAGATTATGGGAAGCGGCATTACTTGATTTGACTACCTACAATTCAATTCCTAATGTTACAGAAGGAAAAAACAATTTACTACATTATTATGAAACTAAGGATGCTGCAGGAAAATACTCAGAATTGAAAATAATTACATTTCCTACTGGAGCTTATGAAATTGATGATATAAACCAATTATTACAGAAACAACTCGGAGAAGACAATATCACCGTTAAAGGAAACAATAATACTTTAAAAGCAGAAATAACTTCAAAATATTATATTGATGTCAGCTTGGAACAGTCGATTGGCAGTTTACTTGGATTTACAGATACAAAAAAAAAAATCTTAACTCCTGGAACTACTCATTCAGGTGATTCAACTGTAACAATATTGAAAGTAAATAGTATTGATGTCACGTGCAACATTATACACGGATCGTATAGAGATGGAGTTAATCAACATATTTTACATACATTTTATCCAACAGTGGCCCCCGGTTTTAAAATTGTTGAGAAGCCACAAAACTTGATATACCTACCGTTAAACACCAGTTTCATTTCAGACATCGTACTGAACATATTGGATCAAGACGGTCATAGTGTTGACTTTAGAGGAGAAACAATTACTATACGGATACACATCAGAGCAGCAACATAAAAGTCAACATGGGATTATCATTTAAACCGCAACGGAAGAGTCGGGAGCTCAGTAGCTCCTCGACATTGGAAGAGTTAACATCGGAAAACATTCGTTTTCTACAGAAGATTGGATTGAAACTTAACAGCGATGGATATCCTGGATATATCTCAAGGACCAACGTTCGACGAAACACTATGGGAGAAGGAATATCACACGCACAACCCTTACACTTCATCAAAATTAAACAATAACGATGAAATAAGGATCCCCATTCAACAACAAGATATTTACACTTTACCGTGTGAAAGTTACTTGTACATTGAAGGACGGGTATTAAAATTGGATGGAAAAACTGCTTCAACAGTTCCTTTTATAAATAACCCGATGGCATATCTTTTTGATGAAATAAGATATGAAATATCAGGGGTGACGGTTGATTCAACAAAAAAGGTTGGTTTAACAACGACATTGAAAGGATTAACATCATTAACACCGCATGAGAAGAATTCAATAGTCACCGCCGGATGGGTTGCCCCCGATAAAGACACTATAACACCAGCTTCCAACGGTCACTTTGATTTTCATGTACCTTTACGATTGCTTTTGGGATTCGCTGAAGATTACAAACGGGTAATAATAAATGTCAAACAAGAATTAGTATTACTCAGATCTTCAACTAATAAGGACTTGATACTTGCAGACCCTGCAACTACGGAAGATAAACTGGAATGGCAACTACAGTTGGATAAAGTTGTTTGGAGAGTACCTCATGTAAGATTGGCTGATGAACATAGAATCCTATTATTGAGAAAGTTGAAATCTGACCGTGATATTGTGATGCCATTCCGAAGTTGGGAATTTCATGAATACCCTACACTACCTCAGACAGAACGACAAACATGGACCATCAAGACATCAACTTACTTGGAACGAGCAAGGTACATAATACTCGGTTTTCAAACTAAGCGAAAAGATGTTATCACTGCAAATGCTGGTCAATTTGATCACTGTAAAATAAAGAATTGTAAAGTTTTCCTAAACTCTCAATTTTTTCCCTATGACAATTTGAATGTCATGTTCAGCAAAAAACGTTTTTCTATTTTATACGATATGTATGCAAGATTTCAATCGTCATATTATGGAAAGACTAATACACCACTATTATCACCTGACCAGTATTATTCCAAGGCTCCAATAATTGTAATCGATTGTTCAAAACAAAATGAATCGGTAAAATCATCAAGTGTAGATATAAAAATTGAAATGGAATTTGAAGAACCAGTAGCGGATGGAACTTCGGCATACTGTCTAATTCTACATGATAAAATAGTTACTTACACACCGCTGACCGGAATTGTGAAGAATGTACTTTAAGAAGAATTGTACAACAACTGCAAATTTTTGAGGTTAGAATTATCTGCTTTAATTTTTGAGGTTAGAATTTCATTTGTGAAAGACAAGTTCAAAACAAACAATTATGTAATTGTATAAATTTCAAGGATTTACGAAAAATATAAAAGCGAGAAAATAATTAGTAGAAACTTCATTCTATCTTCAACCGTCGTATGGGAAACATCATTCGCAAGATGAATTCTACTAACGGAGAAGAAAATACACCTCTAATGGATGATAATAGTTCAGATATAGAAAAACAAGTTGAACGAGAAATGGACGAGTTCCTAAAATTCAACAAACATAAGAAGAGAGAAGAAGAAAAAGCTGAAAAAGAAGTAAAAAGGAAGAAGGTTGAAGTTAACATTACAACCAATATTTTAACAGAAATATTTCTTCGGATTATTTACCCAATTTCTTCATGCATGACAAAAAGTATATCAGTTGGAATTTTAAAATCAATGGATTATTCACCAATTGTTATTTTAAATCATGGAAACAAAATGGTTACTTTCAGTGAATTTACTTGGGAATCTCTCATGAAACATTTACATCTTTTGGAGTGCTATTTAAGTAACAACACATTTGGAAGAAGAACAAGATTAAGTTTATTGGAATCAAATATTGAAGTTGATATAGTAAAGCATCGTGGAGGACAAATTGTTCGCTTCAGAGATTTAACTACACATAATGTTAAATTATATTTCACTAAAGAAGAATTTTATACTTTAAGTTGTACTACCGGTCCCGTCACCAGATATTTGAAACAACTAATATTTTCAAGTGCAATAATTAAAGACTATCTAATTGATACATTGGACAAAAAACCTTTTGTTCCAATTTTATACGGTCCCGTGGATACTTCAATCTTTAATAGAATACCTCAAGAAGTTGAAATGTGGAGACAATTAAACAACTATCACACTAATTTTAATATTGATGAAGTGGCACAAGAAGTGAAAGAAGAAGAACAATCCTGTCTGTTATAAACATCGGCTCATTCAATTTTTAAGTCAGTTGTTAGTAAGACTTCATCATGAATAAACGGGTTTCGTTTTCTAATGCGCCACATATAATGGAAGTTAAAAGAGGTATAATTGAATTTCAAGCTTTCCGAGGAAATGATGGTAATTTTATTATTAAAGAATTAGTAATCTTGGACATGAACACATCAGTAGTTTATCATTATTTGTTCAAACCTCCAGTACCATTTAATAGACTAACAACTAAAGCGAAAGTTACAAACAAATGGTTGAACAAACATTTTCACAACTTAAGATGGGATGAAGGTTTCATTAATTATAATATGATGCCGCACATTATGAATCATTATTGCAAAGAGTTTAAAATTATCTACACAAGGGGATTGGAAAAAGCAAATTGGATACAATCATTTACAAGCAACGAAGTGATTAATGCAATAATTGATAAAGATTTCCAATGCTACTTCAACGAACTTTGTATTTCATCAAAAAGTTTTAAACATCGAAGGTCGCAGTGCGCTTTAAAGAATGCCTACCGCTTGAATAATTTCCTTCAACAAACTGGTGGGGGTAGTGTCAGTGGTGGGGGTAGTGTCGATTATAAAAGTGAGAGCGCTACCATGACACAGCATGAGTATTACTCAAACCTCCGAAGAGACAACATCTCCGACGGACATTCTTATTAACAAGAAGATTAACAACAACATCAATATGGCATCACAGAACTTACTTCAAAGTTTAGTTGATCAGTTCAACGCTCATTCTAAATCATCAATTCTACCTACGAAGAAATGTTCTGAACTAAAAGAAGAAAAACACTACATCATTCATACTATTAAGAAAATGGAAACTTCAGTAGGTGATGCTATAAATTGCACTTTGAGCGAGGCACCTTATACAATTGGTGATGAAGCAAAATTTCAGATCTTCTTACCAAAGCGCTTCATACAACTACTTCAAAATGAAGATCTTCGTATAATTCAACCCGCGCACTCTATTTGGTATCACATGGACCCAGTGGAAACAACTCTACTGAACTTACAATTCATGTAACACCTACTACTGATTAATTTGTACATAACATTGTAAATATTTCTTTGTATTTGTTTTTTCAATAAATATGATATAAAACAAAACAAAAAATAAAATAAAAAAGCAACATATTGTAATGTCTTTGTACATTACAATATGTTGCTTTTTTTAAAAATTCCACAGGATGACCTTGACCCAATTTTGTATAATTATAAAAGGGGAAATGTACTTGCAAAATTCATCAGTCTACTGCTACCTTTCATACCGTACACATCTCGCTCTTAATCCCTGAATATAAAACTGCAACATGTCCCTAAAGGTTAAGTGTGCATCTTATGATACCAACACCATAACTACTTTTGAACAACTTGAAGATTTAACTAACGAAATGCGAGTTTTACTTACCGGTGGTTATCACTTAACTGTTGATGTTAGTGCTACTAATACAAGGATGTTCACTAAAACAAAATATTGCGATGATGAAATATTTATTTCTACACAACCTACAACTTCTTCATCGCCAACTGGTCAACATAACATCAAGTTCCAAAAGTACCAATGTTGAATAACTTTTGACAGACAAAGCTACAACTAAAGAATCACATGATCAATGTGAGTTAATAAAAAGGATGTGATACTTGTATAAATAATCATTCGCTTCTTAGCTCTCACCACGACAAGACCTATTTAAGAAAATGTTGTACAGAATGATGATTCAACTTGATGGAAAAATCTATGGAAAAGACTACAACACCATTGAACAAATGACCCAAGATTTAGATGTATTAACTAAAGAAGGATATCAAGCTAAATTAATTTTAAAATTTCCTGAAGTACATCCATTATCAACAGAAGAACTTGTTGCTATGGCTAAGGCGGAGAGAGAGAAAAAGTCTGAAGAAAACAAAGAGAAACAAACTTCCTAAATTTTAATAATCCTTACACTTGTAAGGTATAATTTTTTAAAACTCCATTTGGATGACCTTGAAATTACCCCTACCACTTTTCACAGTACATAAAACTCACTATTGAACACTATACACTCTTATTCTTTCACTGGACTCCGCAGCGTCAACATGGAAGAGCAAAAATACAAGTACAAACCTCGTTACTGTTGTGAACAACAGTGTACAGATTTAGGACCAATGATGGTGGATGGGTTAGCTTGTACTAAATGTGAATTCTTCGGATCTTGTTATTGCAAATGCAAAACAAAACAACTACCACCACCGGAATTGCGAACTTTCAAATTTTACAAATCAAGATATTTTCATACATGTTGTCCTCAAAGATGTTTCAAATTTCACCCTCTAGATCTTGCTCATTGTCAACGCACCAATTCTCATCAAGATGATTTTTGTACACATATGATAAAAAGATGTAAATACAGATCAGATTGGTATTCCGATCCTGTAGAACCATCAAATGTGTAATTTCAGTTTTACACTCTTTTTTAAAACTTCATTTGGATGACCTTGAGATTTCCCCCCACCACTAGTTCTAATTTTTATATAATATTAAATCATTCCACTTCCAACACTCTAACTAACAACATGGAAAACAAATTTATCAAATTTGAACATATAATAACTGACAGGGAGGAGATGGAAGAATTGTTTCAAAACTTACTTTCTGTCATTGACGAATATCCTATAAGATGGTTCAGAATTGTAGTTCAATATTTAAATCCTGGTGAATTGTTTTCTTCATCAAGTGAAGAAGATGAAACAACTACTTCGGTTCAAATAATTGAATTAAAAGATGGAGAAGAAGAACTAAATGTTTTATTCAATCATAAGCTCAAGGTTCCCTATATAAAAGCCCCCTCCCTAGACAGCCCCCCTCCCTAGACGCCTGCTCAAGGTCACCATTATATAAGCCCCCTCCCTATGCGCCGATCCTCATTCCATCACCAACTCTCCAATAATGAACAACTCTCCATTGGCCCGAATGAATTCTAGTTTTGAAATAAACTCTAAAGAAGAGTTACAAGACATTTTTAATATTTTACAAGAACTTGTAGATAATTTTACAACCATCAAAATGAATTTGGAAATAACATACGATTGTCCTATTTGTGATAAGATTGAAAGTTCGGACGAAGACAGTTTACTAAATCTAACTCCTGCACCATCTGACACTACTGATGGTAATAATGAACAGCAAAATATTTCCCCCACCACTTCTTTGTAATTCTTCGTTCCCCCCACCACTTCTTTATTTAACTAACATTTCTCGCTTTCACTTCTCATTCCGTCTTCAACTTTTGAACTATCAACATCACTTGTTTTAAAATTTCAAACACTACAAAATCATGATGGATATGATGGATGAAGTTCCCTTCATAACTAGAATGGAAGAGGATAAATTGAAATTGGAAATTAAACGATTGGAAATGGAACGGGAAAACCAACTCGAAATGTTACGTTTGTTCAAGCTTTTCAAATACATCATCTGGGGACTCTGCGTTTACCTTCTCATCGTCGTTGGTGTTTGCATTTACAACTCTGTAGTTCATCACAAAAGTTCAACTTGTTTAAACTCTGCTGTTGCACATTAATTATATGTTCACAAATAAAATTCAAAATTTACTTCAGCCTATCCCACTATCACCAACTAGTTCAACTTTGAACTATTTCTGGTAGTAGTTGGGTAGGCTTTTTTAAAACTTACTCTGAATGACCTTGACATACTTTCCAGGCTCCAGTTATAACTGTTGAATTTCAATTTTGAACTAACTCTTAATTCATGCCCAATTCTACTTCAAATTCAGGGCATATGCTCTCGCCATCTGCACCCTGCAGCTGCCCTGCCAACTGACACCATCTGACCCCTGCAGCTGCCCTGGCAGCTGACGTCACTTCCGGTTTAGAAGTGGCTTTTTCCCACTACTATCGTCCTAACTCAATGCTATCATTTGCCTGTCCTTTAAAAATCAAACCATAAAACAAGTTTAATTTACACAAAGAAGATGTTTTTTTTTTCTAATCCCCATGCTAATTCGTATTGAGGAGGTTTTATGTTATTTCTCATTTCCCGGTAACTGTATGGTCACGCCGATATGTTTTCTCTTGTGCCTTTGGGCTTTTTATTTAAACAATAATAAATAATCATATGATTACAAAGTAATTTCTTTTAAAACTATAGTAGCCCAAATTTAATCTGAAGAATGAAGAATATAATCTGAATCCATGTGATTTCTTTAATCAAGTTTAATGTTGTGTCTAAATCTTCTTGGCCGGTTATTGTAATAATATCACATAAAAATGTTATCTAAGGTCCATAGTTATATTTTTTATAATTAAAAAGAATGTTAGTAGGCTTATAAAAATCAATATTTACTTGTGTTAACCAATGCTACTACGGCTTTGTTGTTGACTGTTTGGTAAACTTGAAAAAAATAAAAAACACTTAATAAATTAATCGACTAAGTTAATATTAAACTACACTAATGGTGATTTAATGTTTATCTTTATACTTAATTGATTAACACTTACAAAATTAGTTCCTTTATCTCCAAATAGAAAAAAGATATAAATAATAATACGTGAAAATTATGAATAGTCATATACTCGGTGTAACAAATTCGTCTAAAAAACTTTTTACTTTCCTTCAGGTGTAATTTTAAACGAGATTTTGTACATGTTAATGTGAATAGTTTTGTGTTAAATTTTTAAATCCACTGTTTTCTCAAAAAAAAAACGATTGCTGTTAGTCATTTTTAGATAACTACCCCTATTAAGTAGCACTACATCTAAAGGGCTCGTAGAGAAAAAAGAAAACAACAAAATTAACAGGACATCCAATTGATAATCCGGTCAAAAATGGTGGTTGATCAAACTTTGCATGAAAATCAATGTTTACATTTGGCGAATCCAATAACCTCCTACGTGTTCAACAATTACTTTAAGTTCTGCTTTTAAACAAACTTTTTGGAGTATAAAAACATAAGAATTATGAGGAAAATGAACGAAGCATGTGATTTTTATTCTAGACCTCCCCTATGGGACATCCTAAATAGAATATGTATGAAAAATGTTTTAAGCCTAACATACAAATAATTTTTAAGTTTTTAAAAAAACATAAATAATTTTTAAGCTTAGCGTAATTAATTTTTTAGGTATTATTCAGAGTAATTTTTAGCAAATAGGACCTCATAGACGTGGACTTATCAGAAGCAATTCAAGTCAAAACGTTGGGAACGTTTTTCACAATTAGTGGAACAATAATAAAATTAATTTAATGAAAACACTTTTTGGGTTTTTATTGAGACATTTTATTTTATTTTTGAGTACTATTTCTTTTATTTATCTCTCAATAAAGACCCAAAAAGTGTTTTCATTAAATTAATATTTAAATAACACATAAAAGTCTGAAAGAAAAAATTATAATATTATTCATTTTGAAAATAAAATTTGGTTTTCATAATTAATTTTAGTCATACCGTAATGTAAGCCTTACAAACCAGCTCGGACTGGTTGAGCGGTTCTTACAACAATGGATACCTCCTTTAGTCCTTCTTAGTCTCGTGACTTTTAAAAGTGTCATGGTTTCGTCGTCGTCAGACTTTGACGGCGTCCCGTGCATGCCTAAAATGACCTTATTCCTTTTTGTGCTCTAGATGTTTATTCGGGTGCATAGATGTAGGTGGTTACCATTATTCTCTCGGGCTTGTCGTTCTTTAAGATCTAGGGTAGAATTTACCACCTAGTTTACAATTCAGATGCTTTTAGCCAGAAGTTTACGACCACTACCGTATGTATTCAGTTTGTAAACGATCTTGTCTGTCCCCTAACAATGAGGAATAAGGACGGAACATTGTGAAGGTTAGGTCTTTGGATCGTGTGAGGAGCACTACCTTCATTGGAGTCACGAACGCTTCAACTCGGTAAGAATAGATTCCTTACCCGTGCTACAATTTTAATCATCCTAACTTAATCAGTGACTGATTAAAATTTTTTTTATATTGTAGTTAATTTTTTATCATTTGCAGTTCTATATTCCTCTTGAATTAAATAAACAACGGGGCATGGGGGCTTATCCCACATCGAGCCGTAGGCGAGTATGTATTTTCTGTTCAATTTAAAAGCGACAAAAAATCTCCATAGGGATAACAAACTTTTAAGAGCTCTAGGCTGAAAAAACCCATATTTTCCCCAGCCATGGGGACCGGGTCCAATCGCTTCCCCTCGTGGCTAAACCCCCGAAAATTTGCCCGTACAAAACAGCATTTGTTTTATGAGGTAAGATGTACCTCGAAGTATACAAAACACATAAAAGATCATTGGAAATATATAAAAAGCTACATTCAGCCTAGAAACGCGTTATGATATTAATGCATACCGCACTGCGTTAAGATATTATTAATTTAATTTCAATCACAAATTTAGTAAGTGTATTTGGTCGTATTTAATGGTACCCTTTATTTCTCGTAAAATAATCGTACACAGGATAACCACTCCACGTGGATTCAATCTTTGTCATCCTTCCACAGAACGCAAGGCAACCGAATATTAAGCCCCTGAGTGATATGATGGAATTCAATACGTAATGCGGATATTACTTTCAGCCCTTCCATCCCTGGTCCGCATGTCTCGCCTGGGCGGCTACGCTACCGTACACGCTACAACGGCGATGGCGGAGACATAAAAGTACCAGGTTAACCGAGCCTTGCTCGTTCGTTTTAATTCACTTTTGATATCGTGTCATGCTAATAAAGCTATTAAATTTTCATAAACAACCAACTATAACCTGTGTGACGTTATTCTGCAGTGGAGGAGAATTTTTCGTTAAGAGTCGACCACAACACAATAAGTCACACCTTAATTAATTTCCACGGATAACCAGTCTACTCCGAGTAGTCCAAGGTTCGGTTCGATTGTTATCGGGTAGCGAGTATTTGTGGCTCAGAAACGTCCCATTGGAACGCAGATTCGTAAAATCAAAGAAGAATCATTTCATCTTTGCCCTCGCTACGGATTTTGAATTTAGAATTTGGAAAAGCGACGAATTTAATTTAATAATAGTTGGCCAATTTATTTATGCCAATACGCGACCCGGCTCCAAATGAAAATAGCGAAGAAAAATACCGTCGGCGGTTTTAAATAATTTTATTCGCTCGAGTGACGCGGTTGTACAGAAAAATCAGCTGACTGATAACGCCGGTAGTGATAATAACCGAGCGACTGTTGAGAAGGTCAGGGTCGCCTGACGTCACCGGGATTGTACGAGTTCGTTAATTACCGTAGTCTATTTATTAACAAAAATAAAAAGAAACTACCGTGACGGCGTTATCAGAGCTGAAATTTAATACCGGGACGCGGCAAATTTCAATCGAGCGGTTGACACCAACGCGATTGAATTTTGTCGGTTTAATTAACTATTGAGAATCTTTTTGTAAACGAAATGAATAGATTTTATTCGGAGATTTTGGATAATTAAGATCCCCTGTAGACTCAATCAATTTTATGCTTAGAGCTAGATTAATTACGGTACTTTAATAAATATTAACAGAATGAAAAATCGGTTACGTCGTGTAAAAGAAAATATCTAGGTGAAAATTATACACCAGACAATACGCTCTAGGCTTAGTAACTAATCAATTAATTACTTAAACATTAATTCTGCCGACTCTTCCTCGTCGGGCGGCACGTGGTTGGCAGACCTGCTGCGACTGGCTGAAACAGAGTTTTACACAAGATCGAATAGCGTAATAATACAATTTCTTGGGTTTACTTTATTTAAATAATCGGGGTTGTACGTTGGAGTCACTCCCAAGCCAGTTTTGGTACTCGATTTTTATGTACCGCCGGTGGACACCAGGCGGTAACGTACCTCGTGGAGTCGGGGCGTCGGGAGCGTCTCGAGCAGCTGTACTTCTCGTAGACACGGCGCGGGTCGAACTGACTGCCGAGCTCCGCTTGGAGAGGGTAGACCACGACACCGCCCCCTGGCGGCGTCTGGGGGAAGCACAGCGACGTCATACTGTGACGTAGCCCGACCCGCTTCCCTCGCGCTGCGAATTGGTTTTGTCCCCCCCCGAGACTTTTACCCCGTTACACCCCCCTCTTACTTACAAAAAAAAGAAACGAAAAAGAAAAAAAAGTCTTTTACTTTCCGTAGCTTGGAAGAGAGTAGAAAAAATAAAAATCTTCTGAAGGGGCGCGAAAAAAATAAAAAAAATAAAATTCTTCTACTAAATTGAAATAAATAAATTAAATACGTCCAAAACATCACTTAAATTTAAAAAACATAAAACGATAACGCGGATCGTTGATTCGTAGATAACTGGACAAAACAAAAATGGCAACAAAAAAATACTTAACTCCTTTTAAAATAAAATTATCTTTCTAACGAAAATAAAATAAAAAAACTTGATCATTCAAACGACCTGGTCGAGGTCTCGAAGCTTCCGGGCCCGGATCCGGAAGAAAGACCCGTCCTCCCGATAAACCTTCCACCGGAGGTTTCCGGCGCTGGTTCTTATTCCATGACTCCGGGTCGCCAAGTTCCTCCAGGCGTTGCCGGAGTTCCTCCGGGACGTCAAAAGGTACCGGCGGCTCGTGGGGACGACCACCCGGAAGTCAGGCAGCACATCCGGAAGCTCGCCTTGGTCGTCCGACAGTCGACTTACGGCATTGGCCTCGGTCTCCGGCCCGGTTGAAACACCAGGGCCTTCCTCGACGCCGTGCTCGAAACGGACGAGATTAAATTCGTTAATCTGTTTAATGCCTAATACGAGGTCGCACGTCAGTCCCGGCACGTGCAGCGCGTCCCATTCGACCTCTCGACCGCTTATCTCGCCCCTTATCTTGAATTCCGACTTAGCCCTGGACACAGCGCCGTTCGCCATCCTTATCTCAATGTTACTAATTGTCACATTCGCACCTTGCTCCTCCAAAACCCTAGCGGCTCGGTCGCCAACCAGGCCTAACTGCGGCTTCCCGTGTCAATTAAAGCTCGGAATGGCTGCCCGTATATGTTCACCTCAGCGTAAGGTCTCGTGTCGATCGCCGCACAGTCATTCCCCGTGTTCGACGTTACCTCGCTGGTCCTGTTGGTCCCTCACTTTCTGTAGGAACTCGCTCCACTCCTCGGGGGATGTCCTCGCGTGTCGCGGGCGCGGATTCAGCCGACCCCCCTCGCGCTGAACCCGGTACTCGTTTTCCCGCCTCGCAGTTGCATCGTGTCGTTGAGACGCCTTCAGTCTTACAATAGAAGCACTTAAGCGTTTTCGGCTTCGGGCAATTCCGGAAAAGATGTCCGGTCTGGTCGCAATTCCAGCAAATATAGTCGCTGCCCCCTCGGCCGTTGCTCTCCAGCGCCGCCCCTTTCGAGGTGGGCGCGGATTTAGCTTGGACCTTGGGAGGATTCGATGGTGGCGTCTTCCTGTCAGTAATTTTCCCGGTTGCTAGGCGTTCCGACGTTACTCCCATCGCGCTCTGCTCGACCAGTGCGCTGTCTGTCCGTTCGGGTTTCTTCCGTCCGTGGTATGCGGTCTCGGGTATGAGCGAGATCGATGGGGGAGGGGGAGGGCGAAACACGGTTTTGGCCCTGACGTAGGATTCGTAGTCCTCAGCACGTTTGATGAGCTCTGTCAGAGTTAAGAAATCGTGCCTACGGACCATCAGCTTATACTCGGGGCGCATGTTTGCGTAGATAAGCTCCAGTTTATCATGGGCGGAAATCGACCCTCTCCTCCGAATCAAGGTATTTATTGCCACAACAAAGTCTCTAAACGATTCCTGCTCGCCTTGAGTGCGTTTACGAATTTCGTCGTCTAGGTTCCTGCGGTAGCCAAGGGGCAAAAAACTGAATTTCGAAGTGGTCTCGGAAATCCTGGTAGTTCGACCACATATCACGATTGTTCCGGTACCAAAGTAGTGCGGATCCGGTTAGCAGCTCGGGGAGTGCCTTGAGGATCTCACGTTTGTCGAGTTTGTCGAGAGAATAGGCCTCTAGCAGTTCCTCGAGTCTCTCTAAGAAAGACACAGGGTCCTTGCGTCCGTCGAATCGCAATCCCCACTTGCGTACCGTGTTGCAGATAGACGGCAAGTCGCGTGGGGCACGGCCACAGGTAGGGTAGCCTAAGCTCAACCGATTTATCCCCAGGTGTGGGTCACCGGCCGGTCCGGCAAGCGTCGCCGCAGGGGCCGGAATACTACCCCGGAAGTAGTCACTGAACGCGAGGTTCGTGGGGGCCGCATAACCGGGAGCGGCGTCTTCAACCCGATCGTCGCGATCCTGGAGTTCCTTAGACTTCAAGGTTTGCACCACTGAAGCTAGGACTCTGCGTACTTGGGTGAAATCCGTGCCGGGTGCTAAACCAAGGATTTCCCTCACACTGTCCGTTTCATTGTCGGTCCATGGAACCGTCGTGCGAGTCTCGGATGGGGGTTCCGCCGTCGCGCCAGACGTAAAATCGAGCGACGAGTGCTCGCCTTCGTAAGGGGAAGTTTTGGTTATTGTAGAAAATGGCTGCCGCCAAAAATCCACAAAAATTTTCCTCAACTCGTGTGTCGTACCTTCGGTAGGCAGGCCAAATTTAGCCATCTCCGTTTGGAGGCTTTCCTTGGGCAGACCGTAAATCCATCCCACCCGCGGGTCGTCTTCCGGGGTGCGTGGGGTCGTTACGTGGGTCGGTAGTGAGGGGAACGTAAGGCTGGCCGTGGTTGCGGCCGTCGTCGTGGTGGTCGGTGCTGACGCGGTGGTCGTCCCACCGGCAGCCGTGGTGCTACGTGTCGTCGTCGTCTGAATGGCTGTTGAAGGTGTCGTTACCTTCCCTCGTGAGTCGCCCGACGACTTTGACTGCCCGTGTTTCGATTTGTCAGGAGTTGCCACGTATAATGACGTAAATAGTCTGAGCCAGACCTTTAAAAATAATCGCCACGGCCCCATAGTGAGAGTAACTCGTTATGAAGTACAGATAATAAGGTTCGTTGATAACGATAGTGCGATAACACGTTTTATCAACAGTGCTATCGTACGTTACGGACGTCCTGAGCCAAAGTTCCGATTTACCGTCCCTGATTTTCGGGCGCCATAAAATGTGACGTTATTCTGCAGTGGAGGAGAATTTTTCGTTAAGAGTCGACCACAACACAATAAGTCACACCTTAATTAATTTCCACGGATAACCAGTCTACTCCGAGTAGT
This sequence comes from Neoaliturus tenellus, assembly GCA_030545055.2. Lineage (NCBI taxonomy): Eukaryota > Metazoa > Arthropoda > Insecta > Hemiptera > Cicadellidae > Neoaliturus > Neoaliturus tenellus. Next base: position 240,615,424 of record CM061531.1, on the reverse strand, counting down.
CCAAGGTTCGGTTCGATTGTTATCGGGTAGCGAGTATTTGTGGCTCAGAACGTCCCAATGGAACGCAGATTCGTAAAATCAAAGAAGAATCATTTCATCTTTGCCCTCGCTACGGATTTTGAATTTAGAATTTGGAAAAGCGACGAATTTAATTTAATAATAGTTGGCCAATTTATTTATGCCAATACGCGACCCGGCTCCAAATGAAAATAGCGAAGAAAAATACCGTCGGCGGTTTTAAATAATTTTATTCGCTCGAGTGACGCGGTGTACAGAAAAATCAGCTGACTGATAACGCCGGTAGTGATAATAACCGAGCGACTGTTGAGAAGGTCAGGGTCGCCTGACGTCACCGGGATTGTACGAGTTCGTTAATTACCGTAGTCTATTTATTAACAAAAATAAAAGAAACTACCGTGACGGCGTTATCAGAGCTGAAATTTAATACCGGGACGCGGCAAATTTCAATCGAGCGGTTGACACCAACGCGATTGAATTTTGTCGGTTTAATTAACTATTGAGAATCTTTTTGTAAACGAAATGAATAGATTTTATTCGGAGATTTGGATAATTAAGATCCCCTGTAGACTCAATCAATTTTATGCTTAGAGCTAGATTAATTACGGTACTTAATAAATATTAACAGAATGAAAAATCGGTTACGTCGTGTAAAAGAAAATATCTAGGTGAAAATTATACACCAGACAATACGCTCTAGGCTTAGTAACTAATCAATTAATTACTTAAACATTAATTCTGCCGACTCTTCCTCGTCGGGCGGCACGTGGTTGGCAGACCTGCTGCGACTGGCTGAAACAGAGTTTTACACAAGATCGAATAGCGTAATAATACAATTTCTTGGGTTTACTTTATTTAAATAATCGGGGTTGTACGTTGGAGTCACTCCCAGCCAGTTTTGGTACTCGATTTTTATGTACCGCCGGTGGACACCAGGCGGTAACGTACCTCGTGGAGTCGGGGCGTCGGGAGCGTCTCGAGCAGCTGTACTTCTCGTAGACACGGCGCGGGTCGAACTGACTGCCGAGCTCCGCTTGGAGAGGGTAGACCACGACACCGCCCCTGGCGGCGTCTGGGGGAAGCACAGCGACGTCATACTGTGACGTAGCCCGACCCGCTTCCCTCGCGCTGCGAATTGGTTTTGTCCCCCCCCCGAGACTTTTACCCCGTTACACCCCCCTCTTACTTACAAAAAAAAAGAAACGAAAAAGAAAAAAAAGTCTTTTACTTTCCGTAGCTTGGAAGAGAGTAGAAAAAATAAAAATCTTCTGAAGGGGCGCGAAAAAAATAAAAAAAATAAAATTCTTCTACTAAATTGAAATAAATAAATTAAATACGTCCAAAACATCACTTAAATTTAAAAAACATAAAACGATAACGCGGATCGTTGATTCGTAGATAACTGACAAAACAAAAATGGCAACAAAAAAATACTTAACTCCTTTTAAAATAAAATTATCTTTCTAACGAAAATAAAATAAAAAACTTGATCATTCAAACGACCTGGTCGAGGTCTCGAAGCTTCCGGCCCGGATCCGGAAGAAAGACCCGTCCTCCCGATAAACCTTCCACCGGAGGTTCCGGCGCTGGTTCTTATTCCATGACTCCGGGTCGCCAAGTTCCTCCAGGCGTTGCCGGAGTTCCTCCGGGACGTCAAAAGGTACCGGCGGCTCGTTGGGGACGACCACCCGGAAGTCAGGCAGCACATCCGGAAGCTCGCCTTGGTCGTCCGACAGTCGACTTACGGCATTGGCCTCGGTCTCCGGCCCGGTTGAAACACCAGGGCCTTCCTCGACGCCGTGCTCGAAACGGACGAGATTAAATTCGTTAATCTGTTTAATGCCTAATACGAGGTCGCACGTCAGTCCCGGCACGTGCAGCGCGTCCCATTCGACCTCTCGACCGCTTATCTCGCCCCTTATCTTGAATTCCGACTTAGCCCTGGACACAGCGCCGTTCGCCATCCTTATCTCAATGTTACTAATTGTCACATTCGCACCTTGCTCCTCCAAAACCCTAGCGGCTCGGTCGCCAACCAGGCTAACTGCGGCTCCCGTGTCAATTAAAGCTCGGAATGGCTGCCCGTATATGTTCACCTCAGCGTAAGGTCTCGTGTCGATCGCCGCACAGTCATTCCCCGTGTTCGACGTTACTCGCTGGTCCTGTTGGTCCCTCACTTTCTGTAGGAACTCGCTCCACTCCTCGGGGGATGTCCTCGCGTGTCGCGGCGCGGATTCAGCCGACCCCCCTCGCGCTGAACCCGGTACTCGTTTCCCGCCTCGCAGTTGCATCGTGTCGTTGAGACGCCTTCAGTCTTACAATAGAAGCACTTAAGCGTTTTCGGCTTCGGGCAATTCCGGAAAAGATGTCCGGTCTGGTCGCAATTCCAGCAAATATAGTCGCTGCCCCCTCGGCCGTTGCTCTCCAGCGCCGCCCCTTTCGAGGTGGGCGCGGATTTAGCTTGGACCTTGGGAGGATTCGATGGTGGCGTCTTCCTGTCAGTAATTTTCCCGGTTGCTAGGCGTTCCGACGTTACTCCCATCGCGCTCTGCTCGACCAGTGCGCTGTCTGTCCGTTCGGGTTTCTTCCGTCCGTGGTATGCGGTCTCGGGTATGAGCGAGATCGATGGGGGAGGGGGAGGGCGAAACACGGTTTTGGCCCTGACGTAGGATTCGTAGTCCTCAGCACGTTTGATGAGCTCTGTCAGAGTTAAGAAATCGTGCCTACGGACCATCAGCTTATACTCGGGGCGCATGTTTGCGTAGATAAGCTCCAGTTTATCATGGGCGGAAATCGACCCTCTCCTCCGAATCAAGGTATTTATTGCCACAACAAAGTCTCTAAACGATTCCTGCTTGCCTTGAGTGCGTTTACGAATTTCGTCGTCTAGGTTCCTGCGGTAGCCAAGGGGCAAAAACTGAATTTCGAAGTGGTCTCGGAAATCCTGGTAGTTCGACCACATATCACGATTGTTCCGGTACCAAAGTAGTGCGGATCCGGTTAGCAGCTCGGGGAGTGCCTTGAGGATCTCACGTTTGTCGAGAGAATAGGCCTCTAGCAGTTCCTCGAGTCTCTCTAAGAAAGACACAGGGTCCTTGCGTCCGTCGAATCGCAATCCCCACTTGCGTACCGTGTTGCAGATAGACGGCAAGTCGCGTGGGGCACGGCCACAGGTAGGGTAGCCTAAGCTCAACCGATTTATCCCCAGGTGTGGGTCACCGGCCGGTCCGGCAAGCGTCGCCGCAGGGGCCGGAATACTACCCCGGAAGTAGTCACTGAACGCGAGGTTCGTGGGGGCCGCATAACCGGGAGCGGCGTCTTCAACCCGATCGTCGCGATCCTGGAGTTCCTTAGACTTCAAGGTTTGCACCACTGAAGCTAGGACTCTGCGTACTTGGGTGAAATCCGTGCCGGGTGCTAAACCAAGGATTTCCCTCACACTGTCCGTTTCATTGTCGGTCCATGGAACCGTCGTGCGAGTCTCGGATGGGGGTTCCGCCGTCGCGCCAGACGTAAAATCGAGCGACGAGTGCTCGCCTTCGTAAGGGGAAGTTTTGGTTATTGTAGAAAATGGCTGCCGCCAAAAATCCACAAAAATTTTCCTCAACTCGTGTGTCGTACCTTCGGTAGGCAGGCCAAATTTAGCCATCTCCGTTTGGAGGCTTTCCTTGGGCAGACCGTAAATCCATCCCACCCGCGGGTCGTCTTCCGGGGTGCGTGGGGTCGTTACGTGGGTCGGTAGTGAGGGGGAACGTAAGGCTGGCCGTGGTTGCGGCCGTCGTCGTGGTGGTCGGTGCTGACGCGGTGGTCGTCCCACCGGCAGCCGTGGTGCTACGTGTCGTCGTCGTCTGAATGGCTGTTGAAGGTGTCGTTACCTTCCCTCGTGAGTCGCCCGACGACTTTGACTGCCCGTGTTTCGATTTGTCAGGAGTTGCCACGTATAATGACGTAAATAGTCTGAGCCAGACCTTTAAAAATAATCGCCACGGCCCCATAGTGAGAGTAACTCGTTATGAAGTACAGATAATAAGGTTCGTTGATAACGATAGTGCGATAACACGTTTTATCAACAGTGCTATCGTACGTTACGGACGTCCTGAGCCAAAGTTCCGATTTACCGTCCCTGATTTTCGGGCGCCATAAAATGTGACGTTATTCTGCAGTGGAGGAGAATTTTTCGTTAAGAGTCGACCACAACACAATAAGTCACACCTTAATTAATTTCCACGGATAACCAGTCTACTCCGAGTAGTCCAAGGTTCGGTTCGATTGTTATCGGGTAGCGAGTATTTGTGGCTCAGAACGTCCCAATGGAACGCAGATTCGTAAAATCAAAGAAGAATCATTTCATCTTTGCCCTCGCTACGGATTTTGAATTTAGAATTTGGAAAAGCGACGAATTTAATTTAATAATAGTTGGCCAATTTATTTATGCCAATACGCGACCCGGCTCCAAATGAAAAATAGCGAAGAAAAAATACCGTCGGCGGTTTTAAATAATTTTATTCGCTCGAGTGACGCGGTGTACAGAAAAATCAGCTGACTGATAACGCCGGTAGTGATAATAACCGAGCGACTGTTGAGAAGGTCAGGGTCGCCTGACGTCACCGGGATTGTACGAGTTCGTTAATTACCGTAGTCTATTTATTAACAAAAATAAAAAGAAACTACCGTGACGGCGTTATCAGAGCTGAAATTTAATACCGGGACGCGGCAAATTTCAATCGAGCGGTTGACACCAACGCGATTGAATTTTGTCGGTTTAATTAACTATTGAGAATCTTTTTGTAAACGAAATGAATAGATTTTATTCGGAGATTTGGATAATTAAGATCCCCTGTAGACTCAATCAATTTTATGCTTAGAGCTAGATTAATTACGGTACTTAATAAATATTAACAGAATGAAAAATCGGTTACGTCGTGTAAAAGAAAATATCTAGGTGAAAATTATACACCAGACAATACGCTCTAGGCTTAGTAACTAATCAATTAATTACTTAAACATTAATTCTGCCGACTCTTCCTCGTCGGGCGGCACGTGGTTGGCAGACCTGCTGCGACTGGCTGAAACAGAGTTTTACACAAGATCGAATAGCGTAATAATACAATTTCTTGGGTTTACTTTATTTAAATAATCGGGGTTGTACGTTGGAGTCACTCCCAGCCAGTTTTGGTACTCGATTTTTATGTACCGCCGGTGGACACCAGGCGGTAACGTACCTCGTGGAGTCGGGGCGTCGGGAGCGTCTCGAGCAGCTGTACTTCTCGTAGACACGGCGCGGGTCGAACTGACTGCCGAGCTCCGCTTGGAGAGGGTAGACCACGACACCGCCCCTGGCGGCGTCTGGGGGAAGCACAGCGACGTCATACTGTGACGTAGCCCGACCCGCTTCCCTCGCGCTGCGAATTGGTTTTGTCCCCCCCCCCCCCCCGAGACTTTTACCCCGTTACACCTGTTCACAGAAGTTTCAAAAACACTGCTTAACATTAATGTTCCTTTATTTTTTGTATACCTTTCGTCGTCATTTCGTTACCAAAATAGCAACCCGTAAGACCAATATTAAAAATTACTATTATAAAACTTAAATTTTGGCCAAATTAGTTTTTTTGGGGGATTGAGGCTGTTTCTACATTTATTTTATGGTCAAAACGCAACTTAAATGCAAAGTTTAAACAAAATCTACCCGCTAGATTTCGAGATCGTCGAACACATATCCCTTCAGAGAGTGCTCGTATTATAGTATAGGATTTACAGCTACAAAATATAGATTGTAAAATAAAAATGAAAATAAAATAGTAAAAGAATTATTCATTAGATTTTTGTTTGTCATAAATAATAATATTTATGTTCCAAAACAAATTTACATAATTTTAACAATACATTACCTTTCAAATATTATAAATGTGAATGTCCGGATGTTTGTTACGCTTTCTCACGAAAACTACCCAACCGATCATCATGAAACTTTGAACACATATTCTTTAAGGTATCAGAAGCAACATAGGCTACTTTTTACAAAAAGAAAAGTATTTTTTTTACTTTTTCGAAAAAATTTAATGCTAAAAATCTCAAAATCTATTTTATTATTTATTTTTTATTTCTTGCTAAGAACGAAATTCAATGAAAAATTACAATGTTACGTATTCCAGCAATGTCTTGTATATAGGATGAGCTGAACCTGGCGGTGGATGATCGTGAGCGTAGCGATCTGGACTTCAATCGGACAACCGAGCCGGAAATGCCAGGCATTTTAACAATTTCAAAATTCAAAAACTTCCGTTGCCTGCTACGTCTGGATCGGTTATCCGATTGAGATCGGGTTTGCGGCATTGTGTTCTGCTAAGCGCGACCTTTAATGTTACGTACATATTGCCCTATGGTTACATTTAAAATTTTCTTGTGACTCCTAGAGGGCCGTCCCCCATTGGGGCTAAAAAATCACATTGTGCTACAAAATTAAGTAGGCCTACTAATGGCCAAATATGGATGTTTTAAGTTCTATTCCTCTAGAAGTCATTCCTTATAAAAAAAATAAGAGGGGAAGAAATTAAAATTCAATAATGTCTGTACTGAAATGGGGCCAAGAACAGAGCCTTTTTTCACTGTCACCATAAAATAAAATACAATATTGCTCGTTATCCTCTAATCGAACATAGTGATATTATGTATCATTGTAAAGCTAAATAATTTCTCTACAAACTTCAGATTTACCGTTCTACATAAACTTCAAACAAAGGAGCTGTTTATGATGTAAAGAAAAAAAATCAATTTTTACGTATGTGTCGATTTCTTTTTAAACTTTAAGGTTTTTGTAATAAGTGGTATTGACAATTTTTGTAGCAAATTTGATTGGGAACAAAATAAACGCAAACGCAACGCCACTTCAATTGCTTTTCTCCTTACGAAACTGTAGTTAATTTTCTAACATACTGCAACTTTAACTTGAAATGGGCGTAGGGCGAAATGCTCAAGGGGGATATTTCAGGATTTTTGGGAAAATGCCCACCTTATCATAGTATATCAACTGTGAAAAATTCAGATCCCCCGGAATTACTTCTGGCACGAACCTATTTTGGATGGGCTACTCTAAGGTATTGCCTAATATGAGACTAATTTATATTTAATAGTGGTGTGACAAAAAATACATAAGTCCAACTATAAACTTATTTTTATCAATCTATAACATTTTATAACCTCTTTTATACATAATAATAATAAATAAAACAAAATCTTTGTATTACAAAGGCTTTCATTTCTCAATTCTCTATTTAAGTACAATCTAATAATATGTATCTTAAGAAATAACATTTTATAAATAAATAGTTAATTTTTCTAGACAATGGTAGTTTTTTTTAGTAATATATGAATAAATGTAAATAATATAAATATTTTCCAGGATTTTGACAATAAATTTTAATGGTTAATTTTAATGATATTAATGTTGTAATATAAGAAAGAAAACAAAAAAAAATGTATACTCGACTACCAGTTATGTTTTACTTGTGAAAATCATATTTCAACATAGTTTTACGTTATTAAAATTTACTTAATTTTACTATAGTTTATTTGTTGGTTCAAAATATTATTTTTCAATAGTCTTAATAACTGTAAATCGAATACGTTACGCTCGAACCAGACATAACCAGAAGATCTGATGTAGGTATTAAACAAAAAAAGGATAACTGGCTGTGTAGCTAAGGGTTTATGGTGGTCGGATCGATTCAGAGAAAAGTTGGTGGATTTTTAAAGGTTCGATTTTATAATGCCATATAACAACAGGTCGACGTTAGATAGTAACAAGACTGGGGTTTGGACCGTTCCTTAAAACAGTAAAAAGTGCCACTGGCGTAAAGCAGAAAAAATTAAATAAAGCAGTAAAAATCCTTTTGGCCAAATATCCGACAGTGGCACCAGATATTTATTCCAGTTATTTATTAACGTTATGTCGCTTGTGAGGAATTTGCAGGGGATTCGATACACTACAGAAGGACATTTTATAAGTCTTGTACCATAATTCAGATTCAGATTCAGATAATTTATTCCAAAATAAAATACAAGCCAGTACAACAAAAATAAATTATTCTAGTGTGGAATATCCCCACAAAGACTATACGTCTGCGTGTGAGGAGAGTAAAAAAAAACAGAATGTTCGTTGTCACGCCATGTCCGATACCGGGATTGCAACAGAGCTTCAGCAGCATCATCACCTGGGCCATCAGCTACCGCCCCACCCCCCTCCTGAAGACGTCGACGCTGCCAACCTCCAATTCTTTTTACATCAGAAGGAAAATTGTTGTAGACTGTATGGGCGATATAAAAAGTATCCGACTGTTGAATTTTAAAATTTAATTTTGGTACGTTGATGCCTAAATTTATCTTATTTCTTGTTGAATACGAATGTTGTACTGAGGTAAATATTTTATCTTTGTTTAATATAATTATTAAAATTTTCAAATAAAGTTTTCTAATACTCATTACGGGGAAATCAAGAAAAAGTTGTGACGTGGGATATCTAGAATCCTTTCATGGTATTTGTTTGATTATCGTTCTTTGTGTTACAGCGAGAGGCTCAAGAACAGAGGCAGACACCGCCCCCCACGCCAAGACTCCATACTGCATCAACGATTGCACATACGCATAGTATACACTCCTACAGTGATCCACAGACAGCACCCGGCCGAGCTGCGAAAAAACAAAAACAAGTGATCTTAACTTGCCCTTAATATATTGAATGTGGGGCAACCAGTTCAGTTTACAATCAATGATCACCCCTAGATACTTATATTGTGACACACGTTCAATGATTTCACAACGCAGGCAGCGGCCGGCGCCGCCCCCGGACCACTGCAGGAGTGCAACCTTAGTATCCTCTGACCCGGGTCGCTATCCTGTCTTAGGTATATTGGTAAACATTTGGTTTTAGTTACATTTAATGATAAAAAGTTGTGGTCGAACCAAATCTTTAATTTAATGAGATCAGAGGACGCCTGGCAGTACACCTCGTCTCAAGAAGAGCCATTTGACACAAGCGGGGTGTCTGTCATTAGCAAACAAAAATAATTTCCCTTGTATGGTCAGTTTTGCAATATTATTTATATACATAAGAAACAATGTAGGCCCTAAAGTACTACCCTGAACCACCCCATAGTTAATTAATGAGTTTTCACTTTTAATTTCATTTATCGTTACAAAGTGTTTTCGATTTTCAAAATAACTTTCAAACCATCCAAAGCCTTATTTTTGATACCTAAAAGTTTTAATTTATTTAGTAAGATGTCCTATCAATCGAGTCAAAGGCTTTAGCTAGATCCAAAAATCCGTTATCATGACTTTATTCTTTTCCCCAATTTCGTATGAGATTAATTTTGTTATGTCAAAAAAAGCATCTGATGTATTTTTCCCTTTTCGAAATTCGTATTGATTCCCAGTGATAATATTTTCGCGTTCTATGTAATCCGTGAGCTGAATCTTTATACATTTTTCTAGGATTTTATCTATTGTACTCAACAACGATATTGGTCTAAAGTTACTAGTTATTGATTTGCTTCCCAACTTATATATTGGAATAACTTTCGCAATTTTAATAATGTTCGGAAATTTTCCAGTTGCTATACTTAGATTTATTAAATATTTAATTGGACTATGCAAAGAAACATTATTTTTTATTATCTTAGCTGGAATGTTTGTCCCAGCCCGGTGCTGAACCCCTTTAATACCGTTGATTATCTTAGCAAGTTGTTGTTCGCTTACAGGCTCCATTACGAATACGGAGTCAACGTCGTGGGCAGCATCGTCCACCTCTGGCTGACCTCTCGGTTGTATTTTGCGGGCAAGTTTTTCTCCAACTGTTGAGAAATATGTATTAAACTTTTCGCTTATATTCTTAACTGAATTTGGTGTGGCAGCGTCGGGGCCACCAGAGAATTCCTCGACCGGAAAGGCTCCTTACCACGCGGCCGCCCGGCCACCTCATTCACCACAGTCCAGAATTTGCGCGGATCACCTGCTGCCTCACTAATTTTGGTTTATAATATTAATAGAATATAAAAATATGTAAAATGTTTCTGTATTGAATAAATTTTGCTTCGCTCGAGGGTTGAAAGGTTCATTTTTCATTTTTGTATATAGCACATCTCGTTTTATGATCGATGTAATTAGGCTTGGGTAATCCATGGTTTTATTTTGGTATTTTTAGAGTTAATTTTGATTGACGGAAGTAGCTTGGGTAACAGTCAAATTTAATTTATTTATAAAATGTTCGGCACAAAGATTTACGTCTGTGCAGTTCATGACGTTATCCCAATTGATGTCGGATAATAAAGTAGTCACTTTATTCCAATCAGTTTTATTGTAATTTATACTTCCTACTTTTTTACTATTCAGTGACGGTATCCATAATTGTATCGCGATCGGGTAATGATCTGTTATAGACGATTGAATAACAGATGATTTTGTTTGAATGTTTTTTTTGTATTTAATAAAAAAGTGGTCAATACAAGTGTTACTTGCTGGTCGAGTTACTGAGTTGATACAAGAAATAAAACCAGCATCACACATAGCATCGCGACATCTCTCTTCTATTGAATTTTGTTCTACAGATAAAATGTCACAGTTAATATCCCCAGCTAGCACACGAATTCCACGTAAACCACGGCTTGAATAGTAATAATCTGAGATGCCATCAATAAAGGAAAGCGTATTTGTGCTTAGACTGCGGTAAACAGCTAGAATCTCGCACGGGCGGCCGCCCAGTCGAAGGTCACTGATAAGGCAGTGGCTACACCTCCCAAGGTCAGCTGTCTGCAGGACGCTGATATTTTTATTATCTAAATAAACAACTACGCCATCGTTTTGATTAAGGCTGTTTATCCAGATTATTTGATTAAGGCTGTGGAATTGTTTATCCAGATTTGAAAATTAATATTGTGTTTTTGATAAAATTCTAAATTCTTGACCTTGGGTTATAATTACAAATAATATCGCTTTACAACCAAAAATCAAAATTAAACTTATCTATCACTTTCAACTACTTACTACTAAAGGGTACAAGAAGTTTAACAGAAATAAAATTTGTGAATATACGCCAAATTACTGGATTAGTCGAAACTTGCTAGTGCAACAAACTTACATATATAATTCAGTCAGCAACTTAAAAATATTAATTAAGGTCAGTGTAATACTCCTTCAATATGTATTAAGTTCAAAGTCAACTTTGGCAGAATAGGAAGCTATTGAAACCAAACAACTCATTTTTAACATTTAACAAACAATTTTAAATAATTCGTGATCGTTACTTTTTTTTTAAACCGGTGCAGAAAAACACAACCGTACCAAATGAAACGATTTAAAACAGACGTCAGTAGTGAAAAGATTACTCTCAAAAGAATATGTAAGTTGCGAAATTACAAGTTGTTAATTACCTCTTTCCTTGGAACTAGACAATCTTATTAAGTGTGTGGAGTAAAGAAAGGCTATTATTTTAGTAGTGTAAAATTGCGGCCGCTGGCCCAGTTCAAGGTCACCTGAGGGATGACGTCATCGAGGTCAATGACCTCACCGATGACGTCATCGATGACGTCATCGATGACGCAATCGATGACGTCATCACTAATGACGTCATTTCGATGACGTCACACCCATGACGTCACAGAAATGACGTGCTGATGACGTCATCACCCCTTACGTCATCAAAATGACGTCACCGACGCCACTGAGGTCAAGGTCATGCCGAAACTTAAAATTTTTTGGCACTTTTGCCGTTTCTCGCACTACGCTCCGAGTTTCAGTCAGAGTCCTCGTGACCTTGACCACTTGGAGCGAATTTCCGACGAGAAACGGCAAAAGTGCCAAGTTAAACTCGAGTTTCTGACATGACTCTGCCTAAATGGGCAATCGGTTATCCCTCAGGTGACCTTGAACCAGTACAACGCCCGCAATTTCATGTTACTGTGACCTTGAAAACTTAACAACGGAGCGCCGACACCGATGCGCACCCCACGACAGCCACCGAGTGACTGACTGTCAGGCTCTGTGTATGCTAGGTACATCGCTTAAGAGACTAAGACTCTAAACTGTCAGGAATGGGAGTAACTAACTGAATTTTGCAAGGAAAAGTCATTTCATCTAATATTCTAAACAAATCTTCATCAGTAAAACTGACATTAGTCTGTTTGGTATAAAACCTAGGGTGTCCACGCAACAGTTTGCGCCACTTAGCTAAAGTCGAAACCTTCTTAACTTTGAGTGGTGGACATCGAGCAACTAACAAAGTCTTAACACGGCTAAGTTTCTTACCTAAAGCGTCCCGCGACATGGCTTCCCCTCACAAAAGTCCGCACAATACTGAGAGACTGCTTGTAGCGCATGAGTCAAGGGAAAAGAGGTGGGGGGAAACAGCAGGAGTGGGGGAAGGTCACAGTGGCGGGGGAAGGGGAGGTGGTACGCTGGAGTATCGCATCACTTCACCATGAGCTGTCCTACAGTCAACACACTGTTCTCTTGGCCCGAGTTGGCACTAGAAGAAACATTTCTGTACAGCTTAGGCTGTGAGAGCCGAGGAAGCAAAGTCAAAGTGGAAATTGTGTTAAACTCCAAGATGAAGAGTCTCCTAAATAAACTAATTGTATCCTTGCAATCTCCTATAACTTTAGAGAAATACCACTTTATTAAGCGACACCTTATACTTTGGCAAAACGAAGCGGAAATGGAAAAGATTACAGTAAAATTAATTTAACTTAAAACTTGGACTGGACACTCATGGCGATACCACGTGGCGTGCAAACGCCACCCTAAACATTACAAGTTAGGTTATTGAGCACCTCTGGTACGATAACCGATGTGCTAGAGTTAAAGTGTGATGACCTTGAGTCAAAACACTGAAATACTACAAGTCGATATCGTCCCAGAGTTAAAGTGTAGTGACCTACATTCAGAACTTGTAAAATTACTTACATATAGAGAGCTAGAGAACAGCGAGACGCACCGCATGGAAGCCGGAGACATACTGGCGAAGCGGTGTTGTGCAGCCTAGGGACCCAGTTGTGGTGGGGGTATAGCCAACACTTAGAGTACAAGTGTTGTGGGTGACCTTGACCCACTTAACTTACCTGACCCCCCCCCCCCCCGACAAAAGTGCGAACCCCCCCCCCCCGACAAAAAGTGCGAACCCCCCCCCCGACAAAAAGTGCGAACCCCCCCCCCACCCCCCCCACCCCCTCCCCCACCCCTGATATCCTGGGCGTGGCAGCCCCGGCGGGGATATAAGGGGGTCCAGCCAGAGCCGGCTCGCAGTCCGCTCCCGCGCGTTGAACGTGAACGATCGGGACGGACCGCCATAGGCATCACTAAACATTGAATGGCGCCTTCAGTGTTTAGCGAAGTCTACTCTAACTTTAAGACTTGTATTAGTTGTAAGATATTGCGCTTGCGTTTGGGTATTGCGAATTGTTTTATATGAGAGTGTTTTATTTGTACCCTATGTCTCCTGTGTCTTGTTTGTTATATGTGTTTAATGTGTATGTGCTTGTTCCAGCATTGACTACGTTGAGCTCAATTGTGTGTTGTAAGTGTGTTATATGTTTCTAAAGTGTATACGCTTGTTTTAGCAATCCCCCCTTGAGCTTTTTCAATGCTCAAAGTAAATTGTAAAGTCAGGGAACGGGAGTAGGCCCCCGTGTTAAAGCCACTTTTAATAATTGGTAGGCTCCTGCCAGGCATGCAAAAGGTTGCGGATGGCATTTGGGAGCATGTCCGTTTGTACGCTGGCAAGCAAAAGGTTGTGGCGGCCTCTGCACTCGGACCGAGGACGTAAGCCATTAGGGTGTCCTCAGTATGTTTCCCTTCTGGAAACTCAAAATTATGTAAATGAATCTTTGTTAGCTATTTGTGTTTTTAGTCCCCAAGGCCCCCGAACATTCGTGGTTCGCCATGGATGTACGGGGGCCGAAATTTTTTACTGTCCGTGTGGCCTTGACCCACAAAGACTTGTAAAAATTCAATGCATTGTAAATTAAAAATATTAAAGATAGGTTACGGGAGTAGGCCCCCGTGTAAAGCCTATTTTAATTATCGGTAGGCTCCTGCCAGGCATGCAAAAGGTTGCGGATGGCATTTGGGAGCATGTCCGTTTGTACGCTGGCATGCAAAAGGTTGCGGCGGCCTCTGCACTCGGACGAAGACGTAAGCCACTAGGGTGTCCTCAGTTTGTTTCCTTCTGGAAACTCAAAATTATGTAAATGAATCTTTGTTAGCTACTGAAAAGACAATGCAGTAAATGTTTACAAGTCTTGCGTGGCGAAGGGTACACGACATTGGATGTTGCCTTGTTGTCATAGTTGGGTCTCTTCGGAGGCTACAGCGATGACAACCCAAGTGCCCCACACCCCCATAGGGGGGTGTGGGGCTTAATTTTTTTAAATTTTTTTATGACCTTGACCTAAATAAGTAAAAGTTTTTAAAATCTTTAACAGTCCGGTCTTATCAACACAGTAAATAAATTAAGGTCTTTTAAAAATCGAACAGTTAGGTATTAGTAACACACAAAGTTGGAGTTGTCTATAGTTGGGTCTTTTAGGAGGCTTTAGCGATGTCAACACAAAGGCCCCAAGTGGGGTTTATTTTGTTAAATACCCCCCCCCCCGACAAAAAGTGCGAACCCCCCCCTCGACAAAAAGTGTGAACCCCCCCCCCCGACAAAAAATGCGAACCCCCCCCCTCCCCCCCCCCCGACAAAAAGTCCGAACCCCCCCCCTTCAACCCCACCCCTGATATCCTGGGCGTGGCAGCCCCGGTGGGGATATAAGGCGCCCGGGCTGTACGCACTTCTCATTCCGGTCCAAGCTTCCATACGGACAGGTACTCCCTTACTCTCGAGATTTTTATAACCACTTTACTTCTTTCTTAACATCTACTCTTTTCATTTACTTCATTCATTCAAATGGGTAAAATGGGTCTCAAGCTGAAAAACTACCCGCCAGCTTCAACCTCGACCGACACGTCTCAACCCTCATCATCCTCCACTTCGATCCTGGAATACCTGATGACTGCGAACATCCTGAGCTGCCTGACGATGCCGCCACCGCCGCCACCGCCGCCACAGCCCGCCTCAATGCCCAGCCTGTCACCATTGCCGGCGACAGTGGAAGAGGCTGGTGCACAGCCATCGTCAGGAGAACTCGTCAAGTCGTCAGGTCGAGTCCCGGTAGCGTCTCCAGCACTCTCTCTGCTATCGGACTCAGGATCGGAGTCTGCGGTTTTTGAAGAGACGTCCAGGTCGAGGATCACTCCCTACAGCAGAACCCGGAAAATTTTATCCTATTCCAAATCCCAATGTCCCTTACCCATATCCCCCATACCGTCCACACCAACCAAACCACCCCGTAAATCCATCTTTTCCCCTGAACTTCCCACTATTGACCTGCCATCCAAATCGTCTCAAAAACCCATCCTTTCCCCCGAACTTCCCACCATAGACCTAACACGTTCCCCTACCCCACCCAAAATTGTTTGCTCCATTCCTCTTGACCAATCTTTGCCCCTTCTACCCCCTTCCACCCCCATTCCTTCTAGCCAGCCTAATTCGGAGAAGCTCCAAGACACTCCACTAAAGAGTCCAACACAAAAACGTAAGCGTGTTAAAGCCCCTGCTGGCAAGGGTAAGAAATGCGATTACGCTTGGATGTCAAGTAAGTTTGGGGTTTTGTGTTGCCAGAAACTTGCCTGTGCAGAAGGAGATCGCTGCCAACGACACCTTAAAAGTACAGTCAAATTTCGGCAATTCAAACCCTACACTCTTTATATTAAGCCTAAAACGTTCAAGTTCAGACATCCCCACGGCCCGCAACCGCGGGATATTAGAAGGCTAAAGGTTGATGAAAAATATTATTTTATTGGTCAGACCTATGGAGCAGGTAATAAAAAAGTAGAAATCGTTGTAAAAGGTGAAGGCCACCTTTGTACAATGCAAGTACCACCTCGGATGGTACAAAGAGAATTTTTCATCCCTAAAGCCTATCTAATACGAAGGGAAGGATGCCAAACCGTGTGGGAAATGGACTAGGACATGGGCCCACTAAAAAAAAAAATTCAAAATTGTTAGGTTGTGTTGGACAATATTTAAAAGTCTTTTTTCCAAATTATTTTTCCAAATTTAGTCTTAACCCTCTTAAAGTAAGGGAGAGGGGTATTATACAAGTCAGGTAAAAAAAAAAAAAAAAAACACTTGACTTGTATAATACTTTAACCTGGCGGTGACGTAAAGTCACTGGGACAATCTCAAACCGTGTCCTTGAGGGTGAAGACTAAGTTACAAAAATCTTTAACAAATTAAAACCTAAAATTTTTCAAAGTTTGAATGACCTTGACCCATATAAATTACTGTTTAAAGTAAAGTGCTAACCTTACAACTAATGTTGTGTATCACGTGATACCCCCACTCTAACGCTCTTACTAAGCCTGTATGAGCCGTTCATTTGCTTCAGTCTGTTTCTGTGCTCCGTGGTAAACATGTCACAGTACAATTACAAAGGTGGTGACTTCTTGATAAATGAACACAATGCTTGGGAAGTGCTAAACCGGCATAGAATGGAAGTTGAGTGTTTTATAAGACGAGATGGGTCTACATTTTATTTATGTATTATAAACAACCAAACTCACAAGTATGAACACTGGACAAAAATCAATTATAACAACATAGATGAGCTGTTTGCTTGGGTGTTTGAGGTGTGTAAAGTTATTGAAGAAACAAAAATAATGGGTGTGCTAAAGGTATGTAAAACTGATGACCGGGAAGACTAAGCAAAATTTCTTTTGCCCCCCCCCCCCACTGTGTTATCCCCACCACTAAAAACGGGTATATATAGGAGTGGTGATCAACCGTCCTCTCATTCTGCTTTACACCGTTAAGCTGAACACCACCATGTCTGCTATGAACATCCCAGCCTCTACCTCTGGCCCGGCCGCCTCCAACTCCAGCCCGAGCATTGGACCAATCCGATCGGGGCCTTCGTCAAGGAGTCGTGTCCGATTCTCCGGCTTTGGTCCTGTGAGGAAGGAGTTGCGGAGCAGCGGAGCTTCTCAACCAACCACGATGGACGCATCAACTCAGACTCCACCAAACATCATCGAGTGGTACGACGAAGTCATAGAGCAAAGGGACAGAATGCTAGAGAATACTCGCAGGGAGCTACTTTATATCCGGAGTAAATGGGAAAAACTAATTAGGAAGTGTGAAAGCCTGTTGGACAGTGATGATAGTGAGGATGAGAGTGGATAGGTGTGTGGGTAAAGACTTGGACTGGGACTTGTGTGTATGTATGAATGTGTGCGTGAATGTGAAATACAGAGCGGGGGATAGATCACTCTGTGGCAATGGACTAACATGCCACTTAGTGATCTATCCCCCGTTCTGGTAATGTTTTTGGATGGCCTTGACCCACTTTACCAAGGTTAGCCAGTACCCCCACCACTGATAAGTGTATATATACGGGTATTGATGTGCAGTTTGGTTATTCTGCTTTGTATCGCTTAGCTGAATACCGCACTTCAACATGGCTTCCAACTGCAAAACTTCTCGGGCTTCTTCTTCAAGAAGGCGTGCTGCCAACGTTCTGCCTGCTACTCGTGGACCTGCTCGACCATTCCATAGCATAACTGTTGCTCGGGCAAACGCTTGCAAAGCTCCAATGCTACGGACCTTGCTGGAGGTGAGCCAAGACGGACAAGGCTTGCTTAGTCCTGGTCAACGGCAGGAGCAAGAAAGGCGTATGGCATACTTCAGGCTGCAGGGTGTAGTTCCCAGCTTGAAGTTAGGCGATCCCAGAGTAGCAAGCATCAACGAGGCAGCGGACTATATATCACACCTTCACAGTGTTTTAGAAGTAAAGGACCAACAAATTGAAAACTTAAAAGAACAATTGAAACAATTTAACTTTAATCCGGTGGAGTTTGTAGAAACGGTGATGAGTGATAGTGACGATGAAGGTAGTGAATATATATTAGGTATGTAATGAAAAGACAGGGACATGTGTGTGTGTGTGTGTGTAGAATACAGAGCGGGGGATAGACTACTTTGCGGCAATGGACTAGCATGCTGCTTAGTGGTCTATCCCCCGCTCAAAGGGTACCTTTGAATGACCTTGACCCACTTTAAACGAAGGACAACCGGTTAACTGGTATAAAAGAGGGGGTCTGTACATCCCGACTTCATTCTGCTTTGGACTTTCCAGTAGAACGCTATAAAAATGAGTGGATCTCTTCTTGGTGCTAACTTGGACAGGTATACTGTGATGGTGCATTATGAAAACTGTAGAGAAATGTTGACGGCTGTGTATGAGTGTTTGGTGAGAAAGATTTTTCAAGAAAACTGCGAATTTATGTTAGCGTGGAAAAGAAACTTGTTTGTTGATGGTCATGCTACAATGCAAAGCATGAACCACCTCCATGTGTTAAAAGTAGGACATCATAATTTGGACGAACTGGACGATATGTTTAGGGAGCTGGAGTGTTTGATACATCAGGAATGTAAACCTTGTGAAATTGAAATTTTTTAATTGGATATGGAATTAGAATAAAATGTGTTAAACAGGACTCGAACTTGGACTTGATTGAGGTTGTGTAGAACAGAGCGGGGGATAGATCACTTTGCGGCAATGGACTAGCATGCTGCTTAGTGGTCTATCCCCCGCTCAAAGGGTATTTTTACATGACCTTGACCCACATAAAATGTATAGTTGGTGGGGGTATAAAAAGGGAAAACCAATTGGATAGATACACCACTTTCATACCATGGCTCCACTTGACAACACCGTGTTCCATCGCGACAGAATTCTTTCAATTCTGGAGGTAATACCTGTAGAAGTTATAGAAGCAGAGGACCAACTACCTGCGGTTGATCAGGAAGAGGAGGAAGAAATAATGGATATTGAAACGGACTCTGACGAAGCTGGTTCAACGGACAATGAAGTGGACTTGCACGCCTACGAAACATTAGAGTCGTCATCTGAGTCGGAAATGGAATTCCAATTGGAAATTGAAGAAGAAGAACAAGAACAAGACACTCCCCATCGTCCAATGGATAGGATGTTAGTTGCCAGAAGAATTATGTATTGTCATCGCTGCCTATTCCGTGATGAGGATGATTCCGACTCTGATGGTGATGTTTCACCCTTGTAAAAAGTTTAAACAAAAAGTTAAAAAAAAGAATGTGAGCGGGGGATAGAGCACTTTGTAGTAAATGATGCTGCTTAGTGCTCTATCCCCCGCTCAAAATAATAATTCCAAATGACCTTGACCTACATAAACTTGCTCAAACAGACGTCTTTGAAAAAACTTGTACAAATTATTGAATCTAGACCAAATATCATCAATTTATCAAGCCTACTGATAAATGTATTACAAACGGTTGTGTAAAGGCTAAATTTAGCACATGAGTGATAACCTGTTTCCATATGACGTCACTTTCCCCACCTATCTGCCTCGGATATAAAGGGTCCCTGTGGAGTGCGCTGCTCATTATTGCGTGGACATTCACAGAGTGTGCATTCAAAGCCAAACTGTTTGAAATGGCTCTTTGCGACATTTGTGGGGAAATCTTTCAAGACGAAGATCTTTTCACCATACACAGAGAATTACATGAAGACGAAGATAGAAAAGAAGATATTACCATGGATGAAATAGACTTAGACTCAATTGACCGGTTTTTGGAAGAGCACCAGAAGCAGACGGACTACTGGGACAGCTATCTACAGCAAATGCAAAGAAAAAGACCTAGTGATCCAATTTGCTGGTGCTGGACCATCTACTGCTAGAAGACCTTTTGAAGAAGAAGACACTGAAGAAGAGGACACTGAAGAAGAACTGGAAGATGTGAAACAACTGCGCACCACGGCCTTGCCAGGACGAGTTGTAACACATTTCAAAATTAATAATGTTCAATTGGAATTGGAAACATTTATAACCCAGGCTAAGGAACTTGTTGGTCAAACCTTGAGGGAAGAACTACAAAGATTAAATTTTATTAAATTTGGAATGGTGTTAGAGGCTATGTTTAACAATACTGATGGTGAAACAGCATTGAGAGCGTTCATTACCAAAAACCGAACCCTTACCTTCACCTCCAACATCGATGATATTATTGAAGAATGCTTGGAAGAACTTATAACAAAACTTCAAGAACATGAAGGAAGAGGATCTGGATGGACTTTGTCATCAATTGAAGGTATGGATGTAAGGGTTCACAAGCATGGATATGGTTTAAGGGGTAGTAGTTTTATCCCTTTACCAAAGAAAATCCAAAACACTAAATCGTGTAGGAATGTGCAAAATGAAGGAAATGAATGTTTTAAGTATGCAATGTTAACCAAGTATGTTAAAGATCATCCTGAAAGAGTTGGTAGAGAATATTACGAAAATGAACACCGCTACAACTTTCAAGGCCTCACCTACCCAGTTACATTGAAAGACATAGACAAATTTGAAAAGAAAAATTCTGGCGTTTCAGTGAATGTTTTCGGTCTGGATGATTCGAACAACGTTTATCCTTTGCGGGTAGTAAAAGTTGAGCAAAGAAACCACACGGATTTGCTACTGATCACTAAGGGTGAAATTTCACATTATGTGTGGATAAAGGACTTTGCATCCTTGATTCGAAATCAATTATCAAAACAGAGGCGTAGGTTAACAGTGTGTAAAAGATGTTTTTGTTTCACATATAAAGAAATAAGACAAGGAGGATTAGAGTGGTTGATAGAACACAAAAGACTTTGTAATGAAAATTATGAAGTGAAGATTAGTCTGCCACCACCATCTCGAGCGTGTATCCAATTTAACAAAACAGTTCACCAATATCGGATTCCAGTAGTCATCTACGCAGATTTTGAATCTACGTTAGTACCACAGGAGCTGCCGGACGGTGAAGTGACTAGAAGAACAAAATATCAGTTGCATCAACCCAACAGTTTTTGTCTAATAGTGAAATCAACCTTGTCTGAAAACCAATTGCAAAACTATGGTTTAACATCCACTCCAATACTCTACCGTGGTGAAGAAGCCGCTAAGTATTTCGTAGACCAGTTGTATGACATTGCTGAAAAGGTACAACGCTTGTATGGTAATGTCGTACCTATGGAACCTTTGAATGAGAATCAACAAGAAGAATACAATATGGCATCAAGATGTTATCTATGCGAGAAGAGCTTCAGTGAAGAAAATCCAAAAGTAAGAGATCACGATCACCTGACAGGTTTATACAGAGGAGCTGCTTGTAATTCATGCAATATAAATTACAAACTGCCCCACTTTATCCCTGTCGTGTTACACAATCTTAGCGGCTACGACTCCCACTTCATTATTCCAGAGTTAGGAAGAGATGATGGTAAAATTGATGTTCTTGCTACAACATTGGAAAAGTACATCAGTTTCTCAAAAACCGTAGGTAAAATTAAACTTCGCTTTGTAGACTCTTATAGATTTATGGCATCTAGTTTGAGCAGATTGTCTGAGAATCTACGAAGAGAAGACCTAAAAGAAACCAGCAAGATTGTACCTGAAGATAAATTGGACTTAGTATTACGTAAAGGAGTGTTCCCCTACGATTACATAACATCTACAGAAAAATTTGAAGAAACCAGTCTACCACCGATCGAAGCCTTCAACAGCAAATTAAACGAAAGTGAAATCTCCGTTGAAGACTACAATCATGCTTGTAATGTTTGGAACCAACTAAACATTCAAACCTTAGGGGAATATTCTGACTTTTATATAAAATTGGACGTAACTCTGCTGTGCGATGTGATGGAAGAATTTCGAAACACCTGCTTCTCCGCCTATGGACTGGACCCTCTACACTCGTACACATCTCCAGGATTAGCATGGCAAGCTATGCTAAAGTCAACCAACTGTCGACTGGAACTTCTAACGGATATTGATATGGTGCTCATGATGGAATCTGGTGTACGGGGCGGTTTGACACAAGCTGTAACACGTCATGTCAAAGCCAACAACAAGTACATCCCAGGCTTCGACGAGCAACAACCATCGGTCTACCTTGGCTACTTTGATGCAAACAACCTTTATGGTTGGGCAATGTCAAATCCGCTTCCCTACGCTGACTTCAAATGGATTGACCCGGCCACCATCGGTGACATCTCACAGATTCCGAAAAATGGTCCAAAAGGCTATATTTTGGACTGTGATTTTGAATATCCGGAGCACCTTCATGACCATCACTACGACTTGCCTCTCCTAGCCAAAACTGAAGTTTCACCGACAGGAAGATGGCCAAAATTGATGATGACCTTGGAGAATAAAGATCGCTATGTGGCTCACTACTGGGTAGTTCAACAGGCTCTCGAATTGGGTCTACGTATAGTGAGAATTCATAGAGCAATTGAATTCACCCAGTCTTGTTGGTTGAAACCATATATTGATTCCAACACTACAAGAAGAGCTGCAGCGACAACAGCATTTGAAAAGGACTTCTATAAATTAATGAACAATGCCATCTTTGGGAAGACCTTGGAGAACAAAAGAAAACACAAAAATGTAAAATTAGTGAGTGATCCTAGGAAATTGGAAAAATTAGTGCAAAAACCAAATTTCGGAACATCCATGATTATAAACGAAAATCTAGTCGCTGTCAGTATGAAGAAAACAACAATAGTCATGGACCGTCCGTTATACATAGGTATGTCGATTTTGGACATAAGTAAAACCCTGATGTATGATTTCCATTATAACAAAATGGTTAAACACTACGGAAGGGAAAACATTGGAGTCGCATACATGGATACGGACGCGTTTATCTACTGGATAAAGACTTTGGACATGTATGAAGACCTAAGGACTTTTCCATACAAAGAAGATTTCGACTTTTCTGACTATCCGAAGAACCATCCAAATTTTAATGAAAAAAATAAAAAAGTAATTGGAAAATTCAAAGATGAAGCAAATGGAATGCCTTTAGAAGAAATAGTGGCGCTGATGGCGAAATTGTATTCATTTAAGATGTACCACGAGAACAACACACCGACAGTCAAGAAAGCAAAAGGAGTGAAGACATCTTATTTGAAAAAACACGTAACATTTGACCACTACAAGACTTGTTTGTTTGAAGATACTACGATATCAGCAACATTCAACAATATCCGAAGCTTCAAGCATCAAGTCTACAGTGTCACCGAAATTAAAAAAGCACTGTCAGCTCGGGATGATAAAAGACATATTTTGCCCGACAAAATCCACACTCTTCCTTTCGGCCATTACTCCTTAAACCCTATCAACTAGTAACCTATTCTTCGTCCTTCTACAACTTCGACCTTATTCCTTTCTCCTTCCGTAAAAAAATGGGGAACACGGCAAGTCCAACGCCGTGTTCCCCATTTTTTTACACAAGTTTGGATGACCGTGACCCATATAAATGATGTGAATATTTAAAACAACATTCATTGTGATTATACATGTGATACAACAAACATTGAAACCTGCAATATGAAGGACTTGAAGCAACAAATTGTCAACGAACTTCATAAACCTGCAAGAAGAAAGTTTCCACGAAGAAATACGGTGATAAAAGGAATTAATGATTTATATCAAGCGGATTTAATCGAAATGATTCCTTATAGCAAACAAAATAAAGGATATAAATACATATTGACTGTTATTAACTGTTTTTCAAAAATGGCAGATGCTTTACCACTAAAAGATAAAAGTGGCAAAAGTGTTACAAAAGCAATGGAAACAGCTATACAAAGAGACAAACATACTATTAAACATTTACAAACAGATGATGGAAAAGAATATTTTAATAAGGAATTTGCAAATTTAATGAAAAAACACAATATAAACCATTATTCAACCAATTCAGAAGTAAAAGCCTCAATAATCGAAAGATTCAACAGAACTTTAAAAAGTGCAATGTATAAAATGTTTTCCAACAGAGGATCGCACATATGGATTGATATGTTACCAAAACTTATAAACGATTACAATAACAAATTTCATAGGACTATCGGGATGAAACCAAACCAAGTAACTAGTAAAAATGAAAACCTTGTATTAAAACGTATAAAAACGAATACTAAACCAAAAGTTGAAAAACTAAAGCCTAAAAAATTTAATGTGGGTGATAAAGTGCGAATAAGTAAATATAAAGGTGTATTCAGTAAAAGATACCTGCCAAATTGGACCAATGAGGTTTTTACTGTATTCAAAGTACAACCTACAGTACCTGAGACATATATTTTAAAAGATAATAAAGGACAATTGCTTGAAGGAGGGTTTTATGGACATGAAATGTTAAAATCAACAGTAGGCGATGTATATTTAGTTGAAAAGGTGTTGCAACGGAAAAAAGATAAGGTCAAAGTACGATGGTTAGGATTTAATAAGACGGAAGATTCTTGGATACCTAAAAAGGATTTGATATAACGATAGAGAATCATTTTAGGTTGAACCATTACAAAGGATGGAGATAGTACCACAAAAAGTGAGCTTTACTATTAATAATATAGATGAACTCACAGTGGATAATTCAGAATTCAATAGTGGGAAACATGGCAATTTGTTACCAAACACCGTTCGTTGTCTGGTTACCGGACCTTCCAACTGT
Organism: Neoaliturus tenellus; assembly: GCA_030545055.2. Taxonomy (NCBI): domain Eukaryota; kingdom Metazoa; phylum Arthropoda; class Insecta; order Hemiptera; family Cicadellidae; genus Neoaliturus; species Neoaliturus tenellus. The sequence continues at coordinate 240,590,799 of CM061531.1, read as the reverse complement.
GGAAAAACTAATGTAGTATTCAATTTGATTACAAACCCTAAAGGATTACGATTTAACAATCTATATGTATTTTCAAAATCACTACAACAACCAAAGTATCAATTATTGGAAAAAATACTGACTAATGTGCCTGAAGTTAAATATTTAAAGTTTAATGCAAGCGAGAGTGTCATGCAGCCACAAGAAGCTAAACCATTCTCCGTGTTTATATTTGACGATGTATCTTGTGAAAACCAAAACACAATAAGGAATTACTTCGCTATGGGTCGACATAACAACATAGATAGCATTTATATTGGCCAAACTTACAGCAAAATACCTAAACAACTCATTAGAGACAATGCAAACATGTTAATTGTATTTAAACAGGACGAAACCAACCTAAAACATATATATTTTGATCATGTAAATGCGGATATGACATTTGAACGATTTAAAGAGTTGTGTGGAAAGGCTTGGGCTGAAAAGTATGGGTTCCTAACAATTATGAAGGAACAACCGCTAAACAATGGTCGATACAGGATAGGATTTGATAAATTTATATTAATACATTAAACGCGGTATAACACATTCATTGTTGTACAACACGTCTTGCTACAAACATGGTTAACCAAGAAAAATTAGTAAAAGAAATAAAATCACTTAGTGATTCTATTCGGGCTAAAAACAGAGCATTGAAACTAGGTATTAGCGAGAGGGAGAAATTCCTTGAATCTACTTTTAAACCTATTACTGAACCCTTGAAACAATTAAACAAAAAATTTGCTAAACCTGTATTGGAAGGAGATGCGATTGCACCTATTACGAAGTTTGAAAGAGAAAATGTAAAATCAGAAGAGTTTAGTGATGAAGACCCGGAATCCTCTACGTATAGTGGTTTTACCGGTGGAGAACCTGAAAGAGAGCTAGAATCACCGGACTGTAGTGGAATAAGAGAATTATATGAAGTAAAAGCCAAAAGAGGACATGAAGTTGTATCAACTGCTAGTGAAGAGGAAAAAGAAGAAGAGACAAGGGAAGGTCCGTCAAACATAAGCTTGTTGGGTGAAAACATTCATAACAAAGGACCTTTAGGAAGGAAATACATGATAAAAATGTTAGCTGGAACAAATCCTAATAAAAACTACCATAGTTATGGGGTAAGACTAACAGAAGACGGTTTAATGGTTGGTAATAGCCCGGTAAACATTGATGAACATGATAATATTATTGTTGGTAATCAAAGATATAAGGGCACAAGGGGATTATTTGAATTATTATTTGAAAATAAGCCTTTAGAATTGTTAGTTAAAGAAAAATACATGGAAGCATATAAAAAGATTTTGGAACAAACTAATGCATACAGGAGGAAGTATTCAGCTGACCAACCTGTTTTTAGATCAAAGTCTTTAAAATATAGAGAATTTGTATCCAGGTTAATACCAACAACGAGAAGACAACCAATGCCAATAATACCAAGAAAACCTGTAAAACGAAGGTTTGTGTCATCCACTTTGGATATAAGTGCTCCAGAACCAAGAAAAAGAAACAAGTCTGTTACAGGTACAGGTTTAATGAAGAAACTATATAACACAAATGTGATTTATTACAATAATATCAATAAATTGGTGGATAGAATGAAACTAATACATGAAGCTAAAGAAGCGGGTCATACTGGATTGGAAAACGAATGGGTGGCTTTAGTGGATGAACTCCGAAACCGTGGGGTAATCTCATAAAAATGCGTTACTCCCTAGAATACTATTCAGTTGCACCATGAGTGTCGACAAGTTCGGACGTTACTCCTCGGATGGGTTATATTATGCCAATAGTTTAAAAAGAAGTGCTGGTTTACCACAAACACCTGATGGAGATTATGATATGAGTAATAAAAGGTTAAAAAACATAAAAGATCCTACGGATGAAAACGATGCAATAAATTTAAAAATATTAAAGGAAAAGATATCGCCAACATTAAGACTACAAAATAACACATATGACGCAGAAGATCATAGAATCATCAACGTTGGTAAACCAAATCAAAACGGTGATGCAATAAACAAAGGTTATTTGTCATCTGAATTAAAAAATACGTTAAAATTCAATGGGAAAACGTATAGTGCTAACAATAAACGTATATCCAACGTAGATGACCCTAAAGATGCAAAAGACAGCGTAAATAGACGCTATTTACATTCTTTGATACCTGAAAAGACAAAAGATGGATTTTCTTTTTATAAATTTGTTATTAATGATATAGGCTATCCAAAAACTGAAAACGATGCTGTAAATCTAAAATATATTAAAGATCATTGCATCATACGTGATGTAGGGGTTATAGATTGTTTTAATAATTGTTTAGCAAATGTTAAAGATGGTTCGGCGCCATCAGATGGTGCAACAGTGGGTCAAATGATGGAAACCTTAAAACAAGAAACAACCTCTTTTGTAAAACAAGATCAAGTAGTATCGAAGCAAGGGGATGAATTTGTTCAAGGTAATGAAAAATTTAATTTATTAACATACAAAAATGATGCTTGGGATTGCATGGATAAAAAGTTATCAAATATGGGATGGGGTTATGAAAAACATGAGCAGCTGCTTTATCACAAACCGTACATCTAGATCCAGATCGATATTTTAGATGGTTTACATGTAATAATAGAGTGATAAGAGACTTGGCACAAGGAAGAGAAGCAAATGATGCTGCAACTGTAGGACAGACCATTACAACATCATTAAAGGATAGTAAAGTGTATAATTGTAATAATAAACGTATAACAAACCTTAAAGACCCTGAACATGTAGATAATGCTGTCACTGTTAATTTTCTTGTAAAAGTTTTAGGTAATGCGATATTTGATTTACACAATCATTTTACACCAGATATTCTTCAAGGAAAATCAGGTCATAATACTTATGATGAATCCATGAGAGGTGAGTATATTAAACGAGAAATTTATAATAAATACTTTATTAACCCTAAAACGAAACAGTTTAGATCATCAGATTGGGGTGATATTGATATTTAAGTAAATAACTCAATAAATGACTTCATTTATGTGCAACCTGTCATAGAGTTAACACATGAGTTGCACATTGCCATTATAAAAGGACAATAATGACGTTCAAGTACATCAGTCCATATCGAGACACTGCAAGAAAAGGAGGTGGGATCACGTCCACAGCGGTTTCTCTGTTAAGTAAAGCTTTAAAACAAATTCCAGTAGGATCCATAGTAAATAGAGCAATAGACGCATTACCATACGAATTTCATATACCAGGAGGTTATCAGTATTGCGGACCAGGAACTAAATTGAAAAAACGACTGGAAAGAGGCGATCCTGGCATAAACAAGTTAGATCAGGCTTGTAAAGAACACGATATCGCATATTCCACGTTTGCCGATTCAAAAAATAGATCAATAGCTGACAAAAAGCTTGCGGACATAGCTTGGCAACGAGTAAAATCAAGTGACGCTAGCATAGCAGAAAAAGCAGCAGCTTTAGCAGTAACAGCAGGTATGAAGGCTAAAACAGCAGTAGGAGGTGGAAGAAGGAGGAGAAGGAGAGTAAAAAGGAGGTCAACCACAAGAAAACATGGAGGAAATATAAAAAGAAGACGACGATCTACAAGAAAAGGCAGGAAGAAGCCCACCGTGTGGTCAATGGTAAAAAACGGGGCAGGTCTTTACCTAAGACCTTATCGTGCATATTAAATGAAAGAAATCAATTGGTCATACCACATAAAGCATTAACCAATATTGAATTATTTAAATATATTTCCTGTTTAAAAATACCATTTTTTCGCGGTGTGTTTATGAAAGACAGTTTACCAAAGAAAATGTGGCAAAATGAGACTGGAATTGTAAATTTGGATAATACTGAAGGGCCTGGCACCCATTGGGTTTGTTATAAGAAACTAAATAACAATGTATATTATTTTGATAGTTTCGGTAATTTGCCACCACCAAAAGAACTTCAAAATTACTTTAAATCTGCTAAAAACATATATTATAACTATAAAAGAGAACAACCTGATAATACTTCAATATGCGGCCATTTATGTTTGGAATTTCTAGCTAAAAGTATCAGTCACTATTGAGATGTCTTCCTATACGGTATCATTAACAGGAAAATCGTCCACTTTACGAAGTATCCTTTTTCCAGCGTTACGCTTGCAAAAAGGAAGGTTTTGGGAGGCGGCACTATTGGATTTTACAACGTACAACTCTATTCCCAATGTTACGGAAGGTAAAAATAACATATTGCATTATTATAAGGGAAAGGATGCCAGTGGAAAATTTACAGACTTACAAGAGTGCAGGTTACCCACAGGTTCTTATGAAATTGATCATATAAATGAATTTTTGCAAACTAAAATGGGAAAAGACAATATAACATTAAAAGGTAATAATAATTCGATGAAAGCTGAAATTACTTCCAAATATTATATAGATTTCACTCAACCAAACTCAATTGGTGATTTATTAGGATTTTCCAACGATGGGCCTGTATTAGAACCAGATGTAACACATTCCGGTAAGAAAACAGTAACAATATTAAAAGTCAATAGTATAGACATAACTTGTAACATTATACAAGGTGCTTACAGGGATGGGGCTAACACCCACATCATACATACTTTTTACCCAAGTGTACCACCTGGATTTAAAATTGTTAAAAAACCACAAAACTTGGTATATCTACCGTTGAACACCACTTTCATTTCAGACATCGTGTTGAGCGTATTGGATCAAGACGGTAACTTGGTAGACTTCAGAGAAGAGCCTATTACGATTAGATTACATTTAAAATCGACACTTTAATACAAAAACCATGGGTTTAACATTTAAAAGTGAACAACCTACGGGAAACCGCATTAGTAGCTCTTCAGCTGTGGAGGAGTTAACACGCGAGAACATTCGTTTCTTAGAGAGAGTTGGATTAAAATTAACCGATTATGGATATACTGGATATAGCGCAGGGTCCAACATTCGACGAAACCCTATGGGAAAAAGAATATCACACCCACAACCCTTACACTTCATCGAAATTAAACAATAACGATGAAATTCGTATTCCCATACAACATCAAGACATTTACACACTACCATGTGAAAGTTACTTGTATATTGAAGGACAAGTTACTAAAAAGGACGGTACTACTGCTGGTACAACAGTTCCATTTATAAATAATCCTATGGCTTTCCTGTTTGATGAAATTAGATATGAAATATCAGGTGTAACAGTTGATTCTACTAAAAAAGTAGGTATTTCAACAACTTTAAAAGGACTAACATCTATAACACCAAATGAAACCAATTTACTTAAACCTGCCGGATGGGTATTACCTACAATTGACACGATCACTCCAAATTCAGATGGATATTTTGATTTTCATATTCCATTACGTTTGTTGCTTGGTTTTGCTGAAGATTATAGGAAAATAATATTAAACGTTAAACAAGAGTTAGTTTTGTTGAGGTCTTCTAACGATAAAGACATTATTAAAGCTGCAGATAATACGACTGATGCAAACCTAGAATGGAAATTAAAATTAGACAAAATTGTATGGAGAGTTCCACATGTTAAATTAGCTGACGAGCATAGAATGCTACTTTTAAGAAAATTAAAAGCCGATCGTGATATTGTTATTCCATTTAGGAGTTGGGAATTCCATGAGCATCCCAGTTTACCTACTACGGATCGACACACTTGGACTGTTAAAACATCAAATTATGTAGAACGAGCCAGGTATATTATATTTGGTTTACAAACAGGTAGAAGAGACGACATCACTAAACATGCAGGACAATTTGATCATTGTGACTTGAAAAATATTAAAGTTTATTTAAATTCACAATTCTTTCCATACGACAATTTAAATGTGTCATTCACTAAGAAGAAATACAGTATATTGTACGATATGTACGCAAGATTCCAAAGTTCATATTACGGTAAAGCAAATACACCTTTATTATCACCTTCAAAATATTACGATGCCTACCCAATAGTTGTAATTGATTGTTCTAAACAAAATGAATCGGTAAAATCATCAAGTGTGGATATAAAAATAGAAATGGAATTCAACGCTGCTATACCGGCTAATACAACTGCATACTGTTTAATTCTACATGATAAAATTGTAACATACACACCTTTAACTGGAATTGTTAAGAATGTACTGTAAAAACCGGTTTTGTTTCATTCCGCGAGTATAAAAGCAGAGCGTACAGACCGCTCCTCATCAGTTTGTTGCCTACTGTTGTATGGGTAGCATCTTATTCAATATGGCTTCTCCTAGTGGTACACCTGAAAATGTGATAGATATTGAGAAGGAGATATCTGAGTTTTTAGATCCTCAAGGTCACCAGGAAGGAGGTGAACAAAACGTTTGAGGACAACTTCACGCCAGTAATAATGTTGAAGAAAAAGGTAAAAGAAGAAAGAATATACAAAAGAGAAAAAGGGATATTGAAGATAATATTTCTCCAAACATATTGAGTGAGGTATTTTTGCGAATATTTTACCCAATCTCTTCCAGTTTGGACAAAAGTGTTTTAATCGGTGTTATGAAATCTACAGATTATTCCCCTACTGTAATTTTAACTCATGGACCCAAAATGATTTTGTTTACGGACAGTGCTTGGGAATCATTTATGAAACACTTGCATCTGCTAGAATGCTATTTAAGTAGTAACATGTTTGGAAGGAAGACAAGAGTAGGACTTTTAGATTCAAATGTGGAAATTGATATTATTAAACAACGTGGTGATCATCAGCTGCGGTTTAGAGACACAACAAGACATGATAACAAAATTCAACTTAATCGAGAGGAGTTTTTCATTTTAACTTGTGCTACTGAACCTATAACAAGATACTTGAGACAACTGGTGTTTTCAAGTTCGATTATTAAAGATTATCTGGAAGACACTTTGGACAAACAACCGGACGCACCTATATTATACGGACCTGTGGATACTTCTATATTTAATAGAGTTCCTCATGAAGTACAGATGTGGAGACAATTGGAAAAGTACGCTCAACTACATAAGAAATCAGTAAAACAGGAAGAAGAGGAAGATGGAGGAGAAGAATCAAGTGTTAGTGATGAAAATGAAAACAAGGAAAATATAAAGATGGAAACTTAAATGACAATGGTTAGTTTTTAAAACAATAACCAACATTTTGTGGGGTTAGGCCTATTGGGGACGGTGCCCACGTTAAATATACACCAACGCGCCAACAACTGTACGGCCTGGTATAAAAGTAGTACCTACCGTGGTGTGGAAATCAGTTGACCTCCTGACTTCGTAATGAGCAGACGTGTGACCTTCAAAATGGACAAGGGAGAAGAAGAACAAGTAAAGTCCAAGCCTGGTATTATTGAGTTTCAAGCGTTTCGTGGTAATGATGATAGATTCATTATAAAAGAACTTGTGTTTTTGGACATGAATACAAGTGTTCCTTATTCGTTTTTATTTAAACCACCATGTTCTTATTCGTCTTTAACTAGTAAAGCCGCTACTACCAACAGATGGATTTCAAAACACTTCCATCATATCGATTGGTATGATGGTTTTACAAGTTACACGGACTTGTATCATATTATGCATCACTTTTCAGACAAGTTTACCAATATTTACACAAAGGGGCTGGAAAAGAAAAGATGGATCGAAGGATTTACTCATGTTCCGGTTAATGATGTGGAATTGGATAAGAATTATCAATACATGCTGGAAACCATATGTATTTGTACAAAAAGCCCAGAACATGATAAAGATAGACATTGCGCTTTGAAAAATGCCTATAAACTCGCCTCTTACCTTCAAAATGGGGAAGTGGGGAGTGGTGGGGGTAACGGAGAGTATATAAGTGGGGAGCAGACTGGGACCTGGCATGAGTATTACTCGAGATTCCGAGACGACAACATCTCCGAGCAAGAAGACGATCTGTAACCTGACCATGGCATCTCACCAGTTCCTTCAGACTTTGGTCGAGCAGTTCAATGCTCACTCCAAGTCAACAATATTACCTGTAAAGAAGTGCTCGGAACTAAAAGACGAGAAGCACTACATAATCCATGCTATGAGGAAGATGGAGACTACAGTTGGGGAGGCCATCTGCTGCAGTCTCAGCGAGGCACCGTTTACTCCGGGGGATGAACCAAAGTTCCAGGTGTACCTGCCCAAGAGATTCGTCCATCTTCTACAAAACGAGGATCTTCGATCTATTCAACCCGGGTGTCTATACCTGGTGTCCCACGGCTGCACGGGTAGCAATTCTACAGAGTTGACCATCCACATCGCTGACAAGCAGCAGTGTTAGATTTAAGTTTTAATGTTGTACATATGTTGTTGTTGTAATGTTTTATAAATAAACGAATCATAAAAGACAAAAAAATATAAAAAAAAAACAAAAAAAATGCAACATATCAATATGTGACAAACTTCACGTATTGATATGTTGCATTTTTTTTTTTAAACTTCGCGGGTGACCTTGACCTTTGACCTTTGCATTTCACAATTACCCCCACTACCGTAATTACCCCCACTACCGCACTAGGATTCAAACCTGCTTGGATGCGAAAAACGGTCAGTCTGTTGCCAACTAGCAAACGATGAGCACCTTGTACGAGCTTTGCTTACAACGAGTTATAACTGACGCATCTTTATTCCAGACGGCTTTACGAGATAATATCCCTATAACAGTAAAACAGGATATCGAAAAATACAAGAAAGATAATAGAGGGTATTCGGGATACTCCTGGTATAGGTTCCAAGACGGGGAAAAGTTTTGTAGGCCTTGTGGCAATGCTGCCGTCAGAGACCTTCGACGGTTCGTACAGGAAGGTGGTAGAAAACAGTTCGGATTTCTAGCACCGATGTTTAGATTTGAAAACTACAAGGACACCTGTGCTATTTGTTCCATCCCACTGTATCAATGGAAAAAGTTTAGAAGTGTTTAATTGGATCTTCCATACCCCCACCACCATTACCCCCACCACTTTTTCATGTACCTCCAAACGCTGTGCCTCGGCTTCATTTCTACTCCAGCAGCCGACCTAGCAACATCAGGATGTCTCTGAACGTCAGTTGCGCAAGTTACGAGGAGGTGAGCATCAAGACTCAGCAGGAGCTAAACGACTTGTACAAGGAGTTGCAGCTGATGGTGGCACGAGGCTACCGTATAAACGTGCAAGTTTACGCTTGCAATATACGGAACACCCGGCAGCCAAAGGAAGAGCCTGGACACTCCTCGTCAGCTTCCTCACCGACGTCCATGAAGACCGAGCCGGACAACTTGGATTACTTTAGCTGACTAGCAGTTGTCTTCCTTGTTCTTACAATAATAGAATATGTATATTTTTTCATTATATTAAAGAAGTAAAAGAGCAAAAACACCTATCTTGTTACTGACATATGAGCTCAGTAACAAGATAGGTTTTTTTAAAACACAATTTGGATGACCTTGAAACTTCCCCCTCCACTGCTTTGCTACCCCCACCACTTGACTATTGATGTACATGGCACATCACAATTGGAAACCTCATTCCATCTTCAACAGCCAAACCGACAACATCAACAATGGCAAACCTACCAACGGATAAAACATGTCCTCACGTTTGCTGTGACTTCGTCCACGAGTTGGAGAAGAGGATGCAGGAGAGGGCGATACGAAGAAAGCAGATACACTCAGAAAATATCATGATAGTCAACGGCTATCTTTTATTGTTCGGCCTTATTATGGTTGTACTTTTCATACTGACACATAGTCACATGTGTCGGCAAGGTTGCAGAAGAAAACGCTCGCCACCATCAATTGGAAAGTTTCAATGTTACTTTGTAGGTTTTCCTTTTTTTAAAACTCCGTTTGGATGACCTTGAAAGTTCCCCCACTACTCCACCACACCCCCCACCACTTCACCATGTTCCTGCATGAGCATCACATCAACCGTCATTCCTTGTCCGACAAGCAACCATGGCAGACAACAACACCATCAGCCAAGCTGACTCCACTACTGATGTTGGTACAAGTACAGGTTGGACACTGTCGATCGATAGTGTACACTATTTGGAAACGATTTGCGAACGGATGAAGGAAATACTGCGGGACAACCCTGGGATCATAATACAAATGAATTTAAATTATGATTGGTCCCAAGTTAGAATGCAAGGGGACGATAACAACGGTCAACAATCTCCACAATATTCGCCCATGTCCCCGATCTACCCTTACGGCGAGTCTGACGTCGATGAAGATGAGGCTAATGAGGATGTGGGGGACAACGAGGCTGAAGAGGAGTAACCTTCATTCCTTTTTTTTTAAAACCCAAATTGGATGACCTTGAGAATTCCCCCCTCCACTATTTCCTTTTTTTAAAACCCAAATTAAATGACCTTGAAAATACCCCCTCCACATACTTTTGGTTTACCCCCTCTACTTTTCAATACTGTTACCACAGTCTGTAGCTCACATCATTCCTTGCTTAGCTATCATGGCGGACAGCACTCTTTCTCGAGTTGACTCCACTACGGATGAAGAATGGCCATTTTCCTGGAATGTTCATCTGCAAGACTCGGCAGAAGTGGATATGTTGCATGAGAAATTGGTGTATGTATTAAACGAAAACCCCAACATTGAATGTAGAATGACTATGGATTTCGATGCGACAGGGGTCCACACTCAACCTTCTACTTCCAGCCAGCCTGAACCTCAGCTACAGCCGAAGAACTTTACACATCTTTACACTCCAATACGGCCGGAGGATGTGGTTATCAGCGAGGCAGACTCTACTACAAGTTATATTGAGCCAACGAATTGGAAGCTTGTTGTTGACACCTTACACAAGGTCGACTTAGTATGTGACAAATTAAAGGAATTGATGATGCAAGATCCTGGTCTTCGTTTTAAAATTGATTTGTTTTTCATCTGGGGAGCACCTGCACGGGGCTCTTCGTCTGACAGCTCTCCAAGTACAACGGACGAGGAGGAGGACGACTAGTTATCTTTTTTAAAACTCCGTTTGGATGGCCTTGACCTTTCCCCCTCCACTGAGTTTATTTAAGGTGCACTCTCGATGACTGCAGCATCATTTCATCGCGCACCTTCACCACAGCAACATGGAGAGTCAACTCAACTACTGTTGCAAACAGAAATGTTTTTCATGGCCAAATGACATTGATGTTGCGGATGGCCTGGCGTGTAGAAAATGTGAAGCTTTTGGTCAATGCATGTGTAAGTGCAAGTCTTGGAAGAAGCCGAAACCAGAGTTGAAGACATTCCATGTGTACCAGATGAGAGGGCATAAGTACACTTGTTGCCCTGAACGTTGCATTGAATTCACACTGAAACAGCTAACTGGCTGCAAATTGTGCAACAATCATTTTGCAGGTTTTTGCAAACATTATTTAGGAGCCTGTCAGTACAGATCAACTTGGCATACAGAAGCACTCACTATCAATGAAATCGCTATAGATACACAAGAGTAGTCTTTCTACTCTTTTCTTTTTTTAAAACTCCATTTGGATGACCTTGACCTTTCCCCTCCACTCACCTTAGTTTATATAAACCCCATTCCCACTGACCACAGCATCACTTCATCGTGCTCCCTCGTCAAAGCAACATCAACTATGGAAAGTAAGCGCATCTCATGTTGCGAGCATAGGTGTTTGGAGATACAAGGCGTCACATATTGTGCAAAGAAGCGTTGGGAGGAAGAGACGGGGACAACCTATTGCTGTGAGGATAAGTGTTTCCTCTTACCAAAGTGGCAAGTGGATGGGCTGGCCTGCCGGCAATGTGAATGCTTCGGATGTTGCAGGTGTAGATGCAAGAACCAACAGCTGCCACCACCGGTACTACAAACTTTCAAAATCTACAAATCCAAATACTTTTATACTTGTTGTCCGCAGCGGTGTATTAAATTTCACTTCTCCAATCTTACCAATTGTCGGAAGTGCTACGGACAACCTGATGGGTGGTGCACCTGTTTTCTGGACTCCTGCCGCTACAGATCGGATTGGTTTACAGATCCGTTGGAAATTGATGAAGTCGCCCAGGAAGCACAAGAGTAGTCTTTCTACTCTTCAACTTTTTTAAAACTCCATTTGGATGACCTTGAGATTTCCCCCTCCACTTCCCCATATACCTAGAGTACACAGAGCCTGACAGTCAGTCACTCGGTGGCTGTCGTGGGGTGCGCATCGGTGTCGGCGCTCCGTTGTTAAGTTTTCAAGGTCACAGTAACATGAAATTGCGGGCGTTGTACTGGTTCAAGGTCACCTGAGGGATAACCGATTGCCCATTTAGGCAGAGTCATGTCAGAAACTCGAGTTTAACTTGGCACTTTTGCCGTTTCTCGTCGGAAATTCGCTCCAAGTGGTCAAGGTCACGAGGACTCTGACTGAAACTCGGAGCATAGTGCGAGAAACGGCAAAAGTGCCAAAAAAATTTAAGTTTCGGCTTGACCTTGACCTTAGTGGCGTCGGTGACGTCATTTTGATGACGAAAGGGGTGATGACGTCATCAGCACGTCATTTCTGTGACGTCATGGGTGTGACGTCATCGAAATGACGTCATTAGTGATGACGTCATCGATTGCGTCATCGATGACGTCATCGATGACGTCATCGGTGAGGTCATCCCTCAGGTGACCTTGAACTGGGCCAGCGGCCGCAATTTTACACTACTTATTTTGTTCTCAATTCTCTATTTAACTACAATCTAATAATATGTATCTTTAGCAAAAACATTTTTTAAATAATAGTGATAATACACTACTCTTTAAGTGTCATAAAGAGAGTCAAGACATAGGCCTACTCCCTTTTGTATTCGGTGGTTTTTTATCCAGTTATATTGTAATATACAGGGTAATTTAAATATGTGTGCCAGTAGTTTCCTTCGAAAAAAAGAATTTAAAACAGTAACCAGCAAACAACATTAATTTTTATTCTATTCATAGTTGTAATCTTCAAATGTTTGTTTTATAGTTTTTTTCTATATAAATTGCGACCAACATTATTAAATTTTTTTAGTACAAACTTTATATTTTCATGTCATTTTAGGATGTTATTGCTTACAAAATGATTATCATTTGTCTTATTTTTACTCAGTGGTTTAAATATGTAGTAATTTAAATTGATTTTTTGTCCCATATTTACAGCAATCTTTGAATCTGTATATTCAAAACTAGCCAGTAAAGTAATAAAATTCCTAAAGAAAAAAAAACCTTTTAACAAAAAATGTTTAAACGTATTAAACGTTTAAAAGTAAGTTTAAAAAGTTTTGAAATTATGTTTTAAGAACATTTATTTTATGATAGCATAAAATGTTTTATACGGTTCATTCATATGTCCGTCATATTAGAATATAAGTTAATTATTGAGTAGGATGATAATATTTATGAAAGAGGTGTTCTTAAATGGCAAGTTAAAGAAATTTTTATTTCATTGAATGGTTTAGGTATATACTGTATATTAGGCAGATTTTAAATTTCAATACTGTCATAGATAGTCTATTTTTATTATCTATTAGAAATTGTTAAAAGTTCATCGTGCACAATACTTATTTTAAGGGTTCACGGGAAGTATTCGTAAATATTATTAACAATGTTGTTTTATAGCAAAATAAAATTATAGTCTCTATAGTTTGCATAAGAAGTAGCACTGATTCGTAAAACATTTTTTCTATTATAGGATAACTTTATTAAAGGATATTTTATTTATTTATTAACAATATTATGTATACAAGTCGCACCTAAGTTACAACCTTAATTTGACTTTACCAAATTACGATTTTATGTTTAAAATAAACAAAACGTTTTACATTTCTTTCAATAAAATTTTATAATTGATTACAAAAATATTCATCAATTTTTCCTTACGTAAAATTGCATGTATACTCATATCGCGGAATTTTCAAATGAAATTTCAAATTATTATTTTTGCCTACAAATTGCATCTCTATTTTTGCCATAGAGAGCTCAAAAGCTGTTGTTAAATGATAAAAGTGAAGTATTCGCCGACAATGCGAAACAGTGCCAAACTACGATCGTAACGGAGAAGTCGAGTATAGGGCAGACAAAAGTTCAATATCTCGTTGTTTACGAGGTTTATCTTCCGATATACAGTGTGTTCATTTTTTTATGCTCACCATTGGGATCTCGCAAACTATAAAAGTTACAGCAAAGGTCAAATCAGCAAAGTAGTGCGGAATTATAAGCTAAACAAAATGGTGTGTAAAAATCCCAGATATTTCTACTGGTTCGTTCGCTGTGCTCGAAAAACTGTTTTTTGCTCAAAACTTCTTTTGCCTATAACTTTGTTATTTGTTGAAATACAAAAAAACTTTTTAGATGAAACTTTACTGAAATTTTACGTAGATTCTGAATATTAAAACTAAAACTTTTTACTTCAAACGGTTTTTGAGATATTTTAGACAAGTTGATTATTTTTAATACAAGTATATATTTTTTTCATCATCATAAAAAAGAAATAATTTTTCTGATCACGAAAATACCAAATATGGCATATTTATTTATCATAATAATTATTTAATAAAAATAATGTGATTAATAAGCAACCCTGAAATGCTAATAATGAGGATGCTTCTAACATGCGGTGCAACAATGGTGTAAATCAGCTGTTTTTTATTTTGTGTTTCATATTTTGTTGCTTACATTGTTGATCAGCTGTTTACCGGCATCCCATGTAACAGCTGATTTACACGTTTTATGGGAACCGCGGACGCCGGTAAACAGCTGATCAACAATGTAAGCAACAAAATATGAAACACAAAATGAAAAACAGCTGATTTACACCATTGTTGCACCGCATGTTAGAAGCATGCTCATTATTAGCATTTCAGGGTTGCTTATTAATCACATTTTTTATAATTAAATAATTATTATGATAAATAAATATGCCATATTTGGTATTTTCGTGATCAGAAAAATTATTTCTTTTTTATGATGATGAAAAAATTACATACTTGTATTAAAAATAATCAACTTGTCTAAAATATCTCAAAAACCGTTTGAAGTAAAAAATTTTAGTTTTAATATTCAGAATCTACGTAAAATTTCAGTAAAGTTTCATCTAAAAATTTTTTTTGTATTTCAACAAATAACAAAGTTATAGGCAAAAGAAGTTTTGAGCAAAAAACAGTTTTTCGAGCACAGCGAACGAACCATTAGAAATATCTGGGATTTTTACACACCATTTTGTTTAGCTTATAATTCCGCACTACTTTGCTGATTTGACCTTTGCTGTAACTTTTATAGTTTGCGAGATCCCAATGGTGAGCATAAAAAAATGAACACACTGTATAAAACAACGTGTTCAGAACATTTCATTTTATAGCTAATGTAAACCAGATTCTTGATAGTAAAATATTTTAAAGTTTAAATTATTGTTTCCTTTTTAACTATGGTATGCAAAGTATATTAAACTTATTAGTTTAGTTAATTTTGAACACATATAGAAAATAATTATTTGTAAGATTAAACAAAAGATATGAAACTCCCCGTCGGAGCAGACCATCATGACAAGTCAATTGAAGAAGGAATACAAGGAAGATTTCTGGCTCCGGTGACCAGCCCGGGCCGGGCAAAATAATGAGGAAAAAAGAAACCATGTAAAGCTGTGGTGGAAGCCTTTCCGGTGTATCAGTCACGCCTCTCAACCAGGGGGTTGCGTTCGGAAAGTTGAAACAAAAATCTGGTCCTCCGTTTTCGTATAAGTGGTAAGAGGCCAAACCTAAAGAGGCCAAACCTGACCTGGACGGTTGCGCTGCTAAGGTGGTCTGCGCGTGACCGACCCTAAAGGGGATTTTCTCCTCCAGCTCGATCAATGCTAATACTTAGCTTTATTGTAGAAGCAAATTTTCTAGCTGTTAACAAAAAGTAAAATATGTTACATTTGATTATATTCTGCCAAACACATGTCTAAAGCTATGTTTAATTTTCTTCATTATAAAAGAATTTATTATTTAAAGAATATAAATATTTATATATGGCGTCCAACAGACAACCCGTTAGTTACATGTTGTCATGGGTAATCTATTCGCTACGATATGACATCCACATGAATTCAACCTACAGTATTTTTTCACGTATTTATGTTGATTGGTGGATATGAAGGGAAGCTTCGTGATTGACCGTTTAGCTCTGTACAATTGTGGTACTCGTTATTGTGTCTGGACATGCTATATTTGTTTATCCAGTAAGAACTCTCATTCCAAGTTAATTTAAAAGCTACGCTTGTATTTTTTTGCTCTAGCTTATAGTAATTTTATAACTACAAAATATTAAATAGCTTAAAGTGTGTTTTATATATATAAATATATATATATATATCGAGAGGGAGAGAGAGAGAGAGAGAGAGAGAGAGAGAGAGAGAGAGAGAGAGAGAGAGAGAGAGAGAGAGAGAGAGACCTTAAAAAGTAAATAACATTAAATAAAACTTTTTATAGTGCACCATTAGTATTGAAATACTTTAAAGGTAAGCTTTTAATCCCTTAAAAGGTTACCCTGATTAAACAAACGAAAATAAAACGATTGGAAACAGAGCGTGTGTCGGATATAGACAGTAAAACGATAAGTTGAGCACGCGCCGGCGAACAATATAGGATCATCTCGGTTGTAAACTCAGACATATTGAGCATCAACTCCTTATTTTACGGTTCCGTTTCATCATGTACACTTGAACAATTGAAGAGTTTGATTAAACATAATATTATTCATTTTACCCTACTCAATTGCTTGATATATATATGATGATGTTGAAATTTTTTAATTATCCCTTATAAAGGATTGCTAAGGTTTGATTTTAATATCATCATACATAAACATAATAGTGGTGGTAATATAAAGATTCAAAATAAATGTAAGAAATGAATAACGCTAATCTTAAAGTATTGAAACGACGTAATGACGAACATTTGTAATATGTCTTTAAACTTTAATAAATATAATAAGCAGGGATGGCTGGCACTTTAAATAGTTTATTTGAAACTTAAAGAAATTTGGAAATTTATTGGGGTCTAAAAAATTAATAATAGTTATAGGTATCTCATGTTTAACAAGACACATAATCATGTTAGCCAGCGAAATGTATGATATATAATTTTCTAATTAAATGACAGCCTATTGAACATAAGTTACTTTACCAATCACATTACAGTGACGTTAGGCAGTGTGAGGATTAATGAGACAAAAAAAATGAAATATCGGTATTTGATATTTTAGGATAAAATATCAACGGAGAAAGATCATTGTGCGGTCCATTAACGTGGGAGTGTTTTGTGATCGTCTAATGTGAAACTAAATTCACTTTAACGACAGTTTTAGAAAATATATCTTCCGTCTTTCGTGAAGCAAACTTTAGGCAGTCTGAAAAGATAAAGTCAATTCATAAAGAAATAAAACGTCATTAACTAAGTTAATTTACTTCATATGACGAACAAAATATAATCTGGACTGACAATTTAAAGATTACATTTAGAGCAAAATGCACATTTTACTTTAAATGAAAAGTCTTCATGGACTTTTTCATGTCTAAACAGTTAGTTGCATTATCTTAAACGTCAGTTTAATCACAATATTTGCACTTAAAATATTTTTTTGTAAATTTAAAATAAAAAAACTGTATTTCATAAGATAAATTCTTTAAAGAAAAATATTTCAGAAAACAAATATTGAGTAATTAAACAAAATTATGTTATTTATAAGGATCAATTAGAAATGGCTATATTGCTTCAATATAATAAAATGGCTTATTGCTGTTAAAATGGCCTTATTTGCATTAAATGCAAGGCAAAATCAATGTTTTTATGAAGAAAAATCTCAACAACTCCATTATTTGTTGTCAGATCCTTACAAACTTGGTACCATTGGTTAGGTAATTTAATTTGGCAACTTTTTTGTGTCTAGTAAAATTTTTGTAAAATTTACCGATTTTGAGATATTTGATTTTGAAAATTAAAAATGGCCGCCATTTTGAAAATATACATTGGAAAAAATTAACTTTTTTTCTTGGAAGTGTACATTGGTATGATAAAGATTTATACCAAATATGATCTCAATACAACCATCCGTTACGGAAATAAAAATTATTATGTGTAAAAAACAAAATGGCGGCTGTGTGAGTAAATAAAAACTTCCGGACAATTTAAATATGATATTTAGATATGTTTTTAACCCAGGAACAATGCCCTAAAATATTGGCAGGGAGTTCTGAAACACCCTGTATATATATAACTGTTTTAAATAGGTGTTTTCTATCACTTTATATGACCCTATTCATGACAGGATATGGCTCGTATGTAATTGTTCGTTAGAATAACTTATCTAAAATAATTATAAAAAATATAAATCTTTGTTCCTTTTTTAGATGGATTATTATTATGTACCACTTCTTGAAGTACTTGAAGTATATGGTTTCAAAATAATGTTGTTTTTAATGTTTAGGTTTAATGTTTTGTTAAGTATAAAAATAATAAATAATGGAAGTATAATAAATAATACATAATAAGTTTAATATTTTGTTTAATAAAATAAAAACTGAAAATGTGCTAAAACGATTATGAAGAGATTAGAGTAATCAACATTGTGCATGTTAAGTCCATTCGAAGAAAGTTACATGCTCCCATGATCCGTGAGGTTTAGGATTCTTAATAATTATTATAATAGGAGTCAAAACTAGTGCAACTGTAGCAACTGTCCATCTCCTCAACCTACGAGGCCTAAGTGTCTTATGGTCATTTGTCAGAAATGTTTTTCAACATTTTTAGTGTTTTACGTTTTTGTCTATAGTTATTTACAATAAATGGTTAAAATTAGACATGATAAATATAATCCACACTTCTATTCTCAACTAATTAAACAACATCTATATATAAATTTCTATTCGCTTGTATTATACTTAAAATGACTGATTTAGTATTGTTCAAAATGAAACATGATGTCCATTCGTACGTATTACAAAACTGCAATAATATTATAAACTGTTCAAAAAATTATAAAATTCGACAAGTATGGTAACTGTTACCATACACAATACCCTATTGTGAAAGGTTAAAATTTCTAAAATTTAATGATATTTGTATTCATTTTTTGTTTTATATTAATTAAATAGAGCCTTGCGAAAATATTACTATTTATATTTGATCCATTAATCAACACAGAAACATTAATATTTGTTTACACTACAGAGTTTAAAGTTACAAAAGTATGTCGTGATAACTTTGGAAACTTAGTTTGTTTAAGTCTACAACTATAATTACTATTATTAAAATGTCTGCGTTCTTACAAATATGTTAAATTAGTGACCCATAAATTTGATTCTGCTTTCTAAAAAAATATATTTTATACACTTTTCCTTTACAAAACAGCTCAATTTTTCATCATTGATCTCTTTTAGGGGTAAATAACAGAATAGCATAACTAAAACTAATCTTGCAAGCTAAAACACTTAAAATTTATTAAGATAATTCTTTTATTGTATATTAAAAAATTTTTTGTTAAGCTCGGTATGCGTATAAAACTAAAGTAACGAAAACCAATTTTTTATTTGTTTTAAACATAACTGAGTTGTCAAAGCTAAGAGCAGAATAAGTGATGTATAAGTAGTACTCGTATAATGATTTGACGCGTGATATTCAATACTTGTGTTGTCTACGGCAATTTGTTTATTATTTATTTGTATTTAGTACAGTTAAGTACATGCGGCAAAAATGTACATTTACTAGGTGTCCACAAATAAATCATCGAATTGTCATTACATACTTTCACTTGTCTTTTATCATATAACACTTAACTTCCCCTGGTATTCATTCCCTTTTTATAATCATGTATTTATGTATAGAGCTCTTTTCAGTAGTGATAACAGTAGTATGTGAGGTTAGGAACAAAACAAAATTAACCATGGTTAGAATTAGATTTGTATATAGTTTCACTAGTGATTTATGTAGGCCAAAATGTGTATGTTATGTGTCAAAAGTAATTTTATCAACCGACAAAATCACCTGGATGACTTACAATTTTAATTTTGGTCAACCTGCATTGTGACTGAAGATGAGCTTTCGAGTTCGAAATCGATATCACACATGCAATCATTAAAGGATTGCTATGGTAAGGTTTTACATTATTTCTACTATACAACAAGCAATCCAGAGGCTAAAATGATTAATGATAACTTCTGGTACTTACTATACATTGAACTTAGCGCCAATCGATATAGCGTAGCCGGTTAACATATAAAGGTAAAATCATGTTTGCAAAAGATTAAATCTGCAAATTTTAAAAGGTGTGTGAATTGCAGGTAGTCATGGATAGTGTACATTGGGGGATAGTCATAGAGAACCGGTAAAATTTACGAAAACAATAATACTTTTTAGTGAAAAATTACAAACACAATTTGATTTATTCTATATTATATCATAAACCAGCCTTTCCTGTTTGTAAAATGTACATATTTATTTGTATACTACTATATACTTAGGCAAATTATATCTTTGTACAACTTTTGCCATTGATAGGTTAGTACTATCTCGGGTAAATTCACCCAAAGCTTTTGTTTTATAAATAGCATTAACAGTTTTTTTTTTTCAAACTCTTTTTTTGAAATCACAATTATAATTTTTAGTGTATAGGGAAAAATGAATAAATTCATCTAAGAATGTTTAGACGTCTAGAGTTAATTTATAATAATGTCTTTATATTTCTAGACAGTATAAGAATTTTATCGTAGGAATTTAACTGACATTTATTTATTATTAAGGAAAACTTATATTATAATGTTTACATAGTAACAAATAGATTAGCCTACTATAACACAGACTGCAGTGGCAAGCTTTGGTAGGTGATGGCTCGCGCAGGCTGCAGAAGCGGGTGATGAGAGACTGGATCAAGTGTCGAGTCTCAAAGGTCGTAAAACTGATAACAATTACACGCCCTGCGACTCCGAGACCTCAGCCGAAACACTTTGTACTGACTTGTGTTAAATTGCAAATACCGTACCGATTGCATTAGGTTTAAATTAGAAATGAATTGTGTTACATTTAATGCAAATTATATAATCCAATATTTAAAACTTATAGCTATCACTATTTCCAATATTTTAACATCGTTTGTAACAATACAGCGTCTACATATTGTTTATTAATGATCTATTGATCTATTTAAATTTTATCTTTCATTGCTTTGATGTCAATAAGTGGTGTTAGTTTCTCAGAACGTTGTCTGTTGCAAATTTGATTAAAATACAACTGTGTACAGTACTCATAAGGTTCGTTTGTTTCTCACATTTCATTTGTTTAGGGCCATTAACGGTACCATTTCTATATAAAAAATGGTCTCAATCAAAACTGTAAAACTGTAAAATCAAGAGAGCCAAATCAAACTGTAGACAAGATTATCACAGAGGTAAAAGGAAAAACATTTATAGCTAACCCTTAAGGTTTACCTTATGTACAGCGGTGTAAAATGCTGAGTGAATTTCAATGAAATGACAGGAGATGGGAGTTTGTGAAGAGATGTGCTTTACTCGTAATGTGTCACGTAATGCATAACTCTGTGGATTTACATGACATTATTTAACCACCGTCTGAGTGCTTGGGTGCTGATGAAGAGAAAACTACTACAAGCATATCCTGTAACATAGGTTTTATAAGCTGCACCTTGTGGGATTTGAACAAAACAATATTGAATTGGTTTTCCACTTAGTATGGGCAATAGTTCAATGCTTTTAAAATACACTTTTTTTTGTATTTTTTAGCGAATTTCCCATAGGGAATAAGCTATTACCGTAGGTCTCATGGTAAGACCTAAGCCCGGGACCATGTTACTTTTTCGTTTTTAGGTGCCCAGAGACCAAAAGTAATAGCCATTAAAATTTGTATATATATACATAATATGTATGTGTCCCTAGACACGATAACTCTCGTAAAAATGGTCCGATCGACACCAAATTTGGTAGAGATGTGTAATCCTACGTTTATTTGGATGAGTTCGTAAACCAGACATATCGACTTATTGGAAGGGATAGTTTTGGGGGGTTTTGTACCCCAAAAATGGGTTTTATACATTTTTCATATGTAGTTTTTTAAAATTTCAAATTTTTATTTTGACCATTGGATTTAGCTCAAAAAAACAAACAATTTAGCATTTTGAAGCTTTGCTCTATCTCCATTGGTTACTGAGATATTAAAAGTCTAAAGACAGTACGTTGTATTTTGAGACTCCAATTTTAATCTTATGGAGAATAAGGATATGTTAATATTTCACTTATTAAGCAATGTTTTTGGATAAAACTTAATATTCAGCTTCATTTGGTTGAGATTCATCCATTTATGGTAAAAAATCTTGGTTTTTGTTCTTATCATGGCAGCAAACCTGCATACTCGTTTCCCATGTCAATCATATGGACAATAGGCAAACTCCTTTAGCAATGGACAGATATTGATGAAATTTAGTGTATGGCTTCATGTGATCAAAATAATTTTTTTATGCTAAAAACCTACTTTTAGTGTTCCCCATGGCAGCATACCTGCATACTCTTTCCCTACATTTATCATAAGGAGATAAACATTTATTTCCCTATTTATGAGCTTGTGATGATTTTTGGTTTACAGGTTTATCTGGTCATAATTAATACTACTAATTTGGAAATTCGCTGAGTACGCAGGTCTGCTGCGACGGGGGTATTTTTATTAAGAACAATTTAAGAATCCATCAGTGTTTATAATTTATATATATATTTTTTATATGATCTCGTAAACATTTAAAACTATGACTAAAAACTATAATTTAAGTATCCTATTAAAATAGTTTTTAAACTGTTTTTTTTTTTTAATCTTACATTTTTAGAAGTTTTGCGGAATCAATATTTTGTGTTTAGCTGAAAAATAAGAGAGACGCTGTTGCGTATAAAGGAGGATAAACCTCGTAGGCTGCGATATATTGAACTCTCGTCCACCCGTATACTCCACTTCTCTTTTAACCCTACTTTTACACTCTTATGCATAAACACGAGTCCTATAAACAATATCACAAACTGCTGTATGTTATTTTCATCTAACAACACCCATTTTCAGTAGTAAAGATTGAAAAAATTATCAGGAAACAAAACTCTTGGCATTTCCATCTTATAAGTTAGACAAATTAAAATTACATTTATTCTTGTTAACAAATATTACAAAGTTTTTAAGTAAAAAAAAAAAATTTTCCTCAAACTTAGGGAGTTTGTTACGAAAAATTAGATATCGAATAATTTTGATACAATTATAAGGTAGTTTTCATATTTTGTTTGTAAAAATAACGGGTGTTCCAAATGGAGCCATATCTTGGTTCATATTCCATTCACTATACTCACAAAATCAACCTCCTAAGTGATCAAAAGGGACTCGATCCCTGAGAAGGATATAAGATCCACCTACAGGCTTACATAATTACATAGAGGTTTTCAATTATAAAAGGGGATAATACTGTTAATATTAACAATAGAATCTTATCTCTTTATTACAGTGTCAAGCAAATGGAATTAACAAACAATCATACAGAATCATAATGTTTAATAACAGAAAATTTATTTATTTATGTTTTTAAAAACCAAAATAGTGTGATTAAAAGGCCAGATTTTATGTTTCTGTTTCTTATATTTCGTTACATTTACTGAACATTCTAGTTTTAAAATTATCATTTACGTATTAGGCCTATTTTCAATTATTATACTTTTATATACAGGGTGTCCAGCTTCCACCTTTACAAACTTTTCCAGGTTATTAAGCATGCCAAAACAATCAGAAAAATCATATATACATATGTCCGGAAATGATTCGTTAAGCCTCTAGCTGCCATTTGGTTTTTTACACTAAAGAATTTTTATTTCCGTAACGGGTTGTAGTATGGAGTTCATATTTGGCATGTAACTTAACCACACCAATGCTCATTTTTAGAAAAAATATAATTTTTTCCGATGTATATTTTCAAAATGGCGGTCATTTAAAATTTTTAACTCAAATATCTCAAAACCGTAAATTTTATAAATGTTTTCTTAGACACAAAAAAGTTGACAAATCAAATTATCTAATCAGTGATACCAAGTTTGTAAGGATCTGACAACAAATAACTGAGTTAATGAGATGTTTATCTTAAAATAACCTAAATTGGCATTAATCATAGTGCAAAATCAGTGTTTTTCTACAGTAAAACTTCAATAACTCCGTTATTTGTTGTTGGATCCTTACAAACTTGGTGTCAATGTTTAGATAATTTAATTTGTCAATTTTTTTTGTGTCCTATGACAATTTATTAAAATTTATCCTTTTTGAGATATTTGAGTTAAAAATTGAAAATGGCCGCCATTTTGAAAATATAAATCGGAAAAAATAATATTTTTTCTAAAAATGAGCATTGGTGTGATTAAGGTACATGACAAATATGAACTCAATACAACAAACAGTTACGGAAATAAAAATTCTTTAGTGTAAAAAACAAGATGGCGGCTAGTGGCTTAACGAAGCATTTCCGGACATATGTTTATACGACTTTTCTGTTTGTTTTAGCATGCTTAATAACCTGGAAAAGTTTGTAAAGGTGGAAGCTGGACACTCTGTTTATTTTTATTACCTTTTTTATTTAAAATAGAACACCTATTACTAGCTGTAATTTTCGGCCAATAACTAATTTCAGAAATTGTTTTAAATTATATAACCAATATTTACAATTTTGTAACGTTATTGTTTGTTTAAAACTTTTCACAAATAACAAAATGCTGCAGAATGTGGATATCTGAATATCTGGATATGTGAATATCTTTGAAAAAAAAACTGATTTTACATAAGGAGTTTATATATTTAGTTTGTTAAATTACTTAATGCAGTTATTATTTCTATTAATGTGTCTATATACTGAGTTAAAAATAAGCATATAGGAAATGTTGTTTAAGAAAATTATAAAAAATTAATAAAATGTTGTATAACCATTGTCACTAGTGTTTTCTTAAAAATTACATTTTTCAGTTGGGTGTCAACTATTTTTGCGGTTATCTACTATAGAAGAATTTTATTTCTAATATTTGTTATTTAGTATCACCAAAATGACGGCTGTGTAGTTAACTATGATTTTATTTTTATTTTTATATGATATATTGGTTTGTCTTTAGGCCAGGAATAATATCTGAAAAGGTCGGTGTAAGTTCTGATACACACAATATATTGTATTATGTTTTAGTCACAACACTATCTAGTAAATTTACGGTTAAGGCAAACATGTAATTAAAATAATTATTTTGAAAGTATTCTTTATCCATATTTATTTAATACGCTTAGGTTTTCTTTTGTAATTGGAACTCCTCGTACTACTCAACCGATTCGAAGTTTATGGCGTTGTTGTATAGGGCGTTGTTGTAGTTGTATCCACCAAGAACATTTGAGAATCAGACTTAAAATAAAGGCGTTATCCATAGTTTTAATTTTCTTATTAAAGTAACATTGAGATTGAGTTTACATTTCAAGAATCTGTAATGTACAGCAGTAGAGGCATTTTGGGGCTTTCAGGACAAACGCAAATTCAGCGGTTTTTAATCAGTGGTTACGTATTTGTGACGTGTGATGACGTATGTGTGACGTCATACGGTGACGAGGTGGAGTGTGTGACGTCACGGGTGTGACGTGGTGGTGTGACGTCACTAATACGCTATTGAACTTAAAGCAGAGACCAGAGAGCCCTAATTTTCATTTTATTTTACGTTTATTTATGATGAAAAAGTGTTAAATAATTGTCTAAAATGATAATCTACATGAATTTACAATTTTTTTGCAAAAAAAACTAAGAAAAACGAGCAAAAACGAAGTTTTTATAATTTCGACGTGGGTGGTCCCTCTTGGGAGGTTATCTTATCTCTTATCTTATCTGTTATCTTATCTTATCTCTTATCTTATCTTAGATCTTAGATAAGATAAGATAAGCTCGCTGGGGGGGGCTTCGCCCCCCCAAGGCCCCCCCCTTGGTTGGGGGGCTTCGCCCCCCCAAACCCCCCCGGGTGTCGCGCCGATCAGGCTAGTAAGGCTTAATTCCATCGCCCATTAACTTGCAAACGGCGGTAATTGCTAATGGCTTAAGACTAGATCTCAACATAATTCGTTTACTTGGGATTATTTTACAAGGGTTATTTTTTAATGCTCTTTCTTTGTTAATGACTTACACTTTTCTATCAAAACATAGTTTATTTCTTCAAATATAATTATTGAACAATTATTCAACCGGTTTTATGATTCAACAAATCACAGAGGCCGTTTTAACTACCCGGTCAATAAATAACATTCTTTTCATTTCTATTTCTCTAGAAACTCCGCTTAACAATTATTATTATTTGATGCAAATATTCTATTTTTATTTCTCACCAGTTTCATTATTCTTTTATACACCATCATTTCACTTTTCTCTCTGAATTATTTGATTTATCCTGTTTACTACCGTGGCCTTTAGAAAGGCCGTTTCGGCTTTCTCTCAAAATTTTTACTGCGGGCTTCATCTGTAAGTCTCCGACACTTTAGATTATTTAGTCCGCCACTAATAATTATTTTGTTTCCCCGGACTTTAACTAATATTTTTACCCCGGGCAGGTTCAAACATGTTCAAGGTCATTTGGGACTTAGAAAAAAAAGGAACTTGACTGTAGCGGACATGCCAGCCGACCAGCCAAGTATAGGGGCAGTTCATCGTAGCTGGGCAGGCCAGCCGACCGAGTGAACCAAGGTGTGGGGGACCGCAGAAACCGCACTGCGCGAACCACCCGGGTATGTTTGTTTTTGGGGGGTGTGATAGGAATCAGGTAAGGGAACATAGTTTAAGTACCCTTGAGTGTTAGTTAGTAAAAATATAAGAAAGAACCCACGCAAAAGCCATGCAAAGAAAGGACAGTAAAGAAGGCAAGCGCAGAGGCCAAGTGCAAACGAGGGAAGGGACCTAACGGTCCCGTGATCAAACTGATCTTGACGCCCAGGGAACGTCTCACAGCGGCTCCGAAACTTCTCGCCCTCGTACGGAGTAGTCTTTCCCAGGCACGGCGACATTCCTCGGAACAGGGGCGGCGCTCAACCCCGGTGACTCGACGGCAACCTCCGTAGACATCGAGCGGCGCAAGCGAGTTGACCTGCTTGGGTGCACGCTTGGCTTTGGCTCCGAGGCGGTATACCACGTAGGGATGCGCTTCTCCGAAGACAACGCCGAATGCCCGGTGTCTCCGATGGTGTCCGCCGAGTCCCAAAAGTCGGCCGGAGAGGTCGGAGCTGCTTCTTGGATGGTCCCGTGACGGCTCGATCCGGAGTGATGCTGTGGCGAGAGCAGCTCCTGGTTTTATCAACTTTTCCGCTGACTCAGCGAGAAATCGACGTCTCTCATTGGCTCAGCGGCTGGGCCAATCAGAAGCGAGCTAGAGTTTATGACTACCCCACGGCCACGCTGCGGAATTATTCATCACTCCAGCCAGATCACGAGGATGCCAGCCACAGAGAAGACTCCACCGATGCTTCTGAGGAAACCTACTCGGCCCAAGAAGATGGTTATGCCTCGGAGGGACCCCGTTGCTCAGTTGCCCGCTAAAAACCCCAAATCTCCGGTGCGGAATCGAACGAGGACCAAGCCGGCGTCACCCACTCCAGTTCTGCCTCAGCGGGTTGTCATCTCCTCCAACGCCGTGAGAGCCGAAAGTCTTCTTCGAGAAATTCTTGGGGGGAAGAGAGACTACGCGGAGAAATATGTTCTGCAGGCGGGACCAACTTCAGCTCCGGCTCCCGGGGTCGTCCCAACAACGGAAGGCAGGCCGATTTCACCCATCACGCCCAGTGAACGATGCCGGCCCAAATCACCGTTTCCGGGAGTCAAGACCCACCGCCTGTGGAAGCTCAAGCCCGGGCTTTATTGTCTCCTGGACTTCAATGCGGAAGAGAGAGTGGCCTTGCTGCTTCTGGGGAGAACCGTCGTGCAAACGCCATTACCCACTGGCGTACCTCTTCCACATCGGAGTCCGAAGAAGACGTACTTGGAGATTGGGGTGCCAACGGATGGACAACTGAGCCAGCGAGTCACCGCTAAGTGGATATCAGTTTAATTTAATTGATACCACAAAACGGCCTTTCTAAAGGCCACCAATATTAATCGTTTTGCAATCAAGTCGTACGCTGAACTAATTCGTATCCGAAAACTAATGGACTATTCGATGTGCAATATATTATTATTATACAAAAATGAATATAAAATACAATTCTTTTTCCTTATTTATCACGCCACTTCACTCACTTACTTTCGCCCAGAACTTTTAATTGTCTCGGTCAAACCGCTTTATCGGCCCCGTAATTGCTACCGGGCTTAAAACACAAAGTTTTGGATTAATAATGTTAAGTCTTCAGCTCTAAACACATTATATTTTTATCAACTAACTACCACCGATTTCAGTCAACAAAAGTGTACCGAAATTTGTTATGCATCATAGTGACACAAAGGGATGTGTCTCCTTAACCTTTGGCGGAAAGCTTTTAAACCTCACGGTCAAACTTCTTTATTTGGCTCCCCTGACGATGCCCGACCGTAGTAAATAACGTTTGGCGGAAAACTTTTAAACTTCGCGGTCAAAACAACTTTATTTTGTTCCCCTTACTACGTCCGTACAGAAATCGGTTTTGTAAATTTCACCGGTCACGAGATCTTTTGGCGGGATACTTCACTGCTGTAGGGCCATTTCCATTACTTACCGTACTCAAAGCAAATTATTTGTGTCAAAATGAATGAACTCGATGAAGCTGGCAAGATATTTCAAACCTTGTCACCAAAATAACTTTATTCTACTGCGCTAACTACAACCACGCATCCACACAAAATATTTGGCGGAAAATATTTAATCGTCGTGGTCAAACTACTTTATTTTATTCCCCTAACAATGTCCGACCATGTTCTATAAAGATTGGCGGAAAAAGTTTAAACATCACGGTCAAAATCACTCGATTCTTTCCCCTAGCTACGTACCGTACAGAATACTGTTTTAGAACTTTCATCGGGCTAAACATGTTCTGGCCTAAACGATTAAAACTTTTGGGCTAATGTATTTGGTTCCCGTTCCTCCCGACATTTGAAACGGCCTTTCTAAAGGCCACGGAAAAAATGCTGAGTAAGTGTAATTCATGCGCACCAATAGGAAGCCAGAGCGAGTTGACAAAACCCGAGAGCTTGTCGAGCTCCCTTCACTTGTTCCTGCACCGCTGAAGAGCCAAGATGGACCAGACTGGAACGACCTCTGCTCCTCGCCCGATCCTGAAGAGGGCCAGCGAGAATTCTGACGGCGCGGTCCACAAGAAGCGGGTGACTTGGGCAGACTTGCCGCCCGTGGAGGAGATTCTGGCTGAGATGACTCGACAGTGGGAGCTCGTCACGCCTATCCAAGACACTTGGGCCGAAATACTGTCAACGACTCCGCAGAAGAAGCTGGCAAGGTTGGAACGGAGGTTTGCAGCTCCACTGGCTCGGTTCAGCTCCTCCACACCTCCAATTCACCGGCTGTGGCGTTTCGATCCAGGCCTCTACGAAGTGCTGTACACCGAGACATCAGGTCGACTGGTTTTCGTGAGGGATTCGACGCAGACGTTGAGGGTCCAGCTGCCGAGATCAATGGAGTGGCCCAGCACTTCTACGAGGTTCCTGAAGAAGGACGAGCCAGGCCAGGACCCTTGCTATCCGAAGGGATTCGCCTACTGGATCTAGTTTCCACCCTGGACAAAACGGCCTTTCTAAAGGCCACCATATTTTCAAGTCGTTTGTGCACTCATGCAGTAGCTACGTTACTATTTTAATGCAGCACCTCATGTGTTAATAATCACAACGCCAAGTAGATACCGGCTCAAAGTAATGTATTTTGACCGTAAATTTCATTAATTTTTCGGTCAACATAGTTTATTTTAAATGCGCCAAAGGTTTGAGTAAAGAAAATTACAAGTCTTTCATCAACTTAACTATCCTTGTTTCCTATACGGTACGTTGGTGTTGTACCTTAGGGTATTTTCCATTCGCTCTTGATTCCACTGAAGCCAGGAGACATGGACCCTTCAGAGACTACTGCAGCTGTGCAAGCAATCCTGCCAAAGAAGTCCATCTTCGATCCGGCAGACGAGGCTCCCACATCGAGCGCCCCGAAGTACATCGCACGTCCGCTGAACTTTGGTCCCGACCTCTCGGAGTCGTCAGATGAAGAGACCAGGGACTACATCAGAAGGACTGACCCCAAGCTTTCGACGGGAAGTTCGACCTCCGGTACACCGAAAATACGGTTGACGCCCAGGGTGAACAACGCTCCACGGTGTACCTACGAGTTGAAGAGAGGAGCGAAGAAGGGCGAGGCGTGTGGCAAGTACTGCAGGCTGGGCGAGGATTTGTGCTCCACACACAACCGAGCGGCAAGACCCAAAGCAAGTTTCGACTTGGAACCGTTCGCTGAGGGTACAAAATTTGAAAGACTGAAGGTGTCGAAGAAGTATAAACTTCTGCAACAGACCAAAGAGCCTAGAATGGTCATCTTTTTAGATGAACATAAAATTAGAAAGGTAAGACTGCCTAAATTCATGATGCCAATACCCAAGACTGGGTCATATTTAATGTTTAAAAAGAATGTACCGAAGACAGAGGGACGAAAAGCAACGCCGATGTGGGAGTCCGACTAAGCTGGAGGAGCTGGTCCTAAACGGCCTTTCTCAAGGCCACCATTTCATTCACTCGTTTTGCAGCTATAAGTGCAGCCTCTTTTAGACTGACTAACAAAGTACATTATGATATTAAATTAAAAGATTTAACGAGCTCCCAAACAAACTAACATTTATAACTTTTTTTTAAGGAACTTATAAAATAAGTTTCTGTGTTCTGTTTCCCAATGATTTTTTTATTAAGAAATATTTGCCCAAACCAAATATTAGTTGTTTGATTAGGTCAGCAAAATAAAATGATGAATCAGCATAGCTTATGCGATTTAAGAAGCTACCAGTGTATTCTGTACGGTACGTTGGGTCGCACTTAAGCGTACCATTCAAATGAAAATGCATGAACTGAACATGGCCTACGAGATCGTCCACCACCAGACGGCGAGGAGCCACCACATCGCAGAATGGCCATGGAACCAGCGGGCCAACCTGCAAAGAGAAGTCCGGGACCGATCGGACATCGCTCTGGTCGCCAAGGACCTGGACAGCATCGCGGCCGACCCCCGCGGGAAGACAGTCCGGCTCCGGCTGTTGGAACCTGGGGTGTGGGTCCCGCCAACTCCTCTGGAGGATGACATGCCTCTAAAGTCCGCGGTGCTGAAAGACCTTCGGCGCCTACTTAAGATCAGCGGCCGGGTCATCGTCATCATCAAATGCCCGTAAGGGCACAGTCTGCGGACCGACGGCACCACCTCACACAACATCTGAGGGCGGACATAAACGGCCTTTTTCAAGGCCACCATTACACTCAATCGTTTAAAGACTTTGCTGAGCTAACTTATATTGTATTTTCATTTAATTTAATATTTGTCGTTTCGACACTATAATCACCATTTCTCGTTTTGACACTAACAGTGCAGCCTCTTTTAGTCTTTGACCAACAAAGTATATTATGATATTAAATTAAAAGATTTAACGAGCCCAAAACAAACTAACATTCATGACTTCTTTTTTAAGTTTCTGTGTTCTGTTTCCCAATGAATTGTTTTATTGAGAAATATTTCCTCAAACCAACATTCACTCGTTTTGACACTATCAGTGCCACCTCTTTTAGTCTTCGACCAACAAAATACATTATGATATTGAATTAAAAGATTTAACGAACTCAAAACAAACTAACATTAATAACCACTTTTTTTAAAGTTTCTGTGTTCTGTTTCCCAATGAATTGTTCTATTGAGAGATATTTGCTCACTCCAAACATTAGTTATTTGAGTAGGTCAGCAAAATAAAATGGTATGCGATTTAAGAAGCTACCAGAATATTCTGTACGGTACGTTGGGTCGCACTTAAGCGCATGTTGTGGTCCATTTTCATTCTCACCCTACTCACCATGGCACCACTTGACATGCCTCCCACCTGGAAGCGACTGCAAGACACGATGGAAGATGTGTTAGGTGAAGAGTTTGATGTGGTCGTTGAGGAAGTAATTGCTATGCCAGACGACGATCCTCATGTTGACATGGAAGTTTTCAGCAACTTCGATGAAGCTGAAACATCATCTTTCGCATCGGACATTGATGAATTCATTGATTTGACCGTTGCTTCCCATGTCACAGAGTCCGAAGCCGACAGCATTGAATATTTCCTTCGATCGAAGATGGCGAGGGAGACACGACCCCTGTTCTACCTGATGCTCCTGATGCCAGACGGAGACTATTTGACGGTTGCAGCGATGAGGAGGATGATGATGATGGTGTCGCATACTTAAGCGATAGTTAGACTTTTAGTCTACTTCAAAACGGCCTTTCAAAGGCCACCATTACACTCAATCGTTTAAAGACTTTGCAGAGCTAACTTTTTTTGTATTTTTATTTAATTTTATATTTGCTACAAGCTGCTGCTACAAACGAGTGAAAAATTGGTAGCCGTGAAAACGGCTGTTTTGTATAGGTTTTACACAGTAAACCCTTATGGAGCGTAACTACTCTGCGTTGGCATCTTCATCGGACAAATAATCTGCTCCCACTAATCTTTCCAACGCAGCGATCACTTCTCTTGATGTTATACTAGTTCTGCTTGTTACAGAATGAACTTGTACGGGTTGATTTTCACCGGTGACTTGCCTCCCCGTAGGCAATATTTGAAAAGGTGGTGTAGTAGAGGATATTTCAGGGACCTGTACAGGCTGCTCCATTACGATGTTGTCGCTAGAAAGGTTCGTGCAATAATGATTTAAAAATACATTCATGTTCACAGGTTAATTTGATGAGCCAATGAGATTAAAGGTGCTGATGTCAGCAAAAAATGAACCAATAGGAATTTAGTGCTGAGGTAAGCATTTGATATATAAGTAGAAAATTCAAGCATTTGTTCTCATTCCTACTTCTGGAACTGCATACAGCGCATGGAACAGCAATTCAACTACGATGTATTACTGCCATCGTTGTAATGAAGATTTCTCTAACGAAGATTTGTATGTATTGCATTGTGAAATTTATCATAATGCTACGGAAAATACACCGTCCGACTGTGAAGACCATCCGGATTTTGTGCGCTTCCTTGCCGAAAATTCTACGGAGCAGAATAGGCCAAGTGTCATCGCATATGCACCCCCAAGAGAAGATGTGGTGGATCCTATAGATGAATCGTCTCAACCTTCGACTACAGGAACACCGAGTGAAGCTGCACCCCCAAGAGAAGATGTGATGGATTCTGCTGATGAATCGTCTCAACCTTCGACTACAGGAACTCCGAGTCAAGATTCTACGTTGGGAGTGGAAGTTTTAGTGGAAGCATTTGAGAGAGCTGTTGTCCGACATTATAGAATAAACAACACAAATTCGCTTGAACTACAAAATTTCCTGACTATAGTAAAAGATGTCATTGTTGAAAAACTAAATTATGAACTCCACCGATTGAATTTCATAAAATTCGGATTGCTATTAGATACAACTTTTAATAATGTTGAAGGAGAACTGTCCAACAGAGGGTTTCTCTCTAGAAACCGCAGTATCATGGTGACCTCAAATATTGATGAAATTGTTGAGGAATGTTTGCAGGAACTGGTACTCAAAATAACGGAACATGAAGCTCGAGGATCTGGATGGTCCCTGCTCAACATTAACAGTCTGGATTTACGCGTTCATAAACGTGGATACGGAGATCGTGGCAGCAGTTATATTCCACTGCCAGCAAAGATAAAAAATACTTTGTCATGCATCAATGTTCAAAACAATGACAATGAATGCTTCAGATATTCTATGTTAGCAAAACATCTAGTGAATGAAGGTGTCCAACATCCGGAACGACCAAATAGAAGGTATCAAGAACTAATCTGTAGGTATAATTTTAATGGGCTAAACTACCCAGTGTCATTGGCCGAGATAGGACGTTTTGAAAAACGCAATCCAGGTGTATCTATTAATGTTTTTGGACTCGACAGTAGAAACAATGTCTACCCTTTAAAAGTAGTGACTCGGCAACTTGCAGATCATACAGATTTATTGCTACTAACAGATGGTGATGTTTCACATTTTGTGTATATAAAAGATTTTACTAAACTGATTCACAAATAACTTACAAAAAGGAAAAGTCAAATAACAGTTTGTAAAAGATGTTTCTGTTTTAAGAATATCTCTTTTATTAGAGGAGGTCATCGTTGGCTGACGGAACACTCTAAGCTTTGTGGAGATCATGCGGCAGTAAAGGTTATCCTGCCTACCCCGAGGAATTCCGTTCTGAAGTTTAAGAACATACATCACCAATACCGAATACCAATAGTCATTTACGCAGATTTTGAATCTTCGTTGATACCAGTAGAAAATATAGATCCCGATGCACCCGACAGTGGAAAATATCAAAGACATGAACCAAACAGCTATTGTCTTTTGGTAAAATCGACACTTTCCGAAGAACATCTTCAGCACTATGGTATTCCAACATCGCCAAAACTTTACCGGGGAGAGGAAGCTGCAAAACGATTTGTTGACGATCTGTACATTATTGCTGAAAAGGTATCTACCCTCTATAGCCACATCGTTCCAATGGAAACTCTGAACCCACTTCAAGAACTGTGTCATTTAATGGAGAACGTTTGTTACTTGTGCAAAAAGGAGTTTACTGAAGATAACATCAAGGTTCATGACCATGATCATTTGACAGGCGCTTATAGAGGAGCTGCTTGCAACGCCTGCAACATCAATTTCAAACTCCCAAATTTTATACCTGTTGTATTACACAACCTAAGTGGATACGACGCTCACTTTATTATCCCTGAGCTCGGTCGAGACAAAGGTCAAATAGATGTATTGGCACAAACTACAGAAAAATTTATCAGCTTTTCGAAGAAAGTAAAAAATATAAAATTAAGGTTCATAGATTCATTAAGATTTATGCCTTTCAGTTTGATGACACTTTCAAAGAATTTAGAAAGAGGAGACTTGATTGAAACGAGGAAGCTTGTTTCAGAAGATAAGTTGGAGCTTGTATTAAGGAAAGGAGTATTTCCCTACGACTATATAGACTCCATTGCCCGATTTGACGAGACTGAACTACCTCCACCAGAAATGTTTTATAGTAAACTCAACGAATCACCAGTAGATCCGGAGGATTATGATCATGCTGTTAAGGTATGGACAGAACTTAACATGTCTACGCTTGGAGATTACAGTGATTTTTATGTGAAACTTGATGTAACTCTCCTTTGTGATGTAATGGAGGAGTTTAGAAATTCCTGTTTGAAAGCTTATGGACTCGACTGTTTTTATTATTTCACCTCTCCGGGATTAGCTTGGCAGGCAATGATGAAAGAAACTAAATGTGAACTCCAACTTTTGACGGACATTGACATGGTTCTCATGATTGAAGATGGTGTTCGAGGAGGGCTAACACAATCAGTTACACGTTATGTCAAAGCCAATAACAAACATCTTCCAAATTATAATCCAAGAGAAGATTCAGTATATCTGGGCTACTTTGACGCCAATAACCTATATGGTTATGCCATGTCCATGCCATTGCCTTATGGTGGTTTTTGCTGGGTAGAACCTACTGTATTAGGAGACATCGTAAACATCCCAAAGTTCAATGATATTGGATACATTTTGGACTTTGACTTCGAGTATCCACAAAATCTTCACGACCATCATTATGATCTTCCTCTCCTACCAAGGACCGAGATTCCTCCAGGAGGTAAACATCCCAAGTTGATGACAACACTTGAAAATAAAACTAACTATATAGCACACTACTGGATTGTGCAACAAGCGATTGAACTGGGCATAAAAATTGTTAGAATTAATCGGGTACTTCAATTTACACAAAAGCCTTGGTTGAAACAATATATTGATTCTAATACTGCAAGAAGAGCTGCTGCAACATCAAATTTCCATAAAGAGTTTTATAAACTGATGAATAACGCAGTTTATGGAAAATGTCTCGAAAACAAAAGAAATCACATGAATCTGAAACTGGTCTCTGACGAAAAGAAAATGTTAAAATTAGTTCAAAAGCCTAACTTCAAAACTTCTATTGTAATTAACGAAAATCTTGTAGCAGTCTGCATGGACAAAACCAATGTTGTCATGGATCGACCTCTATATGTAGGAATGTGTATACTTAACATTTCAAAGACCCATATGTATGACTTCCATTACAACAAGATGGTTTCCTATTACGGACGGGATAAAATTGGAATATGCTACATGGACACTGATGGGATCGTCTACTGGATCAAGACACTCGACATGTATGAAGACCTCAGAGTGTTTCCTCACAGGAATTCCTTTGACTTCTCAGACTACCCCATTGACCATCCAACCTATGACAACTGCGTGAACAAAAAGGTGATAGGAAAGTTTAAAGATGAAACTTCTGGTGTGCCCCTAGAAGAAATTGTAGCACTTATGTCAAAGATGTATGCCTTAAGGATGTTTACAGGCAGAACAGAAAATGACACGGCGGATGAAAACGAAGCCGGAATCATTAAAAAGGCAAAAGGAATTAAAAAAATTATATAATGAAGAACATGAGATTCGAACATTACTATAATTGTTTATTTAGAGGAGCTGAGTACAATGCAACTTTCAACACCATCCGGAGTTTTAAGCATAATTTGTACAGTATGACAGTAAAAAAGAAGTCATTGTCAGCCAGAGACGACAAGCGTGTGATCCTTCAAAATAAGATCCACACACTCCCTTATGGGCACTATTCATTAACAGAAATGGATTGAATAAGACATTCAAAAAAGAAACGGACATCCACAAAATCTGTATTGTACTGTAAAGAATAACTGTAAAACTGTAAAGTTTTTTAAAACATAAATTGAATGACCTTGAACTCATGTTTTTATATCAATTTTACTTCAAACTGTAAAGTTTTTTAAAACTTGAATTGGATGACCTTGAACTCAATTTTTTTATATCAATTTGACTTTTGAAATTCATACAAGTATAATTGAATAAATTACAATTATCGTTCAGTTGTATAATGGAGGAAGAATGAAGCAGACCAATGGAAGAGAGAAAAATTATAGTTGAAGAACTTCACAAACCAGTTCGAAGAAATTTTCCCAGAAGATCAACGGTCGTGAAGGGTATTAATGACTTATATCAAGCTGACCTTGTAGAAATGAAACCATACAGTAGAATAAACAAAGGTTTCAAATACATTTTAACAGTTATTGACTGTTTTACAAAGGTTGCCAGTGCTATTCCCCTTAAAAATAAAAATGGGCCTTCGGTTACTGAAGCTATGAGAAAGGTACTGCAAGCAATAGGAAAACGTATAAAGCATCTACAGACAGACGACGGCAAAGAATTTTTTAACAAAGATTTTTCTGATCTGATGAAGAAAAATAAAATAAATCACTATTCTACTTTTAGTGAAAAGAAAGCCTCCATTGTAGAACGTTTCAATCGCACATTGAAAACATTGATGTACAAGAAATTTTCAGAAAGAGGAAGTTATGTGTGGTTTGATATTCTTCCAACTCTAATCAAAGATTACAACAATACAAAACATCGTACTATAGGTATGAAACCAAATCAGGTGAACAAAAAAAATGAATCTTTAGTTTTGAAACGCATAAAGGAAAATACTACGCCGCGGTTAGATAAGAAGCCTCCTCTTAAATTTTCCATTGGAGACCATGTGAGAATAAGTAAATATAAACAGATATTCACCAAAGGATACCTACCCAATTGGACAAATGAAGTTTTCACAGTGCATCGAGTGCAACCAACCTTTCCAGAAACATACATTTTAAAGGATAGTAAAGGAGAAATATTGCAGGGGGGATTTTATGGCCACGAATTGTTAAAATCTAAAACTGGTAGTGTTTATTTGGTTGAGAAGATTTTAAGGAAAAGAGGTAATAAGCTTTTAGTGAGATGGTTGGGATTTGATAAGACCGAAGATACTTGGATAGATCAAAAGGACTTACTTTGAAATGGAAAAACCAGTAAGGTCGCAGCATTCGGATAGACTGCTCAAGTATAACTAACATCATGGAAGTAATCTGTCAAAAGGATAGACTTGACGTCAATGACATTGATTGTTTGACACCGGATATCTTTGATAAGGAAGTAAGTAAGCATGGCACTTTATTGCCCAACACAATGAGATGTATTATTAGTGGACCTTCAAACTGTGGGAAAACCAACGTTGTTTTCAATTTAATAACAAAGCCAAACGGTTTAAGTTTTAACAATGTATATATTTTTTCCAAGTCTCTCAATCAACCAAAATATCTGTTATTGGAAAACATTATGAATGATGTGCCCGATGTCTCATTGTATAAATTTGACGCAAGTAGTGAGATCATAGAGCCCAACAATGCCGAGCCGTATTCAATTTTTATTTTTGACGATGTTTCTTCTGAAAATCATGACCGAATAAGAACATACTTTTCTATGGGAAGGCATAATCATATCGACTCTATTTACATTGGTCAGACATACAGTAAAATCCCAAAACAGTTAATTAGGGACAATGTTAACTTTTTAATAGTTTTCAAACAGGATGAAAAAAATCTCAAACACATATACAACGACCACGTTGGTGCTGATATGACATTTGAAAAGTTTAGAGAATTGTGTGGGAGAGCATGGAAAGAAAAGTTTGGATTTTTAGTTGTGGATAAAGAGAGGGCTATGAATAACGGTCGTTATAGATTAGGTTTCGATAAATTTGTCTTATTACATTAACATCTAAATGTATAATCTTCAGTATTTATTGTGACGTTGTAGAGAACACTCGAAACTAATAATGCCAAATCAGGAGGAGTTGCTTAGTGAAATAAAAGTTCTCAGTGACTCTATACGGAAGAAACACCTGTTACTAAAAGAAGGATTAGTGGCTAGAAATAAATATTTAGAGGAAACATTCAAACCCATTGTAGATCCTCTGAATAAAATAAATGAAAAAATTAACAAATCTAAATTTACGGATCAAGAAGAAATAGAAACAGAAAAACCAGTAATTAAAGCAAACTCATCTTCAGAAACCGACAACTCAGAGATCGATTCGGAATTAT
Source organism: Neoaliturus tenellus (assembly GCA_030545055.2). Lineage (NCBI taxonomy): Eukaryota > Metazoa > Arthropoda > Insecta > Hemiptera > Cicadellidae > Neoaliturus > Neoaliturus tenellus. The sequence goes on along the minus strand of CM061531.1, from coordinate 240,551,598 downwards.
TTAGTAGGTCAACGCATTCATTGGAAAAAAAGGATGAAGATGAAGATGAAGCAAGCAGTAAATCAGATGTAGAAACTCAAGATGTAGGCAGTTTACAAGAAGCTGATTCCCCTACAAATATCAGCATTTTAAGTAAAGAAATTGGGAACAAAGGACCTCTTTCACGAAAATATATTTTAAAAATGCTACATGGGGCAAGGAAACCGTCAAGATACCATGTATATGGAGCTCGCATGGATAGAGATGGTCTTCGAATGGGAGATAGTGTGATAGAGGTGGATGACAAAGATAATATTAAAGTAAAAGATCAAACTTTTAAAGGCACCGCTGGACTGTTTGAGTTGATCTTTAAGTCGTCTCCCCATAAATATTCCAAGAGGGATTTAAATAATTTTAAAAATATATGTTTGTTAACTAATTCCCATAGAAAAGGTTATTCTCCTAATGCACCTATTCATAGAAATAAATCAGATATGTACAAGGATGTAATTGCAAAGCTATTTTCTAATATAAGAGGAAAACCTTCGAAAGCTAAAGGTAAAGGGATGTCTATGAAATCTGCCTATGATACAAACATCATATATTATAATAATGTGAATAAGCTCGTTGACAGAATGCGGTTATTATATGAATCTATTCAGGCTGGACATAACGGGCTGGATAACGAAATGATTGCCTTAACTGAAGAATTAAAAAGTAGAGGATACATAGCTTAAGGGTTCAGTCTAAACATGAGTGTTGACAAGTTCGGTCGTCATGAAAGCTCTTTGGCCCGAGAGGTTTGGAGGGGTCCACCTGGTGAAGGTTTTCAATTGACTAGAGATGGAAACTATGATCTAAGAGGGAAACGTTTGTGCAACATTGCGAATCCCATTTCTAAGGATGAAGCAGTAAATCTTGGGATTATTCATACATTAACGTTAAATTGCAAGAATGGTGAAGAAATGTTTGATGCCAAATATAAAAAAATTATAAATGTGGCGAATGCGGGAAATGATACTGATGTTGTAAATAGAATATTTGTTTTGGAAGAGATATACAAACTAAAGAAAGATATTTTTGAACAAATAGATAAATTACAGTCTGGGAGGAATCCTTTCGCCTTTTCACGCGGAGGCAGCAGTGAAACCCCTACAAACAGTGTGAATTCAATATATAATACGAAGAGCGTTCTAGAAAAACCATTACCATTGCTGACCACTAAGGAACTAACACGTTAAAACTATCATGCATAGGAGGAAGCCATTTAGTAGTGATCCGTCACTCATGAGAAGAGGAGGTGGACTCACTAGTTCAGCAGTAGGTCTTTTTAAGAAAGCGTTTGCGACTTTACCTTCAGGTGCACTAATAAATACAGCTATCGACGCACTTCCAATAGAGCTACATTTACCTGGAGGTTATCAATACTGTGGTCCGGGTACGAAATTACGGAAGCGTTTAGCCCGTGGAGATCCTGGAATAAACAAATTGGACGAAGCCTGCAAAGCGCATGACATTGCATATTCAAATTACTCAGATTCGGAAAGAAGATCAATCGCTGATAGAGCTCTTGCTGAAAAAGCTTGGCAGAGAGTAAAATCTAGTGACGCAAGTGTTGGGGAACGAGCAGCTGCATTAGCAGTGACAGCAGCTATGAAAGCCAAAACAGCAGTTGGAGGAGGGTCGAGGAGGAGGAAAAGAAAGACAACACGAAGGAAAAATACATCCGGTGGAGGCACAAGGAAGAGAAGTAGCACTACTAAGAAAATAAATCGTAAAAGGAAAAGGTGTTCAACATGTTCTAAAAAAAAGTCAAACGGAAAAGGATTATACCTAAGACCATACCGTGCATATTACATAACAACAAATTAATTTTGCCAAATAAAGCCTTGAACAACGAGGAGCTTGAACGCTATGCATCATGTTTGAAAATACCTTTTTTCAGAGGTGTGTTTATGCGGAACGGGTTGCCGAGAAAAATCTGGAAAAATGAAGCCGCAATCGTAAATCTTGATGATATTCATGGTGCTGGTACCCATTGGGTTTGTTACAAGAAATTATCCGATTCTGTGTTTTATTTTGACAGTTTTGGGAACCTTCCACCTCCAAAAGAATTCTACGAATATTTCGGTTCAGTGCCTAAAGTGTATTTTAATTACGATAGAAGACAAAAAGAAGAAACATCAGTATGCGGACATTTATGTTTGGACTTTCTAGCCACAAGCGTCAGTCAACTATAAGATGTCTTCCTGTACTGTAACAGTTACAGGCACATCGTCAACTTTGAGGAGTTCACTATTTCCACCATTACACCTAAGAGAAGATAAACAGTGGGAGATTGCACTGTTGGATTTTACAACTTATAACTCAATTCCAAACATAATAGAAGGTGTCAACAACAAATTACACTATAAAAAAATAAACGGCTAAGGATCTCACTGAGCTACCTGAGTTTGTTGCGATTGAAACTGGTGCTTATGAAATAGCTGACATAAACAGAGAGCTCCAAAATAAGTTGGGAAAGGATGCAATTGAACTAAGGGCTAATAACAACAATTTAAAGTGTGAAATAAAATGTAAATTTTATTTGGATCTAACTCAACCGGCATCGATTGGCCCTTTACTTGGTTTTCCATCCCAAGACACAATCCTTGAACCAAATATGTTTCACACTAGTCCAAAAACTGTAAACATTATCAAGGTGAATACCATTAATATTACATGTAATATTGTTCAAGGGGCCTACAAAGATGGTTCAAACCAACATATTTTACATTCATTCTATCCTACCGTTCCGCCGGGATTTAAGATAGCTGAAAAGCCTCATAATCTGATATATCTTCCATTAAACACCACTCACATTTCAGACATCGTATTGAACGTACTAGATCAAGACGGTGACACTGTGGATTTTAGAGGAGAAGTTATTACATTGCGCTTACACATTAGACAGGCACCATAAAAGAACGATGGGACTTGAATTTGGATATAGCACCAAACAACCTTCGAACAGTTTCAGTATATCTCCTAACGCGGAGAGGTTAACCAGAGAGAACACTAAATTCTTAGAAGGACTCGGTTTTAAAGTTAATGAAAATGGACATACTGGATATAAAACATGGACCGGTTTTCGACGAAACACTATGGGAGAAAGAGTTTCACACACACACAACCCCTACGCTTCATCGAAATTAGGAAATAATGATGAGATACGAATTCCAATACAACATCAAGATGCTTATACCTTACCATCTGAAAGTTATATTTATATTGAAGGAAGGGTTTTGGCAAAAAATGGATCTACGCCATCTAAAGTGCCATTTATTAACAATGCAATGGCCTTTTTGTTTGAAGAAATTCGGTATGAAATATCAGGCATTGTAGTGGATTCGACTAAAAAAGTCGGTGTGAGCAGTACGCTTAAAGGTTTGGTATCCTTATCACCCAATGAAATAAACGCATTAAAAACAGCCAGGTGGATATTACCTAGTGCAACCAAAGTAAAACTTAATGCAAGTGGCTATTTTGACTTTTGCATTCCGTTGCGGCTTTTACTAGGATTCGCTGAGGACTACAGAAGAATAATCATTAATGTCAAACAAGAATTGGTCTTACTGAGATCGTCTTATGATACAGATGTTATAGAAGCCGATAGTGAAACAACACCTGACAAACTTGAATGGAAATTGAATTTGGATAAAATAGTTTGGAGGGTACCTCATGTACGGTTGGCCGATGAAAGGCGAGTAAGCCTATTGCGGATGTTGGAATCTGATAGGGATATTGTGGTTCCATTTAGAAGCTGGGAAATGCATGAATGGCCAGTCTTGCCAACAACTCAGCGTCAAACGTGGGCTGTGAAAACATCTAGTAACCTAGAAAAACCAAGATATGTTATTTTCACTCTACAAACAAATAAAAGATCTAACATTACGGCTAACGCAAGCAAATTTGACCACTGTCAACTTACAAACATTAAACTGTTTTTAAATTCACAGTTCTTTCCATATGACAGCCTCAATGTTATGTTTTCTAAGGACAGATTTGGGATTCTATATGATATGTATGCAAGATTTCAGTCATCTTACTATGGAAGGACAAACTCACCTCTCCTCCAACCTGATTCATTCAAGAATATTGCACCTATAGCAGTCATAGATTGTTCGAAACAAAACGAATCAATAAAGTCGTCAACAGTAGACATTCGCATCGAATTTGAGTTGGAAGAAAATATTCCTGACCAAACTACAGCTTATTGTTTGATACTACATGATACAATTGTAACATACACACCACTAACAGGCGTGGTTAGAAGAATAATTTAGATTTTTTTGTGACAGCATGCAGCTCTTGCACATATTTACCCCCACCACAGATTATAAAAGAGAGATTGCTCGGTGAGAAAACATTAGTATTCATCCTGACACCAGCAAGTCAACATTGATGGTTAACATGGACAGTGTACTATCTACTATTCCTGACGATGAATCAACGACAGGATATAAAGCACTCGAGACCACGCCACCAGCTATGACATCTGCGTCTGAAATATCGGCACATGATTTACCAGCATCCTCACAAACTAGCGAGAACTCTACTAAAACAACTGAAGATGTTTCTTTTGAAACTGACAAAAACTCACTAGAATCTCCATCTTCGTCAACAATAGTTCAAGACTTACCTACTAATCCAACAGAACATATTCCATTACCGGTTGACAAAGTACCGATTACTAACACAAAGCCAGCACAAAACGAAGAACAACCGACTGAAAACTCCAAAACATCTACCGAGAAGATTAAGAAAGAACTGTCTGATTTTTTATCATTGGAAGGAAACGATCAAAGAAAAAGGAAACGATGTGACAATGAAGATGATGATGAAGAAAATATGGAAGTGTTGATGGATGTGTTTTTACGCTTAATGTACCCGTTGAATCAAAACATGGATAAATCTGTCACCGTTGGGGTTTTCAAATCGTTAAACTTCAATCCTGCAGTACTTATTAATCACTGCGGAAAAGCCTCGTTGCTTCTCACGTTGGATATGTGGGATAAATTTACTAAATACGTATCTATCATTGAAGCCTATTTATTCAACAACTTGACAGGAAGAAAAACTGCAATTGGATTCGAAGATTCTAATTTGGAAATCGATAATATAAGACTTCGAGGTACCCAATTTGTGAGGTTTAGAGATCTTTCCAAACACAACAAGAAGATCCTCATGACTTTGGAAGAATTTCAAACTCTGTCAAACCTAACACCTGTAATAATCCGGTACATCCAGCAACTTACTACATATTCCCCTCTCATATTTGATTATCTGAACACTTCGGTGAACACAAATCCAGCTGTGCCACTGCTATATGGACCGATAGACCAGTCTATATACAACAGATTACCTCAAGAGGTGTCGTTCTACAGGAAAACTGTATTCTTCTTTAATAATCGTTGAAGTGAAGAAACCACAGTGAAAGTTTCTCCAACAAAGAACCAGCAGGAGAACATTGTAAATCAAGAAAAGTCGTAAAAATGATTTGAGTGATTGTGTCGTAAAGTGCTCTCATTAGTAGCACTTATACTTTTTTTTAAACAAAATGACGTGACCTTGAAACTGTTCAGGTTTGCACATATTTGTAGCATGATTTGAGTGATTGTGTTGTAAAGTGCCCTCATTAGTAGCACTTATACTTTTTTTTAAACAAAATGACGTGACCTTGAAACAGTTCAGGTTTGCACATATTTGTAGCGCTTACACTTTTTTAAAAACAAAATTATATGACCTTGAAAAAGCTCAGTTTTGCAAAGGTGCTAATGTAGGTATTACTTATACTTTTTTTAAAACAAAATTACGTGACCTTGAAACAGCTCCAGTTTACACATGTTATTGTTCTTTTCACCAACTATATATTAAACAAATGTTGCTACATGGATGCAGTTGATTGTAAGATTCACATTGAAGAACACTCGCAAAATGAATAATTATTGCTGCAGCGAAAAATGTTTTATATGTCCAAATTTACAAGTTGACGGAATAGCATGTAGAATATGTGAGTGCTTCAGTTACTGTAGATGCAATTGCAAATCATTTACAATCTCACCCCCAACTTTGCAGATGTTAAAAATCTACAAGACTCGACACTACTTCACCTGTTGTATGGACATGTGTTACAAGTTTAATGTACATGATTTTACCCGCTCATGTTCAATGTGCTACCCTAAAGCATTCTGTGAATGTGTATTAAGGTTTTGTAAAAACAGGAAAGATTGGGAATCTTAAAAACACCCCTCCCCCACCACCAGCACATACAAACTGAAACTAAGAATTGACATGATCATAAAAGTCAAGCAACCTAATATTTTCTCTCAGTAATCTTTAGTTACTCACGAACAATGGACCGAATAGTTCGTTTTGTTGATAATGTTCCATGTCTAAGAAGTGTGTGGTGGAATTCCAAGCTTTCAGAAACAACGATGACAGATTTATCATAAAAGAACTAGCATTTTTTGACATAAATACAAATGTCGTTAACTACTTTCTTTTTAAACCACCGTTTTCTTTTAAGAAACTAAACCGAAAAAGTGCTAGAACAAATTCGTGGCTAACGAAATACCTTCATCACATCACATGGAACGAAGGATTTACACAATACAAAGAGCTGGATAACATAATGTATCATTATTGTCAACAGTATGACGAAATTTTTACTGCTGGTGAAGAAAAATCTAATTGGATCAGAATGTACACTACGTCTGATATAACAAACGTTAGTTTGGATAAAACTTATGCTACGGACTTAAATGGTCTTTGTATCGGTGTGAAAAATCCTCAACACAAAATCTCCAACTGCGCATTGTCGCGAGCATACAGGATTGGTCGACTTATATCAAGTGGAGGGGGAAATCCTTATATACCGGTGTAGATCCATCCTACTATCATTCTAACACAGGATCTCATCCAGTAAACATCATCTCCACTATGGCTTCAAGTTCTCCATTGCAAGCTCTTGCGGACAGATTCAACCAACATTCTAAATCTGACCTTCTAACAACAAAGAAATGCAGCGAACTTCAAGAGAAGAAGCATTATGCAGTACATTCAATGAAAAAAATGGACACATCGGTTGGTGAAGCTGTCGTCGCTGTTCTTGGAGATTCGCCCTACAAGGAAGGAGACAAACCCAAGTTCCAAGTATACCTTCCGAGACGATTTGTCAATGTGCTCATGAACGAAGACCTGGACTCTATCAAACCCGGAATTTTTTATATAGTTTCCCATGGACCGTCTGGGAACAACTCTACAGAAATTACGATCCATTTGAACACACCTTTGTAAAATGATCTAAGTTCATAGCTTTGTAAATATTCTTTCATTCTTTATTATTTAGCATTGTTAGTTCTCATATTATGTATGTCTTACGTTTTACTGTTATTTGTAAATAAAGCTTTTTTAAAAACTCCAACCAATGACCTTGACATAGTTTCTTCAAGACATTATAGCCCCCTCTCCCACTTAAATTTATTCATCATAAGTAATCAGCCCATCACCGCAACCTTACAAAAAATATACACGTCTTCTGTACGGTACGTAGGATATACACGTCTTCTGTACGGTACGTAGGTAGGGGATGTTATAGATTGTATATGTAGTACTGACTACAAGCTTCATTCATATACTCCGCTATCCTACAACCACATCAACATGAAGTTTCATCTAGTTCTGTTGGACGAAGTGGATTTGGGAATGTTTCATGAAACACTGTTTCGTCTGATGAGTGGTGATCCACCTCTCCGTTTAAACATTACAATTGAGTTTGACGATATAACGGTTGAAGAACCAAATTCATCACAATCACCGCCAGGATCTCCGATAGCATCATCTTCACCATATGTTTCGAGTGATCAGCTACCTGTGAAGACAGAGCAAGAGTCCTCGAAGTCCGGGGATGATGTATCTCCGTGATGTTATGTTAAACTGGAAAAACATTAAATGATTTCTAACTACTAAAGTGTCTAATACTTAAAAATGTTTTTTTAAAACTTCTTTTGAATGACCTTGAACATGTTTGAACTTGTTTTATTTTATAACTCTCTTCCCACCGTATTCTGTGCAGTACGTAGGTAGGGTACGTTAATGGTTCATGGTATTTTACTAGCTAAATCCACTCAACCTCTACAACAACATACTCCACAGAAACATGAAGTTCCAACTTGACGCCTCTGAATTCGACATTATGGATGCAGTAATATGCTATCAACAACTTTATCGTCTGTTAAGTGGTGATGATCCGCAAGATTTATATATAACACTCGAATTTGTCAATGAAACTTTAGGTCAATCCGATTCCACCCATCCTTCACAAAAAATTCAACTGGTTCTGTCAAACTTGGCTGATTTGGAAAGCTTCCATGGATTACTGTTTCGTCTCGTGAGTCGTGATCCTCCGCTGCATTTGAAGATAACAGCCGAGAGTGAATATGGAGTTTCTAACGAGTCCAATTAATTTCAACCTTTTGTTCAATATTTGTAAGTTATAATTAAAAATATTTTTTAAAACTTCGTTTGGGTGACCTTGAACATGTTTGGACATGTTTGAAGTCGCCGTCAAATTTAGCTAGACGGGGTCAACGCTAAACATTGGTTTTCATTCAGAATAACGTGGCATTGGCGTCCGATTACGAATCAGTGACGTCACACCACCACGTCACACCCGTGACGTCACACACTCCACCTCGTCACCGTATGACGTCACACATACGTCATCACACGTCACAAATACGTAATCACTGATTAAAAACCGCTGAATTTGCGTTTGTCCTGAAAGCCCCAAAATGCCTCTACTAAAATGTATGCTGTTAACAATGAGAGTGTGTCGAGACAAAAACAGAGCGAAAACCGGCAGCTCTAAATGCAAATAATGAGGAGCTGTATCGGTGCTGAGCTGGGGTCAAAAGTTTCGTCTCATCCCTCTAATTTAATCCAAACTCACACCGCCACTTCCTCATCTCCACGTGTTATTGAATTTTGGATGAGAGAGTACAAAAGGTGGTAATATGTGATGTTGTTACTGGCATCCATAAAAGTTATGTTTCAAATATTTGAATTTACAACAGTTGGATAAAATATTTACTGTTAAAATATGTAAGATACAAAAATTATAATAATCTATACTTATTTAATGCACTAAAAGTTTTTTTTTTGTATTGAGAACTTTTCCTACAGCTTTCAACCGATTTTGAAGTTTTTGGTGTCGCTGAATAGGGCTTGGTCTGTAGTTGTTTTCGCCAAAAACTGGTGAGAATCGGACTGAAAATAAATGCCCTATCCACCATTGAAATCTCAAATTTTCCCATTAAATTAACATTGGGATTGAGTAAAGCATTTTAATCATCAGTAATCAGTAATATCAGTAATATCAGTAATCAGCTGTAAATAGGTGTAGTTATTGGTGATTACAGATATCTATATATTAATAGGCAAGCATGTTTCATTTCCTCCTTTTTTCTCAGCTTCTGTGCATCGTAGGAGAAATCCGCGCATACCGTTAGAAAGGTATTGTGCTGTAGATGAGCAGAATCACGTTTTCATTCATATCGGCCCACTGGGCTACGCCCCACAGGCTTTCAAAGTTTCAATGTTAATCTTATGGGAGAAGGATAATTGATTGATTCATCAGACAGCTGTTGTAATAACAAATGCTAGCAAATAAGGAAGAACAGATGTTTTATTTATAAAACATTTTTAAAAATTAACTGGCTCAAGATCAATTGAATTTTTGGTCGAATTTCGACCGGTGGGCGATCTCTAGTTCAGATTATTGGATTGGTCGGATGTCATTGATTTAGAGCTAAAGTAACATTTGTACTAAAATAAATTGGTACTATAAATATATGTGGTCATCACAGATTTCTAAAATGATAATTAGTACTGAAAATTATAAAGTTAAATTATCTTTTAAGGAAATAAAATTTAATAAAAATATAATAAATTTAATAAAAAATAAAAATAAGTTGTTTTTTCGTGTATAAAAATAAGCACGATTAACAAACGTACTTGCAAATATGTACCAATTTAAAGTCTTAAACAGGTAACAATCCCTAATTTTGAAACTTCTGCAGTAAAAAGGAAACAGTCATCAGATTAAATGCAAAGCAAATTTTACTGTATCTCATTGTTCTACTTCAGAATCAAGTCAAACGAGAATTACCGAAGATCAACCCTGTTATTGATACATAACACGGCGTATAATCTCTGATTTGCCGTGACGGTGCTGCTCGATGCGGCGATTTGATTCAATTACAGAACCTGTATCGAATTATCTTCACTCGGTATGAATGGCCAAGAACCGGATCTTCCACCACCTATAACTGAGGCTATCCAATCTTTCAAACCTGTTATTTGTTTAGAAAAATAATAAATTAATAATATATTATGTTATGTCAGTTGGGAATAGGGCTACTCTTTTAATGATTACCATCTCGTTAATCTATACGAGCTGTTTACCCTTCCTTTTCAAAATTATTTTCGTTCTGGTACTCATGATTGTAAAATCATTTACTCTTTTAACAGCTCAGTGATTATTTTTGAATTTTTACTAACTGACAATAACAGTTATTGCTCTGTACTGACACGTTTAATTTCAACGTATTAAAATTAGAAATTTGCAGTGGTTATTCAAAAACCAAAGTAAGTTATTTATTTTATAAACAGTTAAATTAGCACATTCTAAATGCCTTCAGTCAAAATGTTCTTACATGGAATCCTGAAGGTATGATATGTGCAATGGTAGGGATATGCCAAATTGACACTAACCACAATTTCCACAAAAATACGTATTTGTATGATTTCACCATAGTAATATTTCATGTTAATATACTGTAAAACGTACACTGTTTTTAATATCATAGTGTAATTGTTGCTCGAAATCAAGCAATTTAATTTGGACTTTTACATGTCATTGCTAAAATATACTACCAGCAACAAAAACCATTGTTCTAAAACAATTACAACAAATCCAATACTGTGATTACTGTATCAGTATCACCCAAAACTACACTTAGTTACAGCTGTACATTAACTTATGTTTCAAATTCTCAACCCAATCCCAATGCAAGTCTAATTGAAAAGGTTAAATTTTAATCATGGGTAGCGTCTTTATTTTAAGTCTGATTATCATCAATTTTTGACGGAAACAATTTAATTACATACGAAGCCCTATCCAACGACACCCAAAACTTTAAAATCGGTTGAAAGTTGTAGGAGCTCCAGTTAAAAAAAACCCCTCAGCATATTAAAAAAGTAGCCTATAGACACATTATTATTAATAGTTACCTATTAGTTAATACATGTTTTAATTCTAAAACGTTCTAGCCCACATACTCGTTCGTTAAAAATCTTGAATATTAGTGTCCCATCATAATATCTTAAAGCTTTTTTTAAACCTTTATGAATTAATGTTGGCCACTGCATCTGTAGATAATAGTTATAAAAAGCAACAGTCATTAAGAATCTAAGGTTATTTAAAACAATTGTCTCAGCACACTGAACATCGTTTTATGATAAATTTTATGGGTATAAGTAAATATTCCTACAACCACATTTAAAAAATTAATAAAATCGCCTGAGAAAATTAATAAAAATCTAATTCTCATATTTATTAAAAACCGCTAAGGACTACTAAGCTTGTTTTTTAGTTTAACAATTTTACATTTCAATTCTTGTTACGTAGATTATCAAAATATTTTCAAGGTGGTTGCTTGAATATATTTTATATGAACTCTGCTGTATTTTCCTACATTTCCATATATTTATATTCATTTATATGTTATATAATTTGTGAAGCTGCAAAAACACAAAAACTATATTTGTAACTTTTCATCTGGCTATCAAAGAACGCATATTTGATATCAGAGATTAATCCCATAGCCATAGCCGATATCTAAAATGTAAATTGAATGATTTAATTTTAATACCCCAATAATGAATGACATTTGAGTATTAATCCTGGTCCAGAATCAATACGTTACAGGTCAGTCACAATATTGTTACATATTTTAACGATATGGATAAAATAGTCCATTTTTTAATTAGGTATTAATTAAAAATGACTGAGTACCATGAAATCCATATAAATCTAACTCCATTAATTATAAATCTTTAACATAAGAATATTTGTTTTTATGTATAGCAAAATTAACACATTGTAAATTATAAAGTTTTGGGATGGTTCATAGTATTTTTACTGGTTCTCAGAAGTTACAACCATCCATGTACCACATTAGCATTAAAAGTTTGGAAAAAGGTAGAAAGTATGCTTGTGTACCCCTATCAGTAATATTATAACCGTCATATACAATATGATGTTATCTATATTAAATTATATAACAGTTCTAAATAAAGAGTACCTACTTATTTCCATACATTTACCACAACAATGAGCGTTAGGAAAACAAAATCTCTTGTGTTTTATTTTACCGTGTCAGATAATAATTTTCAATAATTTATAGACCTACTACAAGATAGATATAACTCATCGAATTTCATTCAATGGAAAAACATATGATTTGAGAAACAATAAATCAATTGCTACCTCAAACGTAACAATGCGTTGAAAAACTCAACGTAAAAACTTTCCAAGCTTATACTGTCTCGTATTGTGGTTTAATAATATTTCATAACTAAAACTATAACTCTTAATAGTATACTCATGTTGAACATTACATAGGCCCAATAAAATTTGTAATAACAAATAGACAAAACATTCTTCTAATCTGAAATACCAGTGTTCGACCAACTACATCGCTAGTCCCATTGTATTCGTGATAGTGGGGGCACGGAGGATTGATAATACTCGTAAGAGTAGGTAATTACTTCGTAGAAATTTCATCAAGATATTAATTAGTCAAGGGATGCCGCAAGGGTCTAGGAGCGGGGGGGGGGGGGTGATTCAGGATGAAATAAATGGCACCGGAGCCCTGCAGCCCAGACCTATTCATCTCCTCTCAATGGCCTCGCATTTCTTGAATTTCAGTCAAAGCAAAAGTTACATACTGCTTGATGGATTAAAATCATTTTTTGTAAAGTTGAGTTTTAAAACTCTACAAAAAAACTCACAGTAAAAAGTATTGAGATTTTAAGGTTGGTTAAATGTGTTGGTTTAAATCTTCAATAGAGTATAACAGTTACAAATACCATTAAGAAAAACGTTAAAAACTTATGTTATGGTGGTTTTACTGTATAAACTGTTACAAACTTTTAATCGTCAAATTACCTACTATACGTCAATATAAAGTATTGCCAAAGATTAAGTGAAGTATAAACTAGAGTCAACTTTGTGCAATGTGATCATTTGAAGGCAACACATGAGGCCCCCGCTGAGATTAGCTCCTACAACGTGGCGAGACTTAATGTGTTTACCTTACTGCTAATGTAAGACGGTAATGTTACACACTCTGCTACACTGTAATGTGTTGCCTGGTATTGAGGGACAAACTACAGTCACATTGATTCGCTAAGATGTGATCATGTGAAGGCAACACATGATCATATTTTTGCTCAGATAAGCTGCACATTAGGTTCTCGCAACGTATTGGGCCTTGATGCCTTTACCCGCTAAGGCAGTAATGTAAAAAAACACTGCTACCGTACTCTGTAATACACTGCCTGGTGTTGAGAGACAGAATGGAGTCAGTTCTAGGTAATATATTCATTTGAAGACAACACAATTTATGCTGAGATTAGTTACTGCATCATTGAGAGACTTTTTTAACTTAAATTTATACTGCCAGATATTAAGTTACCTGTATAGTTCCCTATGTTTATTTACCATACATTTACAATACTCCTCACTTAAAAGTTGAAAAATTAAAAGTATACCTTAAAATTTTATTTTATCAAATTTCGTTCCATCATTTCCTGCAAAAAAATGGCTAAATGAATAACAACAAAAAAATAGTTGGTAATTTCAAATCAACGATTTTTTTCAACCAGTTTCGCCAAACTATTTCTGTGCTCTATGCAACATGTACTACCTATAGAACCATTTATAATGTGAAGCAGTGCAAAGAGAGATATGAAGGAAAGCCCATAGCCGACACTTAATGTGATAGCTTGAGACAATAGGTCATAATTTTATCGGGCTGTAATGAAATGGAGTGCACAACAGTTGCAGCTCAATGTTGGAATGTAATTTACGACGAACAAACAACACGGTTTATTTATACCAGCCTTGTTATCCTGGATCTCGGGGGACAAAGCGATGCGACATTCGTCTTCCCATCGCCTACGTTTGTATTCGGAAATTTATTTTCATTTTCAGTTATAGGAAATAATTCTTACGAGTTAAAAGGTTTGAATGATCACAATTGATAACAATGATGATTATTAAGTGTTTTAAATTGACAAACTCGATACTGTAGTGTTAGATGAATTGATAATATGTAATATACATAACTGGCCTACATAATATACATAATAAGGGTTTGGTTATTGTACTAAGGGCGAAAAGAATTGGTAGTTGGTTAATTTATGTCATTATAACTTTTCATACAAAATCTTATAACCCTTCAAGGTTTAAACTATGGTTTTCGTTTAAAATTAGGCCTACTTGTTATAATTAAACACTTTTTTATTAGCACGATACGTGTTGTTTGTAATCAGAAATGAAAAGTAAACGTCTACAACACTCAAAAATATATTTAAACTTATACTGCAAAGAATACAGACGGTAAATACATTAAAAGATGGATAATGGCAATTCTATTTCGACCGGACACACCGATCATCATCAAGCCCAAAGAGAGAATCCAAAGGGAGGATTGTTATGATTGGATAAAACATACTAGCCTTCTTGTTAGCACTACTTAATATTCCCTGATATAGTTTTCACCTCGACCAATACAAGAACTATTTAATTTGTTAAATAGTAATACTAGTTTAAATTGTTTAATTTACTTCATTTATTTCTATATATTTTTATTTTCTTAATATTTTACACGCACTAAGTTGTATTACACCCATATCCCCCCTCAATGTGATAACGATCTGTAAGGGCAAGGGCATGTTGAGGAAGGTTAAAAACCGGAAGTTGTAATGGCAGCTGGTGGGCGGAAGTGGATGGAAGAACTTGGCAGATTGGGATCTATAAGGCGCGACGGTGCTGCGCTCTACCGACCGTCGATGTGGGGATAAGATCATCTCTGATATAGCCACGTGATAGCTTACCTTTCCCCCGACGAGATGAAATCTCACATACAGTCTAAACTGTCTACCGTCAAACCATCCGTGGAGTATCATACTGGGGGAGGTTTGATGGTGAAACAGTATATTTAAAATATGTTCTCAATCTTTAAATGAGAGGATAGAAGCAAATCAAACAAACAAAAAAATAACAAGTGTGCTAGACCACGAAAAGTACTTCTTTCCAGTTAAAATTCTGTATTGGAAAGGTTTTCATGGATTAAAACCCACTTATAAGCTGTGAAGTTAATTGCAATTTGGTCGTAATTTACACCTATGCAAACCATGGTAAGCCAAATGCTTAACTTTCTAAACTTACATTTTTTTTCTTTAGTACATGGGTGTTACAGAGCTATTAAGCCACTAACTAATTATTTTTAGAAATATTGATCGAAAAAAGGATTGGAAATTAATTTTGCTTAGCTTTTCGAAGCAGAGCTTGGAAAAGCGATTAAGCACAGAAATAAACGTTTTCGGTCAGATTGATGATAAATGTTTTGCATCATAGGCTACAGCAAAAACATAAATAGCGTATTCCCTATAGGGAAATTCGCTAAAATAATGCGGTGACTACCTAAGAATTTTAATAATTAAAATTTCACTATATATTCACGTTAAGTAGTAGAACTTGCTAAATTTCATTACATTCTACCGACCTGTAATGAAATGAGATTTTATATGCATTCCACAATAAGCTTGTTTCCGGTTTGAATCCATATTTCTTAATTTGTTTTAATTGGGGGAGTTTGGTGATGATTATGTAATGTATGTGAGTAGAATAGTAGCCTTTGTCGTAAAAATCTTGAAACCTTCTTTCCCGTACCTGCACTGTTTCCTGGACTGTTTACCCAACCTATTGGGAATCGATTAGTTTCAATCACATCTCATTGGTCTGAAAACAATAGTTTATTGCGTGTGTATATGGGACTGGTAAAAAATCAATAATAAAATCTGTAATTTTTTTATAAATATCAGAGATAGTTTATATTGATTTGATATAATTGGTTCTTGGTTCA
Source organism: Neoaliturus tenellus (assembly GCA_030545055.2). NCBI lineage: Eukaryota > Metazoa > Arthropoda > Insecta > Hemiptera > Cicadellidae > Neoaliturus > Neoaliturus tenellus. The sequence continues at coordinate 240,535,363 of CM061531.1, read as the reverse complement.
GTTTGGGCCAAGTCACAACCGATATCTTAGGCTTTAACTGAATGATTTCGTACGAGAATTTCAGCGGTTCAATGGGTGTATTTTAAATGTAAGATCATGATATAAATTTTCTTAATGTGTGGAACAGTAATTTTTTATTCATTTCATCCATTAGGATTATAGGACATGTACATACATTTTATGTTTTTCAGTATATGCAAATAAATGTATGGAATAGAATTCCTACAATAATGCTAACGTCTTTGTGATGTTTTCTCTCAAAAGTCTTAATATTTGTAGCCTTCTATATTTTCCTTGAAACAAAACACCGAAACTAAATAGCAAGAGTGTCGTTCAAAAACTAAAACAAACCATAAAACGTGATAAAATAATTAAAAAATATAAAACATAGTTATTGGTAGCAAAGAAAACTTATAGCTTAAACTGTAGGTACCAAATTCTATAACAGATTTGGTTAATACAGAAAATAGTTTTATTTAGCCCAAAGAACTTAAAAGAATACACATATTTTAAAGTAGATGACTCTAAGAAATGTCTGAAAGGAAAAAAATAAAACAAAGTAATAAAGGATAGAAAGGGAATGATGTTAAACCATTGTTTACTACGATGGTGGTTCGTGTCTGGGAAACATTACAGTTTATCAGGCAATTTCGTGATCAATAGAAGCGCTTGTGAGAATTCCGCCTACAAGTACATATACCACCAACATTGTAACAACAAGAACTACAACAACGAACGTAAAAAAATATTAGCCGTAATTAATGCTATTAATTACAATATTTTTGTTACCATCGTTAGCAAACCCAATGGATTCACAATCAATAATGACATCAGACACAATTTTGAATACGCATTTAAGTAAAATATAATATCATTATTTTAACAAGCTCAAGACAAAATATAGAGATAAGAATTTTACAATCATAAATCACAAGAGATTCAGCGAGAGAAAATAATGAAGTCAGCGACAATAGAGCGGGCCTGGTAATGAGGGGGATTGTTTGATCTTACGGCTTGATAAACCCGACGATTGATTCTGCAGGGCTGCCACAACCACAACAAAGACTTGATCCTCAAGTGCTGCCACTACCTCGGCAATGAAACCTTCCAATTTTCCACAGTTTTGTGTTACAGGGAGAGGTCTATAGATAAGTAGTTCGATAGACAATAAACCCAGTTGGCACAATAACAATAGCTGTTGAAAATATATAACTTATTATTGTTTTTTTACGAATAGTTCATCTATTAAACAATACTGTTGTTGTCATTGTTTTTGTTATTCTTTTTTTACTGACAATGTTATCAAATATCCATTACCTACTTGCATCTATACATGGAGGAACAATGTTTGGAAGCGGTATAATATCTTTAAAATTATTGGATTAACAACACTTTTCAAAATGATTTTGAGTCTCAAAGCCTTTTTACAAAAGTATTTATCGACCTTGAACCTCAAATGGGGACAGCCCACAAGGAATCAGAAGATAAAGCAAAATTATCCTTAGGCAAAGATGTACATAAAATTAAAGATCTATACAAATACAGAACAATGTCACACAACCAAACTTAAAAGGACGACCGAGTCAAAAATGGCAGGTGATCAAACTTTGCATTAAAATCATATTGCGAAAAATCGAAAAAAATTAATAAACATACACTGAAGATGTTTTATAAAATTCTAAAAAGACTGCACTTTCATCATTTACAATTTTTCCATCTCACTACATTACACACTGAAGTCTCTTCCGGTTTTGGGGAATAAGTATAGAAACCGCTGAAATACAGAGTGGCTACTGTCTTTCAGTGGGTTCTGGAATTGTGACGCTGAGTCAATCACAGTTTAACTTGCTAGGATTTTGCATAGCATTAGTGTGATACTCCAAAATATGTGTATTACGTGTAGGCTTTATAATATAATAAGTAAATTGAACTGATTGTGAATACATTTTTGTCTTAAAATTTTCTACAATAGAAATTAATTGAAAGGTAATAGTCGTTAAACACACACAACAGACACCCATGTGTGTTATGTCCATTCGTTCAGTTTTATACCATCTGGCCAGCTATCCACTCACCACGAGGAGTAGTATCCGTCGAATATCAACGGGCAAAAACTCGTTAACGTGAATAGACTTATAGATGATAAAAAGATCAGACCCTTTAGTTAAGCAATATAGGATTATTAAAATTCCCGCACTAAAAATAATGACTACAAAATTACCATTACAACGACTCAGGTGTTAGAAAAAGAATTTTAACTGTGTATTAAAATTACAACATTCTATGGAGGTCATGGAAGCTTACATATTCGAAAAATCCGGCTCCCGAGTAGATTCAATTAACCACACAATGAACTGTGAGACACATCGTAATAATATATGGGCTTTGGGGAAAGTTCCTATCAAACCGAGACGTATAAAGTGGCATCAAAGTATTTAATTTTTCCATAATATGTTTAAAGGTCGCAATATTTTAAGATTATAGTCTAATCAAGGTTGGGTTAAGGATAAAAACTCTAAGCCTTATATGTTTCTTTATATACTTTGAATATTTTGCTGGTTCTAAAGTATTGCAAAAACACTACTGCCCGATTAGCGGATATCGTTTCTGTTTATTTTTATTTTGTATTAATAAGTTCACAAATTTAAGAACGTTGTATAATTTACAGTCTGGCATGGATTTGTTGTCATACCAACATAATTCTCGAAATATACTTCTCGTGACCAATATCTGAAAGTCCGAACCAAATTGAACTATACGTCTTTTTAGATTGTGGCACTAATAACAATGCACTAATACAATGTTAAAACAACAAAATATACATTGTTTTTCCCTGTAAGACTTAAAAACTATTTTTTCAAACGAATGAAATTCATTGTCTAATGAAATATGAAGCGTCATACTCTTACTTACATGATAACTTTTCACCAGTTTTCCCAAGTCACCAAAACAAAACTATTTGGATGATACTTAGTCAAGAAGGTTTGTATTTAAAAATAAAAATAACGTGTCAACACGAAGATTCCTGAAAAATTTTGTTGAATGTCCCAGCAAAGCTCATTGACAGTAGCACTGCCACTGATTGAATGGCATCGCTCACTGAGGCCATCGTGGGTTGGTTCTCCAGCTCTAATGACCTCAAGACAACGAGGCTCTGTACACGTCCAACCATATAAAACGTCTCGCCAACGTTCCAGTCTTTACAACTACGACCATCCGCACTGGAGCTGTGAGATAATTCCTGGAGCAATATCTTGCCTGACTGCCAATAATAAACTGTTCGTTGTTAATATTTGAATCATTTGTTTGCATAATATTACTTCCTATGTTACAATTTTTGTGTTTATATTTCTGGACCATGCATTTTTGACAGTCGGTACAGAATTACCTGTTTCTATTTACCAAGTTGAAATTATTTCCATGTTTGACCTAATATCTTAATATCTCGAATATTTTGGATATGTAATGGTTTTCGTACTTTCATAGTATCTTTTTTTCTTTTTTTTTTCGATGTCTTGAATCCCAACATTGTTTAAGTAACCAGACAATTTAGATAAAAAAGTGATCAAAATATGATGTGTATGATTTTCAAGATAAGAAACTGTGAGTTGGTGCTTTCTCTAAACTGTATTTAAAATGCTATCTACATTGTTACTTAGGCTAAAAGTACATATATTACGGACCTTAACTATGACTGTTTTATATTTATCATTTCATAATAATATCAAGTATGAAAGTTCGATAGGATAGTTTGTGGACACCCAATAGTGTGTTGTGTGTGGTATAAAACTATCCAGACCATTTTTATTTTATTTTTCTGTCAATTCATCTCTTTTTAATAACATTTATAGTTTATACACTTTGATATGTTTCTTCTAAGCATCTCAGATTATAAACTTTAACACTTTTTACAAGGTGTACCGAAGTGCACTAGTTTTTTCTCATCGCTTCATTTCCCTGCAAGACGGCCGGCCGCCCGGATGGGCCGCTAATGGCTTGATTAGCCCGGCGTCGTTGACGGCCCATTAGGATATTATTTATGTAGATTGTCACGGATTCGTTCGTTACGTGGACGGCCCACGACGCGGCGCAGGACCACGACTGTCGTACCACCGACCGCCACGGTCCGTCCCACTTTCTAGTGCGGAGGCTTTGATAAACGATTGTGATACAAATGAGTCGTATATTGTATGACGAAATTTGAAAATGTAATTGTTTGTCGTGTAAGATAAAACGCTGCAAGTCATGGCGCGCCGTGAGACGCCCCTTTGTGGCTGACCTTGGAAATTGAATGCCTTTATGTTAGGTGTGATATTGGCAATGTGCTAATGAATTTTTAATGGATTACTTATCTCTGTGAATCGTCTTACTTGCAGAGTGTTGAAGAAAATTATCTTATAATTGGCACGGCTTAGTTATAGTAAAATTTATAATAACTTGATGGTAGATTATTTTTTATGAAATTAATGAAAAATAAAAACAATTTGTTAATATATACTTGACAAGACTATTACAAATTTAAAATAAAATTGGCTTTCATAAAATTAAGCATTTGTTCTGTAAGTCTCTTTAAAACAGACTAAATACGAAATTGTATAATGCAACGAAACTTTTGCATTGGTCTTTCATCGAAAACAAGCACTAAGCGACTGAGATTTGTTGTATTACATTGTCAATCCGCATTTAAAATGCCTCCATATCCTCGAGTCACCAAAAAATACCAGTTAAGTACATAAATATATTTTGGTCAGGGCTTTTTTTCTATCGACTCGGCAACATTTTTTTCTTATAAAATTAAACTAAATTATTTATATGAGTTGTATGATTCATCAGTTGATCAAAATAATTAAAACTAAATACGTTTCCTTCAACAGAAAGTGAAAAAATACAAGTCACAATTTCGTCACAACTTTAACCTAACCGGCGGTCAAGAGGGATCCCACTTAATCCATCATCGGCGGTGAATTTCCATAATAAACACATCTGTTGCTATCAATCGCGATTCGACTCGACTAACATTATCGCAAATAAAATCTGCATAGATCGTGACCTGCGCAACACTCGCCGTCATTTCACTTTCAACACGCCGTTCATGTGAATGTTAACGGCGTTGCGGCACCGCTCCGTGTGACACATTCTATCGGCTCCATAGTGTTTGTCTCCGCCATCCGATAGGCCACTGTGGGCATCATACAGTAGGTTCCCGCTTAACCGACCAACTTTTAACTGGCCTACCAAGCCACAAAACAACCTTTTAACCGGCCTTTTTTAAGATAACATCGCTTTAACCGGTCTTGTTTCTCCGCACTCTTTTTACGTATCCATCTTTCAAATCACTTTCATACCATTTTATAGTAGATCCCAGTGAGAAATCATAGTTAGAAGTTCTGGACGGAAGTAAACGCCATAGAAAATGAATTCCATTTTATTTTCCTTCCAATAGATCATAAGATCTAATTATATTTAGTTAGGCCTACACCTAAATAGTGGATATGATGGATGGCAGATGTAGGCTTCCTTTACATTCATTAGTTCTCGTTTATACACCAAAAAGTTACTGTGTCAGTGACGAGAGAACAAAACAAATAATAATTGCAAACTCAAAATAATTTAACCTTATATTTTAACTCATCGCATTTAGGCCATAGAAAACTGCAAATTGACGTTTCAAGGAACCTCTTATCGAATGTTTCGTTATGCGGTGACGTCTGGTCCCGGGGTGGCCAGTTGAGAGGGAGAGTACGCGGTGCTCCAGTAGAGGAGGACGTTGGTTTATGATACTCGTATCCGCTACTGGGCCGCGTCGAGTTGCATTTACATAAAATATCGCCCCACAACAGCCGGGCCGCGGTCTTGTATTGCCATGTTTTGGTAACACCGCATTAATTCCTGTGTCCACATCTTTATTTATTTTCCTACGCTAAAGCGTCGTTTACGCTGGAGGACTCGTATTCTCTTTGGTCCTTCCTCGACGCTTTTCAGATGTCACTCTGTACTAGGAGAATCTAAGAAACTACTAGGAAAACTAATAAAATCTAAAAAAAGGTCGGGAGGAAAATAATATTAATACAACTGTCTAAGAAAATCTCAAATAACTAGTTTGTGTGTGTGTTTCAAACTATTCTAAAATTGCATTTTATTAACATCTCTGTATACAATGATCTTATTCCACAAGAGAAATAAATTCAGATATTCTTCTAATATTGGCTCCTTTTTAAAAATAAACTTAATTTAATGCAGTTAAATTAGATTGCATAATTTTATTAATAAGTAAACAATGAAATATTTAAATTAAAAGCAATTTTATAATAATGCGATATAATTTCTCAATGCATAAAATTGATATCTAAGATGGGAATTTTAAATAAAAATATTACATATCCTAATAGTTTATTGAATACTCTGTATAATAATTTTTACAATAAATTATATAGAAACAATGTAATTTTGGCATGTTATTGAATCCACGTGCATCATCAGGCATGAAACTAAATGCACATATCCTGATTATTATATGTCATAGCATTAATACAATATTATTTTTTATGAAAGTTTTATTTAATTTTATAACATAACTATTCTTTTGGAATGCTCAATCAACAAACATATATTTACAGTAGTTTTTTGGAGGGGTAAGATTATTCCATCGATACTTCTAAAATCTACAACTAATCAAAATATCCAAAAGAATCTGTTTTTAATTAGGCCAAAATTGTTTTTAATATGAATTTCACGAGGTAGTCAAACAAGATAGCATCTTTCTCACAGACAGCTTCTCGAAGATCAACCAGCACGAAGCACCGTTCAAAATTGAATCAAGGATGCAATCTACCAACTGGGCGTTAAGTCAATCAAATCCTGGTAGGTCGGGCCAGATCTATCTAGATTACCTCTTGACGTTACACACAAACACACCTCCCTTGCTTAGACGAACACACCGCACCGGGACACCATGCGAGACTCCATACCGATAAGCTTAAATGTTGTTTTTGGAAATATTTAAAACTCTTTAGTTTTAAATGAAATTTTGGTAAATTGGTTAGTGCGGTACTAAAGAAGTAAACAACAGAATCGTAATTTAAGGTAAAAATTAGTGATGAGTTAGCTACTATCTCGAGTAGCTTTATTATTTACAAAACTCAATTGATTCTTTGACCTGAAGCATTCAATATTAAATAATACGACCAAGCCACAGTTCCATTGGATGTGCCACCATTTGATTTGTTAATGAAATATTAAACAAACTAACCAACTAGTTGGTTTTGGATCACTTACCCAAGCTGTGTTTTTAGTCATGCAAGCTCAAAAATTCCGAGAGTTTCAGAACGAAGAAGATAAAGAGCATAATATAATTTCAAGTGAAGGTAATGTAATTCAGTTAACTAATACTGATCAATTCTAAATGAAAAATGCTACCTGAGGAACTTTTTTTACTAAACGGTGACTGTGGTTCATTTTGTAATTCAAATTTAATGTTAATTAATTTATGTAATATATTTTGTAAAAAATAGTTAATTGCTTTTGAGTTGAAAACGGTTAAGGAGCTGATTGGTTATAAACCTAGCTTTTGAATTCTAAAGTAGATTTTTTAGCTCGATGCTCAAAAAAGTTAGTAGTTTAGAAGGGTCTTAACTGGAGCAAACTGCATTTTCTTTGGAGCTATTAATAAGTTATCACATTATAATATACACCAGAGAGCATCAATGTCTCAAATAAAGTGTCAATTTGTCTAAAAATTGTCTAAAAAAATACAAAATTTCACATAGCAGTTCACAAAAATCAGCAAACAAACGAAAGACTGTTACAGTTGTTGCGAATAATCAAGGACAACAGTATTTATTTATTATAATCTTCAACAACAGTCCACGAGTGATTTTCACGTGTGTTTTGTAGCACGCACGCTGCATTCAGGCACGCCCCTCACGGCAGTGCGGCACGACGCACGACGCACGACACGACGCACGACCGTACATCACGACACTGCACGATGTGACAAATACACGTGCCGACCGGCTCTCGCTTTACATACCGGCCGCGTATGAGTTACTATTATGGTTTCATTGCCCCATCAATCTATTTGCATATGTTAAAGACGGATTGGTTTAAGCAACTTTCAGCTAGTTTCCCCTACAATGTCGGCACAGTAAGACCTTAAAGCTATGTTTGGGGCTTACATGCCAAAATCACTCGTTAAATTCCACATCAATGTATTAAAATTCATTTTGATATTATCTTGATAAAACTATTTATATAATTTTATTTAGTTGAAGTTAAACAATATCTCCCCGTATTGAAAAATCTATAAATCCAATCTAATCTCAGTCCACATACAAAATAAACACTGGTATGTGGTGCTTATTAACTTGTTTAGTACTGTATTCCATCTAGTTTTGTTATCTGGCTTTAAGGTATATTTGCTATCATAGTTGCGACATATAAAATTAATTCGTAAGCAACTAAATATAAAATGAAAAGAATAGTTTTACTCTCTTAAAATATGTTCAACTAAGAGTTGCATCAGTTACTGTTTCTTGATGAACCAAATTTATACCTTAAAGGAAAAATGTTAATTTATCCATTTCTCCGTTGACAATGAACAACGATCCGAATGTACTTTCTTTGGAAGTATTTAAAATTCCACTATTATAGTTGTGATGATAATTTAGCTATTTATTAATCATCAGCTTAGACCCATATGGTATGAAGCAATGCATACAATATCCACAATCACTTATTAATACGAAGGGAAAGGGATTGATATTTGGTAGGCCCCAAATTAGGAAATAATCATACTTGGTCAAAGAGAGATGCTAAATATGTTTTATTGGAGAATTTCTACACGTTTGAATAGTGATACTTTATAAAGATTTTATTTTAAATATTTTTTAGATTAATGATTGATGATTAGAATAATGATTTTTTTTTATATTAACATTTAACGTTCTTACTATTTTATACCACACTTCCTTTAGTGACACTTGTTTTTAATGTTTAAAACTGCAAATCAAATGTGTTAGATTTGAACTCGTGGTATTAATATTAAACAGAAACATTAAAACAACCCTCCCACAATCTACTCTATAATTTTGACCGCGAAGAAAATAATTTCGTAAACACGCATATTTATGAATTATTTATTCCCGGTGATCCCACGCGTTATGCAGTTCAGAAACACCAGACAAGACCGAAAACGCGGTAATAAAACTTGCTCACTTGTAAATCAATGCTAATTGACGAGTCCGTGTAGCAATCAGGACCCATAAACGGACCGGAGTAAATCAGATAACAGAGAGCAAAACCATTTAATCAGAATTTCAAAGTGAGCGGAATAGAAGTGGACAAAGGTGGGACACTATGCAAATGGAGTGGGAGAACCTTTCATACGAAACGGCGGACAAAGGGACAAAGTGATACGGAATGAAAAACTTGTATTCAAAGAATGCAATTCGGTAATGGCCAGTGGCCAGCGGAAGAGCGGGAGCCGAGCGTCCTTTGAGTGGAACGGTGAGTTACCCGGAGGCGTAACAAGATGGGCGCAAGAAAAGGCTTTGAGCGTTTTACACCGTATTGAGAGATTGCTTCAACGTTCGGACCAACGATAAGATTTTATGTATACAATCTATCTGATAACGGTTTCAATATTCTGCCGGTTTCCATTTAACATTCAGGCAGGACGGTTTTAATATTTCTTTTCTCCAAGTAAGGAACTTGCTGAATATTGTGATGTGAAGAGATATCGTTTTTACTGTTAGCGTATATTTAAAAAGATATTGGATGAAGCCTTTTCAAATCGGTTACTAATAGTCAATATTTTTATGCGTACTATGCATTTTTGTTCACGAGCCCACTACATGTCCCAGGCTGCAATGGGCGTCTTGTTGGTCCCGCTCTTCTCGCTGTATGTTGAGAGAAATCATAAAGAATTTTGGAGAACAAGCATTGAGAGAAACATTTATATTTATAGTATCATCAAATAAATTTTACAGTGACAAATATTAATAGGCAGATGCTTTACCTACATTATTGTTATTAAAAACATTGTATATAAAGATAACTAAAAAACAATTAGTGAGTTGAAATAAGAGTTATAGGGTGTGGTATCTTACGAAACCCCTTGTAGTGATTCCTTAGATCAAAATGAACAAAAAATGCATAAGAACATATGTCCAAAAATGCTGTTCAGCCACTAGCCCCCATTTTGTTTTTTAACACCCATTTTCATATCCAGGAATGTTTTTTTCCGATTAGTATTTTCAAAATGACGGCAATTTTAAGTTTTTACACTCAAATATCACAAAACCGGTAAATTTAGCAAACTTGTACAAGCACAAGAAAGTTGACAAATTAAATTAAAATCTAATCAGTAGTAGGCCTACCAATTTTGTAAGGATTTGACAACGAATAATGGAGCTATTGCCATTTTTCTGCAGAAAAACATTGATTTTGCATTATAATTAATGACATTTAAGGTTATTTTAATAACGAGCATTTTAGTCAATATGATCCTCATGAACATGTTTTCACTTTTTTCAATGAATGTTTCGAAAGTGAGTTTTCGAATACCCTGTATATATTCATTAGCAAAAATTCACATATTCTACAAATAGTTTTCATAAAGTGCTACTGAATTTACTCGAGTTAAATTTTTAGAAAGCGTGGAAAAAAGATTAATTAATTGTTTTATGTTTTCCTTCAAAATTACGATTTTTAACGTCATTCTATACTATATTCTGTCGCCTTAAATTAAAACTGCTGTTGTTTACTTCTTTCAACTACAAAAAGCAATTAATTTCTTGTTCGCCAATTATCACTCCCACGTGCATAATTTTTTTCCAAAACCGTGCAATGTATGTTGATTGCTACAAGTGGTTTCGAGGCGCGGCGTGGGCGGAACTGGTGGGGCGAAGCCGTAAATGAGATGGCATTAAATGTGACTGGGGGCGCGATGTCTCGTTACAATATCCAGCTATAATGAGCCGTTCCCCACACACATACACACACACCTGCGATGCCAATACAAGCCTTGAACTTTCCTCGGGCATCCCCGGGTGCATCTGATAAAGCGGTCTTATAATGTTAATGTGATTTAAAACTCTTGTGGAAACCCGTAGCAGATTAGATATCGCCTCTAAAATAAATTATAAAACCAAATTAATACCTGGTGGTACATTATAGTGAAATAAAAGCCGAATTACAAAAAGTTTTACATTTAAATTGTAGATATTTAAACTGTAAAACTTAAGATTCTTATCTGTACTAATGCAAATTATTACATCAAATAATAAATATCTAATAAATACTATAATGAGCCAAGCCACTCTAAAATCGGTAACAATTCTATATTAAACTTTAATATAGATTTTTCTACATACAGTAGTATGATGTAGTTTCACCAAACATAAATTTCTCCATTCTATATGAAAAATGCTCATAGCTTTGGCTTCGACTTTAAAACTATAAACCCGCAAAACTGCAGCAGCCCCGTTTATCCGTATCCATCAGCGTAAAATTACAGCTCATATAATAAGTAGCGACCCACGTAATGGCCGTTTGACACAATACTCTCGCGTAAATTATAATACTAACGAGTTCTGCTGCGTTCAAGCACGCCGTTTACCGGCCTATCACACTATGTTATTTGCATCATAACAATTGGCTGGGCTCAAATTAATAAACTGATTAAACAGGAAGCGAGTTTGCCGTTTAGGAATAACAATTAGCGATGCAGAGGCTGTCTATGAGCGAGCGTAGCCTAGTGGGCGAGCCGCAAGGTCAAGCATGCGATGGTCACCGCACAGTTAACTTGCGGTTAACAGAGACAATCAAAGTTATATTTCTTTGTTCCGCATGGGCGGTTGTAGGGAATTGTAGCTTATGACAATACGAGTCTGTTTATAGGTATTTAAAGATTACATGAAAAAGCACAGTTTACATGAAGCATTAAGGTTACATACTATTTTATTTTAAGGTAGGGGAGAGTAGGGTAATCGTGCGCGGCGGGTAAAGGTGCGCATCGTAGTTTCTTATGAATGAAATAAGTTAAAAAGCGCCAGTATGTGCTGCAGCCTAGCGGGGGACTCAACAACTAATACCCGACCTCGTGGTTTTCGATACTGAAATTTTTTGAGGTTATGAGAAGCCAAAATCTAAAAGTCGTGTGTGTCATGTTATTTTTGCGCCTCAGAAAATAGTAAGGTTAGGGCAGATCTTTAGATAACTTAATACTTATTTAGTATTACAATTAATGGTAGTCTTTGCTTTATCGTTTGAACCAATTAATTTATGGTTTCATCCCTTCTTAAGATAGTGAGAAAATAAAATACTTTCGAATGCAATATCGGGCAATGGTGCGCGGCAGTGGGCACCATGTAGTTATAGGTAAGAAAAAAAATTACTTCCCTTTTCACATCCTTTTTACAGATGCTCATAAACTGTTCGTCCTGAAGTCATGCAGACAGCTCAGGTGCAGACACAGCATAAAATTAGCCTACGTGTGTTAATTTTGCATTAACCCTTGAACAATTTTGTAATTTTAATCAAAACTTTTGTTAAGTGTATTGTAAAGCTCAAAGAAAGTATTGTTTGGCTTTAAGACATTCCATATGTTATATTGATATTGAATTTATATTAATGAAACACATTTATCTAATTATTTCAACCCATACGTCCCTGCGCACCATTACCCACCCCCATGCGCACAATTACCCGATGGGTAGGGAAATCATGCGCAAGTGCATATTCTTGTATAATGATGTATATTTAATCAATGTTAATATATATGATAATGATAATTTTTTATAAGAAACTACATTAAATACCAAAGAGTTTGACACATGTATTGGTAATTTTTGCCCGCATATTTTCTGGGGAGAATTTTTTTCAGTTAGGTGCGCACCATTACCCTTCTTTCCCCTACCACGAGATTAAATTCCCAATTTTGCTTCCATTAAGTCAATTAAAATTACTTATAAATGTATTAGAAAAGCAACCGTTCATAACGTGTTCAGTATTTAAAATCTTTTCATATGCTCCTAAATTGTTTTAACTATGTGTAATTTAATCATTTTTTCTGAACTTTAACAATGCCAGGATTATTGTATTTTTATTTACATATGATGTATAATGTATTAACAAGACTTAAGTTTTCTAAAATAAAATTCTATTTGTAATCTTGCAACCTTTGTTAACATCAATAGAGAGACAACCCCAATTACTTTAATCCCATACGGAGTCAAAAAGGAATAGACGCAATACAGCGTTCAGAGGAACTTTGCTCTTTTCGGTTCACCTTCTATGTTAAAGGCAACTTTTATTTCTCAAGCAGAAAATTCAGCTTGTCTTTTGTGAAGACACAAAGCAAGAGGAGCTTTTATTTTCAAAGAAAGTGTTTGCCAGTCAAGTTCCATTAGGCCTATACTCCGCCGCGCGCCGTTCGGCCGGTTTGCCATTACCGAATTGCCTTCCCCCATTTGAAACGGTTTGTATCCGTCTCTAATGTTACAAGTTGGAATGTTACTGTTAAAACTTGCATTAGCTAAATGGATGCAGTTCTCGATAGGGTCTCCCAGATCAATCTATTAGTAGTAAATACTGTGGTGGTAGAGCATCAGATATAAGTGGTGTATTGAAGTGCATCTTCGTTATAACCCTAGATTGAACCTTATGTTATTACAAAAAGTTCCGTTCTGGGTTATCGTAAGACATATTGCTGTTACTAGTGTACGTTTTTCTAGAAACGAGAACTGTATTTTGGACTATCTTGTGTCATTGCTAAAAATATGTAACGCTTGTTTAGTTCAAAATCAATCACACTCGAAAAATTCAATATTTTGATTATCAGTTATCACCCGAAAATACACTCATTACAGCTGTACATTAGCATAAGTTTTGTTTGAAATTATCAACCCAATCTTAATCTTAATCCAAACAACTGCAGACCAAGCCCATTCCAACGACACCAAAAACTTGAAATCTGTTTAAAAGTTTAGGAGGAGTTTTAATTACAAGAAATCCTTAACGTATCATGTAAATATTAATTACGGTTAGTTTAAAATCTGGATGGATATACACTTAGTTTAATTTTCAAGATTACAGAATGCCAATGGCTGGCAATTTTGGTTATTTTTCAAGAGATCTCTTTCTATGAGGGATTATCGTTTATTTCTCGATCTCTGTCCATTGTTTAACTCTTAGGCCTGGTAATTATTTCAGTTATGTCCTATAGAAACTTTATGAATTACGGTTAGTTTAAAATCTGGATGGATATACACTTAGTTTAATTTTCAAGATTACAGAATGCCAATGGCTGGCAATTTTGGGTTATTTTTCAAGAGATCTCTTTCTATGAGGTATTATCGTTTATTTCTCGATCTCTGTCCATTGTTTAACTCTTAGGTCTGGTAATTATTTCAGTTATGTCCTATAGAAACTTTACGAATTAACCCTTCAACAGTTTCTATTAATCAAAACAGATTTAAATCTAAAGACCTTAGGTTAAATTACCTTAGGTATATATCTATACCTGGAACTACTTTCGTATTTCTGTAATTATGAAAGTCAGCTACTTATTCACTGATACTTAAGAAATACATTTATTTCTTTGTAAAGATTACAAGAGGTTTTCATTGAGCATAACATATTGTGTACCTTTCAGAGCCAAAATTCTAACACACCACCAAAAGGATTACCACCATCAAGTCACTCTCTGCCCTCCCAAACCCCAAACGGCCATAATCCCTCAATCGCCCCCCCCCCCAGCTTTGCGGCTTCCGCACTTCCGCTAACAGGAGTTGACCAAGTCACATCCATCAATTAAACAGATCCAGGACCTTGTATTGATTGGCTTCACTGAGGCACTGACTACCTCTGCGTGATGGTGATGGTTTGGTTTTCAAACTTACACACTGCAAGCCCAGAGTGTTAAACTTGTTGATTTCAATTATAAATTATAACAGTTTTGGGGTTCTATTCTATCTATTCATAACGGATCATACCTGTAGTTGTTGATCAATTTTTCGGATGTTCCTTATAAAGTATCGAAATGGGGATAACCATTCTTACTAATCGAAATCAACTTAGTCGAAAAAACTTAGGGGGGGGGGTTTACTTCTTACTAGTCGAAATCGAGCGATTTAATTTAAACTGCCACATGCATTGCTAATAATGTGTTACTGTTGGTCCAAAATCAATTAACCCTTTTCAATCCCATATTTTTATTGTCAGTATTAACCCAAAAACATAGCTGCACATTAACAAATGTTCAAAAAGCTTAACCCAGTACCAATTTTGACCCTTTTGAAATACCATAAAATCCCGTTCCCATAATTTTACATTCTACCTGAAAAATTTCATATTTGAATTATTCACAGCGCATTTATTTCAAGTATTCAAGGATTCTTATTAATTTTTGGCGGATATTAATTAAGACCAAGCCCTATCCAACGGCGCCAAAAACTTGGAAATCTGTTAAAAATTGTGGGAGGAGTTCCAATTACAAAAAAAACCTTAGCGTATTTATAGCTATCCTGTTAAATAATTAATTAATTTAGATTTTTACGACCTTTGGCGATAAAATAAATGGTTATATCAATATGTATTTTTACTCAATCAATTTATTACGTAGCAAAACTATGTAAGATTTTGATCAACTCCATCCCACCCACAAAACTCTTTAACATTTTATTTTATTGGTGAAGTCTATTCATTAAACTGTTTTACTCTTCTAATGGCATATGAGTAACTTTCTGTGATCCATAGCCTGAATTTGTGAACAACTCTAATTTAAATTTCACAATTAATTTACAATAAAATGTGTGCATCATATTTCATGCAACTAATTTCATATCTCTAGTCCAGCACTTCCTCGGTAAATTGGAAAGAATGTTGTAAATATTGAACTTTGTATAATCGTAAACATATAATATAATATAAACAAATAATCACATATAAACGTATAATTAACCATATAATTCGTAAACATATAATTTGTATGATAAACTTAATGCATTTAGATTTAGGTTTGTCTATAAGTAGTATTAATTCTACATTAAATTATTATAATTTAAGAATAACATGAGTTTAAAATGTTTTTATTGTAAGTGTTCTTCGTGCTTACTTATATTTTTTTAACTTGTTACTGTACACCAATATTAATATCAACAGGAATATTTTTTAATTATTTTCATTTTGTTTCAGGTATGACTTAATTAAAAACCTCATGGTGCTATTTAGTATTGGTAAGTTAAATCTGATTGGTAACGTTAACTTATAACCTTTTAAAACTTACAGAGGGATACAAAACTTTATAGTGAGTAGCTACTATACGGTACCGTACTATAGACTACAGACTGTAGCGCCATGTGAAAACGACACCTGATGAGCAACCTGCCCCCTAGACGACCGGGATCCCTCCTCTGTGGCTTCTGCCGCTTCCGTTCTCCTGATGCGATGCCGCTCCCCCAATTACACTTGAGCTGAGGCCGCGATCGATACGGTAGTTAAAATACAAGGATAAAATATTATCAAAATAAAATGGAGCCTAATTTCGTTTTGTAAATTCTTATATCATTTTGTAACTTTATATTCTATTAAACTATTTTATTAAACTAAATTCTATGTAAACTAGTATGGAGGGTAAAAATATTGAGAAATGTGAAAGCAAAGGTCAATGAAAGGGCAAATGGAAGTAAAAAGACGTTTTAGTACATTGGGGATAAAACTTAATTTAACAAAAGTTATAAGCGATAGGTTAGGGTATAAACCAGCGACCAAGGAATACTATTATAAAGAACTATAATATTCTACTATTATACTAGAAATACTAGTATTCCTTGGTCGCTGGTATAAACTTCTTTTATTGCCAAGCAAGTGTTTATAATAATGATAACGTCAATCCATTCGCCCATAGGATTAAACAATTTCACAAGGATTCGGATTTTTAGGTGTATTATGTGACCCACGTACTTATTATTTGTGTGTAAAAATACTTGATCATAACCAATATCATTGACAAAATAGCAAGTGTATTTGTTATGTATGCATTTTACAGTTTGTTGCCCTGTATGGGTAAAAATATTGAGAAATGTGAAAGCAAAGGGCAAATGGAAGTAAAAAGACGTTTTAGTACATTAGGGATAGCCTAAAACTTAATTTAACAAAATTTATAAGCGATAGGTTAGGGTAAACTTCTTTTATTGTCAAGCAAGTGTTTATGATAATGATAAGGTCAATACATTCATCCTTAGTATTAAGCAATTTACAAGGATTAGGATTCTTAGGTGTATCTTGTGACCCATATACTAATTATTTGTGTGTTATAATACTTGATCAAAACCAATATCATTGACAACATAGCAAACTCAGTGTATTTGTTATGCTTACATTTAACGTTTGTTGCCTTGTATAGTGTTTCAATTAAATTTTTTTACAAAAGGAAAATTTATGAAAATTAGGCCTAATATCGTAAAAACTCAAGGGATTGACAGGTCACCTTTAAATAGGAACTTTTCAATAATTGGTAAATTCCCAATTAGTAAGTTGAATTGTAATTCGAATACTTAAATCCATTTAGAACCATATCACTGACTTTTGACCATAGCTTTTCCTGCAGGTGATTGCCAACTATTTTTCCTTCACACTCGTATCAAAATATCCATCACGATGGACCTAGCGCCAGTCGCATTACCTGTCCACTGTCCAGCGCGGCAGACGTGAGGTGTCACTCAGAGGCCGGCTTGTCCAGGTTGATTAGCCCCTGCAGTGCATTGTAAGCTGATTATGAGGATCCTCACCCACGTGTCACCGGGCTCAGCCGGATCATGCTGCATAATTGCTTACCTACTGCACTGCTACTACCAGGAGATGGTAGTCGACCTGATATCTGTCTTTTGCCAAGTTCACTTGATAGGCCTACACTGGTGGTCGTGTATGGGTAGTATGGTGGCCTACTCTCGTGACCTACCTTACGTGACCTACTCTCATGTATCTTATGTAAATGTTTAGTGGAAAGTAAAATAACTACTGTGGCATAACCACAAAAAAATACAAAATTAATTAACTCAACAAAAACATTTTTTCCTTTATTATACTAACAAATTCCATACGGTACCGTAATATATATACTGGCACATAAACAAAGTATAACGAAAAAACAAAAAAATAAAAATGAAAGTCTTTAAAATATCAAAAATCTGTTGAAATAACCAGCCAATAAATTTGTTCCCTTTGAGTTACCTAATCAGTTCCTTTCTCCGGTAATTAACTAACCGCCCACACCATCAAAGACCTTCAACAGCGCCGGAGAGTAGTCAAAGACCTTCGAAAAACTGAAGAATAATTAAACTGACATCCCTTTCACGTCTGACGTTAATTAAAAGCAGGCGTGGACTGTAGATGGGATCTGGCGCTAGATGGGATCAGCTGCGATGCGAGGGAAGATGGGAGGACCTCTACACCGAGGTTGTGGCGAGCCGGTGACGTCCAAGTTGACGTCCAGGGCTGACGTTGACGTTGACGGCGGCAACTGTGGCTACGGTGAGAATTTTAAATTTCATCCCGAACGAGAATCCTTTCTCATCACGTCGAGAGGAAAGGAGTGGATTACTAGGGTAAAATACAAAATTAAACTCGACACAAAATGTTTCATAACTGTAGTTCGTTTCACTAAATAAGAAGTTGGATTAGTTTAAAACATTTTGTTTTATTGACACAAAAATATTACCATATTTTAAAACTCAATAAAAATGTTGACACTTCAATGTCACTGGTCACAATAAGATTACTATAGATAACCCGAAAACATGACTTCAACACTTAACGTAAACAATGAAATAATTTATTGATAAAATTTCTTTTATTTAATTAAATTAACAGCAGTTGTTTTTAACATTCATTATAAGAAACTTTGTATTTTCAAATATTTCAGTTATTGAAATAACTATTTAGAAAGCAACTTCAGTAAAAAAAAATGCAAAAATTGTATACTGTACTTCAAACTAAATTGAACAATGTGCAATTGCTTAGTTTGCAGTTGTCACGCAATAGTGAAATAATGTTGACAAATAAAAATCAAAGGCTTCAGCAAATGGCTAGTTAGCTATATAAAACAACCTATTAATGTATTTTTTCCAAATTCTCAAGAACACGTTAAAAATTGGAAAGGAAACTAGGAAAGTGATTCTATAGTATTAAAAGTTATCCTAAAAGTGAGTATGGATACTTTATTGTTTGAAATATATTATATATAAAATATTTTATAGTTATCTATACTTCATTTCTGTTACTTCCTACTGGCGTGTTAATTGGGAAAACATTAGGAGACCATTGAGCGTTGGCCTCTATTCATCGCCATCAGTAGCTGTCTTCGATGAAGACGTGATCATGCCACAGAGGTGGAGAGGTTGACCGGTGTTTGAGGTGGAGCGTACACATGGTGATCATCCAGTAGTCACCACAGATTGCATCTATAAGCAGATCAAGGCGACGGCGACGGCAGTCCTCAACCCTGCTGCTGAGCCGCCTGATCCTGTCTAATTGCCTGACTAATCCCGGTTCAGTGATACTGTTGCATCTTCATAATCACAAAACTCACTATTGAAATGTTTGCTGATGTTTATTAAGAATGCAAACAAAAAATATGCGATTTAAAAATGGAAGTTATCGTACATGTTTTAACTTACATATTAATTCACTTATTTTATAGCTAGGAAAAGTATGTAATCAACAAATGAAGCTTGTGTGTATTGCATAGAAATTATATTTGAACAACTTTATTTTATTATTGTTATACTAGGAACAAAGCCCGCTGTGGTTAAATACAACGGTCTCTAGAAAAATGGTACCTATAGGCTATTTTCAGTGAAATAAAAAAAATGTAGTATTTGTTTTCAATATTGAAATTTTATTTGAGAAAAATAATTGGTTCGTATTTCAGCGTACTTAGATTGTGTTGAATGGCATAGAAAAGATAAACTTCTAAACAAACAGTTTCAGTCGCGATCTATATTATAAATGGTAAAATTATTCATTTTCAGAACAATTAAAAATTTATACTTGTAATTATTTAATTTAGTTCAGTTTTATAGTAATTTAGTTTGATTTAATTTAGTTTAGTTTTTCAAATAACAATTAATTTATGATTGTAAAAATCACATACTGCTTAAAACCACACACTGCTTTATCACATAACTTTATTTAAAAGCCATCAAAACGTAAGGAACTCACAACCACAAATCCCAAATGTAAACTTTAAAATGTAAACAAAGAAAAGTCAAGGACAAAACAATGCATCAATCAGCTGTTAAATTAATAACATGTGTTTCATGGACACAGTTTAAAGGAAGAAAATGTTTATCTTTTTAACTTTTTCACCATAACTGCTGAGAAAAACATGAAACTTTCACATTTTTGAGTAAATAAACACAGACGAAGCTTTCGGACAACACCTAAAAGATTATTAAAATCGGTCCAGTACTCTAGATTTAGCTGTACAAAGTTTAATAAAAATATCTCTACCATAGTATTTTTTCAACGTAAACAAATTGGTAGTAGCTTTGGTTTTTTGTAAATAACCTTTTAACGATGAGGAAATGGACCAAAGTGAATGATAGTTTTCTGAAAGAGAATTAAATTTCCTACAAATTACTGATAAGCATTTCTTAAATAACCGCATTAAAAGTAGCCAAAAATTGCCTTCAAATGAAAAAAAACTTAAAAACCCGTTTTTAATGTATATCTTATGGAAAACATGTTTCCTTATTTTTTCAGCATAAATACTAAAAAACATCAAACTTTCATATTTTATTGGCAAATCTACAGGATGAAAGCTTTCCAACGACATCTTAAAAATTAAAATCGGTCCAGTGAAACTCCAGATTCGATTGCCCCAAGATTTTCAAAACTGAATTTTTAACGCAAATAAATTGGTAGTAGCTTTGGTTTTTTGTAAATAACTTACAAACGGTGAGGAAATCGACCAAAGTGGTTGGTGATTTTCTGAAAGAGAATTAAATTTCCTACAAATTACTAATAAGCATTTCTTGAATAACCGCAATCAAAGCAGCCAAAAATTGCCTTCAAATTAAAAAATTAAAAACCCGTTTTCAATGTATTTCTTTATTTTTTCACCATAAATACTAAAAAACGTCAAACTTTCATATTTTTTGGCAAATATACAGGATAAAAGCTTTCCAACGACATCTTAAAAATTAAAATCGGTCCGGTGAAACTCAAGATTCGATTTCCCAAAGATTTTCAAAACTGAATTTTCAAATCAATTAAATTGGTAGAAGCTTTGGTTTTTTGTAAATAACTTATCAACGGTGAGGAAATCGACCAAAGTGGATGGTGATTTTCTGAAAGAGAATTAAATTTCCTACAAATTACTATTAAGCATTTCTTGGACAACCACAATAAATGCAGCCAAAAATTGCTTTCAAATAAGAAATTCGTAAAACCCCGTTCTCAATGTATTTTTTATGAAAAACATGTTTCGTTATTTTTTTTCCATAAATACTAAAAAACATCAAACTTTCATATTTTTTGGCAAATATACAGGATAAAATCTTTCTAACGACACCTTAAACATTAAAATCGGTCCAGTGAAACTCCAGATTCGATTTCCCAAAGATTTTCAAAACTGAATATTCAACGCAAATAAATTGGTAGTAGCTTTGGTTTTTTGTAAATAACTTATCAACGGTGAGGAAATCGACCAAAGTGGATGATAATTTTCTGAAAGAGAATTAAATTTCCTACAAATTACTCTCAAACATTTTTTGAACAACCACACTAAATGCAGCCAAAAATTGCTTTCAAATAAGAAATTCGTAGAACCCCGTTCTCAATGTATTTTTTATGAAAAACATGTTTCTTTATTTTTTCACCCTAAATACTAAAAAAAACCAAACTTTCATATTTTTTGGCAAATATACAGGATAAAAGCTTTCCAACGACATCTTAAAAATTAAAATCGGTCCTGTGAAACTCCAGATTCGATTTCCCAAAGATTTTCAAAACTGAATTTTCAACGCAAATAAATTGGTAGTAGCTTTGTTTTTTTGTAAATAACTTATCAACGGTGAGGAAATCGACCAAAGTGGATGATAATTTTCTGAAAGAGAATTAAATTTCCTACAAATTTCTAAAAAACATTTCTTGAATAACCACAATCAAAGCAGCCAAAAATTGCCTTCAAATAAAAAAAATTAAAATCGGTAAAGTGGAATTCCAGATTTGATTGCCCCAAGATTTTCAACGCAAATAAATTGGTAGTAGCTTTGTTTTTTGTAAATAACTTATAAACGGTGAGGAAATCGACGAAAGTGGATAGTAATTTTCTGAAAGAGAATTAAATTTCCTACAAATTACTAATAAGCATTTCTTGAATAACCGCAATCAAAGCAGCCAAAAATTGCCTTCAAATTAAAAAAATTAAAAACCCGTTTTCAATGTATTTCTTTATTTTTTCACCATAAATACTAAAAAACATCAAACTTTCATATTTTTTGGCAAATATACAGGATAAAAGCTTTCCAACGACATCTTAAAAATTAAAATCGGTCCGGTGAAACTCAAGATTCGATTTCCCAAAGATTTTCAAAACTGAATTTTCAAATCAAATAAATTGGTAGAAGCTTTTTTTTGTAAATAACTTATCAACGGTGAGGAAATCGACCAAAGTGGATGGTGATTTTCTGAAAGAGAATTAAATTTCCTACAAATTACTATTAAGCATTTCTTGGACAACCACAATAAATGCAGCCAAAAATTGCTTTCAAATAAGAAATTCGTAAAACCCCGTTCTCAATGTATTTTTTATGAAAAACATGTTTCGTTATTTTTTCTCCATAAATACTAAAAAACATCAAACTTTCATATTTTTTGGCAAATATACAGGATAAAAGCTTTCCAACGACATCTTAAAAATTAAAATCGGTCCAGTGAAACTCCAGATTCGATTTCCCAAAGATTTTCAAAACTGAATATTCAACGCAAATAAATTGGTAGTAGCTTTGGTTTTTTGTAAATAACTTATCAACGGTGAGGAAATCGACCAAAGTGGATGATAATTTTCTGAAAGAGAATTAAATTTCCTACAAATTACTATCAAACATTTTTTGAACAACCACACTAAATGCAGCCAAAAATTGCTTTCAAATAAGAAATTCGTAGAACCCCGTTCTCAATGTATTTTTTATGAAAAACATGTTTCTTTATTTTTTCACCCTAAATACTAAAAAACACCAAACTTTCATATTTTTTGGCAAATATACAGGATAAAAGCTTTCCAACGACATCTTAAAAATTAAAATCGGTCCAGTGAAACTCCAGATTCGATTTCCCAAAGATTTTCAAAACTGAATTTTCAACGCAAATAAATTGGTAGTAGCTTTGGTTTTTTGTAAATAACTTATCAACGGTGAGGAAATCGACCAAAGTGGATGGTGATTTTCTGAAAGAGAATTAAATTTCCTACAAATTACTATTAAGCATTTCTTGAACAACCACAAAAATGCAGCCTAAAATTGCTTTAAAATAAGAAATTCGTAAAACCCCATTCTTAATGTATTTTTTATGAAAAACATGTTTTTTATTTTTTTCACTATAAAAACTAAAAAATATCAATCTTTCATATTTTTTGGCAAATATACAGGATAAAAGCTTTCCAACGACATCTTAAAAATTAAAATCGGTCCAGTGAAACTCCAGATTCGATTCTGCCAAGATTTTCAAAACTGAATTATTATAAGAATAGATATTATACATAAATTACGTTGATAGAAGAGTAAAAATCGTCTGTTTCTTAACTATATGTTAACAAATAATTAGGCTACAGTAGCATAATCAACAAATTTTAAATTAATTTTATGAACTAATTTACTAATAATAGTCAACCTTGATGGGTAAATAAAGATCTTTTTACCAGATTTTTTCGTGATGTTCATAATAATGGAACAGTTTAAGAGAATTGCTTACAAATAAAACTCTTCACACCAAAAGAAAATGCTGTCTCATAGTTTGCACGAGTAGAGGCATTTTAAGAGATTCAGGACAAACGCAAATTCAGCGGTTTTTAATCAGTGGTTACGTATTAGTGACGTGTGATGACGTATGTGTGACGTCATACGGTGAGGAGGTGGAGTGTGTGTGAGGTGAGAAGTGTGACGTGGTGGTGTGACGTCACGGTTGTGACATCACGGGTGTGAAGTGTGATGACGTCATACGGTGACGTCACGGTTGTGACGTCACGGGTGTGACGTGGTGGTGTGACGTCACTGATTCGTAATCGGACGCCAATACTACGTTATCCTGATTGAAAACCGCATTGTTTTGAGTTGGCCCCGGCTAGCTAAATTTGACGGCGACTTCAAACATGTCCAAACATGTTCAAGGCCACTCAAACGAAGTTTTAAAAAATTGTTTTAATCATAACTTACAAATATTAAACAAAAGGTTGGAATTAATTGGAATCGTTAGAAACTCCATATTTACTCTCGGCTGTTATCTTCAAATGCAGCGGAGGATCACGACTCAAGAGACGAAACAGTAATCCACGGAAGCTTTCCAAATCAGCCATGTTTGACTGAACCAGTTGAATTTCTTGTGAAGGATGGGTGGAATCGGACTGACCTAAAGTTTCATTGACAAATTCGAGTGTTATATATAAATCTTGCGGATCATCACCACTTAACAGACGATAATGTTGTTGATAGCATATTACTGCATCCAGAATGTCGAATCCAGAGACGTCAAGTTGGAACTTCATGTTTCTGTGGAGTATGTTGTTGTTGTAGAGGTAGAGTGGATTTATCTAGTAAAATACCATGAACCGTTAACGTACCCTACCTACGTACTGCACAGAATACTGCACTCCACCTCCTCACCGTATGACGTCACACATACGTCATCACACGTCACTAATACGTAACCACTGATTAAAAACCGCTGAATTTGCGTTTGTCCTGAATCTCTTAAAATGCCTCTACTTGCACGATTAAAAAGTAGTTCTGGTCTAGCAGGTTAACCAAAGGTAAAATTTTTTTACACAAACCTTGATAATTAATTGAACCATTTCACTCAACCATAAAATGCCTTTCATCCTCAACACTCGAAGAGTCAGCCGCGAACGCGTCACTCATGTTTAGCCTTCCCGTCAACCCAAATATGTTAAGTGGCTGAAAATTCAAATCATGAGGTGGCTGAACCACTCATCTGTAGACCGTCATTAAAATCTTGAACTGAGAGAGTCTGAGAGGCTGGGAGTGTGAGAGAGAGGGGGGGGGGGGAGAAAGAGGAGCAGGGTGCGCCTAACGTCAATCATTGTAGGCCATTGTTTCAAATCACTTAAATCAGCGTCCCGCCCAGGATGCGAGCCAGGTAGACGTCTCGGTTCGCAGCCTCTACCACCACTGCCTCCGCTGCCTCCACCGACCATCACTTACCGCATTAACATAGGTGACACGATGCTAATGCTCGCCAACCGTGAGCCAGTGGGCTTTCGGAAGTCTGCAACTGTTTGCTACTACATCAGTTTTGCCAAGCTGGTTTCCTTTTTTAGAATCTATCAAAAAGACGGGATCGAGTAAATGTCTTTAAAGAGTTACGAGAGCCTTTTTGCTGTTGTGAACTCTCTTCTTTTTTGATTTTATTGATCAGATGATGTTACTTTTATATATTAGGTTAACGAACCAAAATTATGCATGACCTACGAATTTAGAAGAGAAGTCTATCCCTATTTTATAAAGTAGAGAGGTTGAATAATAATTGTATTTTTGAATGCACTCAAATCGTAGACAAGATCGCGGCAAACCACAATCATATAGTGCCACTACAACGCGGCGTCTACGAGAAATATGATAAAAAGATTTAAATTGTGAGACACGTCACCCAACATTTATTAGCTTGTTGGCATAGAAAAATGTCAAGTATCTTTACAAATCTCAAACTACGTCCTTTCGAAAATTAGCCTGTATCTACTTCATAAATAAAGATTGAAATTAAGTAGCCTAATAATCTTTTTACTAGCAGTTTCTGTTTTGTGGCAGTTTAGGTTACTAGTATTTGATTCACTGTTAAAAAAAAAAAAAAACACAATAAAAAACACTTTCATCTTTAATTACTATGGTCATAAATTTTTGTTTGGTTCAACAATTATAGATAAAACAAAACAATTATGTATAATGAACATATCTATTAAATATTCCGAGTGAGTTTTTTGGTTTCAACCAATAATTTGAGAAATCCCACGAAGGTTTAACTTAGCAAGTCACTTATTATTTGACAGCTCAGGAATGACCATGTTTGGACGTCTCTGACCGCATATAATCATCATCAAACAGACGCGACTCTGTTATTTGTTTGACGTTGAAATACCCATTCTAATTACAGCTTAACCCATTCAGCAAAATGACATTGCATAATGACAAGACGCGACGCTTTCCCTTTAAATAAGGAAATAACTGATGGCAAAATTCTGACGTAACTCTGAAGACTTCTTGATATTTTCTTGAGGATTAAACCTGTTTTGAACTTTTCCTAAAAGCTCAGTATTAGTCTTCGTTATTACATTTGCATTAATTTTATGAAATTTATCAAACGTAAACCACACACTGTAAAAAGTATTACGGTATGTAATCGTGATAATGTTTCTTTTTAGGTCCCCAGACACCCAAAATTAAATAATTATTTTTAATCCATATATAGACACTTATTTTTATATATTGTAATATATTACAATATATTGTAGAAATCTATTTTAATGAAGAATATTGGCAAAACAGTATGTCGGTTCGGACAGTGGGAAAAGGATTTTGTGAGAATTAAAATGTTTGTACATAGTCAGTTTTTGGGGCAGTTTTATTCTTAGCTAAAAAGTTGAATCAGCCACCCATTTAATATTTTGTGTAAGGTAGTAAATAAACACCAGCAATTACCAGTGTTAAGGAATGAACTAAAGAAGAAACAGGAGTAGGAGCTGCTAATTACTGCATTAAGCCAACTTCTACTAGTTAAAAACTTAACTACTTTTGAAGAAACTAAAAATATTATTTGCAAGGATTTATCATGTTATCCTTATAAAAATTAGATGACATTTTTCATGCTCCTATGTCGATTTGTTCTGCCTACACCAAACATCCCTATGGTGTTAGATTTTCTTAAAAAGACCTAAGACATTTATAAACAACCTAGCCAATATTCTATTTCTAAACAGCTGTACTACAGTAAAACTTCCATTCAAAGGAATGTAAAAGGATTTAATCTGAATCTTTCATTATGAATTAGTATAATATTTTTGTTAAAAAAGTTCCCTTTTAACGTATCACGATTATAATTATCTGTACTATCCATAACATTTGAATTAATGGTCCGATTTAACATTTTCTGAATACATACGTTTGTATCCTTTCATATGTATTTATTTTTATGAAAAATATAGATTGACAGACAAAAAGGGTATATTAAAACCTTTAAAGGTTTTATTTTAAATAAAAACCTTATCCACACTATCATTTTTTTACTGATACTCGTAGATACAAGTCGTTTATTCCGAATTCGCAGAAACCAGTTGCGCTCGATTGATCTTTCAAGGCTCTGGTCTCTTTGAAGCCACCGAATTAGCGTTGCCTCATAGGCTGCTGTGGTCCACCAGTGGTCGTCACTGGCATTAGTGGTCGTGTGGCATTACTGTGGTCATCAGCTGTTGGTATCTCTGTCTCTGTCTGGATCAGCTGATGTACATATCTCTGTCCCTCTCCCACATCAGCTGGTCGGAGATCTCCCTCTACTTCTCCGGTGAGAGCGACATTGAGAGGCGCGGTTCCCGTCCAGTGTGTGCGTCGCCGTCTTAAGTTGCGGATCGTACGTACAGCTCACAGTGCGTGAGGTGCTGAGAACCGCGTAATGAGAACACTATTTCTGTCCTAATTTTTTTTTCTTTTAGAATATGCTTTAGTGCTGTTTTCATAGTATTTTAAATGTTTATTAACTCTTGTGGAATACAAGGATCATATGAATCCCCCAAAGTGGTAGTGCAGTGAGAGTGCTTTGGAGGAATATTGATTATAGTTGTTAATTTTTGGACTTCTGTTACAATACAGCAAGGACCAAGGAATAATAAATTTAAGTTATCAATGGTACGTAATGTTTCAGATGGTATAAAAATATTTGGTAGTTTTGTTATTATTAGTCAGAATTTTTTTCAAACTGGTAAGTGATTAATTAAACCACTAATTATTTTATCAAAGTAATCATAGAAAGTACTGTATTGGAAAATTGATTATTTTCCTTCGATTTATTGGATTATTTCTTTAAAAATATTCCTTTGATTATTTGCAAATTAATTTTTAATGCAATAGGTTCATCCCGCTCAACGCATTACGAAAAATTTACTAATGAATTTATTAACTAATAAGTGACTCTGAAGCAGAGCCTTAATACAAGTCGTCTGAATAAATTGTGTACGTTTTTATTCCTAAAACAATTTTAATGAAAAAGTCTACACGTCGCTAAAAATCGAGCAGTTTAGATATATTAATAGAACTCCATGCACGTACTTTGTACTGTTTACGCTCTTTTAATGCAGTTAGTTAACCGGTGCATCCTCATTGTTCAAGATAACCGCTTATGTGTGAATAGATAGATGCCGTCGCTAGTCTACTGTGTTTATTGTAAAATATAAAATCTTCTAAATTCCTAATATATGTTAATCAAATGGGGATTTGTGAATTTCAATGGGTTGTAGGGCCCTTTCTTGTGTGTGGATATGTACTGTGAGAACAACTTCACCCGAGCTCTATCAAATTACACAAAAATCGTCAAAATCGTTTGAAAACTATCGGAGGGGTTCCAAGGGTAGAAAACCATGTCGAGTATTAAATATGTAAAGATTATACAACTTTTCCCTATAACAAAAATACTCATATGATATCTGCTTGGAGTTTTTGAGTTTTCATCAATCTTTTGTTGAGATTCGACCATAAATGGATGAATCTTAACCCAATGGAGCTAAATACCAAGTTTCATCCAAAAATATTTAATAAGTTAATAAGTGAAATATAAACACATTGTTATTCTCCATAAGATTAACATTGGAGCCTCAAAATACTGCCATATAACATTGGAGCCAAAAAATGTACTGTCTTTAGACTTTTTAATACCTCGGTAACCAATGGAGATAGAGCAAAGCTTCAAAATGCTAAATGATTTGCATTTTTTTTTTAACTAAATCCAGTGGTGAAAATAAAAATTAAAAATTGTTTTTAAATTACATATAAAAAATGCAATAACCCCATTTTTGGGGTACAAAACCCTCCAAAATTACCCCTTCCGGTAGGTCGATATATCTGGTTTACGAACTCATCCAAATAATGGTAGGATTACACATATCTAACAAATTGCACCTTAAAACAGAAACGTAACATGGTCCCGGCTTAGGTCTTACCATGAGACCTACGATAATAGCTTCATCAATACGGAAATTCGCTAAAATATAAATTAGAGAAAAATAAAACATCTGTCTTCGTGGTTTATTAGTCAGAAAATTGTTTATGAGTTTAATGCCATAAATTGTTGCCCTATATGCAGTATTTCATTAATTATATAATGCAGAATATTTTTAAAATCGTTGCAATCTAAAAACGTTATTTCAAATACTCTAACAATTATATCTTTGAATTAAAATTATTTTGTGATTTTTTTGAGTTTATAGTTAGAATGCGCGTAAGTTTATTTATTTGGATCAATTTGTCTTTTTTATAGATGTGGTAATATCTGATATTCTATATAACGTGGTATTTAGCAACACAATTTCGTTAAAACATAGATTTAAGTTTCATGTCAATTTACATTACTGCTGTTTTAAGAAAGCAAACTTTAATTTACTTATTTTTTGTGCGTGCTTCCGCATGATGTGACAACAGCAATGAGTTTTATATCCCATTATCTAAATACTACAAGGTCATTAAACTCGAAACCTTGGGGGACAGCCTTTGTGGTTCTAATAAATATTAAATGTAGAAAAATAACAAATAAGCAAGTTCTAACAAGACTATAAGTTACTAAGTTTATCAAAGACTTGTTGAAGTATCTCACCTTAAAAATGAACAAATGTAAACAATAGCTGTTGAAGATGACTTCTGATAAGGAGTTGAAATGTACAGACTTAAATGTTATTTAGAATTAGATTTGGATTTTTTTTCTAGTGATGTAGAAACGATTAAGAAAAATACCACCACGAATAAGAGATCATTTCGTAAATAAAAAAATAAACATGTAAATATGCCGTTATATTTCAACAGGACATAGAACTAAACCTTTACAATAAGATTAAATATAAACCAAAAAGATTAAATATTATTGAATTATTGTTAAAACAAAACTAAAAACACTGAATCAGTTGTAGGGGGATAGGTTATTATAACGGAAAGTCCTTATTTTTATACATATTTCCATTTATATTAAAACTTTAAGTAATAACATTTGTTTACAATAATTACCACATTTTCCCACCGAGTAATAAATCTGTGACTGGTATTATTATCAGTAAACAGAGAAAACAAGCGCAAGCGAAGCAACAAGGGTATAATGTTCTTAGCGAAATAGGCTTAGAGCGTGCGACTGTGGAGTCAGCACATTGTAGCACGACAGATACGCTATATATACCTTGGTATCAGAATGTTACAACACGGTAAAGATTTTAATGAACTTTCACTTTTAAAAGCCAAAATGTTATTTTAAGTCTATAAAGAATTACAGAGTTTTAAGTGACTTCAGTTTGATAAATTATTTTCTCACAAAGTTCGTCGAAGCAGAATGTAATGGTTTTGCTGATGTGTTTTCTTCTTTTATGAGTGAAAGCGTTGTTTTTAAGTTAAGGAACGAATTGTTTCGTATGAAATTTTTATACTTGGTCAAATTATGAATTTAAAAACTACAACAAATGACTGCTTGTTTTGTCTCTCATTTTCCGGTTGTTTTGGGTTTTTACTAAGTTTATTTGTTATTTTGTCTTTACTACTTTCTGTAATGTGTTATTTTACAAGATAATTTAAGGATACAAACGATTTTTGTAATTGAACCTGCTGCAGTTCATTATAAATACTTATTTGTAGTGTGAAGCAGTGATTAATGGTTTTGATTGTTTTCCAAAAGAAACAAATTTAAAATGCATTGAAGGTTTATATTTAACTTGCTTTATGGATAAAATTATTAATTTATTCTTCATTGCCTAAACTGGGTTGAATCACCAGATACTCCACCAGTTCCAAGTAAGGTTGGAAAAGTGTTAGAAGTTGCCGATGTTTGTTTAACTTATCACAGACTTATCTATCTTCTGCAATAGAGCATTCTATGTTCATGTTTTTTTTCTAATCAGTAATCTTAATATTTCCCCTATGAATCAACCTAATAGGATTCTATCACCAATTTTTGGTATTAAGCAACCACCGCTATCTTTTGAGATTACGACAACCACTTTAAATGACTTATGACTCAAATATGAAATAAAAAATTATTTATAACGGAACAGTCAGTTATAACTTTGATTTTCCATTTCCCATCTACATATAATTACTGGATTTTTTATTTATATTACTTATTTATTAATAATTAGGCCTACTAGAAATCGAGGTCTAAACTCGACCAAAATTTCAGTTGATTTGGGACCCAATTACAGTTGTTAAACAAATATTTTACCAATGAAATATCTGTTTTATCTGCTTTTACAGCATTTATTATTACAACAGGTGGCTGGTGATTCAAGCAATTAAACGTCTTCTATAAGATTCGCATTGACAATTTGAAAGCCTGATGTGTAAGCACTGGGAGACGATTTAAATTAGAATGTGATTTTACTTATATACAAGACAATATTCCTTTTTTTTAACGGTATGCGCGGTTTTTTCCTACGATAGACACAATTACAAAAAAAGGAGTAAAATATTCATATTCGTCTGTTAGTATAAACATTTTATAGATTGTAGAACAAACACAGATTATATTTACCTCGTGTTAACTTACTTCGAAATAAAAAATAATAAAATAAAAAAACATTCAAAAAAATTAATGTAAAACTATTTTTATTAAAAACGTAGAACTAATAACTAAAAGTAGTACGCTACGGTACCCGATCTTTCCCCGATTTACCTTGGTCTACAGGGTGCTTTGTAGGTTTGATTGGTTATTCTAATTCAAAGTATGGTTAAAGCTCCTGTAATAGATCCTTACATAGTCCACATGAATCGTCAGTTTTCAATATAACGCAAAAATAGCCCCATGAATTTCAAACAGACACTTAAATAGACATTAAAAAAATTGAAAATTACAAAATAATTTTGACAAAGGTTTTAGCACTAAGACGTTGTTCTGGGATGGGTGAATTTTTTTTATAGTCTTCAATTAAGATTATGTCATTCATAGTCATAAATCTGGTGAACTACTTTAGATATAATATAAGTGTAGTTAAGAATGTTGAGGAACTGTTTCCCAACCCAATATTCGGTAGAAGGGTCAGTTCCCCCGTACCATTGCGTCGCCGCCTCGTCACGCTCACGCCACGCAAGATTGCCGCAATATCACCAGGCGATCACAGAACTCCGCCTAACGGACTTCCATCAACCGAAATTGTGATTTGGGCTTCCCCCGGATCGGCCTACACTCCCAATCACATGGGGTCAACGCATGCTTGAGACACGAAACACATCGATTTGGTCCCTTTAAATTTTATAGGTCTGTCACGGTAGGAACGTAGGATGATAGGTCGAACCCTAAAGAGGCTAATTTTTTTTAGTTGCCATTTGCATTCTCTATTAATTAATCAATGATTCTAATAAGAGATCGACGATAGACAGTAAAAAAACAATAATGGTCTAGACTAGACCGTTACGTCTCTTTAATGCCACCGGCGTAAAACTACCTAATTGCACAAAAACCAATAATAATTTATAACAGGTTTTAGAAATTTTTGGGCACTCTCTGCATATTTACTAGCTATTCGATGTTATTCAGGTATAAAGTAGCCACGAATAGATAGGCAGTGACGGTGGAAGCTGGAAACAAGCTCGGAGCAGACCCAGCCGGGCTCTGTGCAATCACCCCTTCTGTGTAATGTGTAAACAATACCTTCAATTAGCAAGTTCCACCCCGTACCTCGCTCTGCTTTTGTTTCTAAAATAAATGTTGCTCCTAGCATAGCATTTATTCACTAGTGTGAGTTGTGTAGTATTATTTGGAATATATTGTATGGCTTAGTAATATGTTATGAGACAAACAAATTAAATATAGCTAAATGTAGACCTAAAATAAAACCATTTTATGCTTTAAGCTTTAAAGATTTTCTAAAATTTATACACATAAAAGAAAGTCGTGTTAATTACACTATTTATAACTCAAGAACGGCTGAACTGATTTGGAAGAAAAATTAGTGGATGTAGCCTAGAACCAGGAAGAACATATAGGATACTTTTTATCTGATGGTGAGTGAGCGTAGCGAACGAGGTCACATGAAGGGTGAAAAGTTCCTCGTGTTAGCATTGCAAAGAATGCCGGGTAAGGTAGTATCCTATAAAATAAAACAATCGAATCAAGTTTATGTTTACCTTTTTGTTAGATCATTTAGTAAAAGTATGGCAAAAAATTCTATAAAAGTGAAAACAAAGTTTTACTAAATTTAGAGGAAGTTTTTAATAATAGATTTTTTTAGCTTCTGTTACACAAATGAAATGTAGCTTTACATAGTTTAAAAAGTTTTACACATAACTTAAAGATCGCATATCATGTATAATTTTTTATGTAACGATATTTTTTGCCCATTTATATTTAGTGTTGTAACTGTTTCTATTTCTACATCTTCAATGAAGAAACATATGCCAATTATAGCTACATATCTCCATCATTGTTTTGTGAATATAAACAAACTATTATGATTTCTTAAAAATAATAATGTTTAGAGATAGCTATAACGAAATGAGTAAAATATATCGTATTGGTCCTTTTATTTAGTCAATATTTGTGTCATAAAATGTTTGCCTCTGGCAATCTTAAACTCGCTGACAAATTTCATTTAGAAAACCTCATAAATAAGTGTTGTAGAGTACACTTCAACTTCTCTAGTCACTTAATTCCAATGCATAAATGAGTAGTAATCTTTAATCTTCGTAACTCAGAGCAATAGGCGACAGGGAGCGTGTTAAACATGTAATCTGCTGTTCACGTCCGCCTTGTAAAACAACGGTGCAATAATTGAAACTGTTCCACAGAAGCAGATAACGGTTTGGATGACGGATTATCTTGTGGAAGACGGACCAAAGACGATTAGAGAGTTAATTAAAAGTTGGTTCAGGCCGGGTTGAGGGGGCGCGTCCCTGTAGGTTGGAGTTTTGACAACGGCTGTTTTTGTGCCCAAGAAACAGACTTGTCTCATCCCCATCCACGCCCCTTTCGTTTCACTTTTTCATTCATATCACAATATTTCTTGTTATTTTGACTTATGTTACTGTTATGTACTCAATAGATATACTGATTGAATAAATATTCTTAAGTCAATATACAAGCTTTTTCAGTTTACTTTCTAGTTTGTGTTATTGTTGAGGGTATGATAAATTATTTACAAACTATTATAATTAAAGGTTTAAATTCCCTCTCTTTCTTCAATACTATTCAAGATTGGTATCCTTTTAGGCTACCTTCGTGGTTTCGAAGTTAAATATAATTTGTAAATATAATTCGTATTCTATCAAGATCGTGCCAGTCAATTCTAATATCAATACATGTATGTCTATTTACAACTGTTCCATGAGTAAAAGATTTATTTTCTCTCCAAGCTAACTACGTACAATAGAGGATTTCCCTGTAGCTTCATTTCGATATAAGCTGAAAAGTATATTTTCTACCAATAAAGTGGGTGAAGAGTCAGTATGGTCCCAATATTCATACGTGCATTTCGTAAAAAAAACATACACAAAGGATTCCGTCATTTAAGCTAAACACGAGTGATATTTATTTTTATATTAACAGAAAATGTAAAAAAACAACTCTACATATAACAACGTTATAACGGTTACCCACATATAAAAATAAAAAAAAAAATAAAAACAAATTGATCTGAACCACCACAGTAGCTTTTATCGGCTAAATCTGCTCCAAACTATTTCAGAGATAAAATACGACACGGCGTAAATTAAACGGGAGTCGGTAAATAAAATTTGCCTAAATTACCATTCCCATGAATGTTAACAATTAAATACTTGTCTCGTTTTAAACGCAAAACATGTTCCATTGAAATATTCCAATTAAACTGCGCCAGTATGCGGGCAGTTGTGGGGGAAGTATTTACATACTCAACAACGAGGAAACGAGAGCAGCACTGGAGCTGGGTAGACTCGCCACCATGGGCTAACAGATTTACACGGTCGCTGCTGAGAGTAAACTACGCTGAGAATTAATTGGCCCGATTCATTGGATTAGCACGCCTAGCAGTCTAGTTGGTAGTCTACCGCACAAACGAGGTTCTAACTTGTAGTTGGGGATGGGTAAACTAAACTGTCTAATTAAATGTAAATCATTGTGAAATTTGATCTTGCCAATAGATGTTTCCTCGGAATTCTCTATACCTATAGAGAATATCGAATGTCATTATGCTTGTCCAGAAATGCTATGAGAAAAATTCTCTGTCGTGACAGTAGAAAGTTTCTTCTAGATATGCTTCTTAGAAAAGGTTTTGCAGAAAAGTGAATTATTCTATCATAAATTTAAACTTTTGCTAGGGCATACCCCTGTATAATTGCTAAATGAAAGTAAATTCTGTATCAGTAGAAACACATTTAAGTAAGAGTTTCTTTAGAAAAAATCCCTAGCAGGGAAATTGAACTAGTCATTAGTCCTTTCGAATTTTTGGTTAAGGAAGGGAACTAAAAAAATTAACATGTTGAAGGGTGCCTCTACGAAAAGATTTGCAGAAAATGCCACTTTCAATAGAGAAATGTAAAGATGAAGATTCCTTACTGGTTCTCGTTCGATTGGAGTAAGTTCTTAGATGGTTGGTTTCTGTTCAAATGCATTTACTAAGCTAACTGAGCTGAAACAAAGAAATCAAATGCCCCATATCTTTGCTACAATAATTATTAAATATAAATAGTAAATATTTCAATATTTTATGTTTGAATGAAGGAATCAAACCGCAATACTGTACCACTATGTCACATGTTACTATGTGAATAAACCGAGAGTTTATCCTACATCCTCTAGAACATAAAGATGTATCTAAAAAATATTGTTAAGTTAAAATTATGTTATATTAAAAATATATGCATTACATAAATTTTTGTATGAGATAAGTTTATTATGATGAAAGTCTTTTTAGGACAGACAATATCTACTACGCACGTCACAAATTAGACGCATAAATTATTTTACATTTTTTCCCCTCAAACTTGATGTTTGTGATTATTTCCAGATTTATGCTTCAGTGAAAAATAAAAAGAACTATATTTGACGTTTTGATTTTCAAACAAATACTTCTGAATACGGACAAGGTAAAATAAATAAAATATGTGATAATTAGCACTGTGTATGTATTACAGAAAATAAGATAAATTTTAAGCAAACTTTAACCAATCTTAGGTCTAAAGTGAAAAGCAAAAGGATGAAAGAGAGGAACAAGGTGTGGGAAAAAATGGATGGTGGTGAAAGTAAATTACTTAGAGGCGACACCGGAGGTATAGCGTGCTAGATAGTGTCTGGGAGCTCCCTCCCTGCGACACGCTATCTTATAGCTACACACTTTCCAGCATTCCGGTGAAATAACTACATGTACTCGTACAAGTACCTACACTGCCATTGTCATTCATAAACATTTTTAAATTTTCCAAAACTCACGAAACAGTAAACGTTTTATTAGGACAGGCACCATATCTCATTCGGATATAAAATGCCTATTCAATGTCCACCAGATTATTATTAAATTTTAAATTATTCACGTAAATTTGGGAGATACTTTCTCAAGGCACCGACGCACTTTACAGGGCATATCTTATTGCCAGTATGACTGAGGGGTGAGAGTGATGAATAAGACGTGGTGTAACTTTGTTACTGACAAAGTCCAGCCAATTCGTTTTTCTACAGCTGGGTCCAGTTCCGAAGCTTTAAAAAGCTTCTTCAGCTTTCAGATTTTTTACAGGATATAACCGGCAACCTTCGGGTTGTAAGGCGGGCTCCATAATCACTCAGTTACCAAGCCACGCAGCTACACCGTGATACACGCTCAGAGACTGAAATCGCATTAATGATGACTTACCGAATAATAATAAAATGAAAATATTGAAGGAACTATTCTTTTTCAAATCTTTATCACCTACGATGACAATTAACGCCAAGCCCTCAAACCATTAACTGCCTCTCGAGCGCGTCCTCTGATGATAAGAGTCTGGTGATGAGTAGAGAGTTTATTGATAAGAGTAATTGCCTAAGTCAAGTGGCAAGACACTCCCTCCCCCCCCCCTTGGCCGAGGTGGTTACTCTTTACTTTACATAAAACCGTCGTAATTGTGGCTCGGGAGCGCCGTCCCCTCAAACTTTTAACAGACTCATAATTGAGTCGAGGCGGTAACGAGTGGAGCGACGAAACTCTTTTCGACAAAATACCCTTTTGTCGCCCGCCAATGGATTTTTTCGCACAATAACTGGCATTCAAGTGATTATAAAGTCTTTCTTTAACTCTTAACAAGTTGGATTTGCAAGGGGTGTTAACTTTTTTTCTCTTCTATTAGACTTGAGTGCCTCGTTGAAAGATATTTTTTTATTTAAAAGGCTTTTTAAGGAAGTATAATTGTGTAATGAAGAACATTTTAATAAGTAGCAAAAAAATAATTGTAAATTTTTATCAGTGAACCTCTTAGCTGACATGCAAGAAAACGAAAATGGTTTTCTGAGCATAGTTACCTATAAAAAATTGAAATTATCTTTCAGACAAACATAAACACTAATTATTTCCACACAAAAACAAAAACTAATATCAAAATA
Organism: Neoaliturus tenellus; assembly: GCA_030545055.2. Classification (NCBI taxonomy): domain Eukaryota; kingdom Metazoa; phylum Arthropoda; class Insecta; order Hemiptera; family Cicadellidae; genus Neoaliturus; species Neoaliturus tenellus. The sequence continues at coordinate 240,497,353 of CM061531.1, read as the reverse complement.
TGATGTTGTTAAAAATCTAAATAAGCATTAACTTATTTAAAAGTGTAACGTATTTTGAAAAAAACTATAGTCCCATCTATCACGTTAGGTAACTTATGGTATTTCCGTTCATTGATCTTAGACCATTATTATACATCACTCATTAGGTTTATTACCTTACACTGAAAGTTTTACCACAATCAATAATAAATCAACAAGTATAAAAATAACATTCAAGAAAGTATTTTTTATAAAAAATGAATCTTCGTTCATCTGATCGTAAATTAAATTTCAATCGAGTTCTGACACTTACAGGAAGGAAGTAGAAACGTATAGGCCTATCTAGCTGCAATGCAGACTGAAAAAGTTGATTAACTGGCAGATGAAACAGTTCCGCTGTTCAAAATAATTGATTAAAATGTCAATTAACGCTTTGCTCAGTCTATTTACATGTTTAAGACCGAAATCTCAATGATAAAGAAAAACAGACAAGCTGTCAACGCGCAGCTATGAAACGAGACAGAATATCAATTAAAGTCAATCAAACGTGATTAAGATGGGACTATGTTACTGAACAACAAGGTTTTGGGCCATTGATGTGTCCTGTTATCTTATTGAAAACGTGTGGAAATGAAAGGAGGCTTAATAATGTATAGACAATCGTTCAAATTGGATTATAAAACAAAGGTAGCTTAATTTCAATATAAACGTTTTCTGGATATAAGCTATTTTACATAGTTTGGCTCTATTGAATGATATGTCTCATTATTTAATGATACTACATTAAATAATGAATCTACATCCTCAGTTAAAGATGTTTCGTTTTGTTTGCTTGCAGAACTATCTCGATCTTACAGGAATCGGTATAAGTAGTATAATAAAAATAAAAACTGCACAAAATATGGCAAATTAAAAGCAACTTTGGGGATTAAAAAATCAGTGGTAGTCAGCTACCAACAAATTGAAAAATCAACAAATGAGTGTTATTCAAAATTTTAACTGTGCCAGCGTTTATTTGAGGAGATTCCTTCTTGAGTGGGAGAGTGTTTTCCTCGTGTAATGAGATCATTCAGGAACAAGCCCGACTAAAGTACTTGTACACTATAAAAAATAATCGGGAGATTGTTTTACACTGGAGAGCTGGATGTGATCAGAGTGCGAGAAAGTAGCCCGGGGAAGAAACATGCGTGGCGTGTGTTATTAGAGATTAGTGCCACATCGGGGAACTGTATCAGGGCCGAGGTTAATATAACACCACGCAGCGCCGGCCGTTTGGCTAAGTGCGGGTAAGAGCGGAACTCGCCCATCGGAAACTAGAGGAAAGTTCTCCCTCATAACGTACCGTAAAATGCCGACTTAAAACTGGACTTTCTTTCACATTATTCTGTTTCGCTTCCATTCTCTTTCACACAAGTAGCGCTTATCTTCACACATCAGAATTCAAGTGATTTTTCTAACTATGAGTAAAGTAGACACCCTCTCAACCCCCCACCTTTTATCCGGTCTCCACTTAAACCGGCCTACCCTGACACAGAAATAACATCTTTTTAACCGGTCATTTTTTATCTCATCATCGCTTTAAACCGGCCGTATTTCGCCGGAATCGTAATTTTCTTATCTAATGTATCATTCAATTCAACGTTATATCATATTGACGTTCTCAAACCAATTAAAATATACTTTCCTGGACGGAAGTGAATGCATTTGAACCTACTATCCAGTAAACCACAGTAAAGAAATGAATTATTATTAGTTTAATTGTTTGTGGATTTCATGTGTGTCAAATGTAGCTATAGGTGCCGGTAAATAATATACATTGATATATTTAAAGTTTTTATTCAAGTCATAATTTTGTTTAGGCGATATAAAATTGTAGGTTGGCGTTTTTAAATGTGGCATACATCGGTTTAACCGGCTAATTCATTATCCAGCCGCGGCGTGTTCCCGAGGTGGCCGGCTAAAGGACTAAGAGGTAGTCTACTGTAGTTGAAATTTCAAGTGGAAGCTGTAACTATTGCAGGTAGTGCCATGTGTATTTGAGCTCCTTATTGATAATTTTAAATATTATTCTTGAATCTTATACAGTGTAAAAGAATAGTTTTAGAACGTATTTTAGCCGTTTAAATATATCCTTTTATAATAAAATGCTTTTTTTCAAAATAAGCTCATCATAAAATACTTGCCTTAAGTTGGACGTTTTTTTACATATATTTCAAGTTCATTTTCAGCCATCAATTCGATTTAATGTGAATTTTTATTATATGGGTAACATGTTTTCATAGCCTTTTGGTTTTGGTTTAATATTTAATTGTTTAGATGTACATATTTCAGTTTCAAAAGAAGGAGTCATATGAACATAATGTTTTACTATAAAGTAGGTGTAAAATAATTTAGTGATACTAGTAGCTATGTTGTGAATTTATTTTAACTCTATTACACACGAATAAACTACATAACCCAATGTGTTCTATTGACAACACAGAGGTTTTGTGCATTTGAAGTACAAAAAAAAACCATCACATTAAGCCTTTTGATCTTTTCAACTCTTTGTTCCGTTATCAGTTGACATTACTAAATTCTCATTTAAAAACGATCAGCCCAGATGAGACGAGTGATAAGAACAAAGGGCGTTGTGCTGATGACGGGGTGGTTTTTGACAGATGTGGTGGTGGGGGGGGATGTCAGATTTCTGATAGAAGCTTCTCCACCAGATGTTGCTTTTCTTGGATCAACTCAATTTCAACTTTTTACATTTTACGAAACATTCATCAACCAAACAAGCCGCGGGAGGTTCGGCGAAACACAAATTATATCTTGTAAACTTTAAATTACACTTATCGAAGAAAACAATCTTGCATTGTGCTAATTTCGTTTACAACTCATAACGTTGTCGCAGCGATCTGACGATAGTTCCTACATTACGTTTATACTATTAACATTACCAGACATTTTTTTTTTTTTTTTTTTTTTTTTTTTTTTTTGAGGGAGAGGCGGAAAAATGCATTACGCACACAGGTGGCCAGCCTGTAGTGTGGGGCTCCCCTAAAAACGGGTTTACCCACTAAAAAACCTCCTCTACTCTTTAGGAATCTAACCTGGAATTGTTTGTCACATTACGTCAGGCTAGGCCTAAATTTGGCTTACGCCCGTGGGGCTCGCTCCTTATCCAGCCACTCGATCAAGGGATCTGGGCCACTTCGCGGTCCAGATCGGTTTTCTTTTCCAGGAGGATGCCCCGGACGAACTGTGACAAACAATCCCAGTTGCCCTCATCCTCCAAAATCTTTTGGCAGACCGAGTCCACCGAAAATACACCAAAGATTTGTGTGGCCTCCAGGCGGGGCCCTTCCCAACGGGGACAGCGGAAGAATGTGTGTTCCGCATCGTCGGGAACACCCGGGCAATAAATGCAGTCCGGTGAACCGGTCTTTCCCATCCGGTTCAGGTACGACCGAAAATAGCCGTGACCTGTCAAAAATTGGGTCAGGTAGTAGTCCACCTCCCCATGCCGCCGTTCCACCCATGGTTGGACCTGCTTGATAAGTCGCGCAGTCCATCGTCCTCGGGTGTCGTGCTCCCAGCTGTGTTGCCACTGCTGGAAGGTTCGGGAGCGCTCTTCTGTTCTTGCCGTGTCCTTGCCGATCTCGCCTTGTCTCTGATAAATCGCTTTCCTCTCCCCTGCCAAGAGCTTGACAGGGATGACTCCGGCGACCACCAGGACGGCAGGCTCGGACACTGTCCGGTAGGCGGAACACACCCGGAGTGCAGCTTGACGCTGAACCCGGGCGAGTCGCAACCTGTAGCACTCCTTATCTAGAGCGCCTGCCCACACCTCTGCCCCGTAAAGAAGCACAGACTGGACCGCGGACATCAACAGACGTCTTCTGCTGGATCGGGGACCCCCGACATTGGCCATCAGCCTACTAAGGTAAGTCACTACCTTAGCGGCCTTGTCCGCCGTACGGAAGATCTGATCCCTCCAGCTTAACTTGGTGTCCACCATAACCCCGAGGTATTTGGCGGCACGAGTTGATGTGACCACCTCCCTTCCCACTCGAAACGGGACGACGGTGTCGATCCTCTTCTTCGTGAGAATCACGATCTCCGTCTTACTGAGAGCAAGTGAGAGACCGTGATCGGACATCCAGTTGTTGACCACCCGCATAACTCGGTTCAACTTCAGTTGAGCCAGCTCAACGTTGCGTGCAGCAATGAGAGCTGCGACGTCATCGGCGTACCCAACCAAAGTGGTTTCCTCAGGCATCTCGGACCTCAGGAGGCTGTCATAGGCAACGTTCCAGAGATCCGGGCCGAGTATTGAACCTTGTGCGGCACCAGAAGTGACTTCCATCGTCCGCGTTCCGTCCCTCGTGTCATAAATCAGGCTTCGAGAGCGTAGATAATCCTCGATGAGCCGCAACAGATATGCAGGAATACGAAAGGTGTTGCGAAGCGCATCCAGCATATCGACCCACCTCGCCGAGTTGAAGGCATTCTTGACATCAAGCGTAACAAGAAGCACTACTCGGCGGGAGAAATGGTTGTGGCTCTCGGCTCTCTCCACAGCTCTCTGAACTTCGGTGACAGCGTCGATCGTTGACCGTCCCTTTCTGAAGCCGTACTGACGGGGGCATAAGTCCCCGGCAGCTTCCACGGCAGAAGTCAGGCGGGAACGGATCAGCTTCTCGAACAGCTTTCCAGCCGTGTCCAACATGCAGAGAGGCCTGTGGGACGACGGCAGCTCGGGATCACCTTTGCCCTTGCTGATCAGTACAAGCCTGGCTGTTTTCCAGGGAGCCGGAAACACCCCTTCTACCAAACAGGCATTGTACATTCTCAACAACAAGTCAGCGTTGATTAAAAATACTTTCTTTAAAGCCTCACTGGGAATCCCGTCCGGGCCAGGAGCCTTGTTGCTCTTCAGGGAGAGAACGGAGGTTTCTAGCTCCTCGAAAGTGAAGAGTGGAACGTCCTCTACCCGTCCGAAGTCAACCGGCGGTCGCTGTGGATGTTCAGGAAACAACGCAGCGACGATCCTCCCCATGGTGGCGCCCTCCATGATGGAAGGTGGAGAGCGGGCGCCGAGTTTCTGTGTTACAAGTTTGTAACCCAGGCCCCAGGGGTCGGAATCAACGTCGTCACGAAGTCTCCTCCAGCTATTCGCCTTGCTCCTGTTGATCGCCTGGCGGAGAGATTTTCTCGCAGCTTTATAGGCCTCAGACTTACGAACTCTGTCTGCGGGGATTCTCGCTCTTGTGGCGGCTCGTCTAGTTCTTAAACATGTTCTTCTGAGTTCCGCAATCTCTTCAGTCCACCAGTAAACGGGTTGTTTGTCGCGTCGGGGTTTCCTTCGCGGCATAGACTGGTCGCAGGCCGAGACGATCAGTTCCATCGTGGATGTTACTAGTGCCTCGGCCCCAGCCTCACCAGGATTCCCCTGCGCTCCCCGAGAGATGACTTCGGTGAACTTGACCACGTCCAGTTTGTTGGTGTTCCACCGGCGTGGCCCTTCCCGAGATGCGGAAACTCGACGATTTGCCTGATCATGCAGGTCAAACACGACGTATTGGTGGTCGCTACCCGTGTAGTCCTCCACAACCCTCCAGCCAGAGATCCTCGGAAGGAGCGACTCAGACGCAAAGGTGACATCGGGGATCGTGCCTCTCTGCCCGGGGCGCCGAAAAGTAGGTGTGTCGCCCTGGTTGAGGACGACAAGACCGGCCCTGGCGATGAAATCCAGGATGTATTTCCCCCGGGAGCTGGTAGAGGGCATTCCCCACTCGACGGCCCTGGCGTTGAAATCGCCACCAACGACGACATGCCCGGTGGTGCCGAGAACGCACTCCTCTAGGCTATCTATCTTGTCGCGGAAGTCCTGGACGGCCTCGTTGGGTGTGAGGTAGCAACTGAAGATAGTCACGTCCCCACACCGAACCCAGACGAATCCTCGGCCGCGCCCGTGACTCCGCACCAAGACATCTCGTGTATTACGTGCCCAAAATGCAGCAGTACCGAGGCTGTCCGAGATCCAAATGTTTGGGTCTCTGTCCCGATACTGTTCGCTGATAAGGAGCGCGTCAGCACCAAGTTCTCGGGCGAGCTGATCTAGAAGGTTATCAGCTCCCCAGGATCTATGAAGGTTGGCCTGGAGGATGCGAATTACCGGCCGCTGCCTTTTGCCTGTTCAAGTGCGGCTCTGAAGGCACCACACTGACCAGACCCGGGTAAGTGACCGAGGGCACTGGAGCCTGAATCCTTGCAGAGGAAGCAGGAGGGGCTCGAGGAACATTCCTTGCGTTTGTGGCCCTGGCTTCCACACTGGAAGCAGTTGGCACTCCTGTCGGGCCCTTTACAGTTTCGGGAGGAGTGGCCGAAACCGAGACAGCGGAAGCATCTCGAAACTACCACCCTCCGTTTGAGCCTGCAACTGACCCAACCGACTCTGAGGTGCTGAAGGCTAAGCAGCTTATTGGCGTGCTTTTCGCCCATCTCAGCAACAGCCATCCGGAGTTGACTTCGGTTGGGCTTTGTCAGCCATACCCTCACTCCATCAGCTGGTATCTCCGGGAGTGCCACCTGGATCGCACGGGTCACCTCCTCTTCGGTGGAGAGGGCATCAAGGTCCCGAATCTCGACCGAACACTTCGGTTCTAGGGCCTTGATTGAGCCTTTGTCCCCAAGTGCAGTCTTGAGGGAAGCGGCAAAACCGATCTTGTCACTCGACTTCCCCAGTTCGAGGAGGACATCCCCGTTCTGGGTTCGCCGAATAGACTTGATAACGGTGTCGGTCTCCTCCGGTTTGGCCTGCGATCTAATCTGACCCAGAACATCGGCAAAAGATCGCCCCCCTAAAGGCTTGATCAAGATTGCCTCCGTCCTGGGCTTCTTAGGCCTGGGTTGTTTAGGCTTTCTGGCAGACTTGCCAGAGGCCTCCCCAACCGGTTTCGAGACTTGCGTCCGCTCCACCCTCGACGCACTTTTCGAAGCCGCCTCCGCTTGCTTCTGCCTCCTCCTTTCTTTCTTAGACAGGCGCGTCTTCCAGCCCCCCAAAGGTGTTGAGGTAGAGTTTGCTGCCAAGGCAGGATTAGCCGCCGGAGCAGGAACCTCTGCAGGAGTAGCCGCTGGAATCACGGCAGCGCCCGGGGCGGATTCAGTAGCCTGGACAGGAGATGTCTGCGATGCCGCAGTGACAAAAACCGGTCTCGGCACTGAGTCCACCTCAACAAGCTCAGGGCTTCCAGGCGAAGAACCGCTCTGCCTCTTCTTTCGCTTTCTGGCTTGAGTCTGGGACTCAGCTAGGTGAGCTTGAGGCGAAGCAGAGATGACTCGGTTCGTGACATCGCGCTCCTGCTTCACTGCCTTTAGCCTGATTTTCCGGCATTCCTCGATTTCTTCTAGAGCATCTTCGAGTTTCGGGATCCCCTCTTTTATCGCCTTGTTCACGTTCTTTTGAATTAAGAGGGCCTTGGCCATCTCCTTCAAAAGAGCTTTCATCTTCTTCAGAAGTGAGTCTTCCTCCTCGTGGGCGTCGTCCTGCTGCTGCCGAAGCATTTGCAGCTCGAATGCCGCACGAAGAGGGCTCTTCCTGGGAGGAATCCCTTGGATATTGGCTAATGGTGTTGCCGGCTCGGCCACCTCCATCGCCATACCGATCTCCTCCTTCTTCTGTCCGGTTTTGGACGACGATCCGTCACCACCAAGAGCCTTGAATGGCACCGGCGGGGGGGTGGTTTTAATACCCTTCGTCGGCGTTCCAGTGTTCAAGGTCGGAGACCTCTGCAGTCTTGAGCTGCGCTTAAAGGCGGCCTGCTCTATTTCATCATCGTTCGTGTTTTGCATTTTTAAATCCATACTTTTGTTTCACCAGCGCATCGTGCGGCAAGAGGCGGCCCTTCATCGGCCGAGAGCGGGTACACCCTCGGAGGTCTACCCCCCGTAGGAGATAAGACACCCCTACCCCGGTACTCCGGGGCCCGAACCTCCGTTTGCCCAGCACCGATACACAAAATGTGCCGGACGTGCTGGGGGTCGCACCGTGGCAATGCAGAGTCCGATCCCTGCATCCATGCCGCACTCCCTGACTAAGGTCCGAAGCGGCTGGCTTCTGACGACACACTGGAGGAGACCATCGGCAGTGCGAGGCACACATCAGTCCCTGCAACACAACAGGGACACTCCCAGGACCCCCCAGCATGCGCCGGTCGAAAGAAGGTGGAAAGACACCCTTGATTCGGGGTCGAAAACAAGAAGGTGAGCAAGGTTAGCTCAGGAAAGAATAAAGACGGTGAGCTAAGACCTGAAAGATGAGAAGAAAGGCCCTAGCTCGGGAAGAACTGTGAGGAGGGTCTCACAGCTTGGCTCAGGTACCCCGGGGTCGCCAAGAAACACCCGTACAGTGGAAAGCCCACTGCCCCTGAGGGAATTACCAGACATTACAGTCTTAAACCACATTAATAATGAAATTCTTAATCCATACAATTACAGTACAGTCATGAGTTTGGACATATTGTACTTTAAGATGTACAAACTACTTAATAAAATGACTTTTAAAATCATCCACCAACCTAAAAAATCGTATTCACTTAAAAGTTGTGCATTTTTTATCTATTTTCAGTATTTATGTAATTTAGAATGGTATTTTATAACCCTACCATTGTATGTTATAAACGGATGGTTCTAAATTGTAACTTGCAAAGACGGGTTCTTATGGATGTCACCCCTGATAAATTATCATAAGTTACGTCAAACTCAAAGATAGAGAGAGCGAGTGAATGTCTGCTATGATAAAAAAATGGCTTTCTCTGAAAATATCATGGGACACCGCCATTAATAATAGTAGTTGAATCGTACTCAATTATTTATTCTAACTACTTTATAACCAATATTCCAGCTTAATCCTTTCAAATCATGACGAGCTATCTCAATACTTAAACATTTGACTCCCTGTAGGCTATTCGCACAAGTCATGCACCGCTTCAGAAGCCATGACCGTCCCTACTGGACTCCGCTGCAAAGTGAAATGAATAATGCACCTCTTACAGGCAATAAAGATTGAAACAATGCACACCGATAAGCTTCCCCGAATCCGATCGACACTCCGGCGAGTCTCGGGTTGAACGTATCATCGATTGAATCGTCCACGTCGCTTCTTCGAGGCGTAGAGACGCCCAGTAGCTGTGTGTGGTCGGACGAGAGGCGAATACGACACGCACGCACGCACGCACGCACGCACACGTGTGATGTCGCCGACAGGAAGTGACGTCACAGGGGATCCGCAGTGGCTAAGCCGATTCTTATAAATAGCGCCGTTGTGACCCATCGGTGGCCGGCGAGAAAAAACCGGATTATCTCCCGCCAACAAACACCCGGGAACCGGAGGATCCTAAGCCGGTAATGGCGGGGAGGTAATCTGGTAAACAAAGGAGATTGAATCATAACATGCTGCTTGATAATCTATTGGGTAAACGTAATCTACATGTGTCTTGTCGTAGTAACATCTTGTTCCTGTCAATGGAATTGTGTTAGGGAAGGTGCTAACAGGTGCAGGGTGGGTGATAATTTCCCAATTTGTTAATCTATAATTTTTATAGATATGAATAATAAACAGCAATACCAAAACTTTGAAGTCACATTAATATTTTTTAACAAAACTCTAATTGGACTATACCAACAATTATGCATTCTATATGCCAATATGAATACAGTATGATGTTTATTGAAATGAAATTAATTATTAGACCTACCTAACATTAGCTATTAATAATTTATACTTAATGTATCTAGGAACGAAAATGTCAAAAAATTGCATACAGTTAATGTAAAAATAATGAACCAATTAACTCAATCCTTTGTTGTCGCCAATCCACCCATTAAGATTTTCATGATAGACCTAGGGCCTACATGAAAAGTTTTGGCACTTAATCATTCAACTTTACAAATTTAAAACATATGAAACAAATTAGACCATTTTTAATCTCAAATTTACTGTTTTAAAATAGATTATACTTGTATGTTAAATAGTAGCGGGCAAAAACATTTTACGAAAATTAAAATCCAAAAGGACATAATCCGACTCATCACCTTAGGCAAGTCATCAATTTGCATAAAAGGTTTTATTTGATTTTTTTATTGATAAAAACGTAACAAATTACAATTAATTTTTAACTAATACTAGTCTTAAGGTAGGAGTAATTATTGAATAAAAGTAAAAAACAATTTTCGTCGGGTGTTGTTCAGTACTTTCCTTAAAAAGAATTCTGACGCTTTCACCTGAAAAAACAAAACAGTTTTATCTGTTCCGATTGCGGACAAACAGGCCAAAACAGTTACCCTCTTTGATAAATACATACATAAACCGCCGAGCCGTATCCTTGAAACATGTGTTGGCGGTAATAACAATCACTTAACCACTTCAAAAAGCAACCTTCCTCAAGTTTCATGGCCCCAAACACATTTACCTCCCGAAATATTCGATCGGCCGTTCATAAACCACGCGCGTTATGCCTCCTAAAGCGAGCTGCATCCGCTATAAAATTTGTCAGGGAGTCCAAAGTTTAACGCGTGTTTCGCGCAATGGAGAGAGCAGTTAAGGCTAAACAAGTGTCGCAGCACGGCCGCCGTTCATAACGACGTTTTTGACACGGCAACTGTAAAAATCAAATAAATGGCCGCCTTGTCCAATTAAAATGGTGACAAGAGTGTTTGAAGTGACGCTAGCGACTGCGTTATTAATGCGATACAACTGTGAACCGTAGCCGGCGAGGTATATTGTGCGTGCGCGCTAGTGGACCTTGTACCTTTCACTTTTAATGATTGCTAATTTGATTTATGATTGAATCTTAGTTTACTCTCCACTGGATTTATGAATATTTTAGATTTATTGGTATTACAGTTTTAGTACTTCCGCTTCTTTATTGTTTAGGTTCTAAACGAGCGCTGTTTAAATCTTTGTTTATGTGGTTTAAAATTGAGAATTTTTTGGCACAAGTAGTTTCAGGTCAATATCTCATACATGATTTAAAAGTTTTATGTAACTTTGAAGTTGGTTAAATGAGATGTTTTTTTTTCGGAAATTGTAAAAATGTGTGAACAAAAATTAGGAATTTTAATTCAGATTTAAAATTTTAACTTTTATGACGACAACAATAGTAAAAGATTATTTTAGCTATTAAAAAACCATTACTGTTTTACACAGTGTGTAGTTTTTGTAATGAATACAGCACCAAGAAAACTTCTTAATTTCTCTATGGTTGTTCTGCAAAACCATAGTTTTATTGAACAGACATTTGATTAGAAAATACTTCAGTAAACAAATAATCAAACAGCATATGTAATGAAGAATCTCCTACATTAATTCTAAGACACAAACAAATCTTAGGTAAGATAAATATATGAAATTTTTTAATGAAAAAGTAAACAAACGATTATATTGTCCACTACAAACTTGTTGTAAAGCTTCCTAATGCCCAATTATTCTAATAACAAATCACCGCAACGGTCGGCAAACACTCCTCCAAATGGTTTATTCCCCATTAATTCGAGACACTAACTAAGTCCGCCTGTAACACTTGCAAAACTCATTACAGCAACCAAACTGGTTATTAAAACCCACCGGTGCGACCATAAAGCGTTTATGAATCGGTCCTAATCGTGTGGAATCGTGCGTTTACACCGAACGGCCGAGCATTAGCACCTACGCCGAAACGAAACAAGGACGTAATCCTTTTCACACCTAGGACTGTAAATCCGGCGGACGGCCGATTCACAGGCGAGCCCCGGGGCGCCGGCCGGTTCACAGGCGGCGCGGTAATCATATGTTTAGCCGCGTTACGGTTCACGCGGCCAAATCTCGGTCCGGTTGCCCGCCTGTCATCCCGGCGCCAACCCGACGTGTCTTATTTTGTGAGCTGTTCCCAGGTAGAGATCACGCTCTTGGCTTCACTTCGGTTCAAAGTGTTGGCTCGTTGAATAAATAAAGATCATCTGAATTTGCAATTCGACCTATACTTCAATTTTAATTTATGATAATAATTTTGCTTCATTATTACTAAATAACATGTTTTATAAACTGTATTTTTATTATTCACTCCCCTTCAATAGTCTTTCAGAAACTCGTCATGCAAATTTTTAACAAATATACAAAAACAAACACTGGCCAAACTGGAAATGATACAAATATTGTCATGAAAGTTTGTTCACTAATGTTTTTCAGGACCTGACGAATAATAAACTGTTGAAATTCATCAGACTTTACTCATTTATATTTTATTGTTTAAAACTATATAACGTGTTGTGTGGTAAAGAAAACTCCTCCCGATTTCACGGCGTCCTAATAACTGACTGACTAACTAAAACCAAACTAACGTCTACCAAACAATATATATATATATTCCTACAGTTTCTAATTTACTCAATCGTACAAAATTATAAAACACACACATAAATTTCCCAACGGTTATATTGAAAACCCTGCTTCTTCAGGGTCTAAAGGATTTTTCCTTATCCCCATTCAGACACTAAAAATGTAACACAGTACAAATAAAAAAAAGTATAAAGCAGTAAACCCATAGGAGAGACGTTATAGGAGATCGTGCAATTATCAAATCAATTATCAGATTCAATTATCAAATTATTTCCAGTAAAGCTTTACGGTTGTTACGCAACTCATTCAGTTTATTTACAGGTAGTTCTTATGCTTAAACATTTCGAGAAATAAAAACGATAATTAATTCTATTTTATATAATCCTAAACAAATGGATACGAAATCGTCATATGGATGCAATGTACTATTACACTCGTTTCACTTTTTAGTCAGTACCTTCCCTGACAACCACCGCCGCCGCCGCCGTGTAGTGTTGAGCACCCGGTATACCGTACGCCACCATGGATGCTCATGCTCGCCGCTAGCGCTCGCCCGGGGACCATTGTTGTTCTGGCCGGCATCGTAATGATGCTGCCGTGTTTTTCGCCCATTGTTTCGCCCGCTACCACACGAGAATTGCTAATTTCGCGGCCATCGTGACTGCATTGTGTATGCATTTGTGTTCGTTATCGCATCTGTCCACTCTTGTCGAGAAGGTTAAAAAGACCATCCGCAGGGCTCGCCACCTGCTTGGCATTTGTGCAAGCATTACTTATTTAGTCTTAACCTTTAACGTGTGAGAAACCTTGAGAGAGAAACTAAAAGCTGCAAAGTAATTGAGAATTTGTAATAAGCTATATATTTTTACTATACAATACTACAATTTCAAATCTTATTTTTATGTAATGCCTAACTCGCATTCAATATACCAAATAGTAATATTAAATATTAATAGTGTCTTAGTGTCACGTACTTCTATTATTACTTTTGTTGCATTGTAATGTTCGACAGTAAATAATTTTTAACCTCTTAACATGGACTTATTCAGCCCCTGTCTTTCATCTAAGTTATACCTTTTAATTGCAATTACTTGCACGTTGACTATAGCAGAACTACATGCAGAACCAAACTTATGCCACAGCTTAAGAGTCTTCATCACCTTTGGCAAAATATCCTTCGTACACTCTGATTTCCATTACAACTGTCCTAGTACAGTCAGGTGCGCCCAACTAGGGCGAGGGGTGAGGCGCGGGTACATTTCTAAAAACATCGGACTGCGACGTCCAACACACGCACGCGCAGACTCGCTACAATGAGAGTTCGGCCAGTCCGATGCTGCTGTAGCGTCGTCCTGTCTACATTTGAAGAGTATTTTAAATTATTATTAATATTAGGCTCAAACTTTTCCATTTCTATAAAGCCGATTAAAATTTTACAGCGATTACAATTAATTAATGGTTTTCAATTATTATATTAGTGATAGCGTTTGAACGGAACCTCCGATTTAGATTTAATTTAGGTCAGGGGTGTAAGGCAGTATCTACTTGAATGAGTTCGCGAACCACAAGAATGATCAGACAATACAGTAACGAAACAAAATAAATAATTTTAAAATGATGGGACTAAAGCAATTATTTTCTTTAGAATAATCTGACGCAACGTATAGAGGCAACCCAAAAACAATTAGTTGACACCCACTAACAAAGGACATAATCAACCTCTTGTAATGTATGCTAAATTGCGTATAGGGCCTATATTGATAATTCTATTCGAACTAACCGAATTATGAAAGAGTTAAACGAGTTACACTCGTATACTTATAACTAGTAATATATTTAATTAAATAGCCTAATTAAAATTACAATTTTGTTTACTAATTGCTTGGAACAATTAAGTTGTTTTCATTTATTTTTCTAGTCCCAGTGTCTGAAAGTCGAAACATCTAGCTGTGGTTTTCGGTGCCGCTCTTTTACAATAGTACGTTAAATTTGTAAAGCATAGTGGCTTCACTGGATTTTACTTTTAAATTTTTTCTGTAAAGCAGTATAAAATAATTGTTATTTGAATAATATGCGAACGTACCGTTTTTCTCTCAGACCATGGAAGGCTCTAATTAAATATTGGTCAATGAGACTCTGGCCCAGAGTCTAAGAACTAAATACATAATTAAAGTAATTAAATATGATCAGCCGATCATAATAATTTTGAAAATTCAAACGCAAATGTCGGTATTTTTATTAGAACAACTATAACAAAATATTCGGATGATGATGAAATATGCCCAGATGAAATAATTTTTCCCTCCTAAAATTATTAACAGAACTGACTAAGATTTATTTGAATTTTAATTGCTTCATCATCACGTTATCCTATTGAAAACTGAACAAATCAGTGTAGGCCCTACCAAATTTTAACTCTCTTGCGTAACGAAAAAATTGGAGGATTAGGCTAGTGATGAACTAGTGAGAGATTTGTCTTTTAAGGCGGCGACTCACTACCTGACTTTTCACCGGACCGAGCACCGCACAGAGCATTGTACCGAGCAAAAACAAACAGCAAGTCCGGAAGTGTGTCAGCAGGGGTCCGTACATCGGGCCGAGCGCTCTGGAGGTGGTTTTCTGGCGAAACATCAAAGAGAAGATTGGACAGGTGTACGGTTCGATGTACGGTAGTGTGTCTAGGTAAATTTTGCTCCGTACCGAGCGTGGCCCCGAACGCCCGGGATGGAAAGCCCCTCCCTTCTCCACCCCATCGTCTAGCGCCCTATGACTTACGCTCCCTATATCTCTCTAAACTTCCTTCACCTCGCTTGGTGGATTTGTCCGGTACGATGCTCGGTCCGATGTCTTGCTCGGCGAAATGTTCGGAGTAAATTTACATCCGTTTACGATGTAATGTACGGTACGATGCTCGGTCCGATGTCTTGCTCGGCGAAATGTTCGGAGTAAATTTACGTCCCTTTACGATGTAATGTTCGGTACGATGCTTGGTCCGATATACGGTCCGATGGAAAGTCCGGTAGTGTGTCGCCGGCCTTATAAAAAGGAATTTCCTTCACTTCAGGTGGTATCAAGCGGAATCGTATTTCGCGCACTTCCAGTGTTACAGTATTTAAACACTGTCATTAGAAAAATTTATGAACGGTTTTTAGGCTTTGAGTCTCATCTGTGATGGGTTGAAAATACACTTACACATTACTAGTTGTCTGTATTATGTACTTTAAAAACCATTATAGTGCAAATAATGTACTGCTCGTCTTGAGTACATAAAAAAAAACTATCGCCAATGAACCATTGTGCTGGATGTATAAACACACGTGTTCTAAAATTGAATTGTACGAGTAATTTAGATGGATAAAGAAGCATTCAAATAAATACGAGGAATGTGTCCCACAACATCACTGAGTGATTTATAATGCGATAATGTTTGTGTGTGTGTGCTTGTGTTAGTGAGAAAGACGACGTTTGCGAAAAGGCTAGTAGCGCCTCGAACGGGCAAATTCGCAGACCCCGTTTTTGCTCAAAACATGCGTTCGTAGTCCCCTGTTTCGGACGGCATTTTTTAACCGATCTGAATGAGAGTGGCCTTAAACTGTTCAGAAAGAGTGCCTGCGTGTCTCTTGTACCTCGTTAAATCGATATGGTTTCTTAAAATTACTTTAAAAATTGTTGAAAATCAAGTAATTTTTCCCTTTTTTAACTGTATTTTTAGGTACCTCAATGTACGTTTTTTATTATTATGAGGTAATAGAGACACGCGGGCACTCTTTCTGAACAGTTTAAGACCACTGTCAATAAAATCGGTTCAAAAATGTCGTCCGAAACAGGGGACTACGAACGCATGTTTTCGACGTTTTTTGCGGGGGTGATGAAGACTCTTAAATATATATTTTTCAAGTTTTTTTTATTTTTTTATTTGTACTTAGTTAGCTTCGAATTTGTTTATTTTTAGAACTTTACACAATTAATAACGAACCGCGCTTTTTTAATTTGTGAAATCCGTAGAATACCTAGTAGGCCTACTTTAATTTTACCTGGAGTATAAAAATATCTGGAGTATTTCAATCGTTACGGCCTATTCATCATATTAATAATATTATCAACTGAATATCACGAACGTAGCTTAACCACTTTTCTTGTTACCATCACAGCTTCACAGTTCACAAGTTCCAAATTTTCCACAGTGATTATTGAATTTAGTTAGACTGAACTATGTGATGTCCAGTCTCCAAATTACTATAAATTTAAAAACATAAATTTCCAAATTCAATTGAATTCACATATCTAATGAAACGGTACTGCAAATTGCAACGTTGCAACAGCCCAATATATAAATCTTGACAATCCACCAGGTAACCTCTGCCAGCCCTCGGGCTGTGGGCTATCAGCCACATTAAGATATCTTACAAAGATTACCGACTCAAAGCGCAATCCATAAAATCCATTGTCCACCTCATCCACCGGAGGGAATCCCATCCGTTATCCATTATGTCCACATTTGAATAGCAGCTGTTAATGCGGGCCCATTGTGCGATACCTATCTGGTGCAAGCATTGTACTGAGGTCGCGGTATTGTGCGATATACATCAAACAATAAAATTTACCTCATAATTTTCTAACCTCAATTTTCAATATCCTACAGTTTTCAATTTACGAGAAGCAAGGACAGACGTACCTACAGATTTTATAAAGATTTATCTGTTTTTAACATATCGTTAATCTAAAAGTAATTTAACACCCAACCGTTTTAAATATTATCTTTTGCATTAAAAAAAAGAATCAATTAAAACATGTCATATCATTATTTTACTTATGGGGCACTGATCTGACATATTCCTAAATCATTTTTTGATCTGGACCTGATTTCAAATCAGATGTTGCATAGTAACAACCTGAAATAGCTTGATGAAGACCCGAAAAATCTGATCATAATTAATCCGGAACACACCTTTGCCTATCTCATTGCATCAGGCTCTCCTTCCGAGCCTTCCTCGTCTCTGGACATATTTGCCAACAAACCTTGATATTCACTATGCCATTGACTCTGTTGCAGGGGGTGCCTTGAAATGAGGATGCAAGATGAGGAATCGGCCGTGGCACTGATTCATTGTTTCATCTGGCTCTCTCGCACTCACTTCGGCTCTGTACACATTTGTTGATAAATCTTAAAATTTCACTATGCCATTGTCTGTGTTGCAGGAGATGCCTTGATCTGAGGATGCAAGATGAGTCATAGACTGGTACAAGTGGCACTGATTCATTTTTTCATCTGGCTCTCTATCGCATCCACCTCGTCTCTGTACACATTCGTTCATAAATCTTGAAATTTCACTATGCCATTGTCTGTGTTGCAGGAGATGTTTTGACCTGAGGATGAAAGATGATTCATCGCTGGTACAAGTGGCACTGACTCATTCTTTTATGTGGCACTCTCTCAAGAGCACCCACCTCGTCTCTGTACACCTTTATTGACAAATCTTGATATTTCACTATGCCATTGTCTGTGTTGCAGGAGATGCCTTGATCTGAGGATGCAAGATGAGGCATCGGCCGTGGTACAAGTGGCACTGGCTTTCCCTCTCTCTCATCTGGCTCTCTCCCGCACCCACCTCGTCTCTCGACACCTTTATTGACAAATCTTGATATTTCACTATGCCATTGTCTGTGTTGCAGGAGATGCCTTGATCTGAGGATGCAAGATGAGGCATCGGCCGTGGTACAAGTGGCACTGGCTCTCCCTCTCTCTCATCTGGCTCGCTCCCGCACCCACCTCGTCTCTGGACACCTGTGAGTACCATTACTTATCTCTATTTTCGGCCTACTTTGAATGGAAATAATCGCGCTTCTCTCAGCACCGAAAGTGGCGACCATTCATCACAGTAATTAATACCGCGGTATTTAAAGCCACTCCCTGCAGCTTAGAGGAACGCTAATATTATGATGGCCGCTGGATGTTGGCACATCCTTAACACTTCCCGCCATCAAACGGACTGGGAAAAATGCTAGTGGAAATAGAATATGGAAGTGGGTACGATATTTCATCGTTATCAAGGCGTTTATGTAAAATGAGCCAGTTTCGAATATAAAAAAGAGGATGGTCGCCTGTCATGTTTTTCATGCTAGCTCCTTTATTATGAGACTAATATAAAGATATATTTCACAGTATTTGTAAAGATGGTTTACTTTAGTTGGGAAACTGATCATTATTTACCAACTTTATAAATAATTTATCAACGCAATAATTAATGGCAATGGACGGACAAATCAATATGAGCGCACTCAAAAACTTGATTTGTTACACAAGGTTTCAAGTTTGGCCAAAGAATTTTACAAAATCAGTCTTTACCCTTAGCTCTGTAAAAACAAAATGTCTTTTGTTGACTAAATATTTAATCTTACATCATATAAAGAGAACAATTAATTAGTAGAAATTGGTATTGATTAAAACATTTTTGTAAAGAACAAAACGTAAGTAGGTAATATTTTTACACTATTATGATTGTAATAAGAAATCCATATCTGAATCAGCTACTATACTGGTATTGGGGAGCCCTAGTTTAGTCATCCCTTGTAATGTCAGCTGACGATACAAGCGGAAGTGAATTGGAGGGAAGCTCTACCCGATCTGGCTTGGCTGGACCACTTGTATGGGGTCTCGACCGAAATAGGGCCATTGATATCTCCTTCTCTTTCAGGTCAAAGGTCGACTATCCTTTAAAATTTAGATAAAAAAGAAAAAAAACGAATGTATTTACAATATATTCTGCAGTCAAGTTTTAGGAGTTTTGGTTCAATTGTTTTTAATTTTTAATTTTTTATGTTCAAATTCTTTTTGATGTACCAAACCCACGTTTACTTTATCTGTTACAATATTGTTATACCTAAATCATACAAGTCGTTAATTTTTTATTTTTAAATGATTTTGACCCAATGAAATCTTAGCAATACTGTACGAGACAATACCCTCGGTTAAACCTTATGAATCTTAATACAGTAACTATTTAAGATTCATACTTTCCCGTAAACACTTTTATGGCAGAGGCTAGTGTGTGGTTGACAAAAATCTGTATTTTCAGCTTATAATCCTTTCTGAATAACACTCATCGTAGGATCCAGTATTAACATTTTGGAAAAACAGTATTTTTTCTTCTCCATTCTTTTGAAACATGTTGAAGAACGAATTTCAAAGGACTCTTTTCATTCTTACAATGAATTTAAGTTTATTTTGCTCTTGTTGCCGTCATGACTAGTCAAAAAGGAAGTCAAGCAAATAATACTGAACAATGTAAAATAAAACCTATCAGAATTTTCCGCAACTCTAACTTTTTTCTCTAAAACACTCTCGGGATCGTTTTACCGAAACGTATTCGCTATCGGGTGACCAAGGGAAGCCTGAGCGGTGCCGGCCGATATGGTCGTTCATCACGCTTCACTCTCCTCGCCTGTCGGTGCAGCGCGGGCGCGGGCGATGGCGAGGGCTCGCCCTTGGTACAAAGCGGTCAACATGTTGTAGGGACGGCCACGATGCTTGCGGTTATAGGGTAACATAGTGAGTGGTAAACAAATTAAAGGGAGGGTGAACTTTTATTTTTTCTAACATTGCTATTAGGAATGGGACAGGCCCTACGAATGAGATCCTACAAGGGTTGGTTATATCAAATTAGGATTCAGCATTCTTTTACATGTAAATTTAAAGTAATTGGTTTTCATATTAAAGTTAAAACAGTTACGTCTTATTTTTTACGAATTATAATTAAATTTTATGTTAATACACCCAATATGGTGCGTACTAAGGTGAATATGACTGAAAAGTCAGAGTGATGAATCTTATGAGGTTCCGTAAATCTTTGTTTACTGACAAAGATCATTTGATTCATTTATTAATATCTTAATAACATTTGAGACCAGTTTCAGAAATTTAAAAATCGAACACCTTCACAGTTTACTATTTTGTTAAATTTTCTTTAATTTTTGGAAGAACTTTTATTAAACATACTGAATTGCCTTTATTGAAATGCGATCTGAAATAGTGCCTAAGCCATACTTGTTCTATAGTTTCCTAACGGATCTAGAAAAATGGTAATAAAACACAAATAGTTAAATAGTCGAAGGTCACCTTCGTATGGCCCAACTATAGCCAAAGAAACCTGCTCGAGCCGATGGACAGTAAATATCTCGCAGGACAGGTTGCTGACAGGCCCATGTGACAGGGTAAAAGCAATGTAGAAGACCAAGCTGAACTGCTCGTTAGATACGGACACCTACTCCTGACCGCAGCTGATTTGCCAACAACTTGTTGGCACAGCAGACTGGTTGGAACATATCTTATAAACCAACATTGTTTAGACACTTTCTGATTAAAATTTAAACATTTCTTAGGAGCTTATTTTTTTAAAAATATTATGATATTTAAAAAAAATACTTTTACTATCAAAACTGTAGGAATATGTAACAAAATTCAACATTGTAATTGATTCATTTTTAAAGGAAATATCTCATGGACAAGGAAAAAATATTACTGAAATGCTGGTCAATACCAGACAACATTGCATAGGGACTGACCTGTATTGGGCATTTGGTGAGCATAGGGCCTAAGTCAAGTGTTCCAGACCGTTAAACATCGTACTTCGCTACCTGAACAATCTATTTTTTAACGGACCTCAAAAAAAACCTTCATTAAACTCAAGCAGCCAAATACTTAAGGGCCACCTTCTTTGGGCCCAACAAGAACAAGAGATACCTGCTCGAGCCGATGGGCAGTAGACTTGTAGTAAAGAATGGTGATGGTAATAACGGACTAGTCAGAATAACCTGTAATTTACATGCACCAACGAGCAACTCCAGTTAATAACAATGAATTTAAAGTTACTGAATCTGCTGGCATCAATATAGTTTGAATTCATTAAAATGTCCGACAAGCTAACCCACTAACTTCCAATAAGCATTTCGAGTAAACTGGCTCTTAAATTTTTAATTTTCAAGTTTTTGTATTATTGCTAAGGTTCTTATACCTATAAAATCGTTAAGTTTTTGGCTGTGATACTATTAGTGATGTGGGCCGGGCAAATGCCCAGTGGGCGGGTCATATATAAATGGGCATTTGCCTAAAGCGATTTTAAGCGCCCAAAAACTGGGCGTTTATAAAAAGTTCAGTTTAAGGCGCAATACAATAAATCTATAATATTTTCAGTGTTTTATTTTAAATAAATATTTTTCTAAATTGTTATATAAAATCTTATTTACTGATTAAGCAGGTTTCTACTCTGTAATTCATAAATATGTGCATAAGATAAATTTATAATGTCTAATTAATTAAATTTAAAGTTAAGTATTAAGGTTTTGTTAGTAAAACAAGTGCTTTTTAACCACTATGTAAATTTCCTAACATAAAAAGGCACCTATAAAATTATTTTTATTCATATACAGGGTGGAAAAAAAGTCTGGAGACGATTTAATATTTTTAAAAGTATTTAAGTAACAAAACTAAAACGTTGCATATTGATTTTGAGTGACTAAGACTACTTCCTAAAGTACTTAGTGTCCTTGACTCTCGAAGGGGGGACGGTCCACAAGGAGAAAGAAGAAAATGTTAAATGTAAGCATATGTCAATATGTACATCAAATTAAAGGTCTTTGGGACTGGAGAACAAGCCACAAACCCGATCTTAAAAGAATGACCGAGTAAAAAATAGCAGGTGATCAAACTTTGTATTAAAATCATATTGCTGAAAACAAAAAAATGCAATAACTCCCAATACACTCTACCTTTTGAGGTCGGGTTTGTGGCAAATTGTTCAGAATGCAATGTACTTTAAAAAATTATGTATCATATGACGTAGCCTATTGCAGTTTTCCTGACGACCTCCACTAGGGATGTCTCTAAAGAAAGTCTTGTGGGAAACTGCATTGGCCTACATCATATGATACATCATTTTAAAGGGCTTTGCATTCTAAGCAATTTGCCACAAACCCAACCGGAACCAAATTACAACCTTACAACCGTTAAGTTAAGACTGATTCATTGTGTGTAATAAACAAATGTAAATTAATTCTATTATATTAGCCAGATTTTTCAAATAAAAATTAACCTATGAAGTTATTTTTAGTCTAAATTATTTCCTCTTGTTGACAAAAGAAAAGTGTTGACTCTCTAGTACTGACTTCCTACCAATATAATTAAAATTATACAAGTAATTTTTTTATATAGGCTATTATGTAAATATCTAATGTAGAGGTTTAAAAAGTTGACTAGAAGAGTAGTGTTCAATTTAATTTCCATTAATCAGGTTTATTAGCCTTTAACTGGATAAACGCCCGGCACTTATAGATTTTGGGCGGTTATTTGGGCAAATGCCCTGGGCATTTGCCCTGATATTTAAACGCCAGGGCGTTTTACATCACTAGATACTATTAGTTAAAAGTTGACTAAGGGTTTAAAGAAAATAAATTTATCCAAAGATTGACTGAGATTGATTGAGTGACACCTCAGGCCATGTTGACGTAAGTAAAAAATCTGAAGTTATAAATTGAGGTTATAAATTGATTGTAGTTCGCTTTTACTGTTGAATATCTTCAATCACATATCAATTAACGTTAGTAAAAAAATTCCTCTTCCTTAAATATCAAAGTCAGGACAGCAAGCCAAGTGGGAGCGAGAGTTGTCCAAATTAGCGGCCGTGTTCCGTGGAGCGCATAGTGTCAAGTGTTACAGTAGCTAGGCACTATGTGTAGCGGTCTGGGACACTTGTACTGAGGTGTCGGTGTCAGTTGACACTCCGAGTCTTCAGAATCCAGTGTCGTAACCAGCCACCTCACAGCCAAGTGGCAGTCCACTCCCGAGGGGCGCCGATTTACAGGTAGCGAGTTACGATGTGTAGTAGTCTGGTACAGTTGTTGCGAGGTGCCAGTTGACACTAGAGGTTTCCAACATCTAGTGTCAACTGACCAGCTATTTCCTCAGCCAAGTGTCCATTCACTCCCTTCTAGCACAGTGTCCATGTAAGGACACTGTAGCGATGTACGATGAATAGTGGTCTGAGACACTTGTACCGAGGTATCGGTGTCAGTTGACACTCAGAAATCCCAGCCTCTAGTGTAGTAACCAGCATTTTCCCAGACAAGTGTCCGTTCACTCCCTTCGAGCGCAGAGTGTCCATGTAAACACGATGTACGATGAATAGTGGTCTGAGACACTTGTACCGAGGTATCGGTGTCAGTTGACACTCAGAGTTCCCAGCCTCTAGTGTAGTAACCAGCCACTTCCTCAGCCAAGTATCCGTTCACTACCTTCGAGCGAAGAGTGTCCATGTAGAAATGAGGTACGATGAGTAGTGGTCTGGGACACTTGTACCGAAGTGTCAGTTGACACTCAGAGTTCCCAGCCTCTAGTGTAGTAACCAGCCACTTCCTCAGCCAAGTGTCCGTTCACTACCTTCGAGCGAAGAGTGTCCATGTAGCGATGAGCTACGATGCGTAGCGGTCTGGGACAATTGTGCCGAAGTATCAGTGTCAGTTGACACTCAGAGTTCCCAGCCTCTAGTGTAATAACCAGCCACTTCCTCAGCCAAGTGTCCGTTCACTACCTTCGAGCGAAGAGTGTCCATGTAGAAATGAGGTACGATGAGTAGTGGTCTGGGACACTTGTACCGAAGTGTCAGTTGACACTCAGAGTTCCCAGCCTCTAGTGTAGTAACCAGCCACTCCCTCGGCCAAGTGTCCATTTAGTCATGTGCGGTGGCAATGTCTTCCATAATTTGCATTTAAATTGTAAAAGTCTCCGGAGTTTCATCAAAGTTTAATTCCGTTTCTTAAGTTACAAGTCGTCTTGCTACTTTCAATACTAGCAATACCTTCTGTTAATTACAAAAAAGTTCTTTATTATAGTTTCCATTTTGTCATAAAAAAACGTGATTATATCTATAAAAAAATTATCTTTAATTATTTTTTCATGAGTTTGGTTTCTTTGGATATTAAATTGTAAACTTATTTTAAACACAACTTCTATTAAATTTCACGATCTTGTAGTATAGAACAACTATTCATATTGCTATCAATTATAACTTCATTTTACTTTATTTGACAAACTGTAAAATTTTTTAATTATTTTGCGTAGACTATCTATGCAAACATTTATATGTATGTGGATTATGTAATTGTTTTGAACGTATTTGTAATGTTACTATAAATACGATTAATGTTCTTTAAGAATTTTTTTCCTTTACTTAGGAGTTATACTGGCTGTGAAAACTCAATTATAAAGTAAAAACTAAAATCCCTTGTCCTAACTGTAGTGGACAGTTAGTCGATCCGGCAGTGTCTTTTAGTTACTTTACATTTATACACTCGTGTGGGTGGCTTTTAGTATTTAAATGTTTGTTTTTTATCCTTTTTAGAAGCCGCAGACTCTTAACCCTGTATGGCAATGTTATGCTGTTTCAAAATACCACCAGTCTCAGGCATTAATATTAATTATTCCAAAACAACGAATGCCATAGGCATCACTGCTATATCACGTTTTTAATCTCGACGACCTCAAAATAATAAAATGCAATAACACGATGAATTAGGTGGATTATCTAAGACGAACGGCAATTTTGAGAACACTGCGCAGAATCCAGAATTAGATAAGGTAGTTCACGTTCTCATTGTGGGCTGATGGACTTGTGAGTCTGATCCTATCTATCGGTCATCCACCGGGAGAATACCAGCTTCAGCTTCAATGCCCAATTTGGCGGTCTTATCTGATAATTAGTATTTCTTCCATCTGGGTAGCGCATTTCGATATCACATTGTCTAGGTTCTTTACTTACTTTTTCCTTATTTATTTATGTAGACAAATTTCAGAATCACATAATGAATAACACGTTTTATTACTGCATCTAATTATTAATGCGGCTTTTATACATCAGTGGTTTTGAACGTTGTTTAAATTCATAAATTCGTAAGATGTCGGAAGGTGGTTCGTGGTACTATATCACCTCTAAATCTCTAATTCCTTATTATGGCAATCATTCCTTTTGGTCATTTTGATATAATTGATCTAAGTTAAGAATTCCATTAGTATTTTTTTTCATACAAAATTTAAAAGTTTCTACTAATGGATATTTATGATTAATCATTAGAACACTTAAACTAGGCTGGTACCAAAATGCATAAATAATATATATTTAACACGTAAGAATTATTAAAACCAAAATCTATAACAATAGTGAATTTAGCCTTATCGTAGGGTCTTCTTTCTTTTTCTTCACCACACAAATTGGTCGGTGTTTCACACAACTTCCGGTTTACGCCTCAGCCACTCCTGTAATCCGGCTCACAAAAGAGGTGTTAAAGAGGCCGAACAAACTGGCTGTTAAGGAAACGTGACCGTCGAGGTGTTGGGCTGTTTGATGACAAGGTGTGAAGTGGTGAGCAAATTCAAAAGTGGCGGGATCAGAGCGGCCACTTATCTCCGATGAGAAAGCCCATTGATATATCCTGTTGCCTCGAAGGAGCTAAATGGTATGGCAAACTGATTTCACACAACGTTTAGGCATGAGGAAATAGTTTACACAGTCTCATTCTGAATATAACTTGAAATTAATTATTTAGATTTGTAATAAAACACGTTTCTTACTTCCTCGTCCATTACTTTTACAGAATAATGTAGGTAAACATTGTTTATCATATATATTTATTTTCAAACAGTTCAGTTCTAGTAAGTGAAGGCTTTAATAAAAATCAACGAATTAAAATAATGGAACTTTATATAGCCATCAGAAGTATATGTTACTGGCAGATTCGTAAAATGTTGCCATAAAAAGTATACAAATATAAGGTAAAAATATATGATATAGTTTTTATCAACTTGTGTAACTAGCCATCTTGTGGTCTGATTTGGTTACATTTGTGTCTTCTAATAATACTGTACAATAATTTTTTACCATTGCCTTCAGTTAGATTTTAATTTATTTTTAATTTTATTGTTATTTTTACTAAATTTAAAATGTACATTAAATAAACCTTGGTGGGAGATTCAAAATACACGTTCAAAGTAAATAATATTTTAGTAGGCCTAAGATCTTTTTTTTATTTCAGAAAGCTTCTGCGAATAAATAATAGGTGTGTTATAGGCAGGCATTCATGTGCAACACTGAAGAAACTGCGCGGTCAGCATGGTTTTTGTGCTTGACTTTGCGGTTTCCTATTGTTGCCTTTCGTCTAAAGGATATTTTATGTTCCAGCCCAATGCACGGCGCCCCTAGGCATGGAGTCTGGTGCGATCCCAGATGACGACATCAGCGCTAGCTCCTCCTTCGATAGCGGCAATGTCGGCCCCCAGTTCGGCAGGTGAGCACCATAAAAAAGTTTAAACTGTGCGCATAAATATAATAAATTCTGACTCAGTCAACCAACCCATGAATTTCGTACTGCCAAAAATGAAACAGGTGTGTTTTAGCATAATGCTAATGATATTTGTGCGCAAAGTGATACTTTTAACCTTTGGCAGTTTTAATTTAATCAATATACATTCCAAAAGGGTTTCTTTAATCATCTAAATTTGATGCCAAAGGAGATTTTAACATTCTTCAACCTCTCTGCTGCACCTTCTAGAGATATTTTGTTGTAGAAGTTCTAATTTCAGACCATTGTCAATCAATCCTATTCCTTACACCACACTCAACCCTTCCAACCGTTCTTCTTAGGAGACCTGCATCACTGACAATTGTGGTCGGGTAGTTTCCATTTGCTTGCTCATTTGCTCAAGCCTTCCGACCGTTTCTTCCATGCCACGTCCTCACCGAGGTATCAGACATAAATCCATCCTTACCACGGCATGTTCTACCATGAACGTGCTCCGGTAATACCAATTACCTAGACATCTACAAGGGACAACGTTTATAATTAAGGGAGGCGGGCGGGGGCGTAACATGCAGCATGTAACACAAAACTCATAACGACTGTGCGAGAGAGAGGGAGAAAAGAGGGAAAGAGAGGGAAAGAGGAAGAGAGAGGAAGGCGTATAGTTGTATCGGGTAGGAGGACATTTGCAATCTTGTTTTATTAATTACTCCCACTCGTCAGCCAGTTGCTCCTAGATATCATCGACGCCGACGCACCGCCACGGTAATTATGGGTTGTTTAACTGCCTGCTAAATTGGGCTTTATTGCTTTTATCAGAGTGCCGGCTTTGGGGAAATTAACAGGTAATTAAAACAGGAGTTTATTTATCTTTTTACGGTGTCAATGCCGGGTTTCTCGTGTGGTCAGGTAGCTTTTTCTAACTGTGACAGACGTTGCCCTCACATATCTTACTAAAGCTAATAATTTCAACCAAGGTTTTATAATTGTAAAAATTCTGTAATTTTGTAACTTTAAATAGTCTATCCAATATGTTCGAAACTGAGCATTTAAAATAGCTTCCGCAGTGAACAAATGACAAGTTTTTGTCAATAGTTTTTTACAAGATCACCTAAAAAGCATTTTTCAAACTACAAACATATTTTTGGGTTTTCACAATGCCAACCAAACGTATAGACGTCAGTCAGATTATTGGGTTTTCCATTATCTGAAAACCTAATAGGTAAGTGTGTGGTTGGGCACCGTTATGGTCTGAGACATTTTAGGTCAAACATCTCCATTACCATCTTTCCATTGAACTTCACCAGCTTCTCCCGCCAAACTCCAAACTCTCATCCAACCTTATTGTACTGTATTTATGTATTTTAAAGCCTGTGTAATTTTTTTAGATTTGATGGGGAACGGCCCAAACCCCGGTATTGTTACTATTTAAGGGTGCGCTCTACCTCGGCGTCAAAATCGTCGAGCGAGACTGTTAACTGCCGCTATACACGGAATCTCACATTTTGGAAAATATATGACGGGTAATTTTAAACTTTGTTACTTTCATGCTTTTTTTGGTTTCAGTGCGAAATCGATCGGTGGTCTAATAACGATGTTTTTGAAATTACAGACCTTTCGCATCTCCCTTCTTGCATCGTTATCTATAAACTTTTTACCAATCTTATTGCATATTCTTGTTCTTAAGATTATATTGTACTCGTGTATCGACTTATTTTTTTTTCAAAAAAAATTGTTTTTAATACGTTAAAACTTGATACAAAAACGCTTATTTCAACATTATTAGCAAGCACACTGCTTAGTAATTTAAATTAATATCGAAATTTTAAGACGATAGAAGAGTACAAAATAGTATTAAGAAAAGAATGACACCAAAATATGTTAAATTGGTTTACAAATGGGGCGACAAACACGGAGAATCTAAACCCTTGCATCCGCGCGCGGCAGATGGGTAGAGCGCACCCTTAACGTTGACCTGTTGTTAGATTAATAGCCCAATGACAAATGGCAACTGGGTCCAGAGTCGTACCTTCAAAAAGCTACTAACCTTTCGAGGATTGGACCCAAGGGTCAATCATGGATTCAAAGATAGTATAACTGTAACTGACCTGTACTGTGACATGACTCCTGGTGTTTCCACCGACAGACTGCGGACGGAGAGCCACGGCGGCGCGTGGTGTCCCAAGTACCAGATCACGACGGAGCCCAAGGAGTGGCTGGAGATCGACCTCCACGGCGTGCACGTGCTCACCGCCGTCGAGACCCAGGGTCGCTTCGGCAACGGCCAGGGGCAGGAGTTTGCCGAGGCCTACCTCCTGGAGTACTGGCGGCCCCGGCTCGGCAAGTGGGTGCGCTTCAGGAACGTCAAGGGCGAAGAGGTGAGAGCATTGTGTTGCTTCATCTCCGTACTGTAATGGACTATTTTCGAACACAGCTAAGTCACGAAAGTGGTAGTTATCTACTAAAGGCAAAAGGTTTCCGTACAAAAAAGAAATGTGTAAACAGTAACCACTTTTCTTTTTCTAACTGTTATCGAAAGTAATTTTTTATATATTATATTTTTACTGCCTATAATCGTTTTATTTGATCAACATTTACTTTTTCGGTATTAAATTTAAATTTTCTTTTTATTACGTAATTTAGTTCTATTTTTATGCCACATTAGAGTTGGCTTTTGCACCAACATTAATATTTTCATTTAAATTTATAAAACACTAAGGATATCTAATTTCAAAATATTTAATTTAATAGTTGAAAGTTTTTTATTTACATGCATAAGTATAGTTTTTTTTTTTTTTTTTTTTTTTTTTTTTTTAATTTTGTTGTTCAAATCGATGGAATTGATCTTGCACCTACGAATTGATTAAAACGACGACGGGAACGAGGTTACTTTTGGGACCAAAAAATATTAAAAATTATTAAATAACTAGCAGTTACCCGGCGCGCGTTGCTGCGCTCAAATTAAGTTGTTTACATAAATAAAGCTATTTTAATATAACAATACCCCCCGTCGCAGCAGACCTGCGTACTCAGCGAATTTACAAATTAGTAATATTAATTTTGACCAGAAGAACTTGTAAACAAAATTTCATTACGTGCTCATAAATAGGGAAATAAATGTCTATTCTCCTACTGATACATACAGGGAAAGAGTATGCAGGTATGCTGCCATGGGGAACACTAAAAGTAGATTTTAAACATAAAAAAAATATTTGGATTATATGAAGCCATATACTAAGTTTCAACAATATCTGTCCATAATTAAAAGAGTTTGCCTATTCTCCATATAATTAACATGGGAAAATAGTATGCAGGTTTGCTGCCATGATAAGTACAAAAACGAAGAGTTTTTTACATAAATGGTTGAATCTCAACCAAATGAAGCTAAATACCAAGTTTCATCCAAAAATATTTGTTAATAATTGAAATAGTAACACATCCTTATTCTCCATAAGATTAACATTGGAGCCCCTAAATACAATGTACTGTCTTTAGAATTTTTAATATCTCTGTAACCAATGGAGATAGAGCAAAACTTCAAAATAATAAATTGTGTGTTTTTTTTAGCTAAATCCAATGTTTAAAATAAAAATTTAAAATTTTTTAAATTACATATGAAAAATGCAAAAAACCCATTTTTGGGGTACAAAACCCCCCAAAACTACCCCTTCCGGTAGGTCGATAGTAGTTAGATTTGGTCACTTCTGGCACAGGTCAGCTGCCCCGGAAGCCACGTGCCGGGGCACATAGCTTCCGGTCGTATATTAAATGAGGGGTGAGGAGGTGGGGTGAGCGTTTGAAGTAGATTTGCGCATAAATTAAAAGTTAGTTCAAGACTGAAATTCAACAATTTGGGAGTGAACTAAATGTGCGCATAAATTAACCGGGTTCAACTAAAACCTCGCATAAATTAAAAGTTAGTTCAAAACTGAAATTCAACAGTGAAACAAAAGTAGAAGTTAGTTGAAAAAGGAGAGGGGATAATTGCTTCAAGGTCATCCGGAGGAAGTTTTAAAAAAAGACTGAACTTCTAAGAGTTCAGTTTAACATCGATCGTCGTACAGGTCAGTCGAAACCGACGAGCGACCGAAGAATAGCTTCAAGATCATTCCTCGCCGTCGAAGATACATCCGAAACTTGGACGGGGTTCTGTGGATTCGGTGAAGGCGAAGTTCTCGGAGGATTCTCTCTCGGGTGGGTAGTAGACGATATTTCGTGAACTTGTACTTGTTCTTGGTTTGTATCCATCTTCTTGTAGTGTGTAATTTAGAGCGGAGTAGTTGTCGGTCGAAGAGCGTATAGAAGAATGAAACAGGAATTGTCGTGAGCGCACTTATATAAAGAAGGGTGGGGGTAAAATATGAAAACCTGCTGAACACAGTCGATAGGTGTAACAAGTTCGAAGTTGTGGAAACGTAACATCGAACGCAAAATGTTGTGAATAACATTATCATCAACGCGAACCTGCGAAGTTCTAACAGAGTATAACGGGTTAAAACTTAATTTCTTCCTCACTTTTGTTAAATTTGTTTTAGTCTTTGAAACCGATGGTTTGGAATTATTTCGTAATATATGTTGTGTCCGCAAAAGTTTCAATTTCAAACATTGCGTATCCATCACAAGAAGTATGTCAGACGTGTAGAAGTGAGAACAAGACTGATGAATGAGATATAACGTCGAGCACGCGAAGGTGATTCAAACAGGACGACATGTGCTAATTTAAATGAAATTTCAGGTTAGTAGCAATTAGACTTGTATAATGAAGTTGGCGAAACGTATATATATATAATGAGTAGGAAGGATGCGAACAACACAAATGCGAGTTAATTAATGGTCGCGGCGCGATGAACAATCGTCTTTTATAACGGTTATCGCGTGAGAAGATCAGTTGCGCATGAGCGCCCAAGTGGAACCTCCCGTGTTCACTCAAGCGGAACCCCCCCCCCCCGTGACTAATGAAGCGGAACCTCCCCCCCCCCCCGTGACTAATGAAGCGGAACCCCCCCCCCATAAAAAATGGAGATTAATTCCCCCCCCCCGGTGTTCACTCAAGCGGAACCCTGCCGGGTCGATGACCGGTCAATGGCCGGTCACGACCGGTTGCTAACCCCATCTAATTACCACACTTCACATCCCATGCCAGCCATGAACTACTATTGTTTGAATGAAACTGAATTAAACATGGCAGCCACCATGGAAAATTCTAACCTCAAACCTTGGTTTTACGTCACTGCGCATGCGCCGCTCCCACTCCTTCGTTTCATTTTTATGCTGCTATAACTTGTACTGGAGTGAGCCAACTTCACGCTACGGCGCCTAGTCCTGTATTACTCACTTTAGCGCTACTGCGAATGCGCCTAGTCTGTATTACTCACTTTAGCGCTGCTGCGAATGCAACGAGTTCTCCGGATCGGAATCACTCCTCGCTATTGCGCATGCGCCGAGTCCTGTATTACTCAATTTAGCTCTACTGTGCACGGAAAGTTCTAACCTCAAACCTTGGATTTTACGTCACTGCGCATGCTCCGCCCCCACTCCTTCGTTTCACTTTTACACTGCTGCGAACTGGAGTGGATTGAAGACTGTACTGGAGTGAAACAATTCCCCCACCACTGCATTAATTACTCCCACCACTCGAAAACCCGAGGAGCGATACGAGCCCAATTTTCGCGTCAGTCGTCAACGAGTTTTCATAGCGAAAAGTCGTTGGCGACTCGGTAAGAGGTTCAAATATATAGTAGGCCTATATATATTTGAACTTCTTATACTACGTTGCGTTCTTTAATGCAATGTGGTATGTGTGTGTGTGTGTGTAAATATTAGTTGTAAGTTGCACTTAATTTAAGAATTAATTTGCGCATTGCGATGTTAGTTATAAGTTGTGTTTAGCGTTAAGGTGTATTAATTTTAAGAATAATGATGGTATTTGGTTGTGTTGAATTATTTGATATTTAATAATGATGTGTTGTTAGTTTTAAGTGTTGGTATTAATAATTAATGTTGTTGTTTTGCCTTTCAGCTAGATGATAGGGGGTAGATTAAATGTAAATTCAGAAGTTCGGTTGAACTTCACTTAGAAGGGGTGGGACATCCGCAAATTGCGGACTAGGTTTTTGCATTTTGTTTAGGAATATGATTGGGTGGGATTAGTTGGGTGGGTGTTAGAGTTGCGTTTCTGCATTAGGTGTTCCAGTTTCCCTTCGAATTCACGGTTACGGTAGACCCGGACCGGACCGTTACGGTAGACCCGGACGGGCCAAACAAAATTGCGTCGATGTCCCTCGCAGAACGTAACTAGTGGGTTGGGAGTGGGAACCGTTAGGCAAACAGGGTGGTGGGAACAGTTACTACTGTTCCCATCACCTTGGTTCTTTATAAGTCTTGAATGACCTTGACCCACTTTCGGAAGGGTCAATGACCGACCCCCCCCCCGTGTTCACTCAGGCGGAACCCCCCCCCCGTGTTCACTCGAGCGGAACCCCCCCCCCCCCGAAAATTAAAATGCCTATAACTCGATAATGGATTAACGGATTAGGACAAGCGATACATCATTGAAAAGGTCTATGTAAGACGAACATTTTAGTTAAAGAAGAATTTACTTATCTTATTTTAGTCGAAAGTTATGCGAATTATTTGAAATAAATACCCCCTCTTTTTCCTTCCCTTCCACCTTCCCCCACTTAACGGCTGTTAACCCTTCTCATTAGCATACTGTTATAAAAGACGCATCGACCACGGCTAACGTTTCATTCTGTTTCCAGACGTTACGCTGCGAACAGAACTACCACGATGTCATCCCTGCCGACTACAACTTCCACTACAGCCCGCTCTTCTATTACAAGTTCAACTTCTACTTCTACTACGGCTTCAACTCCAGTCAAGAAAACTCTTCGCTTGAAAAATGCTCCCGACTGGTATAAGAAGCAACTAGACTCGAAACCTTCAACTTCTGGAGCTCCTCTTTCCCCGGCCAACAATACCACACATCGCAGCATATTTTCACCACCTTCGTCTTCAAATGACTCCACACCGCCTTCAACTAACATGCCGCCACCGCAGAAGCCAGCTCCCCGTCCTAATTCCCCTTCATTTGAAACCTTGCTTCATCGTCTTAGTACACCTGTCATTCCACTGTCACCAATGCCTCCTACCCCACCACTTACTATTCCTAAAGATCACACCTATCCTAAAAATAAATCTCCTAAGTCTGCTCCTTCAGAGCGTTTCCAATTATTAAAAGAAGAGCGTCGTAGGGCATTTAGCCGTCCCACTACTTGCCCTGAAGTGCTCGCTAGGGGAATTAAGAAAGGATCAGCTTGTGGAAGGAAATGTGTTAAGAACGAGAGTTTCTGCCGTGTACATATCGTGAAACATCTTTCCGAACCACAACTGGCAGAAATCCCCACTGTTGAAGACGATCCTGAAATAATATCCGTCAGAGGAGAGAGGCTTAAGAAAGGTTTGAAATATTTTTTTCTAAGTGTTGTTGACCACCAACACATATTGGCAAAATGTAACGGCTTAAAATATAAAATTAGAGTTTGTGATAATTTGTATAAAGAGAAGAGATTTAACAATTTAAATTCTCAAGACTTTCTCCTCAGGGATAAAAAGGATCGTATTACAAGGTGGGGGCGTAAACAGTAAATTCACATAGTTTTTTCCAAATTTTGCTAAAAAAAAAATAATGGGGGAGAAACACAATGCGTTATAGCGTTGTGTTTCTCCCCCATTATTTTTTAACACTCTAAGTCTCGTGACCTACTTTTCTGAGGTCGTTGTACAGTTATATGACCTGTCTGACTTGCATTGTTTGCCGGTGTAGCTTCATATAGCGTGCAAAGAATGGTTCCTAATAAAATCTCATCAGCACTCAAAGACAGAGACTGTTGTTTTGCAAGTTAATTAGTCTTGAAATAATGAAGTAGGAAACGTATATGTAATGAGTAGGAAAGATGTGAACACCGCAAATGCGAGTTAATTAGTGGTCGCGGCGCGATGAACATTTGTCTTCATTATCACACAACGACTATCTCGTGAGAATATCAGTTCCGCATGAGCAGCCAAGTGGAACCCCCCCCCTCCCCCCCCCCTCCGTGACTAATGAAGCGGAACCCCCCCCCCCCCCCGAAAATTAAAATGCCTATAACTTGATAACGGATTGACGGATTAGGACAAGCAATACATCATTGAAAAGGTCTATGTAAGACGAACATTTCAGTAAAAGAAGAATTTAGCTATCTTATTTTAGTCAAAAGTTATGCGAATTATTTGAAATAAATACCCCCTCTCTTTCCTTCCCCAACTTAACGGCTGTTAACCCCTCTCATTAGCATATCGTTATAAAAGCAAAGCGAGCGTTGTTCACTCCTTCATTCTGCTTTCACGCGCCACACTTGTTGTTTCATCTCTGCCGTTATTATTTGCTTTAAAATGCTTCCTCACCACAGTGAAAACTTCAATCCTTCCGAAATTGCTGATGTTTTCCAACAACCTGAAGAAGATGTGATAGATTATTATGATAGTAGCAGTGACAATGAAAATGATAGTAGCAGTGACAGTGAAGATGACGGTGAAAATGTAATTGAACTTGATGAACAAATGAGACCAATCTACATCGATGAACAATTTCCTTTTGATACAATAGAAAGATTTATTACGGAAGCACACAAATGGCTAAATTTAGGATTCAATGTTATAATTGGTTCAGCTATTGTGTATAATGACAGTAGGTTCTTCTGTGTAACACCAAATACTAGAGAACGTATGTTAACTTGGCAGGATGATATTATGAAGTGTTATGAGCTCGAAGTTAGCATTGGTGGCTACTTTGTCGCACAAGTGGTCTAATAACCACATTACCCTTCCCTCACCCACACTTTATCCCTTCCCAATCCTTTTTCCTTCCCCCTCCCCATTTTTAAAACTTATAAAAGGCGGACTATGAACCTCCATGTTTTTAGTCTGTTTAAACGAAATGGTGAACAAATATGCTGTCTAAAGATACTCCATTTGTTAATTATTTTGAAGTTAAAAATGTTTATATTAGTACAAATGAAATGGAAGAAGACAATATAGAGGAAAATTATAACGAAACTGATAATGATTCCACAATGGAAGAAGAAGAAATGGTACAGTTTGAACAAGAACTCTTTGAAGAACTGATAAATGATAGTGACGAAGACATAGTAAAGGAAGCTATTGATACATTTATATTAGATTCATCGTTGGATTCACCCATATCACCTTTATTGTCTTCTGAATCCGAATCCGAATTGGACTAAAGTAGTCCCCCCACTTTATTATTCAAGCAATTCTTATAAATTGTGAGTTTTGTCATTAGTAAGTCAGCATTTGTTGGAGCTACATGTATGGTTAAGAATGTCTCCTAGAGATACTTCTTTTATACAATTAATTGAAATTGTGAGACAACGAAATATTACATTAGTCCAAGAAGAAGATGAAGTTGAAACAATCGACATAATACAAGATCCTGTAGAAGAAGCGATGGAAGTAACAGAAATTGATCAAGAACCTTCAATGATGGAAGTGGTTGAAACACATAATGAATCTCAAGATGTAGAAGAGACTGTTTCATATTCAGTTTTTTGGGAATTTGCGTCAAATATATATGTTATAATTCAAATTGAAGCTATTAATTCTGAAGAAGTGGTGGGGGAAACTTCTCCCCACCACTAGCTTAAAGTTGGTGGGGGAATGTTCATAAATGTGTTAGTTATTTGCGTAGAAGCTTATTCGTCAGGAAACTGTCGACTAAAAATGTTCAATCCCAACGCAACTACAGAACCTTCTTCGAGTAACTGTCGAGTACAAACGTTTCGTGCTGTACCTTTTGAACCTTCGTACTATAAAATGATAGGTATTCATGAGATTGCAGTCAATGATCAGAAAATGTTCAAAATATTCTGTTCTCGACTTAATAGAACCTTACGTCTACCACCAAATACGTTCACTTACAGGCTACCTCTGATAGACAAAGATGATGTAAGCAAAATACCAATGATTCAAGTGAAATTTCTGGAAGATGGAATTCTTGTTAATTTAAGAGAAGTATATCATAATGACTATTCGAAAAGAATAGCTTTCAACTTTCTTAAGGAAAATATAGGACGTGAAATATACCAGTATCCAGAACCATTTTACAGATACCTTTTTGAAAATGGAGCAAGTGTAACGGTGGAAATAAGTATTAAATTAATGTAATTCTCCCCACCACTAGCCTAAAGTTGGAGGGGGAAGTGCATAAATGTGTTGGTTTTCTGCGTAGAAGCTTATTCTTCGAGATATCGTTGACCAAAATGTTTCGTCATATTCCTTGTGATCCAATTTCTTCGTTTAGGGAGAATCAAAGATTGAAAAGACTAGAAAAGGAAAAACAAGACCGACAAGATATGAACATGGAGTTCAATCGACTACAATTTCAAATACCTGGAATTGCAATGGGAGCACCAAAATTGAAAACCCTACACTGGGCTGGAAGTTACATCAAGTATTTAAAACTACAAATCGAAGCAAGAGATTTAAAATTGAAGAAAGTGGAAATGGAAAATCGAGAAATGAAGAAATTAATATCACACATGTCTGGTAATACTACAGTTCAAAAAGGTGAAGAAGAAGGAAAAGAAATATTAGGAATCTAAATTATCAACAATCTTCTTAGAGAATGGGGAATAGATCACTTTGTGGTAATAGAATAACATGCCACTTAGTGATCTATTCCCAGTTCTCGCTTGATATCTAATGACCTTGACCTATATAAAAGTGGTGGGGGAAAATCATATAAGAAAAAGGTTTTAGATGTAACTATCA
Source organism: Neoaliturus tenellus (assembly GCA_030545055.2). NCBI lineage: Eukaryota > Metazoa > Arthropoda > Insecta > Hemiptera > Cicadellidae > Neoaliturus > Neoaliturus tenellus. The sequence goes on along the minus strand of CM061531.1, from coordinate 240,459,840 downwards.
GTATAAGTCGAACACGATAGATAGGTTGTTGGTTCTGTGTTTACAAGTAATTATCAATAATGGGTTTCTTTACCATTACATTATGAGATCAAATGAGTGTCAAATACCTAAAGCAATTCGTGAAATGCTCATTGAATTTAAGAAAGACAATTATGGATTTGCTATCTATCTTGCTTATACTTTTAAAGATGGTACAAAAATGTGTCATGATTGTGGAAAAGCGTCTGTTTTAGATTTTGAACAATTCCAAGATGATGGAGGTAGGTTAGTTCATCTTGTAAAAGGTCAAATAATGAAATTCGAAACTTGTAATAACACTTGCGACATTTGTGCACAGTGTTTGTTTGAATTTATTAAGTATCGTGCATTCAAACCATAATACCCCTTCCACATATAAAGGAGAGGGGGAAAAGAGTGGGGGTTATAATTAGGTGGGGGAACGTGTATAAATGCAGGTTGTTTGAAGAGAGTTTTATTATTGTTGCGGCATTAGAATAAACATCATGGAATTCGAAGTGCGCCATTTCAAGATTAAATATGAAGAGTGGACCTCTGTTGCAAATTTCATATCATCGAAAGAGGAAGAAAACAAGTTGATGCAAGTGTATTGTTATATAGAAAATGAGGAAAGCCATCACAAGGTGATGAGCTATCTAAACAGACCGAATGTATCGTCGAGGAGTCCTGAATTTGTCAAATACTTAAAAGAGGAAGACGCGGATGTCATATTGGAAGTATGGTATAAAATTTGAAATGTGAAAAAACAAGTATAAAATAACTATGGTGGGGGGAAGAATGTATAAGTCGGTGGTGGGGAGAAATGTGATAAAAGAAGTAAAACTTTAGAAAAGGGTTCACTCTGTACGACAACAGTGAAAGATGACTGATCCTTCTGCAACACCAGTATTTTCAACTACAGATTGCCACCAAAATTTAGAACCAAAGATGTATTGCAATACTCCAACAACAAATTATTATCAAGCTCAACGGCCGCAAGTATCTCATTGTACTTCAACATCAGTGTTGAAAATGTCAAAGCCATATCCAGATTGTATGTACGAGCCAATAACACCATCTTCGGCAAGACTAAGGAAAAACCTAAAAATGAGAGAAAGGTGCAAGAAAGAGAAGATAGAATTTGCAAAATTGCAACTAATAGTGCCTTCCATTCAAGTCGGATGTAGCAGACTGAAAACTTTAGAAAAAACCAACGCATATTTGTTACAATTGTTGGAAACTATTGAAGATTTGAAGAAGAAAAATGGACATTCTACCAAGTAATGTTTAAACACTCATTCCCCCAGAAAAACCAAAAAAAAGATAAAAATAACAAAAACCCAAAAAAAAAAAAAAAATTAGATGTAGAATAGAGAGCGAGGAATAGATCACTTTGTGGTAATGGACTAACATGCCACTTAGTGCTCTATTCCTCGTTCTCGCGTTAATACCGGATGACCTTGACCTATATTAGTAGGGTGGGGGAATTGAAAGTGGTGGGGGAAAGTGTATAAAAGACGAGTGTACTATAGTCGAATTATTCTGAAAGCGAACTTGTCACGAGTAAGGACTTGAAGGAAAGCGTTATGGACTTGACTACAAATAAAGATAATAAAAAACTAAAGATTCGGGAAATGGCTAAAGCAAGAGAGTCAAGAATAAAGTTAAAATTTTACAGACTACAGAGATTGATTCCCGGGGTTAGGTTAGGAGAAATACGAACAAGAACAGTGGACATGGCAGCTGATTACATTAATCAGTTACTTACGGAATTAATGATAAAAGAAGCTAAAATAGAAGCGTTGGAACAAACGATAAAACGGCACTTTGAAAATTCGAATTGTCAACCTATAAACTACGTAATAAAAGAAGAAGTAAAAGATTGAAATTGAACAAAAATGAACTTGAACTTTGGTTATTGATTGGACACTTCTTAGAGAATAGGGAATAGATCACTTTGTAGTAATGAATTAACATGCAGCTTAGTGATCTATTCCCAGTTCTCGCTTAATCTAAAATGACCTTGACATACTTATCAAAATACCATATAAGCCGAATCACAAAGAGTTTTTCCTCATTTACTTGAAATGGCTCCTGTGGACAACACCGATTATCCAAGGAAACCTCTTATTGAAATATTGTATAAAATTCAACTAGACGATTTTAATATGGAAGAAAATGATAATAACAGTGAAACATCAGAAGTAGAAAGTGTAAATGATATGGATGTAGATCTAACAACATCAGAAGTAGGAAGTGTAAATGATGTGGAGAATGAAAATTTGGATATGGATGTAGTAATATCAGAATCTTCATCATCGTTTGAATATGAAGAAGTACATACTGACACTCCAACTGGAATAGAGAACACAAATGAACGATCAGTTAGTAGAAGATTAATGTTTCGTCCAAGACGTTTGTTTTCCTCGGATAGTGAAGAAGAAGAAGAGGATGATGATGAAATAGTGGTGGGGAACCGTTATAAAAGCAGGACCGTCAGAGCCCATTTCATTTCTCGGCGAAATTTCGAAGAGTAAACATCGTCAACATGTATCATTGCGATAAATAGTCGGAATCGTTTCACGATGAAATTCTACTAGATATACATAAAGAACTAATTCACAACAACACAGAAGAAGATCAAGAACAACAAGAAGAACAAGAAGAACAAGAAGAACAAGAAGAACAAGAAGATAACAGCAACATCTTCAACTACTTTACCGAATCTACAAGTATTTGCTTTACCCGGTAAGGTAGTAATGCATCATAAGATTCAAAATGAAAACTTGAACTTAGAAGAATTTATTAGAGAAGCAAAACCAATCGTAAGTAAAACTTTAAAAGAAGAATTGAAAAGATTGAACTTTCTTAAATTTGGTTTACTACTAGAAGCTATGTTTATAAATGCACAAGAAGAATTATCACCAAGAGGATTCATAACAAAAAACCGAACCATCATGGAAAGTTCAAATATTGATTCAATAGTCGAGAATTGTATAGAAGAAATATTAACTAAACTTCAGGAACACGAAGGAAGAGGATCCGGATGGAGTCTTACAAGTATTGAAGTATTAGATATAAGAGTTCACAAACACGTATATGGACTAATGGGATCTAGTTACATTCCTTTGCCAAAAATAATTGAAAATACAAAATCTTGTATTAATGTTCAAAATGAAGATAATGAATGTTTTCGCTATGCTATGACGTCAAAGTTTGTATTAATAAATCCACAAAGACCCAACCAAGAATATGAAGATGCAAGACACAGGTACAATTTTCAAGGAATAACATATCCCGTTTCTACAAAAGATATATCAAAATTTGAAAAGAAAAATCCCGGCACGTCTATTAATGTTTTTGCTTTAGATAGTTCAAACAAAGTGTATCCTTTACGAATTGCAAAAGAAGAGCTACCAGATCATACGGATTTACTACTACTAACGCGAGGAGATGTGTCTCACTATGTGTACATAAAGCAATTCGATCGTCTTGTTAACAAGCAACTTTCTAAAGCTCGACACAGAAAGATAATTTGCAAGAGATGTTTTAATTTTCAACGAGAAGGAAGACAAGGAAGAGAATGGTTACAAGAGCACAAAAGATTATGTAACAATAATTATGAAGCAAAGATTAATTTACCTTCGGAAAACAGAGCATTCGTTACATTTGAAAAGGTTCATCATCAATACCGTATCCCTTTAGTTGTGTATGCGGATTTTGAATCAACACTTGTTCCAGTTGAAGATGAAAATTGTGAAGCAAGAAAAAGTGTAAAGTATCAAATGCACAAACCAAACAGTTTTTGTTTAATGGTCAAATCAACATTATCAGAAGAACATTTAAACAGATATGGATTAACTTCAGAACCTCTAGTATATCGTGGTGAAAATGCGGAAAAAATATTTCTTGATCACCTATATTCAATAGCTGGAAATACACAAAGATTATATACAAATATTGTACCAATGAAACCGAGGGACGAGGAAGAAGAAATTCAACATGAAAATGCGACTCACTGTTTCTTGTGCAAAAAATGATTTTACTATTGAGAATTATAAAGTTAAAGATCACGACCACCTTACAGGTTATTACAGGGGTGCTGCTTGTAATAAATGCAACTTGAGCTATCGTTTACCACTATTTATCCCTGTGGTTCTGCATAATCTCAGTGGGTACGACGCTCATTTTATAATACCTGAATTAGGAAGAGACGACGGTAAAATCGATGTGTTAGCTGAAACTTCAGAGAAGTTTATAAGTTTTTCCAAAGAAGTTGGAAACGTCAAACTAAGATTCTTGGACTCCTACCGATTTTTGCCGTCGAGTTTGTCCAAACTTTCTGAAAATCTAAGGAAACAAGATTTAATCGAAACGAAGAAGATTGTAAACAGCGACAAACTGGATCTGGTACTTCGAAAAGGTGTTTTCCCATATGATTACATAGACAGTTTAGAAAGATTTAATGAAACATCACTACCTCCAAAAGAAGAATTTAAAAGTAAACTGTACGACATGGATATATCTCAAGATGATTATGATCATGCATGCAAAGTATGGAACGAATTAGGATTTAGAACATTGGGGGAATATTCAGATTTCCATGTCAAATTAGATGTGACTTTATTATGTGATGTGATGGAAGAATTTAGAAATACGTGTTTTGCGTCATATGGATTAGACCCTCTTCATTCATACACTTCGCCTGGACTAGCGTGGCAAGCCATGTTAAAAGAAACAAATTGTAAAATACAACTTCTTACAGATATAGATATGGTGTTGATGTTAGAATCAGGAGTTCGAGGAGGATTGACGCAAAGTGTAACACGTCATGTCAAGGCGAACAATAAATATTTGCCCGATTATGATGCATCAAAACCAACAACATTCCTGGGTTATTTTGATGCAAATAACTTGTACGGATGGGCAATGTCGAATCCCCTTCCATATGATAATTTCAAATGGATAGACCCAGAATCAATTGGAAACATAATGGATATACCGAAATATGGAGAAACTGGTTACATATTCGACGTCGATTTTGAATATCCCGAACATCTTCACGACGAACATTATGATTTACCACTTCTTCCGAAGACTGAAATTTCTCCAACTGGAAGATGGCCAAAATTATTGATGACTTTAACTAACAAGTCTCGGTATGTTGGACACTACTGGATGATACAACAGGCCTTAGACTTGGGATTGAGAATTACAAAAATTAATCGAGTACTACAATTTTCTCAATCTTGTTGGTTAAAACCGTACATTGACAACAACACAAGAAGAAGAGCCGCCGCTACATCAAGTTTTCAAAAAGATTTCTTCAAACTAATGAACAACGCAATATTTGGCAAGACTTTGGAAAACAAAAGGAAACATAAGGACATCAAATTGGTAACTGATCCAGTAAAACTACAGAAATTAGTGCAACAACCAAACTTTGGTTCATCTGTAATTATTAATGAAAATCTAGTTGTTATTTCCATGAACAAGAAGTCAGTTCTAATGGATCGTCCTTTGTATCTAGGAATGTCAATCTTGGATATTTCCAAAACACACATGTACGAGTTTCATTATAAGAAGATGGTTAACTATTATGGAAGAGAGAACATTGGTATTGCATATATGGATACGGATGCTCTAATTTACTGGATTAAAACAAATGACATGTACGAAGATCTACGCACTTTTATGTATAAAGATGATTTCGACTTTTCCGATTATCCCAAGGACCATCCAAATTACGACTACGACAGAAACAAGAAAGTATTGGGAAAATTTAAAGATGAAACAAATGGTGTGCCGATGATGGAAATTGTAGCATTAATGTCCAAACTATATTCATTTCAACTGTACATAAGCGAAAGGAACGAATATCAAGTCACGAAGAAAGCCAAAGGAATAAAAACCTCTTTCCTGAAGAAGAACGTACAGTTTGAACATTATAAAAGATGTTTGTTTGAAAATGTTGAAACAACTGCAACATTTAACACCATAAGAAGCTTCAACCATCGTCTTTTCAGTGTGAAGCAAACCAAATCGGCATTGAGCTATAAGGATGACAAGAGATACATCCTTGAAGACAACATAAGAACTCTGCCATTTGGACATTACTCTCTAAACCCTATCGACCAGTAAACCTATTCTTCGTCCTCTACCTTCTTCCTTTTTTCCTTTCCGTAAAGAAGAGGGGACATGGCAAGCCCAATGCCATGTTCCCTCTTTTTTACACTAATATGAAATGGCCTTGACCTATATTCAAACTATATAAAAGAGAAAGAACTGTTGTACGGATCAGTATTTTTACAAGCGATGTGCAAGCAACACCTGAAGATGGAAAGTGTGAAGGACAAGATTGTAAATGAACTACATAAACCAGCAGGAAGAAGATTTCCAAGAAGAAGTACAATTATTAAGGGAATGAATGATCTGTATCAAGCTGATCTCATTGAAATGATACCGCACAGTAAATTAAACAAAGGTTTCAAATATATTTTAACAATTATAGACTGTTTTACTAAAATAGCTGACGCTTTACCATTGAAGGATAAGACTGGTAAAAGTGTTACAAAAGCTATGGAAACAACGATACAAAGAAATAAATTCAAAATCAAACATCTACAGACCGATGATGGAAAAGAATATTTTAATAAAGACTTTGGAGCTTTAATGAAGAAATATCAAATAAATCATTATTCTACAAATTCTGAAGTTAAAGCTTCAATAATTGAAAGATTCAACAGAACATTAAAAGGAGCGATGTACAAACAATTTTCAAAACGAGGATCATACGTGTGGTATGACATATTACCACAACTTATAAAAGAGTATAACAACAAATATCATCGTACCATCGGAATGAAACCTATCCAGGTAAACAGCGCTAATGCTAAGGTTGTATTACAACGCATCAGAAATAATACAACACCTAAATTGGAAAAGTTACAACCAAAAAAGTTTAAAGTCAACGATAAAGTTCGTATAAGCAAATACAAAGGTGTATTTAGTAAAAGATATCTACCAAATTGGACTAATGAAGTATTTACAGTTTATAAAGTGCAACCAACTATACCTGAAACCTACTTATTAAAGGATAACAAGGGTGAATTACTTCAAGGTGGATTCTACGGACATGAATTGTTGAAATCAACAGTCGGTGATGTATATCTTGTTGAGAAGGTTTTACAAAGGAAAAAGGATATGGTTAAAGTCCGGTGGTTAGGATTCGATAAAAGTGAAGACTCTTGGATTCCTTCAAAAGACCTGGTATAGTAACTTAATAGCTCATTGTGTGTTTAACCTTGACACAAGATGGAGATTGTACAACAAAAAGATCGATTTAATATCAATAATATTGATGAATTGACGGTTGACAATGATAAGTTAAATCATGGTAAACATGGTGAATTACTACCAAATACAATAAGATGTTTAATAACTGGTCCTTCAAATTGTGGAAAAACAAATGTTGTTTTTAACCTTATAACTAATCCTAAAGGATTGCGCTTTAACAATATATACATTTTTTCAAAATCATTGCAACAACCAAAATATCAATTATTGGATAAAGTACTTGCAAGTGTACCTGAAGTGCATTTCTACAAGTTTAATGCCAGTGAAACAATTATGCAACCAAATGAAGCAAAACCATTTTCTATTTTTATTTTTGACGATGTGTCTTGTGAAAATCACGACACTATAAGGAATTACTTTGCTATGGGAAGACATCATAATATCGATAGCATTTATATTGGTCAAACATACAGTAAGATTCCAAAACAACTCATAAGAGACAATGCAAATATGTTGATCATCTTCAAGCAAGATGAAACAAATTTAAAGCATATATACAATGATCATGCAAATGCGGATATGCCATTTGAGAAATTTAAAGAAATGTGTGGCAAAGCATGGAATGAGAAATATGGCTTTCTCGTTATTATGAAGGAAGAAGATATTAAAAATGGTAGATATCGTATAGGGTTGGATAAATTTGTATTTATGCGTTGAACTACCGATGCTACATCTAGTTACACGTTGAACTTCACAGTGTAAACATGGTGAATCAAGAAAAACTATTAAAAGAAATAAAATCACTCAGTGATTCTATTAGGATGAAGAATCGTGCATTGAGGATGGGTTTAAGTGAAAGAGAAGAATTTCTAGAGACTACATTTAAACCTATTACGGAACCTTTAAAACAGATATCAGAAACTATTGGTAAACCTCGTTATGAAGGAGATGTTTTACTACCAGTTTCTAAACAAGAAGTACAAGCATTAAAAAAAAAAGATGATGATTCATATACAAGTGCTAGTGAGCAAGAAGAAACAAAAGAAGAAGAACCAATTGTTGAAAAGGAAGAAGAACAGCCAATACCTGAAGCTGAACAATCTATTCCAAATTTAACTCAATTGAGTAGCGATATATTACAACATGGACCTCTTGGAAGAAAATATATAATGAAAATGCTACATGACATGAAATCAAACCCGAATTTGAGTAGATCACACGTATACGGAGCAAGAATTGATGGGAATGAATTAAAGATCGGCGATTCAAAGCTTGAAATAACACAAGACGATTACATCATTATTGGTGAGCATAAATATAAAGGAACAAAAGGACTTTATGAATTAATTTTTAAAAACATACCACTAAGATATTCATCCAAAGATTTAAGTGTTTTTAAGGAAATTCTACAAAATACTAACGCTCATAAAAGAAACTACTTAAAGGATGCAATGATTAATCGTTCACGTGCAACAAAATATAACATTGTTATAAAAAAGTTGTTTCCTCCACGAAAATTGCCAACATTACGTACTGCACCAGCGGTGAGACAACCACTGAAAAGAAAATCTTTATCACTTATGGATTTATCACTTCTTGAACAACATGGTAAAAAGAGTAAAGGAGATACTTCAACATCTGGCAAAGGATTGATGAAAAATCTATACAATACGAATGTGATTTACTACAACGACATCAATAAATTGGTTGATAGAATGAGACTATTGCATGAAGCCATGGAAGCCGGTCATACAGGTTTAAATAATGAATGGGTAGCTCTGATTGACGAACTCAGGAATCGCGGCATAATCGTATAATTGTCCGCGGATATATAAGAGTTGCAGGCGTATAATGTGTCAGTTCTAACATGAGCGTCGACAAGTTCGGACGATACTCCGCGTTAGGAGTGCAAGTTGGAGAAAACAGAAAAAGAAGTGGATTACCGCAAACACCCGAAGGTGACTATAACATAAATAATAAACGTTTAAAGTTTGTTAAGGATCCAGAAGAAGATGGAGATGCAACAAATTTAAAAACAGTAAAGGAGGAAACATCTACAAGTTTAAAACTCGACAACAACCAACTGTATGATGCAAAATCTCACAGGGTTATTAATGTTGCAAAACCAGTCAACAATGGAGATGTTGTTAATAAAGGCTATTTTCTATCTGCGATGGAATACGCTTTACTGTTGGAAAAGACTAAAAGTAGAAAAAAGTACAATGCTTTAAATTATAAAATAACTAATGTAGCAGATCCAACCGAGGATACAGATACAATCAATAAGCGTTATTTGCATTCTGTAATACCAGAAAAGAAAAAAGATGGATTTTCCTTCTATAAATATACTATAAACGATATTGGATATCCTAAAGAAGAAAGTGATGGTGTTAATATTAAATACATTAAAGATAATTGTATTTTATATAATGGTGCTGTTATTGATTGTCATGGAAAAGTGTTGTCCAATCTGAAAGATGGTTCAACTCCATCGGATGCTGCTACTGTGAGACAAATGAATGAAAGCTTGAAGAAAGGAACATCCGCTTTTGTTAAACAAAATCAGGTGGTGTCAAAGAAAGGTGATGAGTTTGTGCAAGGAAGTGAAAAGTTTACCTTACTACAACTACAAAATAACAAGTGGGATGGAAAAAATAAAAGATTGTCAAATATAAGTTTAGGCACGGAAGAACATGATGCTGTTATTTTAACACAAGTGCCACAACTATCAGCTACTGGTGTTAACTTTATATGTGGAGGTAGACGATTAACCCATGTAAAATCTGGTAAAGATGATAATGATTGTGTTGTTGTGAAACAAACTATAGTTTTAGATAAAATAAATAACTTATATGATGGAAAAAATAGAAGAATATCTAACATATCAGCAGGAATAGCTCCGAATGATGTTGCTACTATTAATCAAGTTATAGCAACCTCTAATGACGATCCATCTGTGTATACATGTAATGGTAAACGTATCACAGATCTTGAGAATCCTACAGATTACAATGATGCTACTAATGTCGAGTATGTAATGAACCTTATGGGTAATGTAATTATAGACATGCACAATCATATGCTTAGTAAACCGAATCACGGTAAAATCCAAGATGATCAAAGAGAACAATGGATTAAAGATGCAATTATCAATAAGTATTAGTAAAACTCGTTAATATATAAGTATGGAATATATAAAAAGTGTTCATTATTATAAAGTATTTCATGGAGTGAAGACGCTCGTTATATAAAACGGCATAATGAAGACCTCATCGTTCAGTCGTCGTCAAGACGTTGGCAAGAAAGGACGTGGTATAACATCATCTGCATTATCCCTGCTCAGACGGATTCCAGTTGGTGCTGTTGTAAATCGAGCAACAGATGCTCTACCATACGAATTACATCTGCCCGGAGGTTATCAATATTGTGGACCTGGAACTAAGTTGGCAAAGCGTTTAGCAAGAGGAGATCCTGGAATTAATAAATTAGATCAAGCTTGCAAAGAACACGATATAGCATATTCAAAGTATAAAGATTCAACAAATAGATCAATAGCAGATAAAATTCTAGCGGAAAGAGCTTGGCAAAGAGTAAAATCAAGTGACGCAAGTATTGCAGAAAAAGCAGCGGCTTGGGCAGTAACTACAGCCATGAAGACGAAAGCTAAATTTGGTGCTGGAAGACGACGTCGCAGAGGAAGACCTGCAAAGAGAAGAGCTCCCAAAAGAGGTGGAAACATTAAGAAGAGACGTCGTAGAACTCGTAAAGCAACAGTAAAGAAAGCTTCTATTTGGTCAATGGTAAAAAACGGAGCAGGTTTATACCTAAGACCGTACCGTGTGTACTAAATAAGAAGAATCAATTGATAATTCCAAATAAAGCCTTAACAAATCATCAGTTAAATGATTATGTAAAATGTTTAAAAATACCATTTTTTCGAGGAGTGTTTATGAAAGATGCATTACCAACCAAAATATAGGAAAATGAAACTGGAATGGTAAATTTGGATTCCACCTATGGTCCAGGCACTCATTGGGTATGCTATAAAAAGCTCGGACAAACCGTTTACTACTTTGACAGTTTTGGCAATCTACCACCGCCGAAAGAACTGCAACATTATTTTCGAAACTCCAAAAACATTTTTTACAATTACAAAAGAGAACAACCTAACAATACTGAAATATGTGGGCATTTATGTTTGGAGTTTCTAGCGAAGAGTGTCAGTCAGCTTTAAGATGTCATCGTATACAGTGTCACTGAGTGGAAATTCATCCACATTGAAAAGTACGCTGTTCCCAGCATTGCGTCTATCCAAGGAAAGATTATGGGAAGCGGCATTACTTGATTTAACTACCTACAACTCAATTCCCAATGTTACGGAAGGAAAGAACAATTTACTACATTATTATGAAACTAAGGATGCTTCAGGAAAATACTCAGAATTGAAAATAATTACATTTCCTACTGGAGCTTATGAAATCGATGATATAAACCAATTACTACAAAAACAACTCGGAGAAGAAAATATCACCGTTAAAGGAAACAATAATACTTTAAAAGCAGAAATAACTTCAAAATATTATATCGATGTCAGCTTGAAAAACTCCATTGGCAGTTTACTTGGATTTACAGATACAAAAAAGAATATATTAACTCCTGGAACTACTCATTCAGGTGATACAACTGTTACAATATTGAAAGTCAATAGTATCGATGTAACGTGTAATATTATACACGGATCGTATAGAGAAGGAGTGAATCAGCATATTTTACATACATTTTATCCAACAGTGGCTCCTGGTTTTAAAATTGTTGAGAAGCCACAAAACTTGATATACCTACCGTTAAACACCAGTTTCATTTCAGACATCGTACTGAACATATTGGATCAAGACGGTGTTAGTGTTGACTTTAGAGGAGAAACGATAACTATACGGATACACATCAGAGCGGCAACATAAAGGTCAACATGGGATTATCATTTAAACCGCAACGGAAGAGTCGGGAGCTCAGTAGCTCCTCGACATTGGAAGAGTTAACATCGGACAACATTCGTTTTCTACAGAAGATTGGATTGAAACTTAACAACGATGGATATCCTGGATATATCTCAAGGACCGACATTCGACGAAACACTATGGGAGAAGGAATATCACACGCACAACCCTTACACTTCATCAAAATTAAACAATAACGATGAAATAAGGATTCCCATTCAACAACAAGATATTTACACATTGCCGTGTGAAAGTTATTTGTACATTGAAGGACGGGTATTAAAATTGGATGGAAAAACTGCTTCAACAGTTCCTTTTATAAATAACCCGATGGCATATCTTTTTGATGAAATAAGATATGAGATATCAGGGGTGACAGTTGATTCGACAAAAAAGGTTGGTATAACAACGACATTGAAAGGATTAACATCATTAACACCGCATGAGAAGAATTCAATAGTCACCGCCGGATGGGTTGCCCCTGATAAAGACACTATAACACCGGATTCCAATGGTCACTTTGATTTTCATGTACCCTTACGATTGCTTTTGGGATTCGCTGAAGATTACAAACGAATAATAATAAATGTCAAACAAGAATTGGTATTACTCAGATCTTCAACTAACAAGGACTTGATACTTGCAGACCCTGCAACTACGGAAGATAAACTGGAATGGCAACTACAATTGGATAAAGTTGTTTGGAGAGTACCTCATGTAAGATTGGCCGATGAACATAGAATCGTATTATTGAGAAAGTTAAAGTCTGACCGTGATATTGTGATGCCATTCCGAAGTTGGGAATTCCATGAATATCCTACACTACCTCAGACAGAACGACAAACATGGACCGTCAAGACATCAACTTATTTGGAACGGGCAAGGTACATAATACTTGGTTTTCAAACTAAGCGAAAAGATGTTATCACTGCAAATGCCGGTCAATTTGATCACTGTAAAATAAAGAATTGTAAAGTTTTCTTAAACTCACAATTCTTTCCGTATGACAATTTGAATGTCATGTTCAGCAAAAAACGTTTTTCCATTTTATACGATATGTATGCAAGATTTCAATCGTCATATTATGGAAAGACTAATACACCACTATTATCGCCTGACCAGTATTATTCCAAGGCTCCGATAATTGTAATCGATTGTTCAAAACAAAATGAATCGGTAAAATCATCAAGTGTGGATATAAAAATTGAAATGGAATTTGAACAACCAGTAGCGGATGGAACTTCAGCATACTGTCTAATTCTACATGATAAAATAGTTACTTACACACCGCTGACCGGAATTGTGAAGAATGTACTTTAAAAAGAATTAGTACAACGACTGCAGATTTTTGAGGTTAGAATTATCTGCTTCAATTTTTTGAGGTTAGAATTTCGTTTGTGAAAAACAAGTTGAAAACAAACATTTATGTGATTGTATAAATTTCAAGGATTTCACGAAAAACATAAAAGAGAGAAAATCATGAGTGGAAAGTTCATTTTATATTCGACCGTCGTATAGGAAACATCGTTCGCAAGATGAGTTCTACTAACGGAGAAGAAAATACACCTCTAATGGATGAGAATAGTTCAGATATAGAAAAACAAGTTGAACGAGAAATGGACGAGTTCCTCAAGTTTAACAAACATAAGAAGAGAGAAGAAGAAAAAGAAGAAGGAGAAGCTGAAAAAGAAGTAAAAAGAAAAAAGGTTGAAGTTAACATTACAACTAATATTTTAACAGAAGTATTTCTTCGGATTTTCTACCCCATTTCATCATGCATGACGAAAAGTATTTCAGTTGGAATTTTAAAATCATTGGATTATTCACCGATTGTTATTTTAAATCATGGAAATAAAATGGTTACATTCACTGAAACTTCTTGGGAATCATTTATGAAACATTTACATCTTTTGGAATGTTATTTGAGTAACAACACATTTGGAAGAAGAACAAGATTAAGTTTATTGGAATCAAATATTGAAGTTGATATAGTGAAACATCGTGGGGGACAAATGGTTCGCTTCAGAGATTTAACTAGACATGATGTAAAATTACATTTGACTAAAGAAGAATTTTACACTTTAAGTTGTACTACCGGTCCCGTCACCAGATATTTGAAACAACTAATATTTTCAAGTGCAATAATCAAAGACTATCTAATCGATACATTGGACAGACAACCTTTCGTTCCAATTCTATACGGTCCTGTGGATACTTCAAGATTCAAGATCCACTACTTGGATACCTCAAGAAGTGGATATGTGGAGACAATTGAACAACTATCACACCAACTTTAATATCGACGAAGAAGCGCAAGAAGTTAAAGAAGAACAATCGTGTTTGTAATACAAGTCAGTTGCTGACGAGACTTCATCATGGACAAACGGGTTTCGTTTTCTAATGCGCCACATATAATGGAAGTTAAAAAAGGTATAATTGAATTTCAAGCTTTTCGAGGAAATGATGGAAATTTTATTATAAAAGAATTAGTAATTTTGGATATGAACACATCTGTAGTTTATCATTACTTATTCAAACCTCCATTACCATTCAATAGATTAACAACTAAAGCGAAAGTTACAAACAAATGGTTGTACAAACATTTTCACAACTTAAGATGGGATGAAGGTTTTATTAATTATAACATGATGCCACACATTATGAATCATTACTGCAAAGAGTTCAAAACTATCTACACAAGAGGATTGGAAAAAGCTAATTGGATACAATCATTTACAAGCAACGAAGTGATAAATGCAATAATAGATAGAGATTTCCAATGCTATTTCAATGAACTTTGTATTTCATCAAAGAGTTTTAAACATCGAAGGTCACAGTGCGCTTTGAAGAATGCCTACCGCTTGAATAATTTCCTTCAACAGAATGGTGGGGGTAATGTCGGTAATAAAAGTGAGAGCGCTACCATGACGCAGCATGAGTATTACTCGAACCTCCGAAGAGACAACATCTCCGACGGACATTATTATTAACAAGAAGATTAACAATAACATCAAGATGGCATCACAGAACTTTCTTCAAAATTTGGTTGATCAATTCAACGCTCATTCAAAATCAACAATCTTACCGACGAAGAGATGTTCTGAACTAAAAGAAGAAAAACATTACATCATACATACAATCAAGAAGATGGACACTTCAGTTGGTGATGCTATTAATTGCACATTGAGCGAGGCGCCGTATACAGTTGGTGACGAACCGAAGTTTCAAATCTTCCTACCGAAACGGTTTGTACAACTTCTACAAAATGAAGATCTTCGAGTTATTCAACCTGGCGCACTCTATTTAGTTTCACACGGACCGAGTGGAAACAACTCAACTGAACTAACTATTCATGTAACACCTACTACTAACTAGTTTGTACATAACTTTGTAATTATATATGTTTGTAATGGTTTCTCAATAAAGATGATATAAAACAAAAAAAATAAAAGAAGCAACATATTGTTATGTCTTTGTACATAGCAATATGTTGCTTTTTTTAAAAATTCCACGGGATGACCTTGACCCAATTTTGTGTGATAATAAAAGTGAAAATCAACTTGTGAAATTCATCAGTCTACGACTACCTTTCGTACCGTACACATCTCGCTCTCTATAACTAAATACAAAACTTCAACATGTCCCTAAAGGTCAAGTGTGCATCTTACGATACCAACACCATTACGAGTTTTGAACAACTTGAAGATTTAACCAACGAAATGCGAGTTTTACTTACCGGTGGTTATCACTTAACTGTTGATGTTAGTGCTACTAATGTAAGGATGTTTACTAAAACAAAATACTGTGATGATGAAGTATTTCTTTCAACACAACCTACAACATCTTCATCACCGACTGGTCAACATAACATCAAGTTCCACAAGTATTACCAATGTTAAATAACTTTTAACAAATAAAACTAAGGAATCACGTGATCAATGTCAAGTTGATAAAAAGGGAATGATACTTGTATAACTAATCATTCGCTTCCCGACTCTCGCTGCGTCAACACCTAATTTTAAAGATGTTATACAGAATGATGATCGAACTTGATGGAAAAATCTATGGAAAAGATTACAACACCGTTGAACAAATGACTGAAGATTTAAATATATTAACTAAAGAAGGATATCAAGCTAAATTAATTTTAAAATTTCCTGAAGTACATCCACTATCGACTGAAGAACTTATCGCTATGGCTAAAGCGGAGAGAGAGAAAAAGGCTGAAGAAAACAAACAGAAACAGACAAAGTCTGAAGAAGATAAACAGAAATAAACTTCATAAGTATAAACATTCCTTACATTAGTAAGGTATAATTTTTTAAAACTTCGTTTGGATGACCTTGAAATTACCCCCACCACTTTTTGTAGTACATAAAACTGACTATTCAACACTGTACACTCTTATTCTTTCACTGGACTCAGCAGCGTCAACATGGAAGAACAAAAGTACAAGTACAAACCTCGTTACTGTTGTGAACAACAGTGTACAGATTTAGGACCAATGATGGTGGACGGGTTAGCTTGCACTAAATGTGAATTTTTTGGATCTTGTTACTGCAAGTGCAAAACAAAACAACTACCGCCACCGGAATTGCGAACTTTCAAATTTTACAAATCAAGATATTTTCATACATGCTGTCCTCAAAGATGTTTCAAATTTCATCCTCTCGATCTAGCTCATTGTCAACGCACCAAGTCTCATCAAGATGATTTTTGTACACATATGATAAAAAGATGTAAATACAGATCAGATTGGTATTCCGATCCTGTAGAACCATCGAATGTGTAATTTCAGTTTTACACTCTTTTTTAAAACTTCAATTGGATGACCTTGAGATTTCCCCCCACCATTGGTTTTTTGACTTCCCTCCACCATAAGTCTTTTAGATTTCCCCCACCATTAGTTTAAGTTTTGTATCTTATTGAATCCACCTTTGAATTATTTCACTTCCAACACTCTAACTAACAACATGGGATCGCCTTTCGTCAAGTTTCAACATATAATAACTGACAGAGAAGAATTGGAGGAAATATTTCAAAATTTGCTTTCTGTCATGGATAGATATCCTATGAGATGGATCAGACTTGATGTTCACTATTTACGTCCTCGTGATTCTTCATCATCGAGTGAAGATGAAACAACGACTACTACTTCAGCTAGGATATTTCAATTTTCTTCATCATCGAGTGAAGACGAAACAACGACTACTACTTCAGCTAAGATATTTGAATTGAAAGACGAAGAAGAGGAACTTAGCTATTTACTTAATAACAAGCTCATGCTCACCGACAAATAAGCGTCCTTCCTAAGCGCCGATCTTCATTCAATCACCGACTCTCGCACGATGAACAACTCTCCGTTGGCACGAATGAATTCTAGTTTCGAAGTAAATTCCAAAGAAGATTTACAAGAAATATTTAATACTTTACACGAAATTGTTAGTAAATTCAACACTGTTAAAATGAATCTGGAAATAACTTACGCCTGTCCTATTTGTGATAAGGTTGAAAGTTCTGATGAAGATTGTTTGCTGAATCTTACTCCACTTACACCTCTACAATCAGACACGACAACAAGTACGGAAGCAAATGGTGAGCAACCTCCTTCCCCCACCACTTCATTGTGATTCAACTTCCCCCACCACCTCTTTGTAATTCAACTTCCCCCCACCACTTCTTCGTTTAACTAACGTTCCTCGCTTTCACTTCTCATTCCGTCTCCAACATTTGAACTATCAACATCACTTGTTTCAAAATTTCAAACACCAAAAAACAACACTAATGATGGATATGATGGATGAAGTTTCCTTCGTCACAAGAATGGAAGAGGAAAAGATGAAAGAAGAAAAATTGAAATTGGAAATTAAACGTTTGCAATTAGAACGGGAAAACCAACTCGAGATATTACGTTTCTTCAAACTTGTCAAATACGTCATCTGGGGACTCTGCCTTTACCTCATCCTCGTCGTCGGCGTTTGCTTTTACAACTCCGTATTTCATCACAAAAATTTAACCTGTATTGCACATTGATTGTATTTGTTTTTGCACATTGATTGTATCTGTTTTTAAGAATAAAGTTCAAAACTTAAATCTACCTATCCCGCTATCACCGGGTAGTTCAACTCTCAGAACTATTTCCTGTGGTAGCCGGATAGGCTTTTTTAAAACTTACTCGGGATGACCTTGACATACTTTCCGTAACCCAATTATCAAGTTGAATTTCAGTTTTGAACTACCTTTTAATTTATGCATACCTCCCCTCATTTAATATACGACCGGAAGCTATGTGCCCCGGCACGTGGCTTCCGGGGCAGCTGACCTGTGCCAGAAGTGACCAAATCTAACTACTTATTTAAAAACTGATAATAAATGTACAATAAATTAGACAATTCATTTTCATAAAATGTTTTGAAATAATTGATTGCGTTTAGACACAAATTAAAGAACCCATTAATATATATTTTTATAAATAAATATGCCAAGTAATACACTAGACTAACAATTCAAATGTTTTTATAATTTACTCTCGAAATTTATATTACTTTCCTAAACAAATGTTAATTTTACCATTGAACAAGAAAATTCTGAATTAACAGGCTGTAATTCTTATGGGAATTGTTTTGAAGAAAACCGCTGTCAAGAAAACTTATACTCTTGAATAAATATAGCCCTTTTGTCGGTTAGTGCAACTGTCTTAAATGGCAAAGAAGTAGCACTAGCTCTACAAAACTAAAGTAGCTCAATAATTGATTGATGCATCTAACTACCTGTCTTATGTCTGCAGTAACTGACAAAATATATGATTTTGTAATCAGAACTTTTATGAAAACCAAAGAAATATGCTCCATTCCAATATTGTTCATTATGAATAATAAGCTCAATGTTAGACTACTGAAAGAGATTATAAGTTAGAAAGCTTAATATTGTTGTGGACTATGAAAATAAATTTTACAAATGCCTATTGACTGTATTATTTGCAGTTACCTAAAAGACTTGGCAAACCATTTTTTTAATCTGCCATTTATGTTAGATCCATAGGTTATCAAATATTTACGTTTAGGGCGAATACATTTAAA
Source organism: Neoaliturus tenellus (assembly GCA_030545055.2). Lineage (NCBI taxonomy): Eukaryota > Metazoa > Arthropoda > Insecta > Hemiptera > Cicadellidae > Neoaliturus > Neoaliturus tenellus. The sequence continues at coordinate 240,440,471 of CM061531.1, read as the reverse complement.
ATGAATAAGAATATGTTATTATGCATAAAGTTTTTTAATATTTTATTGTTTTGATTAATACTTTAATATCCTAAAACAGGGAAACTAATATAAACAAACAAAGACCAATAAACCTTCTAAATGCCATAAAATGTTAAGACATTTTTAATGACAGAAATTTGCATTAGCCATCTTTCTTCAATTCATACGAAATCTTATTTATATTTTCAGAATCTAAAACCACTATTGTCTAGCTTTGTTGATATAACATTATTAATGATGAGTGTATGTAAATAAATTTATTTTTACTTAAGTTTGATAAAAAATATAATAATAAATTAAATAGATATAATTGTATAAAATAGAAGTAGGATTTAAAAAATGAACACTATGATTTGGAGAACCAGGTTTATTGCTCTGTTAAACATACTTACACACAGAAATAATACCTACGAACCATAAAACAAAACAAATTGCCTATGCATCAATAAAACATGAGTAAAAATGGTTAATTACACAATTTTATAATGTTCTCAGTAACACATTAGGTTACATTAATTAAGCAGTAAAATCTAAGACTTTTATAAAACAATTTAAAAAAGACTCATATAAAAACAATCCTTTTTAAGTTCATAAAAAAAAAATAATAATAAATTAAGGTTATTAAGGTTAAGGTAGTTCTCCTCTTCTCCAGCAAAATCGTGCATACGACAATTTTTCTCAATTAAATACTGTGATGAGTTGTTAAAGGCTGGCATAACACTATCATAATTTGAACGAGTGAAAAATCGAAGGCCCTTCAAATTATTAATTAGATAGATTAAACAATAAAATGTTTGGGTACCGGTAATAAAAGTAGGTATCTGTTAGAAAAAGTTTTATATCTAAAAAATTGAGCTCAAATAAAAAAATATATAAAAATTATATAAGCATGAACCATTTTGTTCCTGATAGAACAAAATTAATTTCATAATTAATGACATTTTCATAATTCCTATTATATTTAGTCATTAGATTTATATTATTAATAGATTAATATGGACAAAAAACTTAAATGGTTGGTTTATGACGCCAATGGATTAATTATTAATAATAATGAGTACAGAATTATTACAACTAACTATAAGTAAAAGTCTTATAAAAGTTTTGATAATCCAAGTGTGGTCCTAAAAATTCTAATCCATCGACCATCGTACTGTAATATAAAAATATGGAAAAATGTCTTACATGATATATGTAGTCTACATCTAACATAATATAGATACATCATACATCTATGTAGGCCTACACATACAAAGATTCCATCATGTCAACCGGTCACATCCATGATCCATGTTCCGATCCATGATGAAGTGGTATCAACAACAATCACATTCACTGTATAACTTTGAATCACAACAAAACAGAATAGCTAACAGAACATTACGACAAACTAGGCACTGTACAAAATTATTAACTCGAGGAATACTCTTGGTTAAATTAAACTGAAACGAACGCGAACGCTACCGACTAGCGAACGGGGGAACGAGAAACGACCAGTACACATCACTGCACCACTGGTGAAACTACTGAGGTCCACCCCGGAGAAGAATTCCGAAATGAATACACCAGGTGGAATTAGTTTGACTATAATGCTTCCCGCCAGAAGGACTCTTTAGCTCAGATATAGCTCTGTTAGTATCCGACATAAGATATCCATTACAAATCATTAAAATCAAGTTAAGATATAACTATAACTAACTTGTAGAGTTCACAGGGTTTGTTGCATACATAACGTATGTTTGTTACTTACTTTTACCACATAACTGTTAAAGAAATACTAGTTATATTTTGAGGATGTATATATGAAAATAAATACAACTATATGCAAATTAGTAACAAAATTAGTTGTGGTATGAGATATTTCGTGTTTCCTTTGTTGGTATCTAATAAATTAGATCCAGCTAATTATTAATATTTAACAACAAATTAAAAGAATGGGAAGTAAAGGCACTATAACTATAACAGTTCATGCTATCCCTATGAATTTAATATTTATTCCAGGAAAACTAAACGGCACACGTGTTGTTACAAATGTATTAGCCTATATTAATTTGCTATACAGTATAACTTTTTAAACTTGAAAATCTTATGCGTTGTCGTGTACCTTAATTGTATTTAATTATTACTCCCACAAGTTCAATAATACCACAAATATTAAAAATTAGTAAGATGTGTATGATGATAATAATAAATAAATCATGAACAATTAACTATATGCAATTCTTTAGTAGCTTTAAGTCGTCCCAAAGAGATATTGCGTATTTTATATTAAATAGTAAATAGTAGTTTTATATTTGCGTAGTAAATTAAATTAAACTTATAATATTTGGTTAATATTTGGCTTAATGTAAAAAATGGTTGGTGCAATAAAACAGTCAGATCAATAACTAGATGTGTGACGTGTATAATTTATTTGAATATGCTCGAAAAACCTGTTATAAAAACACTATTAGTAATGATTTTAAAAGTTTTTTTCCTGTGGTTTAGTCAATGTATTTAAAATAAGTTAACCTTTTGTTCTTTATTAGCTTTCAATAATATAATATGCTTTTAAAATGCTAAAGAAGTATTGCTAAACGCCAAGATAGTGTTATGTCTATTGTATGATATGTCTTATGTGTAATGCGTATCCAGTGTTATGTCTTCCTCAGTTAAAAAGTATTTTTTTACAAAAAACATTTAATTTGTAAATTTCAGATACTTGTTTAAATGTGGCAGATAATTATTTTGATAATGAAGGTTATAATATTACTGAAATAGATCTAAAGTATGATTTGATCAGTTATACGTCTACACAGATATTTAGTATCGGAAGTACACGTTTAATGGGGGCTATAGACAAAGCTTATATCTAGAACCAACTTAGTGCACCCAAGGCTGTGACGTCATACATTCAGATATAAGCCGTATTTTTAAGGCAGTCAAAGTTATAGGCTCGGAGAACACAACTAATACGACTTCTCGACACAAGCCAATGGCTAAAAGGCTTATGTCTGATACAAAAAGTGTCAGTGTTTGCAAAGGATAATGTTAATATTAGCTTCTGATAATCACATCTGAATCGCTCATTAAATTGTGACAACACTCAAAATCTGTCTCATTAGATTTACTTTTAACTGGTTTACATATTAGGATGAAAGTGATTTTTCTCAGTGTACCTATATTAGCCAGATAAAGCTAGTAAGGAGATAAAAGGTTTATACTTTTAACAAAGTCTTGTTTATTAAGAAGATTGTCAAGCTATCTTAAAATATTAATTCATTGTAAAATAGAATTAAAATGAAATGTATTAAATTGTTTACGTTGAATAAACAAATTAATGTTTAAATTTGTTTGCAGACCAAACGAAGTCGAAAAACTAGTTTTTGTTTAAGATGAAATTCGGGCCCCCACCTTTAATATCAGCTATAGTAATCACTACTTTTACATAAGTAGAAGATCAGCATTAACCAAGCACCCTTTACTTTCGGTTCTGGTGGCTATTTGAACCTTAAAAATTTCAGGTTAAATATGTATCTATAACACAAGTCCGTACGTAATGTGCAAAAGCAGAGAATTTGGCGTCTATAAAAGTAAAACATATATTTTAAAAGACAAATTTGTCAGATGTCTAGGTTGTATATGATACAGTTTTTTTATTCTTTTTTATTTATTTTTTTTTTAAGTGTAACGTAATTTACAAGTAAACAATAAATTGACACGTTGGTATCTTCGCACTGTGTGAAGACTTACAATTATTTTTTTTCCCTAGTAATTTTTAAGTTATGACTTACTAATCCAAATAAAGTACGAGAAAACCTATCAAATTATACGTATCAAAATTCATGGCTTTTAAACGGCATAGGTTTGTATATAATAAATTTCTTTGTAATAAAATAAGGATGATTTTATTAATTTATTAATTAAATGAAATCTCATGTTACATGGAAATTTTCCATTATTTATGTGTCTAGAATAAAACTCAAATAACATTATAATGTATCAAAATATGCATCGTATAAATAAATCAAATAATACAATCTAAAAATAAATAAAAATTTGACTTGTCAGTTTTGCCTAGATTAATGAAAAATGCACAGATGTGGTGAAAGTGTGGATCTGCTCTGTATTCTAGTCACGGATTTCTCAGAATCGCAGGCTTGATCCCTTCAAATTCGCACCAAGTTTGCAAACGACTTGCACGACTCTCATAGCTAATACGGTATTCAAAAAAAAAATCTATAAATTATTAAATTACATTAAATGAGTGAAAGTTGATGATTAAACCAATTCTCTATACTATCATCAATATCATCCAATATTATTTTAACATAATAAAAGCATGTTCAGATACCCTGGTAATATCTAGGTTGGATCTGTACTTAAAGATCGTCACTTGTTTCTTAAAAAAAGACTTGAAAAATACGATTGCCTCAATGTAACGAAATATATTTTTATTCTTAAAATCAAATAATTAAATGCATTATAAAATATATGAAATCAAACAATATATATTCAATGAAAAAATTAGTTTTATTTCAAATATTTCTAATGATTAAGTTGATGATAAAACTAAACACAAATTGAAACCAAATTTGATCCTGCATAGTATTGAATTAAGTTTAAACCCCTTGATGCATCACGTAGCTTACCATTTAAAACTTTTTATGAATTATTAATCCAGTGAGTAGTGGCAAAGTAGGGCTGCTGGCTCAGGTCAATGACCCCTGAGGAATGCTGACGTCACCAAGGTCACTGACGTCACGAATGACGTCATCGGTGACGTCATCGATGACGTCATTTCTATGACGTCATAGGTATGACGTAATAGAAATGACGTCATGACGACATCATCAACGCTGACGTCACCATAATGACGTCATTGACGTAATTAAGGTCAAGGTCACGTGGAAAGACAAAAAAAATTTTTCTTTGCACTCTTGTGGTTCCTCGTATTCGGCTGTGGAGTGAAAATCCACGAGAAACCACAAAAGTGCAAAGAAAAAATTATTTTCCCAGCGACCAGACCGAAAAACCTACCAAATGTGACGTAAGGCATTCCTCAGAGGCCATTGACCTGAACCCTAGCAACCCCACTCTTAAAACTAAAAAAATAAATAATTTTTATTTCCACTTACCCACTGGAGAAACCCGAAGCCCAACTGGAAACAAAATTGCGAACAGCCGACGGTGGTGGTGTCATCACCGCGCGGGAGCCGGACGCCGACTGACCGGACAGCACCGCGCCGTCCGGGTACCAGACCGCGTGGTGGGGGTAAAGTGGTCAGATGCGAAAAAATAAAAAAAATTATTTTTTTTCCAACAACTCATTCGAGTTTGTACTTGTTGGAAACATTATGAAAAAAAAATAATATTATTTTTTCTCAGATGAACTTGGGACTTGTAAAATTTTGAGCTATATGAAAAAAAAAAATTTTTTTTCTAATTGTTTTCTTAGGTGACCTTGGGACTTGTAAAATTTTGAACCATATGAAAATAAAAAAAAAAAATAATTTTTTTTTGCGATTTTTAGTTTCGCTTAAAACTTGTGAAATATGTAAGTTTTAGCCAAATATTTCATTTAGAACTCCAGTTATGTAAATTGAGCGGAAAAAGTGTGATGTGCACACTGCAAGAGTTGAATAGCGACTGACCAAGTCGCTCCATGCATCCTAGGTACCCAGTTATGTGGTGGGGGTTAAGTGATCAGATTGAAGAAAAAAAAAATTTTTATTCTTCATCCATATTCTTCAACATGTTGAAACCTGTTCAAGGTCAACCATTTGAAGTTTTAAAAAAAATTTAAATTTTTTATTTACAAAAATCCGCCTTCATCCTCATATGCGCTGGATGGACTTGTGCTTGTTGTTGTTGAAGTGCTACTTTCACAGCAACAAGTTTCTTCTTCTGTATTGTGGACCACTCCTTCGGGTATATCCATACTGTCGATGGTTGGACAGTCGTATTCCAAATCCATTTTAATTACCATCCCTGGATGTTGAAGTAATAACATGTGCAGTTTTTGATAAATGTCTTTGAGGTGTTCAAGGCTGTCAACAAGTAATTCCCACTTCATTGTATCGTGTAACCGCTAGCGTAGCTGAGCTGGAAATGAAGTCAGACTTGCATGTAGGATTGCTCTTTTGGAATCGTGGTGGTGGTGGGGGTTGGGTTGCTTAGAGGAAATTTTTTTCTGTTTCATGAGACAACCAGACAGGTTGAGACATGTTCAAGGTCAACCATTTGGAGTTTTAAAAAAGAAAATTTTATTTAAAGAGTAGCGTTGAAAACTGGCAAGTTGGCTCCCTTGTCAGCACACTCCGTGCACCTTAGACAGTATATGACTGCGTAGACCAAGTAGACGAAGACTGCAATGAGTAAGGCCAGAAGCATGACAAGATCCAATTTTAAAATTTTTTGTGTTAGGATGGTATCCTTCCTGATCTGCCTTTCTTCAATTCTCCTTTCCATCAACTCCACTAGATCCAAATGCTGGCATCTCCTTCTCTGTCCTCCTGCTACATCAGCCTCATATATTGGTGGTGGGACATCCATGTTTGCAGCTTGAAAGATCAAGATGTAATGAAACACATTGGTGTTGTTTCTCAGGTCTCCAAGAGGAAAAATGGTGGGAGAAGTTTCAAGGTTAACCATTAGGAAATAAAAAAAATGTTTAAATTTGTGGTTACGTTTACACCTGTACATGTTAGAACCTGTTCAAGGTCATCCAATTTGTGTTTTAAAAAATCCTATCTTGCTACAAAACTGTAGCAAGATAGGTTTTTTTATTTTTTTATTCTTTTATTACAATACAATAATAAGCATATTGAAGTAAAGTAAGGAAACAAAATATAAATATTAGTCAGGAGAAATATTCCAAGTTTGGACTGGCTTGAGTCTTCATGGACGATCTGGAGGAGTAGGCCGAGGAAGTTGATGATGATGGTGACCTTGGCGGCTCGTCATCCCTGAAGCCATGGGTGCATTTTGTGTTGCATGCAAAAATTTGCATGTTTAGTCGGTATCCCTGTTCGATTAGTGATTTAAATTCTTCAACAATTTCGTTTAATTCTTGCAGATTTCTTACAAATACTTCTTCATAATTTGCGCATTTTACAGTGAGAGCCATCTTGATGTTTTCCGTGTGATGTCCAAAGGCGGAATGAATATTAGCATGGTTGTTTGAAGGTAGTATGAAATAGTGGTGGGGGAAGGACTTTATATGCTGTCTGATGGGAGGTGGTTAAATTTTTTCCAACTAAACATATTGATTGAACAAATTGTGCAAAGTTCTTTGGGTGTTTCGTAACTCATAACTGGAGCTACATGGCCTAATTGTAAACATCCATCATCTTGTAGGAATTGTGCTGGGTTAGATACAGCAGCCCTTCCACAATTTTGACAAAATTTTGTACCATCACCAAACTTGTACCACCCAAAAGTGTTGTAACCTCTGTTGTCTAGCTTGTACTGTTTGATAAAAATTTTAATTTGCTGAGGAGCGTTGGAACGTAAAGTATGGCTAAATAGCTGTTGATCTTGAATAATTTTTCTTACACAAAGCTCAAATAGGGTGCTCATGGTTTGACAGTTGAAATTAAACTGGACTTCTTTGCAGTCTGTATGCTGGTAACCCAAAATGGTGGGGGAAAACACACACACACACACACACACACACACACACACACACACACACACACACACACACACACACACACACACACACATACACACATTGCTGTTTGAAAAATATTTTTATTTTGTTTAATTTATGCAAAGGTCAAAGGTCAAGGTCACCCCAGAGCTTTTTAAAAAAAAGGCAACATATCAATATGTGAAACCTTTTGTTATTTGTTTCACATATTGATATATTGCCCTTTTTATTTTTTTATTTTTTTTGTTTTTTTTTTTTTTGGTAATGTTTATTTAATACAGTACAAACAAGATTACATGAGAAAAATTATATAGTGAATACAAACAGATACAAGAAAAATTTAAATTTTATTTAACACTGCTGCTTCTCGGCCATGTGGATGGTCAGCTCGGTGGAGTTGCTGCCGCTGGATCCGTGGGACACCAAGTAGAGGCATCCCGGTTGAATGGAGTGCAGGTCTTCGTTTTGTAGCAGATGGACGAATCTTTTTGGCAAATAAATTTGAAATTTTGCTTCATCCCCCGGTGTATATGGAGCTTCGCTCAAGCTGCAGCAGATTGCCTCGCCGACTGTAGTTTCCATCTTCTTCATAGCATGTATGATGTAATGTTTTTCATCTTTCAGCTCTGAACATTTTTTTACCGGCAAAATTGTAGACTTGGAGTGGGCGTTGAATTGTTCCACCAAAGACTGCAGAAACTGGTTGGATGCCATGGTTGTTCTAGAGGTCCTCGCTGTCTTCTAGCTCTGAGATGTTGTCGTCTCGGAGTCTCGAGTAATACTCGTGCCAAGTCTCGGTCTGCTCCTCGCTTTTATAATCGACGTTACCCCCACCACCACCACCGATTTCTCCATCTTGCAGGTAAGTAGCTAATTTTAAAGCGTTTTTTAATGCACAGTGCCTGTCCCTTTCATGTTCTACGCTTTGTGTGCAAATACAAACGTTTTCAGAAATAAATTTAAAATTATTATCAATTTGCACGTCTTTGACTGGATTTGATGTATATTGTTCTATCCATCTTTTCTTTTCAAGTCCCTTTGTGTAAATATTAGTAAATTTATTTGAAAATTGATGCATAATATGATACAAGTCAGAATAACTGGTAAAACCGTCATACCAATCGATGTGATGAAAATATTTCCAAGTCCATCGGTTTGTTGTTGCGGCTTTGGTGGTTAGTGAAGAAAAAGAGCATGGTGGTTTGAATAAAAATGTATAAGGAATATTTTTATCTATATCATAAAATACTAGTTCTTTAATAATGAACCGATCATCGTTACCACGAAACGCCTGAAATTCAATAATACCCGGTTTGGACTTGATTTCTTCTTCCATGTCCATTTGAAAGGTCACCAGTCTATCCATCACGGTGTCGGAAGGTCAACTGTTTTCCACACCACGGTAGGCACGTATTTATGCCAGGCCGTACAGTTAAAGGCGCGTTGGTGTATATTTAACGTGGGCACCATCCCCGGTAGGCCTAACCCCACAAACTTTTGAATTTTTTATTGAAAATTTGCCAATTCAAGTGTAAAGTGTTGTGAAAAATGTTAAAAATTTATTTAACTTTCCATCTGGTCATTTTTGTTGTAGTCATTTTCATCACTTTGATCCTTTTCATCACTAAAATGTGTTTCTTCATCCGATTTTACAAAATTATTTTTTTCTTGCACATATTGTTCCAATTGTCTCCACATTTGAACTTCATGAGGAATTCTGTTGAATATTGAAGTGTCCACAGGTCCATACAAAATTGGTGCGTCCGGTTGTTTGTCCAAAGTGTCTGTTAAATAATCTTTAATAATTGAACTGGAAAATACTAGTTGTCTTAAATATCTTGTTATGGGTTCCGTTGCACATGTCAAAATAAAAAATTCTTCTCTGTTAAGTTGAATTTTTATGTCATGTTTGGTTGTATCTCTGAATCTCATTTGATGTTCACCTCGGTGTTTAATAATATCAATTTCCAAGTCTGAATCCAATAGTCCTACTTTTGTTTTTCTGCCAAACATGTTGCTATTAAAGTAACATTCCAATAAATGGAGGTGTTTCATAAAAGATTCCCAAGCATTGGCTGTAAACAAAATCATTTTTGTTCCGTGAGTTAAAATTACTGTAGGTGAATAGTCGGTTGATTTCATTACTCCAATTAAAACACTTTTATCCAAACTTGAAGAGATTGGATAAAAAATTCTTAAAAATACTTCCATCAAAATATTTGGTGAAATATTTTCTTCCACATTTCTTTTCCTCTTGGACAAATATTTTTTCTTTTTACCTTTTTCTTCTTCTTGATCTGCACCGTGTTGCTGTCCATTCATGTCCAAAAATTCTGAAATTTCTTTTTCTATATCGCATTCGGTTGTACCACTTGTAGAAGCCATATTGAAGATGATGCTACCCATACGATGTCAGGCAACAAACTGATCAGGAGCGACCTGCGCGCTCCCCTTTTATAATCGCGCCCGTGATTGAAATTTTACAAAAACGAGTTTTTATAAAACATTTTTAACAATTCCTGTCAAAGGTGTGTAAGTGACAATTTTATCATGTAAAATTAAACAATATGCAGTTGTATTTGCAGGTATAGGATCGTTGAATTCCATTTCTATCTTTATGTCAACACTTGATGATTTTACTGATTCATTTTGTTTAGAACAATCAATTACAACTATTGTGTAACCATCTAAGTATTCTTCTGGTGATAATAAAGGTGTATTTGTTTTACCGTAATATGAATTTTGGAATCTCGCATACATATCGTATAATATACTGTACTTTTTATTAGCGAATGACACATTTAAATTGTCGTAGGGGAAAAACTGTGAATTCAAATAAACTTTAATATTTTTTAAGTTGCAATGATCAAATTTGCCTGCATGTTTTGTGATACTGTCTCTCCTACCTGTTTGTAAACCAAATATAATATACCTGGCTCGTTCTACGTAATTAGATGTTTTAACAGTCCAAGTGTGTCGATCCGTAGCAGGTAAACTGGGATGTTCATGGAATTCCCAACTTCTAAAAGGAATTACAATATCACGATCAGCCTTTAATTTCCTTAATAGTAGCATTCTATGCTCGTCAGCTAATTTAACATGTGGAACTCTCCATACAATTTTGTCTAATGTTAATTTCCATTCTAAAGTTGCATCTGTTGTACCGTCTGGAGCTTTAATAATGTCTTTATCGTTAGAAGATCTCAACAAAACTAATTCTTGTTTAACATTTAATATTATTTTTCTATAATCTTCAGCAAATCCAAGCAACAAACGTAATGGAATATGAAAATCAAAATATCCCTTTGTATTCGGAGTGATTATGTCATGTTCAGGTAAAACCCATCCGGCCGGTTGAAGTAAATTGGTTTCATTAGGTGATATAGATGTTACCCCCTTTAAAGTTGTTGCAATACCTACTTTTTTAGTGGAATCAACTGTTACACCTGATATTTCATATCTAATTTCATCAAACAGGAAAGCCATAGGATTATTTATAAATGGAACTGTTGTACCAGTAGTAGTACCGTCCTTTTTTGTTACTTTTCCTTCGATATACAAGTAACTTTCACATGGTAGTGTGTAAATGTCCTGATGTTGTATAGGAATACGAATTTCGTCGTTATTGTTCAATTTTGATGAAGTGTAAGGGTTGTGGGTGTGATATTCTTTTTCCCATAGGGTTTCGTCGAATGTCGGACCCTGCGCTATATCCAGTATATCCATAATCGGTTAATTTTAAACCAATCTTTTCTAAGAAACGAATGTTTTCGCGTGTTAACTCCTCCACAGCTGAAGAGCTACTAATGCGGTTTCCCGTAGGTTGTCCACTTTTAAATGATAAACCCATGATTTTTGTATTAAAGTGTCGATTTTAAATGTAATCTAACTGTAATTGGCTCTTCTCGGAAATCTATCAAGTTACCGTCTTGATCCAATACGTTCAACACGATGTCTGAAATGAAAGTGGTGTTCAACGGCAGATATACTAGGTTTTGTGGCTTTTCAACTATTTTAAATCCTGGAGGTACACTTGGGTAAAAAGTATGTATTATATGAGTATTTGCTCCATCTCTGTAAGCTCCCTGTATAATGTTACAAGTTATATCTATACTATTGACTTTTAGTATAGTTACAGTTTGTTTACCGGAATGTGTTTGATTTGGTTCTAAAATTGGCCCATCTTTGGGAAATCCTAACAATTCACCGATTGAGTGTTCCTGAGTAAAATCTATGTAATATTTGGAGTTAATTTCAGCTTTCATCGTATTGTTATTACCTTTTAATGTTATATTGTCTTTTCCCATTTTATTTTGCAAAAATTCATTAATATGATCAATTTCATAAGAACCTGTGGGTAAACTGCAAACTTCTAAGTCTGTAAACTTTCCACTGGCATCTTTTCCTTTATAGTAATGCAATAAGTTATTTTTATCTTCCGTAACATTGGGAATAGAGTTGTAAGTTGTAAAATCCAACAGTGCCGCTTCCCAAAATCTTCCTTTTTGCAAGCGTAACGCTGGAAAAAGGATACTTCGTAAAGTGGACGATTTTCCTGTTAATGATACCGTATAGGAAGACATCTCAATTGTGACTGATACTTTTAGCTAGGAATTCCAAACATAAATGGCCGCATATTAAAGTGTTATCAGGTTGTTCTCTTTTATAGTTGTAATATATGTTTTTAGCAGATTTAAAGTAATGCTCAAGTTCTTTAGGTGGTGGTAAATTGCCGAAACTATCAAAGTAATATATATTTTCACCTAATTTCTTATAACAAACCCAATGAGTGCCAGGACCTTCAGAATTGTCTAAATTTACAATACCGGTTTCGTTTTTCCACATTTTAACTGGTAAATCATCTTTCATAAAGACACCGCGAAAAAATGGTATTTTTAAACATGAAATGTATTTAAATAATTCAATATTTGTTAATGCTTTATGTGGTATTACTAATTGATTTCTTTTATTTAATATGCACGATACGGTCTTAGGTATAGACCTGCCCCGTTTTTTACCATTGACCATACTGTTGGTTTTTTGCTACCCTTTCTGGTGGAACGTCGTTTTCTTCTAATATTCCCTCCATGTTTCGTCTTTGCCGATCTCCTTTTCACTCTTCTCCTCCTTTTTCCACCTCCTACTGCTGTTTTAGCCTTCATACCTGCTGTTACCGCTAAAGCTGCTGCTTTCTCTGCAATACTAGCGTCACTAGACTTTACTCGTTGCCAAGCTATATCCGCGAGCTTTTTATCAGCTATTGATCTATTTTTTGTATCGCTAAATGTGGAATATGCTATATCGTGTTCTTTACAAGCCTGATCTAACTTATTTATGCCTAGATCACCTCTTTCCAGTCGTTTTTTCAATTTAGTTCCTGGTCCGCAATACTGATAACCTCCCGGTATGTGAAATTCGTATGGTAAAGCGTCTATTGCTCTATTTACAACAGATCCTACTGGAATTCGATTTAAAGCTTTACTTAACAGAGAAACCGCTGTGGATGTGATACCACCTCCTTTCCGTATAGTGTCTCGATATGGACTGGTGTAATGAAACGTCATGATTGTCTTTTATATTCGAAAAGCGTAACCTATGTGTTACCTCTATGACAGGTTGCACATAAATGAAGTCATTTATTGAGTTATTTAATTAAATATCAATATCACCCCAATCTGATGATCTAAACTTTTGCGTATTAGGGTTAATAAAGTATTTATTATAAATTTCTCGTTTAATATAATCACCTCTCGCGGATTCAGCATAAGTATTATGACCCGATTTTCCTTGAAGAATATCTGGTGTAAAATGATTGTGTAAATCAAATATCGCATTACCTAAAACTTTTACAAGAAAATTAACAGTGACAGCATTATCTACATGTTCAGGGTCTTTAAGGTTTGTTATACGTTTATTATTACAATTATACACTTTACTATCCTTCAATGATGTTGCAATGGTCTGTCCTACAGTTGCAGCATCATTTGCTTCTCTTCCTTGTGCCAAGTCTTTTATCACTCTATTATTACATGTAAACCATCTAAAATAATGATCTGGATCTAGATGTACGGTTTGTGATAAAGCAGCTGCATCATGTTTATCATAACCCCATCCCATATTTGATAACTTTTTATCCATGCAATCCCAAGCATTATTTTTGTATGTTAATAAATTAAATTTTTCATTACCTTGAACAAATTCATCCCCTTGCTTCGATACTACTTGATCTTGTTTTACAAAAGAGGTTGTTTCTTGTTTTAAGGTTTCCATCATTTGACCCACTGTTGCACCATCTGATGGTGCCGAACCATCTTTAACATTTGCTAAACAATTACCAAAACAATCTATAACCCCTACATCACGTATGATACAATGATCTTTAATATATTTTAGATTTACAGCATCGTTTTCAGTTTTTGGATAACCTATATCGTTAATAACAAATTTATAAAAAGAAAATCCATCTTTTGTCTTTTCAGGTATCAAGGAATGTAAATAGCGTCTATTTACGCTGTCTTTTGCATCTTTAGGGTCATCTACGTTGGATATACGTTTATTGTTAGCACTATACGTTTTCCCATTGAATTTTAACGTATTTTTTAATTCAGATGATAAATAACCTTTGTTTATTGCATCACCGTTTTGATTTGGTTTACCAACGTTGATAATTCTATGATCTTCTGCGTCATATGTGTTATTTTGTAGTCTTAATGTTGGCGATATCTTTTCCTTTAATATTTTTAAGTTTATTGCATCGTTTTCGTCTGTGGGATCTTTTATGTTTTTTAACCTTTTATTACTAATATCATAATCTCCTTCAGGTGTTTGTGGTAAACCAGCACCTCTTTTTAAGTTATTCGCGTAATATAATCCATCCGAGGAATACCGTCCGAACTTGTCGACACTCATGGTGCAACTGAATAGCATTTTAGGGAGTAACGCATTTTTATGAGATTACCCCTCGGTTTCTAAGTTCATCCACTAAAGCCACCCATTCGTTTTCCAATCCAGTATGACCCGCCTCTTTGGCTTCATGTATTAGTTTCATTCTATCCACCAATTTATTGATATTATTGTAATAAATTACGTTTGTATTGTATAGTTTCTTCATCAATCCTTTACCGGTGACTGATTTGCTTCTTTTTCTCGGTTCTGGAGAACTTAAATCTAAAGTAGATGCTACTAATCTTCTTTTTACAGGTTTTCTTCTTATAATCGGTATTAATTTGGAAACAAAATCTTTATATTTTACAGATTTATTTCTATATATGGGTGCTTCAGGTAAATAATTTCTTTTATATGCATTAGTTTGATCTAAAATTTTGCTATACACTTCCAAATCATCATCTTTTACCAATGCTTTTAAAGGTTTATTTTCAAATAATAATTCAAATAGCCCCCTTGTTCCCTTATATATTTGATCACCTATGTGAATATTATCATGTTCATCGACATCTAATTTGCTATTACCAATCATTACACCTTCTTTGGACATTCTTGCTCCATAACTGTGGTATTTTTTAGTAGAATCAGTTCCAATTAACAGTTTTAACAAGTATTTCCTTCCTAACGGTCCTTTTGTATGAATAGTTTCACCCAATAAGCTTATGTTTGATGGTTCTCCTTCTGTTTTTTCTTCTTCACTTGCTATAGATACCACTTCTTCTTCACTACCAGCATATACATCTTCTCTTTCTGCCGTTGTATCACTAAATATGGAGGCTTCCGGGTCCTCATCGCTAATATCTTATGATATTACACTTTCCCTTTCATATTCTGTTATTGGAGCAATAATATCACCTTGAAAAGAAGGTTTAGTCAATTTTTTGTTCAATTGTTTCAAAGGCTCTGTAATAGGTTTAAAAGTAGATTCGAGAAATTTCTCCCTTTCGCTGATACCTAACTTTAACGCTCTGTTTTTAGCCCGAATAGAATCACTAAGTGATTTAATTTCCTTTACTAACTTTTCTTGGTTAACCATGTTTGTAGCAAGACGTGCTGTACAAGAATGATTGTGTGATATAATGGTTAGTGAATTAATATAAATTTATCAAAACCGATCCTGTATCGGCCGTTATTTAGTGGTTGTTCCTTCATAATTGTTAAAAATCCATAATTTTCAGCCCAAGCCTTACCACATATGTCTTTAAACCGTTCATATGACATATCCGCATTGACATGATCGTAATATATGTGTTTTAAGTTAGTTTCATCCTGTTTGAATACAATTAACACATTTGCGTTGTCTCTTATCAGTTGTTTTGGTATTTTACTATAAGTCTGACCTATGTAAATGCTATCTATATTGTTATGTCGCCCCATAGCGAAATAACTCCTGATAGTGTTTTGGTTTTCACAGGATACATCATCAAATATAAAAACTGAAAATGGTTTAGCTTCATGCGGTTGCATTACGCTTTCACTTGCATCAAACTTGTAATATTTCACTTCTGGCACATTATTAAATATTTTTTCTAATAATTGGTATTTGGGTTGTTGTAATGATTTGGAAAAGACATACAAGTTATTGAAACGCAATCCTTTTGGGTTTGTAATCAAATTGAATACTACATTTGTTTTACCACAATTTGATGGACCGGTTACAAGACAACGCACCGTGTTTGGTAATAAAACACCATGTTTGCCACTGTTTAATTCTGAATTGTCCACCGTGAGTTCATCAATATTATTAATAGGAAAACTATCCTTTTGCGGTATTATCTCCATCCTTTGTAAAGGTTCAACCTAAAATGATGCTCCATCATTATATAAGATCTTTTTTAGGTATCCAAGAATCTTCACTCTTATTAAATCCTAACCATCGCACTTTAACTTTATCTTTTTTCCGTTGTAACACCTTTTCAACGAGATATACATCACCTACTGTGGATTTTAACATTTCATGTCCATAAAACCCTCCTTCGAGCAATTGTCCTTTATTATCTTTTAAAATGTAAGTTTCCGGTACTGTAGGTTGCACCTTAAATACGGTAAAAACCTCATTTGTCCAATTAGGCAGATATCTTTTACTGAATACACCTTTGTATTTGCTTATTCGCACTTTATCACCAACATTAAACACTTTAGGCTTTAGTTTTTCAACTTTTGGTTTAGTATTCATTTTTATACGTTTTAATACAAGTTTTTCATTTTTACTAGTCACTTGGTTCGGTTTCATACCAATTGTTCTATGGAACTTGTTATTGTAATCTTTTATTAGTTTTGGTAACATATCAATCCATACGTGCGATCCTCTGTTTGAAAACATCTTGTACATAGCACCTTTTAAAGTTCGATTAAATCTTTCTATGATTGATGCTTTCACCTCTGAATTAGTGGAATAATGGTTTATGTCGTGTTTTTTCATTAAATTTGAAAATTCTTTATTGAAATATTCTTTACCATCATCGGTTTGTAAATGTTTTATGGTATTTTTGTCTCTCTGTATCGCAGTTTCCATGGCTTTTGTTACACTCTTGCCGGTTTTATCTTTTAGCGGTAAAGCATCTGCCATCTTTGTAAAACAATTGATAATAGTCAATATATATTTAAATCCTTTATTTTGTTTGCTATAAGGAATCATTTCGATTAAATCAGCTTGATATAGATCATTCATTCCTTTTATAACAGTATTTCTTCGGGGAAATTTTCTTCTAGCCGGTTTATGAAGCTCATTAACAATTTTTTGTTTTAAATCCATAATTTTATCCTTCCTCTTCGGTAGATGAAGTAAAAATATTTTTTTTTTCTATTATACCCATATTTAACTGGGTCAAGGTCATTCAAATTGATGTAAAAAAATGGGGAACACGGCGTTGGGCTTGCCGTGTTCCCCATTTTTTTACGGAAGGAAAAGGAATTTAGGTCGTAGAGGGTCGAAGAGGGACGAAGAATAGGTTAGTCGTTGATAGGATTAAGAGAGTAGTGGCCAAAAGGAAGAGTGTTAATTTTATCATCCATGATATGTCTTTTGTCATCATTTGCCGATAGTGCTTTTTTTACTTCTGTAACACTGTATAATTTGTGTTTTTCACTTCTTATGGTGTTAAATTTTGCTGTTAAGGTGGTGTCGTTAAATAAACAGTTTTTGTAGTGTTCAAAGTTTATATTTTTCTTTAAATAACCTGTCTTCACACCTTTTGCTTTCTTAGTGGTTGATGTTTCTTCTTGTTCTCCCTTATACACTTTGAAAGAATACAATTTTGACATTAGTGCAATAATTTCTTCCATGCTAGCTCCGTTGCATTCATCTTTGAATTTGCCTAAAACTTTCTTATTATTTTCATTATAGTTTGGGTGATTTCTTGGGTAGTCGGAAAAATCAAAATCATTTTTGTGTATGAACGTTCGAAGATCTTCATACATATCTTGCGTCTTGATCCAATAAATTAGTGCGTCCGTATCCATGTAGGCTACTCCGATATTTTCTCGTCCATAATGTTGTACCATTTTGTTGTAATGAAAATCATACATATGCGTTTTACTTATATCCAATATTGACATCCCTATGTACAACGGTCTATCCATAACAATCTTGGTTTTGTTCATGCTTACCGCTACTAAATTTTCATTAATTATCATAGTGGTTCCGAAATTTGGTTTTTGTACAAGTTTTTCTAATACTCTTGGATCACTTACTAATTTTACAATTTTGTGTTTCCTCTTATTTTCTAAAGTTTTTCCAAAGATTGAGTTGTTCATCAGTTTATAAAAATCTTTTTCAAAAGCTGATGTGGCTGCTGCTCTCCTCACGGTGTTGGAGTCTATGTAGGGTTTCAAGTAACAAGATTGAGAAAATTGTAATACTCGGTGAATTTTTGTTATTTTCAGTCCTAACTCCAACGCTTGTTGTACAACCCAATAGTGCGCCACATAACGGTTTTTGTTGTTTAATGTCATCATTAATTTGGGCCATCTTCCTGTCGGTGATACTTCAGTTTTAGCCAACAGTGGCAAGTCGTAATGATGATCGTGTAGGTGTTCTGGATACTCGAAGTCGCAGTCAAAAATGTAGCCGGTCGGTCCATCTTGTGGGATCTGCATAATGTCCCCGATGCTGTCCGGGTCTACCCACTGGAAGTCGCCATACGGAAGGGGTTTGGACATCGCCCAACCGTATAAATTATTGGCATCAAAATATCCAAGAAAAATTGAATCTTTAGTCTCATCATAATTTGGTAGAAATTTATTGTTAGCTTTCACATGTCTTGTAACGGCCTGTGTTAATCCACCGCGTACACCTGATTCAATCATCAAAACCATATCGATGTCGTTTAGCAGTTCCAACTTGCACTCGGTAGATTTTAGCATGGCCTGCCATGCTAAGCCGGGGGATGTAAACGAATGAAGGGGGTCCAGTCCATAGGCGTCAAAGCAAGTGTTCCTAAATTGTTCCATAACATCACACAATAGTGTTACATCCAATTTTACATAAAAATCTGAATATTCACCAAGATTTTGCATACCTAATTCATTCCAGACGTTACACGCATGATTATAATCTTCAATTGAAATTTCCGTGTCTGTCAGTTTACTTTTGAAAGCTTCAATGGGTGGTAGTCTGGTTTCTTCAAATTTTTCAATTCCTGTAATATAGTCATAAGGAAACACTCCTTTTCTTAATGCTAAATCCAATTTGTCTGCAGGTACGATTTTCTTTGTTTCCTTTAAATCCTGTCGTCTTAAATTGTCAGTTAGTTTGGCAAGGCTTGATGGCATAAACCTATATGAGTCAACAAATCTTAATTTTATTTTGCCAATTTTCTTAGAAAAACTAATATAATGTTCTAAAGTTTGAGCTATCACATCAATCTTGCCTGTGTCTCTTCCCAATTCCGGTATTATAAAATGGGAATCATACCCGCTAAGGTTGTGCAACACAACTGGAATGAAATTTGGAAGTTTTAAATTTAAATTACATGCATTGCAAGCTGGTCCTCTGTAATATCCGGTCAGATGGTCATGATCGTGAACTTTATAATTGTCCACTGTAAATTCTTTATTACATATATAACAAGATGTAGCATTGAAAAATTGAATTTCCTCCTCTTCTTCAAGGGGTAACATAGGAACAATATTATTTTTATCATACAGTTGATCCACCTTACTAGCTATATCATACAACGTATCTACAAAACATTTAGCAGGATTTTCACCTCTGTACAATACCGGTGTTGTGGTTAGTCCGAAATTTTGCAAGTGTTGGTCAGATAGGGTAGACTTAACCAACAAACAAAAACTATTTGGTTTATGCATCTGGTACTTGGTTCTTCTAGTAATTTCACCGTCAGGGTTTTCCAGCGGTACAAGTGTAGACTCAAAGTCTGCATAAACAACAATTGGTATCCTATACTGGTGGTTAATATGATTAAACTGTACAACAGATCGGGTTGGTGGTGGTAAACTAATTTTACACTCGTAATTTTCATTGCATAGCCTTTGATGTTCCAACAACCACTGGGCACCACCTCTCCTTATATCCTTATTTACAAAACAGAAGCATCTTTTGCAAAAAGTTTTTTTACACTTCATACGAGACAGCTGTTTGTTGACTAAGGCATCAAAATTTTTAATATATACATAGTGAGATATTTCACCTTTTGTAATCAACAATAAATCCGTATGGTTTTGAAGTTCTCTCTTTACAACCCGTAGTGGGTACACATTATTGCCGTCATCGAGCCCAAAAATATTTACACTGACTCCGGGGTTTTGCTTCTCAAATTTACATACATCTTTAATATTTACAGGATAAACCATACCACAAAAATTATATCTATTTTGTACATTTTGATATTCAACACCGGGTCTACAAGTATTATTTACAACATATTTGGCTAGCATTGAATATTTAAAACATTCCGTGTCAAAATTTTTTACATTTATACACGCTTTGGTTTCTTGGATCTTTTTTGGTAGGGGGATGAAACTACTCCCCCTCATACCATACCCATGCTTTTGAATTCTTAAATCCATACCTTCCACTGATGTTAGCGTCCAGCCAGATCCCCTTCCTTCATGCTCTTGAAGCTTCGTCAATAACTCTTCCAAACACTCCACAATTATATCATCAATATTGGATGCAAAAGTTAAAGTACGGTTTTTAGTTACAAATCCTCTTGGTGATGTTTCTCCATCAGTGTTTGTGAACATAGCGTCTAATACCAGTCCAAATTTTAAAAAATTTAATCTTCTAAGCTCTTCCTTTAGTGTTTTACTAACTAAAAGTTTTGCACTGTCAATAAAATTTTGTAATTCCAATTGAACATTATTTATTGTAAAGTGTGTGACAACAGGTCCTTCCAATGCTATAGTGCGTAGTTGTGTTATCCCATTACCTTCAGATTCTGAATCCAAATCCATGTTTATGTCCGAGTCCGAGTCCGACGAATCCGTGTCCGTGTCCATGTCCGCTGTAGGTCTCCTTCCAAGTCCTGATGTTCCGGCGCCTCCAAACTGAATGACGGTTGGCCTCCTCCTTTGCAGCAACTGCAGCTCGCTTTCCCAATCGTCCAGTCTTCTGTGATGTTCTGATAAAAATTTTTCAATAGAGTCCAAATCGTGTTCACTTACTTGCACATTGTCCTCTTCTTTATGCAATTCCAGATGGATTTGCAAAATATGTTCATCAGGGAAAAATTCCCCACAAATGTGGCAAAGAAGCATTTTTACCACAAGAGCGTTTGGATGTTTACTCCACGAAGGTTCATCCAATAATGAGAGGCTGGGTTAGCCGACCTCCTTTTATAACGGGTGGTGGGGGGTGACCTTGGGAAAAACTCCTTCTGCGCATGCGCAGAACAAAAATATAATAAATTCTTTATAAAACTTTCATTTAGAATCAATATAGGTCAAGGTCACCTTTGATATGGTAAAAAAGAGGGAACACTGGATAAGAGATGGTAGTAAGATCGACTTTCTAACAAATACTTTCAATAATATGTAAACAGGTTCAAAAGTTAAATATTTTTTTATTTTTTTACCATCCAGCTTGTTTAAAATTAAAACTTTTAAATATATTTGTTTGAGCAAATGCTTTTAGCACACTTACCACACGCCAAAACTCAAAAAATGTACAGAATTAAGACTGATCTCGCGGGGAAATACTTATGTGACACCTAACATTGGTTATCTGACTCGAATAAGAATTGATGATATATAACATATTGAAAAAAAAATTTTATGTTGTATAAATCACCAATACTATGCGAGTCGGACAACCAATGTGAGGTGGCTACATAGTATTTCCCCGAGAGATCAGCTTAATCCTGTACTTTATATGAGTGTTAGCGTGTAGGAAGTATGGCAAAAGCATTTGACCAAAAGAAAATATATTTAAAGTTTTAAGATTAAACAAACTAGCGAGTCTAAAAATAAAAATATTTCCTAACCATTGACAACCTGTTAACATATTGCAGTTAAAGTATTTGCTATAAAGTCAATCTTACCATCACCTCCTATCCAGCGTTCCCTCTTTCTTACCAAATGAGACTGAGGCTTGACTACCCGTATATATGACGTTTCCCCCACCACTAATGCTCTCCCCCACCACAATTAATTCACAAAAGTAGGTCAAGGTCATCGGACATTATTATTTTGAGCGGAGGATAGAGCATCTGCTGCTCTATCCCCCGCTCTATTTTTTTTTCTTTTTAACATTTTATATTTTTTTTGGGTTTTTAAATGCTAAATAATATTTTTTTTACAAAGGTGAATATTCATCACTACTGTCCTCCTCGTCACTACAATCAAAAAATAATTTTCTGCTACACATCACAAGTCTTTTGCACAATGACATTTTATCCAATACTGCTCTTATTTGAGGAGTGATGTTTTCCTTATTGTCCTCTTCTTCGGATGATTCCAATGTTTCATCAGCATACAAATCAATGTCAAAGCTGTCACCATCAGTGTTTGCAAAATTATTTTCACCTGCTTCCATCTCTTCCTCTTCGGATAATTCTTCTTCCATTACATCTTCTTCTTCTTCCTCTTCCTCCTGGTTAACTACTTCTATTGGAATTTCTGGCAAAATAAGTGAAATTTTCTTGTGTGCTGCTACGGTGTTGTCCCTCGGAGGCATCGTGATTGAATATTCACCTTTGCTGTTCACAACCCTATTATATACACAAAACTATCCCCACCACCACGTTATCCATTAACCAAAATATCATAGTCCAAGTCCAAGTCCAGCTCGTATAACAAAAACTAATAAGTTTTTCATTTCTTAAAAAATATTGCCATTTTTGCATTTACTTTGTTATCAAATAAATACTTTACGAACTCAAAGTTTGTAGTTTTGTCAGTTAACTGATTGGAAATAAATTTTTGTACAATTTGTTGTGACCTCTCGTCCTGAGGTTCACATCTTACATTTTCTATTGTTCCTTTCCTGGTTGTATCTTCAATCAGCTCCACTATCTCCACCAGGTCCTCCTCCAACAGAACAAACTTCACACAATGGCTTACCATGATGATGCTGGCTGAAGTGCTCTGCAAAGAATAAATCCAACAGATGCTTTCCACTACGTATATATTAACTTACCCCCACCACTTTTCAAGGTAATACATTAAATACCATAAGTAAAATTTTGTTTTTACACCTAAAACCTAGGCGCTACCCCTGGCCAACAAAATAATAAACTTCTTTTTGGCTCAACCTGGTTTCTGCTATACGTATGCCAGTCGTGTAAATAAGCTGCACAAATATCACACCTTTCTTGCGGTATTTCATTTCTTTTTAGGTTAGAAATTCCAGTCATCACCATGTAGCCACCGCTTTCTACAAATTCTGTCATGTCCTCACACGCAAAAAAACCACAGTCTTTGCAAAACTTAAGATTTTCATTTCTAAAAACATACGCAAAATAATTGGTGTAACCATTTCTTTCAAAATCAAACTCCTTAATTAAAATTTTAATTTTTGGTGGTGCACCAGACTGATGCACCACATAACGGAACAATTCAGTTTCATCAGAAATTTTTTCCAAACACAATTGTTGAAGACTGGAAGGAGTCATCTCGAAGTGTGTGTCTCCTGGCTACGCTAAACTGAGACTGAGCAACCTCCTCAAAACCCAACGCTTGGTTAAAATTACCCCCACCACTTTTTTAGTGGGTCAAGGTCAAATAAAATTACCCTGTGAGCGGGGGATAGAGCACTAAGTGATATGTTATTCCAGTATCACAGAGTGCTCTATCCCCCGTTCTGTTTTTTCCACATACCAAACAGCTAATCCGTGTTCAAATCCAATTCACACAAAATAAAAGATTTTATTACTTACATTCCTAAAATTTGTTCATTACCATCATCAACCTGCTCAGGACTTCGAATCACTAGATATTCAGAATTATTATTTTTATTTTGCAGTTGTCTTTCAAGAAATTTAATTTTTGATTCCAACAAGCAGATGTAATCAGAAGTGGCTGTCAGGGTGTCGAGCTTGCTGGAACGTTTGCTGATTTTAGGCACTAACAACTGCAAACGGAACATTGCCGCTCGCTCCTTGTAGTTACGCTTTTGATCCGCCAACCGTTTCATATATTTACTTTTTAAATTTCTGTCCAATTCACCCTTGACCAACTCACTCCTCAAAATACTAGTTTCTTCACCATCATTGGAAGGTCCAGGTTCTGGGGACACATTTCTGACCAACTCACTTCTCAAAATACTGTTTTCTTCACCATCATTAGAAGGTCCAGGTTCTGGGGACACCTGTTGTTCAGGTGAACAATAATTTTTATATTCCACCAGCATCGGAGCATATACATGCCCCGATGGTAAACGCTGCAATTCCAGGTCTCCTACAAACGGATTGATACTGCACATTACGTCTGACAAATTGAAACGTTCAAGGCAGAATGAGCTTAGTGAGTGGGTATAAGAGTTCAGTAATGGTGGGGGAACCCTGTTGTCACATGATCATTGACTGGTTTACCTTGAAGCTAAACATCAGTTTAATACAAAAAAGTTTTTTGCTATAACTTTTTCTTCACCATCCAGGACACTGGTTTGGGACGTGTCTGAATAATGTTTTTTTTTTTTAAGAAAAAAAACATTATCCCCAGGTTAAGATATTATATAAATGAACTATTTTTTTTTTTTTTTTAAATAGCTCATTTATATAATACCCCCCTCCCTTATTTCAAGAGGGTGAAGAAATAATTTGGAAAAACAAAATTTAATAAACTTTAATTTGGAAAAAGGAAATGTTTGGAAAACAAAATTTAGAAAATTAAACAAACAGTCTTACTGATTGCATTACTCCTGCAAACGCCACACAGTCCTCAGCTTGTTTAAAACTTTAACACGTATCAAGTACCCTCTGTTGGTCATAAATCTAGGAACAATGAATTTTTTAGCAACCCTTACATGAACGTTCTGGTCTTTATGCCTCATCAAAAACAGGTGAGGTTTGACACAAACGTGTGCTCAAAAGAAATATTTTTCACCAGCATAGAGTCTTTGATAACGTACCTTGGGAATCTGTGTGGTTTTCTTAGGGGCAATGTTAAGCGAACATGAATCAAGAGTGCTCCGATTGGATGCTGTTTTGCGGTCGAAGTGATAGCGGCACAACTCCTCGCCGCTCACAGCCCACCTGGTGCATTTTTGATTTACTTTCGCTCCAGTTATCCAAACATAATTACATTGGCGTTTCGGTGCCGCTGCCTTCTTTACTGTTTTTTTCAGACCAGAATTAATTTTACTTACTTTATTGTTTGTGGGTTGCTCCACTTGAAGGTCATTGGAAGTGGAAGGGAAAGAAGTTAAATTTAGTTCGGGTTTGGAAGGGCTATGGACGGGAGAGATAGGATCAAAGGTGGAAAAAAAAATTTTGATAGGAGTAGATGGCTTGGAAGGTGACCTCCGTTCCTTCGGCTTCTCGAAGATTTCCTCGTCCGAGTCCAAATTGATGGTTACCAGGCCGGGATCCACACTACTTCCACTTGCCACGGTTGTGACTGTTGGTGTTGTCACAGTACACATAGCTGTCACCGTGGTCAAAATTGTGCGAAGCGTAGTGCTGGCAGTGATGGTAGAGGAAGCGCCGGGTCTCAGGTC
This sequence comes from Neoaliturus tenellus, assembly GCA_030545055.2. Lineage (NCBI taxonomy): Eukaryota > Metazoa > Arthropoda > Insecta > Hemiptera > Cicadellidae > Neoaliturus > Neoaliturus tenellus. Next base: position 240,414,753 of record CM061531.1, on the reverse strand, counting down.
CACAATAATTTTTTGAGGCGAAGCAGTCGTGGTTGGCGGCAGTGGAATCTGCGAAACATCAAGAATCGGCATTGAAAGGGACGAGGCGGTAGGCATTGGAGCGGAGGTCACAGCAGGCGAAGTGGTCGGCATTGGAGCGGAGGTCACAGCAGGCGAGGCAGTTGGATAATTCTTGATGCGAACACCCATGGTCACGAGAGCGGTGTAGAGTCGGCTAGCAGGCTGCAAGTCTGAAAGCAGAATAAAGCAGCTCGCGACCCATTGGAATATTCCAGCACACTATGTGGTGGGGGCAAACAAGTCTGTTACGTAATACCCGGATCTACTTATGTAACCAAGTGGCCAAACGTGCCAATGGAAAAGTACCTGAGGCCTCCACCTCCCACTCGGGGGGGGGGGGGCAGTTTTCGTCCGGAGCAAAAAAATTTTGGTCAAGGTCAAAATCCAAAAAAAAAATTTCGGGGGGGGCGCAGTTTTCGTCCGGAGCAAAAAATTTTTGGTCAAGGTCAAAATCCCAAAAAAAAAAATTTCGGGGGGGGGGCGCAGTTTTCGTCTGGAGTCGGGGGGGGGGGTCACCTACCCCTAGGACTTTAACTCTTGGATGGCTGCTACCCTTACTTATGTGTGAATATCAAATAAAATATTTTACCACTGCCCAGACAACCAACACTTTAACGCATATCGCTCTAAGTCCTGCGAGCTCTCAGGACTTTGGCAAAAATCCGCCAAGTGTTGGCTGACTGTGACTACATGTGGAACAAAAATTATTTTATTTTTTTATTCACACACAAATATAGGTCAAGGTCATCCAAGAATTAAAAAGAAATTCCCCCGAGGCCTAAGACCGCCGGCGGTCAAAGGCCTCGGGGGAATCTCACAACTTAGGGGGAGGTGAAAAATAAAAAAATAATTTTACTTAATTTTGAGTTTCCATAAGGGAAACATGCTACAATAATTTTGGTTCCCCTAACGGGAATCATAAGGTCATGCTAATCATGACCTGGGCCCCATCTTAACCGATAAACTGACATAAAGCCTAACGTACCGGACAGTGTCAGGACCCGGTGCTTCGTGCTGAAGGATGCCAACCACCCGTATGTTTCCAGTGACGAGTGATGAGGTCCAGCAGCGCCCTTGGTCCGAAAACCTAAGGGTGGATCCCCAGGGGCCTACCCCCAGGCTCGTTAAGCACCATACTACTGTTGTTAAAAAATAATTATTGAGGCATGCTAAGCCTCCAAAAGAAATTATTTTACGGAGGCTTCTAAGCCTCAAACCTAACACTTTAACTGCCAATTTACAGAGGCTAATCCTCCAATATACGAATTTAGAAAATATTTTTTCTTAGGGACAACCTGTGGAAGATTAGTACAAAGAAATATTTTACAACACAAAACTTAAACATAGGGGGATTCATGTTACAAAAAATAAAAAATTTTTACTTAATTTTGAGTTTCCACAAGGGAAACATGCTAAATAATTTTGGTTCCCAATGGGAATCATAAGGTCATGCTAATCATGACCTGGGCCCCATCTTAACCAGTACACTGACATAAAGCCTAATGCAATGCACTGACATAAAGCCTAATGTACCGGTCAGTGTCAGGGCCGACACTTCGTGCTGAAGGATGCCAACCACCCGTATGTTGCCAGTGACGAGTGATGAGGTCCAGCAGCGCCGCTGGCACAAGGCCTAACGGTGGATCCCCAGGGGCCAACCCCCAGGCTCGTTAAGTGTCATACTATTGTTGGTAAAAAATAATTCTTGAGGCATGCTAAGCCTCGAAAAAAAATTTAATTTTACGGAGGCTTCAAAGCCTCAAACCTAACAGTATAACTATTTACATAGGCTAAGGAAGCCAAAAATTTATAAAAACTAATTTTAGGGACAACCTGTGGAAGATTAATACAAAGAATTATTTTTCTAAACACAAGACTTAGACTAACACCAACCTGTGGAAATATTAGCACACACAAATATTTTTCACTGCACAACACTTTCACTAAATCACAACCAACACCGAGCACCAAGCAGCAAGCACAAAGTAAAATTATTTCCTAACACTACACATGCCATGCCTTAGACTAGAAAAGAATTCCCAATATAATGCGGCGCCAACATTACATTGCGAATCCTGTACGGCAGAGCTTCAACCACTCAGCTGAAGTGTTTGAAAGCAACTGCGAGGAAGCTAAGCCTCAGAGAACCGAAGCTGAGCCGGTCAGGAGTGGGGGAACCGGACCTGGTTACGTAAACAGGCAGACCTCGACACGTACTTGTTTGCGGCATTGGACAATCTCCAAGAGCCACACCTGAATACATTACTAACCGGATCTCATTATGCAACACGTGTCAAGGTATGGCAACGCCTCGGGCTATGCCACCTCCTCCTCCCCCCGGGGGGGGGGGGGCGCACTTTTCGTCCGGAGCCGAGGGGGGGGGGAGGGGTCTTGGGACTTAGAATATTTTCGGTCCAAGACAGTTGCAGTATAGAATAATATTTCATTTCATTTTATTTTGTCTCTCTCAGCTCAGCCTACAGTCAGTGTTGGTTGGGAACAAATTTAATTTTGTCTCCGGTATCGCTTGCGGATTACATAACACTTATATAACCAACCCATGTCTGCCGTCTTGCCTCTAAAAACAAGTCAGTTACTCGGCAGCCTTCTCCCACGACGCATGGTATACGCTGCGCCTTAACGCTACCAGACTTTCTGTGAGTAAAATTTCAATTTTTACATCATTCCCTCTTATTATATGACTTGGCAAAAATATATCACTACCTGTTTGCTACAAAATTAATTTTTATTTAGCTCTACAAGCCTCCTAATATTTTCGCAGATGTGTTTAAATATTTTAACCTCATGATTAAATTTTGTTCCACACTGGTGGATTTTGAACTTAGCTGCAAAATTGAACCATGCACATCTTGTACAATAATTTTTTTTTCATTTAGCTCTACCTCTTTATTAACCTAACAATAAGTATTTTCTCGGACTTAAATTTTATACTAGTCTCGCTGTTATTTTTTCTACACAGTACGTGTTAATACTTGGACAGTTCGCAGCAAACTGTTTCTAAACATAGCAACACCAGACCGCATTACCCCCACCACTACAGCCCTGTTCCCCCACTACTTCCAGCTTAGGTGCTACAATTGACTGAGTTTTTCAGTTTTATACTAACCTTACTGTGAGACAGCAATGGCTGAAACTTTGCGAGAAAAATTATTAAGAGTAAAATTTTTGCTGGCAAAGCAAAATAATTCTGTTAGGGTGTCCAAGACTTCCACTTTGACAAAAATGAAACGCTGCCTTAGGAATAATCCAAAATTTTACTCAAGGGACACCAAGATCACTATGGATGATAAAATGTTTCAAAAACTTTTAGACGAGCTAACTTTTGCCAGTAAAATAACGCTGGTGACTCCAATTCCAGACTAAGTGTCAAGGTCACTTAGGAATTAATAAAAAAATTTATTTTCTTAACAAATATTTCCACTCCAAGTAACGGAGGTCCAGCAAAAGAACAAACTCGGATGAGTTGTTGGAAAAAAATAATTTTTTTTATTTTTTCGCATCTGACCACTTAACCCCCGCCACGCGGCCTGGTACCCGGACGGCACGGTGCTGTCCGGTCAGTCGGCGTCCGGCTCCCGCGCGGTGATGACACCACCACCGTCGGCTGTTCGCAATTTTGTTCCCAGTTGGGCTTCTGGTTTCTCCAGTGGGTAAGTGGAAATAAAAATTATTTATTTTTTTAGTTTTAAGAGTGGGGTTGCTGGGGTTCAGGTCAATGGCCTCTGAAGAATGCCTTACGTCACATTTGGTAGGTTTTTCGGTCTGGTCGCTGGGAAAATAAATTTTTCTTTGCACTTTTGTGGTTTCTCGTGGATTTTCACTCCACAGCCGAATACTAGGAACCACAAGAGTGCAAAGAAAAATTTTTTTGTCTTTCCGCGTGACCTTGACCTTAATTACGTCAATGACGTCATTATGGTGACGTCAGCGTTGATGATGTCGTCATGACGTCATTTCTATTACGTCATACCTATGACGTCATAGAAATGACGTCATCGATGACGTCACCGATGACGTCATTCGTGACGTCAGTGACCTTGGTGACGTCAGAATTCCTCAGGGGTCATTGACCTGAGCCAGCAGCCCTACTTTGCCACTACTCCAGTGCATTTTGCAGTAAATTTGCAGAACTATTAAAACAAAAATAAACTGTTACGGAATGCATAATGTACCAAGCTCAATTTCCACCTCTTTTCACCTAACCTAACATTTTCCAATAAAACTAATTCCAGTCAGAACCAGGTTTTTGAAAAAAGTGACTTACGCGATATTTTAATTGAGCTACTTCGTTCGATATTCGTTAGTTGCCTTGGTCAAGTGAAAACAGCATTTCATCATTTACATGATTAACGAACATACTTCCATTCATGTAAGTATTAATATTTAATACTTTATACGAAATTTCTATTTTCATCCATTATAATTTGAGGTTTCATTTTACATTAACAGTCCAAGTGACCACAAACATGATGTAACTCAAGTGTAGCATAACTTAAACTCATAGATAAATATTTGTACAAGTAAAATCTTTTGATATGAACGCTACATCAAAATACATGTGGTCGTTACTCACATGTACGTACAGTATAAAGGGAAATATACCTTTATATTTATATGTTATCAAATCCTTTACGGAATTTATTAAACAATACCAGTTTACTTAAGGTTCTAAAACATGAGGTTTTTATCAAACTCGTGAGATATTTAGAACACTTGCTCCGCGAGTGTTCTAACTTACAGCTCACTCGTGGCTTAAAGGCCTTCATTATGTCTCTGCATAAACTATAGTGTTACACTTTACTTGAGTTTAGAATGTATTTCATTTGTCTGGCCAATATCTGATGTAGCGTTATTAATTTGTATACATTATGACTTTTAATATTTTACGAAAGACGAAAAATGTTTATAAAGTAAAAATAAACTTATGAAAACTTATATAAATATTGTAAAAAGTAAAACTGAGTTATTTTATCATTGTCTAGGTGTACTAAAAATTAACAATAGTGCTTGTATTTGGTACTTGTTTTAAGGTATATATCGTTTTTATTAGATAAAAAGCAGAAGATTCGTTCTCTTATTCTAACGATATTTTTCCTGTCCAGTGGCTAGCACTGGACGAAAACAACTTTGCTCGTTATTTTCATTTCACAACAACACAAAAGCTATAATATTCCTCTTGACCCAAATAAATTTCGTGTTGTTCTGCCCTTTATATTTCCATATCATTACTTTAGATATTTTATATAATATATTCAATGTATAGTTTACTTATAGTATAATTTATTATTCATGTTCTTTTGAATTCAAAGTAATGAAACTCTTTTAATTATTGCAAGAAACCATTAGTACGTTCTTATGAAAACATTCAGATAAAATTTAAATGCATTCTTTTCTTTTGATTAAGAAGGGTCTAGAGAGAAAGAATTTTCTCTAGAATATTCTGAGCATTATATTTGAATGTGGAGTAGAATTAATGTTTAAATTAGCACTTGAGAGAATTATACAGCAAAATTATATGAAAGTATCTTTACAATAATAAAACATATTTTACTTGATTGCATAGTCATTGTGTTTCAGTGTTTTATAAAAACTATTTTAAAAATATTAAGCTATTTCGTAGGAAGGTAATCAAGTTTCTACCTTCTACAAAGTCAATTCTTTTAACTTATATTTTCCTGTCTTCCAGTGAAATATATTTTAGAAAGATGATTGCGCTGGGGCCATGTTACAACCACACCTCGAGTGAGGGTGACTTCACCTACAGATCATACTGGACAGCTAAGATCTATAGGCGGGCATTGTGCAGTTGTGCACATCTGAAGCGAGCGAGCGACATATAGTCCATGGAGATAGCTCCAAAAAGAGAAATAATATTTCAGTGCTGGATACTGGTCTAAAAGCTTTTTACACTGCTTCTACATCAAATGGTATGTACAAAACCGCCGGGAGACACTCTCTCAATAGTCCGGATCACCCCCACATGACGTCATCAAAATGGCGGCCAACCAAATTTGCAGTGTTTTAGTTAAACACTTATTACTGCCCACCAAGTCAACCAATTTTGACTTTTAATGTGTCGTTTTGTAGGTATTGAAATTCTGCAACTGTTAATACCCTTAAAATACCCATGCTCTTTTTGATGATCGAGTCAAAAATGGTAAGCGATCAAACTTTGCATTAAAATCATGTTGCTGAAAACAAAAAATGCAATAACTCCCGATCCACTCGACCTTTTGAGGTCTGGTTTGTGACAAATTGCTCAAAATACAAAGCCCTTTAAAATGATATGTCATATGACGTAGCCCAATGCAGTTTTCCTGACGACCTCTACTAGGGACGTCCCTAAAGGAAGTCTTGGAAAAAACTTCATTGGATTACGTCATATGATACATCATTTTAAAGGGCTTTGCATTCTGAGGAATTTGCCACAAACCAGACCTCAAAAGGTTGATTGGATCGGTAGTTATTGCATTTTTTGTTTTCAGTAATATGATTTTAATTTAAAGTTTGGTCGCCTGCCATTTTTTACTCGATCATCCTTTTGAGGCCGGGTTTGAGGCATTGCTCTCTATTCTTCGAGACCGTTAATTTGATGTACATATTGACCTATGCTTACATTTAAGATTTTCTTCTGACTCCTTGTGGACCGTCCCCCTTGGAGGTCCAAGGATACCAAGTACTTTAGGAAGTAGTCTTAGTCACTCAAAATCAATTTGTAAAGTTTTAGTTTTGTTACTTAAATACTTTTAAAAGTATTTCGTTTCAAGACTTTTTCAACCCTGTATATTAAATATTATAGCGAAAATTAATGAAAAACACCAATTATTTTATTAAATTATTATTTATAAAAAAGAGTATGCGTATTTTAAGGGTATTAACAGTTGCAGAATTTCAATACCTACAAAACGACACAATCAAAGTCAAAATTGGTTGACTTGGTAGGCAGTAATAAGTAAGTTATTTAACTAAAACACTGCAAATTTGGTGCGGGCCGCCATTTTGATGACGTCACATGGGGGTGATCCGAACTATTGAGAGAGTGTCTCCCGGTGGTTTTGTAGATACCATTTGATGTAGAAGCAGTGTAAAAAACTTTTAGACCAGTATCCAGCACTGAAATATTTTTTTGCTATCTCCACGGACTAATATGCATGATTAATCGATCATGGCATTGGCCGTTAAATATATTACGACATCAAACTGAGTGAGTAACTCGTCAACGAAACTGACATGATCATGATCGTTCAGTCGAGTTTTGTTTATAAAAATGACTTGAAAGAATTATTTGACAACAAATAAATGTTTTCTTTTCTTTTTAGCGAATTTCCCATAGGGAATAAGCTATTACCGTAGGTCTCATGGTAAGACCTAAGCCCGGGACCATGTTACTTTTTCGTTTTGAGGTGCCCAGAGGCCAAAAATAATAGTCATTAAAATTTATATATATATATATATATGTATATATATATATATATGTATATATGTATATATATGTATATATATGTATATATATATATATATATATATATATATATATATATATATATATATATATATATATATATATGTGTGTGTGTCCCTAGACACGATAACTCTCGTAAAAATGGTCCGATCGACACCAAATTTGGTAGAGATGTGTAATCCTACATTTATTCGGATGAGTTCGAAAACCAGACATATCGACCTACCGGAAGGGGTAGTTTTGGGGGGTTTTGTACCCCAAAAATGGGGTTTTTGCATTTTTCATATGTAAATTTAAAAAATTTTAAATTTTTATTTTGACCATTGGATTTAGCTAAAAAAACACACAATTTAGTATTTTGAAGCTTTGCTCTATCTCCATTGGTTACCGAGATATTACAAAGTCTAAAGACAGTACATTGTCTTTTGGGGCTCCAATGTTAATCTTATGGAGAATAAGGATGTGTTAATATTTCACTTATTAACCAATATTTTTGGATGAAACTTGGTATTTAGCTTCACTTGGTTGAGATTCATCCATTTAAGGTAAAAAATCTTGGTTTTTGTACTTATCATGGCAGCAAACCTGCATACTCTTTTCCCATGTTAATCATATGGAGAATAGGCAAACTCTTTTATTTATGGACAGATATTGATGAAACTTACTATATGGCTTTATATGGTCGAAATAAATTTTTTCCATGCTAAAAACCTACTTTTAGTGTCCCCCATGGCAGCATACCTGCATACTCTTTCCCTATATTTATCTTAAGGAGAATAGACATTTATTTCCCTATTTATGAGCACGTGATGAAATTTTGTTTACAAGTTTAGCTGGTCAAAATTAATATTATTAATTTGGAAATTCGCTGAGTACGCAGGTCTGCTGCGACGGGGGGTATTTATAATTAGAACGTAATTACAGTATTTTATCTTTATTCATGTCGATGCCTTCCGGAATTGGGTGTTAATGTAAAAAAGTTACATACCTTGATGTCTGCAATTCCCTATAAGGTATTGCAGACGTCAAGAACCTTTTTATATATTTTTACATTATTTTATTTGTGTTTTTCAATAAAAGTAAGAGAACATAAAGTTATATTTTATAAGTGACTAAATTAATTTGGATAATATTGAGAGAGATATAAAATTATATAAAAATTAAAAAATTAAATAAAAAATCACGCAGTAGTTTGCTTTATCTTGCAACAGAGATTATTAGCAGTTCTTAATCAGAGAAATGTACGACCGTTAAGCAAAAACATAGCCTCAATTAGAACTTGGGCACACACAAACACCAGTGCATGATGAATTTGTTTACCATCCTCAAAATGAAGGGCCGGTTCGCTTTTTGGTGTTTACTAAACAACGTTGTGCTCTAATGTATGGCGAGTTGGGTTTGTTTCGAATGGACATCGAGAGGAAAAATAAGTACCGTGAAACCATATTAATATAAATAAAAAAAACTAGAACAACCCGAATCTCATTAAATTTACGTATTTTAATCATTTTAAATTCTTCCAAACGTTTAGCATGTATTATGGCAGTTTTATAAATCAAATAATCATAACTACTCGTGGAAAGACAACTAAATATGAACAGGAGCAGAATTAAAAAGTGTGTCATTTCAAAATATCATAATATGTATTTTGAACAATCGCTAGGATTATTATTGATAATGACGATAGTTTATTACGATAATGCCTCAATAAAGAAATAAGAAACTAAATTTAAAAAATTAGGTGTACGTTAATTAAACAATAATAAAATTTCATTCTTCGTTAAATGAATCATTTAAAATATCTGGCAAGGTTAAAAAAATAATATATATTTTTTATGATATTTTCTATATTAGGATATATTGTTTAAAACAAAATAAACTAACAACAGTAGTTATAGATTTTCATATTTCATATTTAACAAAATGGTAAAAGTAATAATTTTCTTCCGTTTGTATTTTGTATGTATAAGTTTTGTCCGTATGTATGAGTTTTTCCTCCTATATAATATGCTTAACTTATTCCTTAAAAACTGACGATTGTATTGGCTTAAGAGTATTATTTGAAAATAAATTCCATGTGCATAACATTAACGTCATTTAACAACTATGTCTATACATTCTTTGAAGCAAAAGTTGAAGAATGAAAAGTGCAAAATCATTCAGATGCCTTCGGTAGTATTTTTACTCTAATCCTGCTGATTCATTACTCAGATCTATCAAGACTAACAGCAATGACACGGCAAAATTGTATAACAATATTTAGATTTATATTTTGATAATATGGCATGTATAAAATTACTTTACTTTTTATCGTTATTGTTTATAAAATGAAACCTAATTTAAGTAACATATAATGTACTTAAATAGGAAAAATATAGCCTACACAAGGAATAAGCAAAAAATACAAAACAAATATCAAAGTATTCAAGGATAATATAGTGGGTCATATTTTGAGTTCAGGCTGTTTTATGTGTTAGTCTCAACATTTCTTAAATTTAAGGGGTTTAAATATAAAAAAAGAAAATTAAAGTTATTAGGGATATACTCTTTATTTTATTGTACATTAATAAGATTTGAAAACTTAATATAAATTACATTTATTCAGAATTATTTACCATTAAATTATCTAGTCTATATTAGTATACAACAGATTTGATAGACTTATTTTTTCATCCTGGTATCGAACTTTTAATTTGTTATGGTAGATAATCTACAGTATATAAGTCTAACCTGTGGTCGAAGTTATTATATTCTAGGAAGGTAAACTGTAAAAAGTTTTTTAGGCAACAATCCATTCCAACGATATTTTATTGATTAAGAGAAAGAACGCGCCTTTTCCAGACTAAACTCCTGTTACTACCTGTTCTTTGGGTAATGAATATTTCATTATGAACTTCATATACAGTAAAGGTTCGTAAAGTAGGCCTAACTTCCGGCCAGTCCGATAACTAAGAGAGGATGTGGGTTAATTATTCTGGCACAAACCAGTGGAATTTATAGTCCAGTATCTGCCCTGAAAACCGGTTTTATGGAGCAGAACATTATAGTGTGAAGCTATAACATTTATTTTAGTTTTATTTAATAATTCGAATTTATAAGAGATACGATTACAACTTAAACTACTGTTATGGTTTTGTATATGTATGAAATTCTTTTAGGTATACTGTAGAGTTATTATTTTACAATATTTATTGAAATTTACCTTTTGATTTTACTGTTTTAAAAAGTGTCCTATATTCGTTTTTTTTAAATGTCTGTTTAACATAGGTTGTTTATGTTTTGTTGACTCTTTTTGTATTATTGTAAATGTGGTAATTTTTTTATGTTTAATACATTATGAAATATACTTAAAAAAAATATACAGCACTAGGTAGTAGTATTTTTATTCGTACAAAAAAATGGGTACAAATTTATGTGCACTTTGAAATATTAAAATGTCTTCTGACAAGATTTCATACATTTACACTGTGGCCTACTACTACTTATAAAAATACAAAAATATTACATGCTAGAAGTTAAAATATATTAAAAGGTTTACAATAGCGAATATTTTTTACTACTCACAGAGATAATCGAAAAATTAGAAAGTCAATAACATTCTTAATATTTTAGATTCTTTGTGTTAGTCTTAAGGCCTGTGTTACTTTCAAAATTCTGTGTTTCATGTAAACTTGCCAACATGTACAGTGTACATTGTACACAGCTACAGCATGTATGTCTAATGATATTACCTCGTCAGTTCAGTTTCGTGAGGTTCCATTGGGCTGGAAGAGCCCACTGCGGCTGTTTTAGGGCGTTGCCCTCTTCAGCCTTGGCTAGGGTTTGTGGATGCGGTTCGACACTACGGCAGGACTTTTTTTGTTTTTTCTTTCGTTGCCTGCTTTCGTGCCGGGGTGGGGTTAGGCGTAGCAATTGACTCCGACATTACGGTAGGACTTTTTTTGTTTTTTCTTTGGTTGCCTACTTTCATGCCGGAGGGGAGGGGGGAGGGGAGGAGTTCTGACACTACGGTAGGGCTTTTTTTATTTTTTCTTTCGGTGCCTACTTTCGCGCCAGAGGGGAAGGGAGCCACTGCGAGCAGGACTTTGAATAATCAGAAGACTGCTAAACGATATGCCTGGCGCAGTGGGGGTAGGGTCGAGGTTTGCTACGGTCGGTATGGAGTTACTGTGCGGGTGTGCGGTTTGTGGTTATTGGTTGGTTACGGAGGCAGGTCTAGGTTAGAAAGGTGGTGGATTGTGAGGGTTTGGCGGTCGGTGAAATACGGGTCGAAGTAAGGTGCTAGGATTTCTGAGTGGCGGGCTTTGTCGAGGTATCGGGTGTTGAGGTGAAGGAGGAAGTCGCGGAGTGGTGGGATGTTATGGGCTTCGTAAGCCGAGTGGTTACGGGCCCATGGGAGAAGGTGGGAGGCTAGGCGGAGGGCTCGTCTCTCGGTCATCTCCAGATTGGAGATGTGGCGGTCGGGAGCGTCAGGAGGAGGGGGTGGGAGTACGTGAGGACGGGACGAATTACAGAGGTGTAGAGGCGGGCGAGGACTGTAGTAAAGCAGGGTTGGCGGCGGTTGTTGAGGACACGGAGTGCCCGAAGGCGGGTGGTGGCTCGGCGTTTGGAATCTTTGATGTGAGGGATGAAGGAGAGGTTTGAGTCCAACTTAACACCCAGGTAGGTGCAGGATTTTCGGAGGTCGAGACGGATGTTGTTGAAGGTGATGGGATCTGATTTGGTACGGTGGTAGCGACGGGAGTGGAAGTTGAAGAAGCAGAGTTGGGTTTTGGAGGCATTGAGGAGGATGCGCCAGCGGTTGCAGTAGGTCAGGTAATTGTCGAGGGTTTCGGAGGTTTTGCGGAGTAAGGTGTCGTGCCTACGTTCTGAAACCCAGAACGCCGTGTCATCGGCGAACTGGGCCAGCCCGCAGGAGGTGTCGGTGGGGTTGAGGGGAACGGGGGCTGGGAGGTCACGGACGTACAAAATGTACAGGAGAGGACTTATGGCGGAGCCCTGGGGGACCCCAGCCATAAGGGTGAAGGGGGTGGAGAGGTTGCCATGTAGCCGGATTTGTGCGGTGCGTCCATCAAGGAAGTGGGAGATCCATCGTACGATGGGGGCAGGGAACTGGAGTGCCAGCAGCTTGGCCCGGAGGCCGTTGTGCCAAACCGTGTCGAAGGCCTTTTGGACATCCATCAGGGCTAGGATTGTGGGGCGGTGAAGCGAGTTGTTCGTCTGGAGGCATGTGACTACCCGCAGGAGCTGGTCGTACATGTTGACTCCAGGCCGAAAACCCGCTTGGGTGTTGGGGAGGAGGCCTAGGAAGTTGAGGTGGGAGTGGAGCCTTGCGGCAAGGATTTCTCGAAAAGTTTCGAGAGGGTCGAGGTGAGGGAGATGGGCCGGTAGTTGGATGGGTTTCTAGGATCCTTGTGGGGCTTGGGGAACAGGATGACATGGGCATGTTTCCATGCCCGTGGGGAGTAGCCGAGGTGGAGGACGGAGGTGTATAGAATTGTAAGTAGGTTGATGAGTAGTGGAGGGGATTTCCTGATCAGAAGGTTGGATATGCCGTCAGGACCGGGGGCGGTGTTGCGGAGGCGTTTGCGTTTGAGTAAAATTTCGTCAGGAGTGATTGGTCGGAGGAGTTCATGGTCTGGAAGGACTGGGGGAATAGCGTCAGGTGGTCTGAAGAGGTCTGGTTGCCGGTCAACAAGTTCGTTGATGTGTCGGAAGTGTGCCTCATCAAAGTCGGGGTGTTGTGGAACGGAATGGATGGCGGCCAGGCAATCGCGGAACGCCTCGGCCTTGCCTTGGCTGTCCGCGACGACTGTACCGTCAACAAGGAGGGGGGATGTTTGGGTGGGGGGGTTGTTTGTGCGTTTGACGAGGCGCCAGAACGCACGGGGGTTGTTGTGGAAGTCGGAGTCCGCCTTCTCGCACACCTTCATTGCCCTGGTTTCCCTGAAGGCGCGCATGGCAACCTTGACACGTTCTACCAGAGCCCTGTAGGTGTCGTGAAGGTAGGGGGAGGAGGGGTCCCGGAGAAGGAGACGACGAACTCGTCGTTTCGCTTTGATGAGGTCAAACCTCGTCAGTATAAATATATCGAATAGGGTTGGAAGAAATTGTAATATTTTGATAGTCAAAATAAAACAAACACGTATTGATAATTAAAAAGTGATATAAGGTAATACTAACCTGGTAAAAACCTTTGCACATTAACCGGTTCACACGTCGGCCCAGAACTTAAAACACTTTTTAGATTATCGTTTATAGTCAATACACATGAATGATTATTTCCAATCGTAGTCAAGAACCATCAAAGTTGATCCCTACACAAACTAAATCTACTGAACACAATTGAGTTAACAGAGTAACTTGTGTTCAACGGCTGGAACTGGGCTTCTTTCGTCCCTGGTTTACTGTACCAAGCATTTCGTTAAGCTAACGTGAAAGAATATTGTACCATATTATTAATAACATGTTGAATATATTAACAAAACAATAATAGTGTAATTAAAAAATTGCTTTATTTATTAATGAAAATTTTTATTAAAATCTTGCAATATCAATATAAATTAAGGGTAAGAAGAAGAGAGGAAGAAGAAAAAACAATTAAAAATAATTAAAAGACTTGAAACAAGTTTAGATTATTAAATGAATTACATAAATCTTGTTGAAAAATCCGAAATTGTGAATTTTTAATTGTGAAACAGATAAAAAGACTTTTTGTAAATTCCCATACAATGTATTATAGTTGTAGTATAGTTGTATTAAGCTATGTAGTATAGTTATCGATTAAGAGGAAGAACGCGACTTTTCCAGACTTAACTCGTGTTACTACCTGTTCTTTGGGTAGTAAATATTTCATAATGAACCTCATATACATAATGATACCCATATTATGTAGTATAAATGTATTAAGTTAAGTATTGTCAGAGGAATACAATTTATTATTATTATTATTATTATTATTTTTTTATTATTTTTCTAATTACAATAATCAACGATTTAATAATAACAATAATCAACAAATACATTAATTTTTTATTGGTGAAGAACATATCCTCGTTTAACATATGCAATATAAGTTTTAAAATATAAAAATTTCAATTTTAAATTTTAAAATTTCAAAATATAAATTTTGATTATCCAACCTAATCTCTATAGTACATACAAAGAAAATATTAATGTAAAGATGCTAAAATTCTTTTAAATATTATAGTTGTATTAAGTTGATTGTATAGCAGTGAAATGCATTAACCATAAATAGTATTTCATACACCATATTACACAATATTACATAAACAACATAATAAGCACTCCTTCCCCGAGATTTTATCTCTCATTCGGTCCAAAGTACCTGAAATTTATCAGTATTTTTACGGGATTACATAGGTAAATTTAAATGATTTTGAAACTCAGATTGCTTATATTTTTATAAATAAACTATACACACATTGAACTGGTAGTTATATCTTACTTAAATTTACATACATTTCTTGTTTATCTTTGTATTAAATTGAACTATAAAACCATCTGAACTGACATTTAACCAATTCAACTAAAATTGCATCTGTATGACATATGTTGAATATCTGGGGGTTGATTTTTATTATTTATAACACTTGTATTGTGACAAAGCCCTGTACACGTGGTCACAATTCCCTTTGCTTTAAACTTTCAGGTAACCTCAATGTGTGACCAGGTGGCTGACCCCTGGCTCAACGGTGGTCACGACCATTCAGTTGTGGTTACCTCTACATTTGGTTATGGTGACCCGGCACGAGGGAGAATTGTACTCACATATTATACTGAACTACATCAGTAATATTGCCACAAAAAATAATTATAAAACATTTTTCCTTTTTAAAAAAGGATAACGAGATATTGTTTTTTTATATATATTACTTGCAGCTTTATTTATCCAAAAATAATTATTGTTTAGCCTTATCAAATTACATTTTAATATGATAATCTGATAACCACAAAATTACATAAATAATGCAATATTTTTCTGTTAATAGGCAAACATAAGCAAACTACTTTCTCACTTAACTACAACGTGGTAATATGTTTGCTTGTTTTTCTTAAATGTTAAATGTTTATTTATGAATATTGTTTTGCTCGGAAATAAAAAAGTAAAAATCTTTAAACTTTATATGAAAACTCAACAAATTCAAAACCAATACTCTGATGGTATCTTAAATGTAAATGTTTTACTAAAGAAAAACATTTATTTAATAAAACATAACTTAAAAGTAAAATGAAATTAGCAACCTTAGTAAAAAACCCTTGCAAAATGGTATTTGGTAATAATAAACAACATTTTATGTATCAACAGAAAATACAGGGTCGCGAAGTATATGAAGACAACCAATGTTGGATATCAGGTGATTTCTCCAGGGACCGCGTGTCTCCTGTTATCATCTCACCCTCTCCCCTCACTGCGTGGTCGACTCTGGAAAGTTATCCCATGAAGTATATGAAGACAACCAATGTTGGATATCAGGTGATTTCTCCAGGGACCGCGTGTCTCCTGTTATCATTACCCTTTCATCTCACTGCGAGGTCGACTCTGGAAAGTTATCCCATGAAGTATATGAAGACAACCAATGTTGGATATCAGGTGATTTCTCCAGGGACCGCGTGTCTCCTGTTATCATCTCACCCTCTCCCCTCACTGCGTGGTCGACTCTGGAAAAGTTATCCCATGAAGTATATGAAGACAACCAATGTTGGATATCAGGTGATTTCTCCAGGGACCGCGTGTCTCCTGTTATCATCTCACCCTCTCCCCTCACTGCGTGGTCGACTCTGGAGAGTTATCCCATGCAGGATATGAAGACAGCCAATGTTGGATATCAGGTGATTTATCCAGGGACCGCATGTCTCCTGTTATCATCTCACCCTCTCCCCTCACTGCGTGGTCGCCTCTGGAGAGTTATCCCATGCAGGATATGAAGACAGCCAATGTTGGATATCAGGTGATTTCTCCAGGGACCGCATGTCTCCTGTTATCATCTCACCCTCTCCCCTCACTGCGTGGTCCACTCTGGAGAGTTATCCCATGCAGTATATGAAGACAACCAATGTTGGATATCAGGTGATTTCTCCAGGGACCGCGTGTCTCCTGTTATCATCTCACCCTCTCCCCTCACTGCGTGGTCGACTCTAGAGAGTTATCCCATGAAAAGTATTTAATTCGCCGCCCAACAGGTTTCCACATCAAAAAGGCGCCATTTTCTAGTGATTCAAGATTACTAGTCATTTAATATTGACACATATGTCACTTATGGTAATTAAAATTGAAATTATCTTTGTACAAGTAGTTAATTCTAAGGATCGTCTCCTGCCCGAAATTCTAAAAAAAAATTAGTTATCTGTACTCAATTTGTTTACAATTATTTAATAACTAATCTTCCTGGTTGACTAGCATTTGTTATTACAACATTTGTCTAGTGATTCAATCCATTTTTCTTCTTTTTAAGAGAAACATTGAAAATGTTTAAGCCTATCGAGCGTAGCCCTGGGGATATGAACTCTAATGTGATTCTGTTCATCTACAAGACAGTACCTTTCCAACGGTCGCGGATTTCTCGTACGCTTAACACGAGCTAAGAAAAAGAGAAGGAAATAAAACTTGCTTGCCTATTTATATATAGATTATTATTTAGATTACTTGTTTTTTTTTTTTTTTTTTTTTTTTTTTTATTACGGATACTGTACATTTTGAATATAGTAAAGGTATTATTATTATTTATGTATTTCTTGATGTATTTTGTATTGATTTTAATACTTGAATTCTTGCAATACCAAAATGAAACGTCTACATCGCTACTACGAGAAAAATGAGAGAGTGTATTAATACGTTAAACTACGGACATCAATGACATTTGTATGTGTGAGTAATCGTTTCGGAATGTGTGAAATAAAACAGGAAGTCCGGAAAAGATTAATCTATTAGACGCTGTAACTAATTTTCAACTAACTGGTCTAACAGCAGTACTGTCATATCCTCACATGAAAATAACACTGTTGAATTTAATATCAAGTAGTTAACGTAGAAAAAGAATTAAATCTGAATCCAATAGTTTTTTTACAAAAAAATTAAATGTTAATCAATTAAAATCTTCGTAATTTTCATCGAAAGGTTGTCGGTTCGATACTGAGAAATTAATACTGAGAAGGAAGAGTAGATTGTTGATTGCTCGATAGTAGACCCAGTTGCCATTTATTTGTCACTGGGATATTAAATAATGGTGCTATCTAACAAAAGATCGACGTAAGATATCAACAATACCAGGGTTGGAGCGTTATGCTCGTGTTTTGCCGATATACAAAATATAATGACAATATTTTTTTATTTGATGCATCAACTATTTAAGTTTCAAACACTGAACCCTTATGACTTATAAAGTTTCAATAATTTTACCTGTTCAGCTAGAGATAATTACATGGGGAAGACAAAGGTATGCATGGCATTGGTTGACTAAGTAATTGTACCTATGCTAACTTTGGATATTTTTCTAATATTTATGTAATTCTATGTAATAAAATGTATTAGGTCAATTTTTTTGTTTTAACTTATTTACCAAACAAATTTAAAACGATGCTCAACTACATAATGAAGTACTTACAAGTATATTCTGCTTTAGTTTGATGATGTAGACCACAATAATAACAGTTTTAAGAATGAATATAGAGTATAGTTCGTTTTTTACGTGATATGTTTTGGGATTAAAAAGTAGTCCAACCTCGGTTATTAATACAAAAGTATTACTTCACTATTATTCTGTTATTATTTACAAGTGAAAAGTGGGACCAAAAACTTGTTGTAACTGTAAAAGCTTGAAAATCTCAAGCAATTATTAAATGCACTCAAAATTACATACCGGTAACAAATCTTAAGATTAATTAGTGATCAAATGTGTATTATAAGAGACACAAAACATTTAAAAATGCACAAATTTAATTTGTCTATACTTGATAAACTTGTATTGTAAAACAGTAAGTTAGTTTTACTTTCCTTGCAGTTCACTGGAGATGGATAACAAGGCACGCTGTAAGGATGGCGGCTGCTGCGCTTCACGGATAATAAACTGGACCATAACTTTGGTTTATGACACCGCGGCCCGGCTTTAATATCGGTAAATTGATTTATTTTATTTTCAAATAAAAATAGAAAAAAAGTTCTTTCTGAAATGATTTGCATAAACACAACTCTTCGTTTTTGTTCAATCTCTTAAATATATTTTTAATAAATAAAAACTACAATATAAAATCAATATAACTTACTAATAAATATTTTTTTTTCAATCAAAAATGTTATTTCATTCCAACAAAGATAAGTGATTCAAACACTAAAAGTCATATATATTATTGATGGTGATTACAATAGCTAGTGACAAGACCGGCATATTGTTTTCAACTGTCGCCAATGTCAATAATCAACTTATTATTTTGTTTTTGGTTTTTTAATCCACTGTTTTATAAATTATCTAAAACGGCCCTAAGACACAACTGAATAGTCAACTGAACAGGAGTGTCATGACAGGCATCACAGCCATTACTCGAATCAGTATGTAGAATGATGTTTGGTAAACAGCAATACCCATCGAGTATTGTCAACAACCATGTCGCCAACGGGCGCGACCATCAGAATACTACACCCTAATACTCACAGAATGTAGATGTATGTGTGCACACTAATCTCAAAATTGCTGTGTAACAAATGCCTCCAAATCTGCAAGTAAATGCTGGATAAAATAAATATTTATAAAAGTCTCTATGCTAGACAAAACCATGACTATTTTTTATGTTTGGAAACAAAAACAAAAACAATCATCCTACACTCATCCCTCATTCATACTTGGATTAAATTACCTATTTAGTTAGGTCGTCGTTACAATAAAGGTATCAAATATAATTCGATATAATAATTAAAATGCTAATAACTGTAAAATTAGTATCATTTATTTAAAAACTAAAACACCTAACACTATGAATTTAAATACTACAATGTGGCAGCGGCCGTAGCTCAGTGGTAGAACATATTTATCACCCAGGGGGACAGGGTTAAACTCCCGGATTGGGGATAAAAAGATCGTCCGGCCGCTCCCTTGGTTTGCAAATGGAACCCACGAGTCACATGAAAACGGTGGTCACCGTGTATAGAAAAAAAATGCAGGAATTTCAGTCCAGGAGAACTCTCAATTGATTGCTGATCCAATTTCCCTAAAAGCTATGCGATATATATATATCATTTATGTACTAAAAAAAGAATTGCTAAAACAGCTGACTCAGCCACGGCCATGACACAACAATTATTATAACAAATTACTATTGAGTTGAATTGTCAGTTAAGATCGAAATGTCAAATTCAAATGTCTTATCTCTAACCCCCAGTCGACGTTTCTGTCATTCTAGTTTGTGATTGAGATATCAGTTTCAGCCGAATTTGACGTCCCAGAACAACTGCTTTCAGATATTGAAAATTGTTTAAATAATAATCCTAATGGTAGACAATTTCTAACAGCATTATTTTACTAAACGAAATTCTTGGAATAATCATATTTTTTTAATGAGAATAACTATACAGTGCATATACATTATTTATGACAAGATTTTATATAGGGATATATATTTATTAAGATATATAATATTTAGGACAAGATGGATGTAATCATATAAATAAACTTTTAGAACCCTGGAATTAAGTAAAGTTTTCATCATATTAACCATAATTCTATTTAATAATTTTTATTTCTCATAAAAATAATTTTATGTTACCAACAATACTATTAGTTTCTAATTTAAATATGTAGAAGCAAAAGAGCTAAAAAAAAGAGGAGAAACCTTGCTTTAGTAGTTCGAAGCATGTTAAAAGCATTTTTTTTTTAAGCGGCAACAACACCAAATCAAATAAATATCCTCCACAGAAACATCACAGGGCTTCAACCGACCACTTGAACTTTGTTTCCTTGGTCAGAAGTTTATATAATGGTGCCAGTTTCGTTGCTAGGTTCTCTATAAATTTTCCATAATAGTTCACAAGACCAAGCCAACTCCTTAACTCGACAACATTTTGAGGTCTAGGAGCATTTTTGACTGCTGCAGTCTTATCCGGGCATCGGAAAATGCCATTACTGGAAATTTTATGTCCTAGATATTCTACAGTTTCTTCAAAAAACTTACACTTTTTCCAGTTTACTCTTAGGTTATTTTGGGCAAGTCTTTTGAGCACTTCTCTTAGTTTCTCAGCATGTTCTTCCATGTCTTTTCCTTCAATTATTATATCATCATAGAATACTTTCACTCCCTTTAAATCTTGGAGTATCATAGTCATTCGTTGTTGCCAAATTGCTGGGGCAACTGTTATTCCAAACATCAGTCGATTGACCTTGTAAATCCCCTTGGTTGTAGAAAGTGCTTGAATGTTGGCACTCTCTTCATCCATTGCTATATTCAGATAAGCTTGTTTGATGTCTAGGGTTGAAAATACCTTACCCCTTCCCACTGCAACAAAAATATCTTCTGGTCCTGGAATCGAAAAAGAACAATTTGCAACAAACCTGTTTACCGTGGTTTTATAATCCGCGCACAATCTTATACTACCGTCAGGTTTCTCAATCGGTACTATGGGTGTTCCCCAATCACAATAATCAATTTTTGTCAAAACTCCCTCCCTTTCAAGTCTGTCAATTTCCACTTCTACTTTGTCTCGAATAGCAAACGGAAGTGGTCGTGGTGGTTTGAATATTGGACGTGCTCCATCGACAAGTTGAATATGACCTTGGAATCCAGGCATCTTCAATAGATCCTCTTTAAATAAACATTCAAATTCGTCTTTCAATTCATCTAAAACCTTTCTGCAATATTCCCTGTCGACATTTAATTTACCGATTGTTTCGATTTGTCCATTAGCCTTGATTTTCACTTCACCCATCCACTCACGACCGAAAATCGGTTGAACCTGCCCAGGTAAAACATATATGTTTCCCATTGACTCACAGTTGTCTAATTTAATATTCACCGTAGCAAAGCCTACTGGATTAATTATCTCCCCCGTGTATGTGGACAGTTTGAGTTTCGTCTGCTCTAATGTCTTATTTGGGCAAATTCTCTTAAAATCATTCAATGACATTGTAGAAACTGTTGAGCCGGTGTCATATTCCATGGTAACTGGTTGATTCTCTATAAGGCATCTCACTAATATTTGTCTAGGCTTAGGACTAACCTCAGGTAAATGTTTAGTTGATAACTGATTCAATTTCAAGTGATGTTCATCACTTTCAGAACCTGAACTAGATCCAGTTAACGAGACTTCATCATCGACGATGTTTTTGATTCCCCCCCTTGTTCTTCTTCCGACACATTGAACGCAAATGTCCTGATTCTTTACAAAAGGAACACGTGGCGGACTTGTAAGAACAAGTTTCTGGGGTGTGTTGTGTCGATCCGCACCTAAAAAACCTACGGTTTTCCACAGTTTTTGCACTACTTTGATGAGGTTTCTTCAAGACGCTAATGCGCACCTCATTCTTCTGGATCAGATCGGCTTCAGCAGTCGCTCTCTCACTTGCTTCTGCAAGACGTACACAGTCATCAAGCGATAAATCTTCTTGACTTTTCAAGATTTCTTTCAATATAACTTTATTCCGGAGGCCCGAAACAAACTGCTGTCTTAAATGTGAATCTTGTGTGTTCGCCTTACATTTACCACATTTTTTAAAAGTGCACTTCTTTGCTAATTTTTTTAATTCGGTAAGATAATTCCTAACCGATTCACCTTCATGTTGCTTTCTTGCGGTAAACTTGTGTTCGGCGGCGATTGGGCTAGGTTTTGGGTTTAAAACCATATCCACAGTAGCCACGATCGACTCATAGTCCTTCTCCGTGGGTGTCTCCGGGCTCAGGTAGTCGCACAATTTCTGGTAAGTAACCACTCCCATTGTGTGAATCAACAATTGCGTTTTTCTTACTTCATTATCTTCTTCTACACCTAAGATTGCAAAATAGTTCTCCAGGAGGCCTATGTACGAGTCCCATGATTCATATTCTTTATTGTATCTTTCAAAGTTAATATTACACCAACTCTTAGATGGTTTATCTTTTATTGGAACCTCATCAGTTCCTTTATTTTTCCTAAGTGACATGTTTTATCCTCGTCGCCACTATAAAAACAAGACTTATAATATTTATAACATTATTTAATCCAGTGTAAACTTACAATGAATGTCCACAACAACAACAAAAATAAAAACAAAAATGAACAGCTGATTATATTATCAGCCAAAGATATAACAAATGTAAATGGTGAATTCTACGATTTTGTAGTTTTACCAAAATTTTTTTTTATAATATTATTTAGTTTAATGTAATTAAAAAATATTAGTAAATACTATTTAATGGTACACATAAATTAAACCAGCATATTCACATGAATACATGTACGTGTATATTAGTACAGGTATTCCGAAACATTACATAACGTTATATAATTTAATTGCAAAAGCAAAACAAAATTTACTATGAAAATGCTTAAAGTAAAGGTGTAAAAAGTATTAAGACCGTACTGAAAGAAGTATTTTATTTATGCTAATGGAAATTTAAATTTATCTGGATTGAGACAGCTAAAGGTTATTTCTCCTGAGTTTGAGCAAAATATTTTATGTTTTCTTTGCTGATATTAAATAATTGACAAAAATTTAGTTGCAGATTTCACTGTAATATGTCAACAATCAAAAAAAAAAAAAAAAAACTTGAATTGAATATGTCACAAAACCAAAAAGTCATTTTAATCCACTTGCATCTGGGGTAGTGCAATATATTTTCAAATATTAGGTACTATTCAATAAAATACTACATTATTGAAAAATAAAACAACCTCTTTTAAATTTCTTTTTCATAAGAACATTGAATGTATTGACAAAAAAATGTTTTATTCATATTCGAGTATTTCCCCTGACAATAGACTGTGTGACAAAAGAGAGCTTATATATGTAAGACTATACAGTATTTTGATCGTATTGAATATAAACTGCGTATGACATTTTAGCAATATCACTTCTTTTTCATTACTTTAAGTTCATAAAATATTCCATTAATTAAAAAATACAATCAACTAAATTGAGTCACTCTATATGAAGTGGATTTCGTTAATTTATGAAAAGATTATTAATATAAGCAGTAATTAAGAGCAATCCCTATTCACTGTCTCTTTGTTAAGTTTTCTTTTATCTTCTTATAACAATCTCTGCCTCTGTTTTATCCAAGATAGTGGCAAATATTTTACAGTTTATCCTTTGGACAGTTTTTCTATTTTAATTGATATAGAATATATTAAACTAGACTCTTCTGCAAACGGTTAGTACACAAATTGAATTGTATAGTTTTATTAGTAATATGAAAAACAATTACAATCAAAGAGCAAATTTAAACAAATATCATTGACTTGAATGGTTATATTACTTGTTATCTTTTATCTTATATATTTTTTATAAAAAATGAATTTTAACGTTGTCTTATACTCTTCAAACAATCCTCTGTTATTCACCCCAGTCTGAACATAACAGAATTAACTATTTTTATATGACGTTGATCAGAAATATCCCCTGAGGATTTGAAACATGTAGCTACCTCGAAGTACACCCCCGTTTGAAACATGGAGCTACCTTGAAGTACACCCCCGTTTGAAACATGGAGCTACCTCGAAGTACACCCCCGTTTGAAACATGGAGCTACCTTGAAGTTCACCCACGTTTGAAACATGGAGCTATCTTGAAGAACACCCATGTTTGAAACATGGAGCTACCTCGAAGTACACCCACGTTTGAAACATGGAGCTACCTCGAAGTACACCCACGTTTGAAACATGGAGCTATCTTGAAGAACACCCATGTTTGAAACATGGAGCTACCTCGAAGTACACCCACGTTTGAAACATGGAGCTACCTCGAAGTACACCCACGTTTGAAACATGGAGCTACCTTAAAGAACACCCACGTTTGAAACATGGAGCTACCTCGAAGTACACCCACGTTTGAAACATGGAGCTACCTTGAAGTACACCCCCGTTTGAAACATGGAGCTACCTTGAAGTACACCCCCGTTTGAAACATGGAGCTACCTCGAAGTACACCCCCGTTTGAAACATGGAGCTACCTTGAAGTTCACCCACGTTTGAAACATGGAGCTATCTTGAAGAACACCCATGTTTGAAACATGGAGCTACCTCGAAGTACACCCACGTTTGAAACATGGAGCTACCTTAAAGAACACCCACGTTTGAAACATGTAGCTACCTCGAAGTACACCCCCGTTTGAAACATGGAGCTACCTTGAAGTACACCCCCGTTTGAAACATGGAGCTACCTTGAAGTACACCCCCGTTTGAAACATGGAGCTACCTCGAAGTACACCCCCGTTTGAAACATGGAGCTACCTTGAAGTTCACCCACGTTTGAAACATGGAGCTATCTTGAAGAACACCCACGTTTGAAACATGGAGCTACCTCGAAGTACACCCACGTTTGAAACATGGAGCTACCTCGAAGTACACCCACGTTTGAAACATGGAGCTATCTTGAAGAACACCCATGTTTGAAACATGGAGCTACCTCGAAGTACACCCACGTTTGAAACATGGAGCTACCTCGAAGTACACCCACGTTTGAAACATGGAGCTACCTTAAAGAACACCCACGTTTGAAACATGGAGCTACCTCGAAGTACACCCACGTTTGAAACATGGAACTACCTCGAAGTACACCCACGTTTGAAACATGGAGCTACCTTGAATTACACCCACGTTTGAAACATGGAACTACCTTTAAGTACACCCACGTTTGAAACATGGAGCTACCTTGAAGTACACCCACGTTTGAAACATGGAGCTATCTCGAAGTACACCCACGTTTGAAACATGGAGCTATCTCGATGTACACCCATGTTTCACAAACCTGGGGCTACTTCGAGATTTTAATATAAAAAATTAGGAAACGTCATTAAACGTACAAACACCAAAGGAAACTTGTCTATGTCAATTATTAAAGCCCTGTGTGCAGTCTTGCTTCCAGCAACATGTCTTCATTTGCTATTACTGTCATGTAGCAATCACTGTCATACCCTCTTAGTAATGTTATTTTAGCTTTATCATTGTAAACTGAAAACATTGTTCATTGAACTACATAAAATGTATAATATTCAGTCTTATACAAATTAATTTTTAGCAACGCAGGTGGTGTTGTTTTAATTGCACTACAATCCTTAAATAAGAAATGTTAAGGGGTTTGAGCGACTCGCAAAGAAAATACCTTAAAAAGTTAAAATGATATAGTGGATTTGGACAAGCATAACAGATTTAAATGAAATCTGGTGATTTGTTTTCTCTAAGCCCGTGTACTTAAATAACAACACAATTACCACTAAAAAATAAAATAATGGATGTGTTAAGTTAGTATAAAATCAACCTTTTTAATTTACCAACAGAAGTTTTAAAATTTGTTACGACAAAATGTATAAGATATTCTGCAATCAAATTGAAAAGGACGGAGTCTTTGCTTTAATTTTCATGGGAAAAACATTATTTTAAATATAAATTCTTATAAATATAGGCTAGTATGGAATAATGAATTTATTATAAATATCGATATAAAATTATATTGTTCGTAGCACGTACCATAATTGAACATATAAGATAGTCTTTGAATTAAAAAACATAACAAGTTAAGTGTATAAATAAATATATAAAATAATATGTAACAAAAAAATTACAGTACAATACGGCCGTTGAATGAACCGGTGTAAAACCACAAGAGGCGGTTGACCGCATAAAGTGCAGCCTCAGACCACAACCTCACTATAGCCTCTGTGTTACAATATGCATTAAGTCTATGGTTATCCCACATAATGATAAAATTATTGAATGAGGCTTGTTAGGGGACGAGTGTTTATACTAACTTTATTATTGGTAAGAACACCGTCCCTTAGTATTTTTCGTTGTTGACAGGAACTCTTTTACCAAACTTTGCCCCGTCCTCATACATTAATGCTAGATTTGTGGATCGCATTAGACAAACAAGGGGGAAGCCATTACGGTACAGGTGATTGGTACTGATTGAACTCCCTAAACGTGTATTTGAACCCCGGTCATCACTCAGATGGTCCCGATATCTGGAGCGCTAAAAACTTTTAGTTCCATTCACCCTTCTATTATTGACTTGCTATACTTAAGTTATAAAGAAAAAAGAAAAAGTACATTTTGAAAAATACAAATAAAAAACCATAACGGATGTTTAGTTTTTTTTCACTGTCCTAATTGTCTGCTGTAGTGAACGTGGCGGAAGACACGAAGGCGGCGGCGGTGGCGTGGACTGACAGGCCATCCCGCTGGTGACGTGGAGATGCAGTGATGGGAGGGGGTAATCATTAATGACAGACACGACACGACTGCGGCAGTGACGTGGACTGACAGACCATCCCGCTGGTGACGTGGTGTGACAGGCCATCCCGCTGGTGACGTGTAGATGCAGTGATGGGATTGGGTAATCATTAATGACAGAGACGACACGACTGCGGCCGTGACGTGGACTGACAGACCATCCCGCTGGTGACGTGGTGTGACAGGCCATCCCGCTGGTGACGTGGTGTGACAGGCCATCCCGCTGGTGACGTGGTGTGACAGGCCATCCCGCTGGTGACGTGGTGTGACAGGCCATCCCGCTGGTGACGTGGTGTGACAGGCCATCCCGCTGGTGACGTGGTGTGACAGGCCATCCCGCTGGTGACGTGTAGTTGCAGTGATGGGAGGGGGTAATCATTAATGACAGACACGACACGACTGCGGCGGTGACGTGGACTGACAGACCATCCCGCTGGTGACGTGGAGATACAGTGATGGGAGGGGGAAATCATTAATGACAGACACGACACGACTGAGGCGGTGACGTGGACTGACAGACCATCCCGCTGGTGACGTGGAGATACAGTGATGGGAAGGGGTAATCATTAATGACAGACACGACACGACTGCGGCCGTGATGTTATCTGACAGACCATCTCGCTGGTGACGTGGAGATACAGTCATGGGAGGGGGTAATCATTAATGACAGACACGACACGACTGCGGCCGTGACGTTATCTGACAGACCATCCCGCTGGAGACGTGGAGATACAGTGATGGGAGGGGGTAATCATTAATGACAGACACGACACGACTGCGGCCGTGACATGGTCTGACAGGCCATCCCGCTGGTGACGTGGTGTGACAGGCCATCCCGATGGTGACGTGGTGTGACAGGCCATCCCGCTGTTGACGTGTAGATGCAGTGATGGAAGGGGGTAATCATTAATGACAGACACGACACGACTGCGGCGGTGACGTAGACTGACAGGCCATCCCGCTGGTGACGTGGTGTGACAGGCCATCCCGCTGGTGACGTGTAGATGCAGTGATGGGAGGGGGTAATCATTAATGACAGACACGACACGACTGTGGCGGTGACGTGGACTGACAGGCCATCCCGCTGGTGACGTGGTGTGACAGGCCATCCCGCTGGTGAAGTGTAGATGCAGTGATGGGAGTAGAGGCATTATGGGGCTTTCAGGACAAACGCAAATTCAGCGGTTTTTAATCAGTGGTTACGTATTAGTGACGTGTGATGACGTATGTGTGACGTCATACGGTGACGAGGTGGAGTGTGTGACGTCACGGGTGTGACGTGGTGGTGTGACGTCACTAATACGCTATTGAACTTAAAGCAGAGACCAGAGAAGCCTAATTTTCATTTTATTTTACGTTTATTTATGATGAAAAAGTGTTAAATAATTGTCTAAAATGATAATATACATGAATTTACAATTTTTTGCAAAAAAACGAAGAAAAACGAGCAAAAACGAAGTTTTTATAATTTTGACGTGGGTGGTCCCTCTTGGGAGGTTATCTTATCTCTTATCTTATCTGTTATCTTATCTTATCTCTTATCTTATCTTAGATCTTAGATAAGATAAGATAAGCGCGCTGGGGGGGCTTCGCCCCCCCAGACCCCCCCGGGTGTTGCGCCGATCAGGCTAGTAAGACTTAATTCCTTCGCCCATTAACTTGCAAACGGCGGTAATTGCTAATGGCTTAAGACTAGATCTCAACATAATTCGTTCACTTGGGATTATTTTACAAGGGTTATTTTTTGATGCTCTTTCTTCGTTAATGACTTACACTTTTCTATCAAAACATAGTTTATTTCATCAAATATAATTATTGAACAATTATTCAACCGGTTTTATGATTCAACAAATCAAAGAGGCCGTTTTAACTACCCGGTCAATAAATAACATTCTTCCCCTTTCTATTTCTCTACAAACCCCGCTTAACAATTATTATTATTTGATGCTAATATTCTTTTTTTATTTCTGACCAGTTTCATTATTCTTTTATACACCATCATTTCACTTTTCTCTCTGAATTATTTGATTTATCCTGTTTACTACCGTGGCCTTTAGAAAGGCCGTTTCTTCTTTCTCTCAAAATTTTTACTGCGGGCTTCATCTGTAAGTCTCCGACACTTTAGATTATTTAGTCCGCCACTAATAATTATTTTGTTTCCCCGGACTTTAACTAATATTTTTACCCCGGGCAGGTTCAAACATGTTCAAGGTCATTTGGGACTTAGAAAAAAAAGGAACTTGACTGTAGCGGACATGCCAGCCGACCAGCCAAGTATAGGGGCAGTTCATCGTAGCTGGGCAGGCCAGCCGACCGAGTGAACCAAGGTGTGGGGGACCGCAGAAACCGCACTGCGCGAACCACCCGGGTATGTTTGTTTTTGGGGGGTGTGATAGGAATCAGGTAAGGGAACATAGTTTAAGTACCCTTGAGTGTTAGTTAGTAAAAATATAAGAAAGAACCCACGCAAAAGCCATGCAAAGAAAGGACAGTAAAGAAGGCAAGCGCAGAGGCCAAGTGCAAACGAGGGAAGGGACCTAACGGTCCCGTGATCAAACTGATCTTGACGCCCAGGGAACGTCTCACCGCGGCTCCGAAACTTCTCGCCCTCGTACGGAGTAGTTTTTCCCAGGCACGGCGACATTCCTCGGTACAGGGGCGGCGCTCAACCCCGGTGACTCGACGGCAACCTCCGTAGACATCGAGCGGCGCAAGCGAGTTGACCTGCTTGGGTGCACGCTTGGCTTTGGCTAAGAGGCGGTATACCACGTAGGGATGCGCTTCTCCGAAGACAACGCCGAATGCCTGGTGTCTCCGATGGTGTCCGCCGAGTCCCAAAAGTCGGCCGGAGAGGTCGGAGCTGCTTCTTGGATGGTCCCGTGACGGCTCGATCTGGAGTGATGCTGTGGCGAGAGCAGCTCCTGGTTTTATCAACTTTTCCGCTGACTCAGCGAGAAATCGACGTCTCTCATTGGCTCAGCGGCTGGGCCAATCAGAAGCGAGCTAG
Source organism: Neoaliturus tenellus (assembly GCA_030545055.2). Lineage (NCBI taxonomy): Eukaryota > Metazoa > Arthropoda > Insecta > Hemiptera > Cicadellidae > Neoaliturus > Neoaliturus tenellus. The sequence goes on along the minus strand of CM061531.1, from coordinate 240,384,774 downwards.
AGTTTATGACTACCCCACGGCCACGCTGCGGAATCATTCATCACTCCAGCCAGATCCCGAGGATGCCAGCCACAGAGAAGACTCCACCGATGCTTCTGAGGAAACCTACTCGGCCGAAGAAGGTGGTTATGCCTCGGAGGGACCCCGTTGCTCAGTTGCCCGCTAAAAACCCCAAATCTCCGGTGCGGAATCGAACGAGGACCAAGCCGGCGTCACCCACTCCAGTTCTGCCTCAGCGGGTTGTCATCTCCTCCTACGCCGTGAGAGCCGAAAGTCTTCTTCGAGAAATTCTTGGGGGGAAGAGAGACTACGCGGAGAAATATGTTCTGCAGGCGGGACCAACTTCAGCTCCGGCTCCCGGGGTCGTCCCAACAACGGAAGGCAGGCCAATTTCACCCATCACGCCCAGTGAACGATGCCGGCCCAAATCACCGTTTCCGGGAGTCAAGACCCACCGCCTGTGGAAGCTCAAGCCCGGGCTTTATTGTCTGCTGGACTTCAACGCGAAAGAGAGAGTGGCCTTGCTGCTTCTGGGGAGAACCGTCGTGCAAACGCCATTACCCACTGTCGTACCTCTTCCACATCGGAGTCCGAAGAAGACGTACTTTGAGATTGGAGTGCCAACGGATGGACAACTGAGCCAGCGAGTCACCGCTAAGTGGATTATCAGTTTAATTTAATTGATACCACAAAACGGCCTTTCTAAAGGCCACCAATATAAATCGTTTTGCAATCAAGTCGAACGCTGAAATAATTCGTATCCGAAAACAAATGGACTATTCGATGTGCAATATATTATTATTATACAAAAATGAATATAAAATACAATTATTTTTCCTTATTTATCACGCCACTTCACTCACTTACTTTCGCCCAGAACTTTTAATTGTCTCGGTCAAACTGCTTTATCGGCCCCCTAATTGCTACCGACTTAAAACACAAAGTTTTGGATTAATAATGTTAAGTCTTCAGCTCTAAACACATTATATTTTTATCAACTAACTACCACCGATTTCAGTCACCAAAAGTGTACCGAAATTTGTTATGCATCATAGTGACACAAAGGGATGTGTCTCCTTAACCTTTGGCGGAAAGTTTTTAAACCTCACGGTCAAACCTCTTTATTTGGCTCCCCTGACGATGCCCGACCGTAGTAAATAACGTTTGGCGGAAAACTTTTAAACTTCGCGGTCAAAACAACTTTATTTTGTTCCCCTTACTACGTACCGTACAGAAATCGGTTTTGTAAATTTCACCGGTCACGAGATCTTTTGGCGGGATACTTCACTGCTGTAGGGCCATTTCCATTACTTACCGTACTCAAAGCAAATTATTTGTGTCAAAATGAATGAACTCGATGAAGCTGGCAAGATATTTCAAACCTTGTCACCAAAATAACTTTATTCTACTGCGCTAACTACAACCACGCATCCACACAAAATATTTGGCGGAAAATATTTAATTGTCGTGGTCAAACTACTTTATTTTATTCCCCTAACAATGTCCGACCATGTTCTATAAAGATTGGCGGAAAAAGTTTAAACATCACGGTCAAAATCAATCGATTCTTTCCCCTAGCTACGTACCGTACAGAATACTGTTTTAGAACTTTCATCGGGCTAAACATGTTCTGGCCTAAACGATTAAAACTTTTGGGCTAATGTATTTGGTTCCCGTTCCTCCCGACATTTGAAACGGCCTTTCTAAAGGCCACGGAAAAAATGCTGAGTAAGTGTAATTCATGCGCACCAATAGGAAGCCAGAGTGAGTTAACAAAACCCGAGAGCTTGTCGAGCTCCCTTCACTTGTTCCTGCACCGCTGAAGAGCCAAGATGGACCAGACTGGAACGACCTCTGCTCCTCGCCCGATCCTGAAGAGGGCCAGCGAGAATTCTGACGGCGCGGTCCACAAGAAGCGGGTGACTTGGGCAGACTTGCCGCCCGTGGAGGAGATTCTGGCTGAGATGACTCGACAGTGGGAGCTCGTCACGCCTATCCAAGACACCTGGGCCGAAATACTGTCAACGACTCCGCAGAAGAAGCTGGCAAGGTTGGAACGGAGGTTTGCAGCTCCACTGGCTCGGTTCAGTTCCTCCACACCTCCAATTCACCGGCTGTGGCGTCTCGATCCAGGCCTCTACGAAGTGCTGTACACCGAGACATCAGGTCGACTGGTTTTCATGAGGGATTCGACGCAGACGTTGAGGGTCCAGCTGCCGAGATCAATGGAGTGGCCCAGCACTTCTACGAGGTTCCTGAAGAAGGACGAGCCAGGCCAGGACCCTCGCTATCCGAAGGGATTCGCCTACTGGATCTAGTTTCCACCCTGGACAAAACGGCCTTTCTAAAGGCCACCAAATTTTCAAGTCGTTTGTGCACTCATGCAGTAGCTACGTTACTATTTTAATGCAGCACCTCATGTGTTAATAATCACAACGCCAAGTAGATACCGGCTCAAAGTAATGTATTTTGACAGTAAATTTCATTAATTTTTCGGTCAACATAGGTTTGAGTAAAGAAAATTACAAGTCTTTCATCAACTTAACTATCCTTGTTTCCTATACGGTACGTTAGTGTTGTACCTTAGGGTATTTTCCATTCGCTCTTGATTCCACTGAAGCCAGGAGACATGGACCCTTCAGAGACTACTGCAGCTGTGCAAGCAATCCTGCAAAGAAGTCCATCTTTGATCCGGCAGACGAGGCTCCCACATCGAGCACCCCGAAGTACATCGCACGTCCGCTGAACTTTGGTCCCGACCTCTCGGAGTCGTCAGATGAAGAGACCAGGGACTACATCAGAAGGACTGACCCCAAGCTTTCGACGGGAAGTTCGACCTCCGGTACACCGAAAATACGGTTGACGCCCAGGGTGAAGAACGCTCCACGGTGTACCTACGAGTTGAAGAGAGGAGCGAAGAAGGGCGAGGCGTGTGGCAAGTACTGCAGGCTGGGCGAGGATTTGTGCTCCACACACAACCGAGCGGCAAGACCCAAAGCAAGTTTCGACTTGGAACCGTTCGCTGAGGGTACAAAATTTGAAAGACTGAAGGTGTCGAAGAAGTATAAACTTCTGCAACAGACCAAAGAGCCTAGAATGGTCATCTTTCTAGATGAACATAAAATTATAAAGGTAAGACTGCCTAAATTCATGATGCCAATACCCAAGACTGGGTCATATTTAATGTTTAAAAAGAATGTACCGAAGACAGAGGGACGAAAAGCAACGCCGATGTGGGAGTCCGACTAAGCTGGAGGAGCTGGTCCTAAACGGCCTTTCTCAAGGCCACCATTTCATTCACTCGTTTTGCAGCTATAAGTGCAGCCTCTTTTAGACTGACTAACAAAGTACTTTATGATATTAAATTAAAAGATTTAACGAGCTCCCAAACAAACTAACATTTATAACTTCTTTTTAAGGAACTTATAAAATAAGTTTCTGTGTTCTGTTTCCCAATGATTTTTTTTATTAAGAAATATTTGCCCAAACCAAATATTAGTTGTTTGATTAGGTCAGCAAAATAAAATGATGAATCAGCATAGCTTATGCGATTTAAGAAGCTACCAGTGTATTCTGTACGGTACGTTGGGTCGCACTTAAGCGTACCATTCAAATGAAAATGCATGAGCTGAACATGGCCTACGAGATCGTCCACCACCAGACGGCGAGGAGCCACCACATCGCAGAATGGCCATGGAACCAGCGGGCCAACCTGCAAAGAGAAGTCCGGGACCGATCGGACATCGCTCTGGTCGCCAAGGACCTGGACAGCATCGCGGTCGACCCCCGCGGGAAGACAGTCCGGCTCCGGCTGTTGGAACCTGGGGTGTGAGTCCCGCCAACTCCTCTGGAGGTTGACATGCCTCTAAAGTCCGCGGTGCTAAAAAACATTCGGCGCCTACTTAAGATCAGCGGCCGGGTCATCGTCATCATCAAATGCCCGTAAGGGCACAGTCTGCGGACCGACGGCACCACCTCACACAACATCTGAGGGCGGACACAAACGGCCTTTTTCAAGGCCACCATTACACTCAATCGTTTAAAGACTTTGCTGAGCTAACTTATATTGTATTTTTATTTAATTTTATATTTGTCGTTTCGACACTATAACCAACATTTCTCGTTTTGACACTAACAGTGCAGCCTCTTTTAGTCTTTGACCAACAAAGTATATTATGATATTAAATTAAAAGATTTAACGAGCCCAAAACAAACTAACATTCATGACTTCTTTTTTAAGTTTCTGTGTTCTGTTTCCCAATGAATTGTTTTATTGAGAAATATTTCCTCAAACCAACATTCACTCGTTTTGACACTATCAGTGCCACCTCTTTTAGTCTTCGACCAACAAAATACATTATTATATTGAATTAAAAGGTTTAACGAACTCAAAACAAACTAACATTAATAACCACTTTTTTTAAGTTTCTGTGTTCTGTTTCCCAATGAATTGTTCTATTGAGAGATTTGCTCACACCAAACATTAGTTATTTGAGTAGGTCAGCAAAATAAAATGGTATGCGATTTAAGAAGCTACCAGAATATTCTGTACGGTACGTTGGGTCGCACTTAAGCGCATGTTGTGGTCCATTTTCATTCTCATCCTACTCACCATGGCACCACTTGACATGCCTCCCACCTGGAAGCGACTGCAAGACACGATGGAAGATGTGCTATATGAAGAGTTTGGTGTGGTCGTTGAGGAAGTAATTGCTATGCCAGACGACGATCCTCATGTTGACATGGAAGTTTTCAGCAACTTCGATGAAGCTGAAACATCATCTTTCGCATCGGACATTGATGAATTCATTGATTTGACCGTTGCTTACCATGTCACAGAGTCCGAAGCCGACAGCATTGAAAATTTCCTTCCGATCGAAGATGGCGAGGGAGACACGACCCCTGTTCTACCTGATGCTCCTGATGCCAGACGGAGACTATTTGACGGTTGCAGCGATGAGGAGGATGATGATGGTGTCGCATACTTAAGCGATAGTTAGACTTTTAGTCTACTTCAAAACGGCCTTTCTAAAGGCCACCATTACACTCAATCGTTTAAAGACTTTGCAGAGCTAACTTATTTTGTATTTTTATTTAATTTTATCACCAAACATTAGTTATTTGAGTAGGTCAGCAAAATAAAATGGTATGCGATTTAAGAAGCTACCAGAATATTCTGTACGGTACGTTGGGTCGCACTTAAGCGCATGTTGTGGTCCATTTTCATTCTCATCCTACTCACCATGGCACCACTTGACATGCCTCCCACCTGGAAGCGACTGCAAGACACGATGGAAGATGTGCTATATGAAGAGTTTGGTGTGGTCGTTGAGGAAGTAATTGCTATGCCAGACGACGATCCTCATGTTGACATGGAAGTTTTCAGCAACTTCGATGAAGCTGAAACATCATCTTTCGCATCGGACATTGATGAATTCATTGATTTGACCGTTGCTTACCATGTCACAGAGTCCGAAGCCGACAGCATTGAATATTTCCTTCCGATCGAAGATGGCGAGGGAGACACGACCCCTGTTCTACCTGATGCTCCTGATGCCAGACGGAGACTATTTGACGGTTGCAGCGATGAGGAGGATAATGATGGTGTCGCATACTTAAGCGATAGTTAGACTTTTAGTCTACTTCAAAACGGCCTTTCTAAAGGCCACCATTACACTCAATCGTTTAAAGACTTTGCAGAGCTAACTTATTTTGTATTTTTATTTAATTTTATATTTGCTACAAGCTGCTGCTACAAACGAGTGAAAAATTGATAGCCGTGAAAACGGCTGTTTTGTATAGGTTTTACACAGTAAACCCTTATGGAGCGTAACTACTCTGCGTTGGCATCTTCATCGGACAAATAATCTGCTCCCACTAATCTTTCCAACGCAGCGATCACTTCTCTTGATGTTATACTAGTTCTGTTGTTACAGAATGAACTTGTACGGGTTGATTTTCACCGGTGACTTGCCTCCCCGTAGGCAATATTTGAAAAGGTGGTGTAGTAGAGGATATTTCAGGGACCTGTACAGGCTGCTCCATTACGATGTTGTCGCTAGAAAGGTTCGTGCAATAATGATTTTAAAATACATTCATGTTCACAGGTTAATTTGATGAGCCAATGAGATTAAAGGTGCTGATGTCAGCAAAAAATGAACCAATAGGAATTTAGTGCTGAGGTAAGCATTTGATATATAAGTAGAAAATTCAAGCATTTGTTCTCATTCCTACTTCTGGAACTGCATACAGCGCATGGAACAGCAATTCAACTACGATGTATTACTGCCATCGTTGTAATGAAGATTTCTCTAACGAAGATTTGTATGTATTGCATTGTGAAATTTATCATAATGCTACGGAAAATACACCGTCCGACTGTGAAGACCATCCGGATTTTGTGCGCTTCCTTGCCGAAAATTCTACGGAGCAGAATAGGCCAAGTGTCATCGCATATGCACCCCAAGAGAAGATGTGGTGGATCCTATAGATGAATCGTCTCAACCTTCGACTACAGGAACACCGAGTGAAGCTGCACCCCCAAGAGAAGATGTGATGGATTCTGCTGATGAATCGTCTCAACTTTCGACTACAGGAACTCCGAGTCAAGATTCTACGTTGGGAGTGGAAGTTTTAGTTGAAGCATTTGAGAGAGCTGTTGTCCGACATTATAGAATAAACAATACAAATTCGCTTGAACTACAAAATTTCCTGACTATAGTAAAAGATGTCATTGTTGAAAAACTAAATTATGAACTCCACCGATTGAATTTCATAAAATTCAGATTGCTATTAGATACAACTTTTAATAATGTTGAAGGAGAACTGTCCAACAGAGGGTTTCTCTCTAGAAACCGCAGTATCATGGTGACCTCAAATATTGATGAAATTGTTGAGGAATGTTTGCAGGAACTGGTACTCAAAATAACGGAACATGAAGCTCGAGGATCTGGATGGTCCCTGCTCAACATTAACAGTCTGGATTTACGCGTTCATAAACGTGGATACGGAGATCGTGGCAGCAGTTATATTCCACTGCCAGCAAAGATAAAAAATACTTTGTCATGCATCAATGTTCAAAACAATGACAATGAATGCTTCAGATATTCTATGTTAGCAAAACATCTAGTGAATGAAGGTGTCCAACATCCCTAACGACCAAATAGAAGGTATCAAGAACTAATCTGTAGGTATAATTTTAATGGGCTAAACTACCCAGTATCATTGGCCGAGATAGGACGTTTTGAAAAACGCAATCCAGTTGTATCTATTAATGTTTTTGGACTCGACAGTAGAAACAATGTCTACCCTTTAAAAGTTGTGACTCGGCAACTTGCAGATCATACAGATTTATTGCTACTAACAGATGGTGATGTTTCACATTATGTGTATATAAAAGATTTTACTAAACTGATTCACAAACAACTTACAAAAAGGAAAAGTCAAATAACAGTTTGTAAAAGATGTTTCTGTTTTAAGAATATCGCTTTTATTAGAGGAGGTCATCGTTGGCTGACGGAACACTCTAAGCTTTGTGGAGATCATGCGGCAGTAAAGGTTATCCTGCCTACCCCGAGGAATTCCGTTCTGAAGTTTAAGAACATACATCACGAATACCGAATACCAATAGTCATTTACGCAGATTTTGAATCTTCGTTGATACCAGTAGAAAATATAGATCCCGATGCACCCGACAGTGGAAAATATCAAAGACATGAACCAAACAGCTATTGTCTTTTGGTAAAATCGACACTTTCCGAAGAACATCTTCAGCACTATGGTATTCCAACATCGCCAAAACTTTACCGGGGAGAGGAAGCTGCAAAACGATTTGTTGACGATCTGTACATTGTTGCTGAAAAGGTATCTACCCTCTATAGCCACATCGTTCCAATGGAAATTCTGAACCCACTTCAAGAACTGTGTCATTTAATGGAGAACGTTTGTTACTTGTGTAAAAACGAGTTTACCGAAGACAACATCAAAGTGCGTGACCATGATCATTTGACAGGCGCTTATAGAGGAGCTGCTTGCAACGCCTGCAACATCAATTTCAAACTCCCAAATTTTATACCTGTTGTATTACACAACCTAAGTGGATACGACGCTCACTTTATTATCCCTGAGCTAGGTCGAGACAAAGGTGAAATAGATGTATTGGCACAAACTACAGAAAAATTTATCAGCTTTTCGAAGAAAGTAAAAAATATAAAATTAAGGTTCATAGATTCATTAAGATTTATGCCTTTCAGTTTGATGACACTTTCAAAGAATTTAGAAAGAGGAGACTTGATTGAAACGAGGAAGCTTGTTTCAGAAGATAAGTTGGAGCTTGTATTAAGGAAAGGAGTATTTCCCTACGACTATATAGACTCCATTGCCCGATTTGACGAGACTGAACTACCTCCACCAGAAATGTTTTATAGTAAACTCAACGAATCACCAGTAGATCCGGAGGATTATGATCATGCTGTTAAGATATGGACAGAACTTAACATGTCTACGCTTGGAGATTACAGTGATTTTTATGTGAAACTTGATGTAACTCTCCTTTGCGATGTAATGGAGGAGTTTAGAAATTCCTGTTTGAAAGCTTATGGACTCGACTGTTTTTATTATTTCACCTCTCCGGGATTAGCTTGGCAGGCAATGATGAAAGAAACTAAATGTGAACTCCAACTTTTGACGGATATTGACATGGTTCTCATGATTGAAGATGGTGTTCGAGGAGGGCTAACACAACCAGTTACACGTTATGTCAAAGCCAATAACAAACATCTTCCAAATTATAATCCAAGAGAAGATTCAGTATATCTGGGCTACTTTGACGCTAATAACCTATATGGTTATGCCATGTCCATGCCATTGCCTTATGGTGGTTTTTGTTGGGTAGAACCTACTGTATTAGGAGATATCGTAAACATCCCAAAGTTCAATGATATTGGATACATTTTGGACTTTGACTTCGAGTATCCACAAAATCTTCACGACCATCATTATGATCTTCCTCTCCTACCAAGGACCGAGATTCCTCCAGGAGGTAAACATCCCAAGTTGATGACAACACTTGAAAATAAAACTAACTATATAGCACACTACTGGATTGTGCAACAAGCGATTGAACTGGGCATAAAAATTGTTAGAATTAATCGGGTACTTCAATTTACACAAAAGCCTTGGTTGAAACAATATATTGATTCTAATACTGCAAGAAGAGCTGCTGCAACATCAAATTTCCATAAAGAGTTTTATAAACTGATGAATAACGCAGTTTATGGAAAATGTCTCGAAAACAAAAGGAATCACATGAATCTGAAACTGGTCTCTGACGAAAAGAAAATGTTAAAATTAGTTCAAAAGCCTAACTTCAAAACTTCAATTGTAATTAATGAAAATCTTGTAGCAGTCTGCATGGACAAAACCAATGTTGTGATGGATCGACCTCTATATGTAGGAATGTGTATACTTGACATTTCAAAGACCCATATGTATGACTTCCATTACAACAAGATGGTTTCCTATTACGGACGGGATAAAATTGGAATATGCTACATGGACACTGATGGGATCGTCTACTGGATCAAGACACTCGACATGTATGAAGACCTCAGAGTGTTTCCTCACAGGAATTCCTTTGACTTCTCAGACTACCCCATTGACCATCCAACCTATGACAACTGCGTGAACAAAAAGGTGATAGGAAAGTTTAAAGATGAAACTTCTGGTGTGCCCCTAGAAGAAATTGTAGCACTTATGTCAAAGATGTATGCCTTAAGGATGTTTACAGGCAGAACAGAAAATGACACGGCGGATGAAAACGAAGCCGGAATCATTAAAAAGGCAAAAGGAATTAAAAAAAAATTATATAATGAAGAACATGAGATTCGAACATTACTATAATTGTTTATTTAGAGGAGCTGAGTACAATGCAACTTTCAACACCATCCGGAGTTTTAAGCATAATTTGTACAGTATGACAGTAAAAAAGAAGTCATTATCAGCCAGAGACGACAAGCGTGTGATCCTTCAAAATAAGATCCACACACTCCCTTATGGGCACTATTCATTAACAGAAATGGATTGAATAAGACATTCAAAAAAGAAACGGACATCCACAAAATCTGTATTGTACTGTAAAGAATAACTGTAAAAATGTAAAGTTTTTTAAAACTTAAATTGAATGACCTTGAACTCATGTTTTTATATCAATTTGACTTAAAACTGTAAAGTTTTTTAAAACTTGAATTGGATGACCTTGAACTCATCTTTTTATATCAATTTGACTTTTGAAATTCATACAAGTATAATTAATTGAATAAATTACAATTATCGTTCAGTTGTATAATGGACGAAGAATGAAGCAGACCAATGGAAGAGAGAAAAATTATAGTTGAAGAACTTCACAAACCAGTTCGAAGAAATTTTCCCAGAAGATCAACGGTCGTGAAGGGTATTAATGACTTATATCAAGCTGACCTTGTAGAAATGAAACGATACAGTAGAATAAACAAAGGTTTCAAATACATTTTAACAGTTATTGACTGTTTTACAAAGGTTGCCAGTGCTATTCCCCTTAAAAATAAAAATGGGCCTTCGGTTACTGAAGCTATGAGAAAGGTACTGCAAGCAATAGGAAAACGTATAAAGCATCTACAGACAGACGACGGCAAAGAATTTTTTAACAAAGATTTTTCTGATCTGATGAAGAAAAATAAAATAAATCACTATTCTACTTTTAGTGAAAAGAAAGCCTCCATTGTAGAACGTTTCAATCGCACATTGAAAACATTGATGTACAAGAAATTTTCAGAAAGAGGAAGTTATGTGTGGTTTGATATTCTTCCAACTCTAATCAAAGATTACAACAATACAAAACATCGTACTATAGGTATGAAACCAAATCAGGTGAACAAAAAAAATGAATCTTTAGTTTTGAAACGCATAAAGGAAAATACTACGCCGCGGTTAGATAAGAAGCCTCCTCTTAAATTTTCCATTGGAGACCATGTGAGAATAAGTAAATGTAAACAGATATTCACCAAAGGATACCTACCCAATTGGACAAATGAAGTTTTCACAGTGCATCGAGTGCAACTAACCTTTCCAGAAACATACATTTTAATGGATAGTAAAGGAGAAATATTGCAGGGGGGATTTTATGGCCACGAATTGTTAAAATCTAAAACTGGTAGTGTTTATTTGGTTGAGAAGATTTTAAGGAAAAGAGGTAATAAGCTTTTAGTGAGATGGTTGGGATTTGATAAGACCGAAGATACTTGGATAGATCAAAAGGACTTACTTTGAAATGGAAAAACCAGTAAGGTCGCAGCATTCGGATAGACTGCTCAAGTATAACTAACATCATGGAAGTAATCTGTCAAAAGGATAGACTTAACGTCAATGACATTGATTGTTTGACACCGGATATCTTTGATAAGGAAGTAAGTAAGCATGGAACTTTATTGCCCAACACAATGAGATGTATTATTAGTGGACCTTCAAACTGTGGGAAAACCAACGTTGTTTTCAATTTAATAACAAAGCCAAACGGTTTAAGTTTTAACAACGTATATATTTTTTCCAAGTCTCTCAATCAACCAAAATATCTGTTATTGGAAAAGATTATGAATGATGTGCCCGATGTCTCATTGTATAAATTTGACGCAAGTAGTGAGATCATAGAGCCCAACAATGCCGAGCCGTATTCAATTTTTATTTTTGACGACGTTTCTTCTGAAAATCATGACCGAATAAGAACACACTTTTCTATGGGAAGGCATAATCATATCGACTCTATTTACATTGGTCAGACATACAGTAAAATCCCAAAACAGTTAATTAGGGACAATGTTAACTTCTTAATAGTTTTCAAACAGGATGAAAAAAATCTCAAACACATATACAACGACCCCGTTGGTGCTGATATGACATTTGAAAAGTTTAGAGAATTGTGTGGGAGAGCATGGAAAGAAAAGTTTGGATTTTTAGTTGTGGATAAAGAGAGGGCTATGAGTAACGGTCGTTATAGATTAGGTTTCGATAAATTTGTCTTATTACATTAACATCTAAATGTATAATCTTCAGTATTTATTGTGAGTTGTAGAGAACACTCGAAACTAATAATGCCAAATCAGGAGGAGTTGCTTAGTGAAATAAAAGTTCTCAGTGACTCTATACGGAAGAAACACCTGTTACTAAAAGAAGGATTAGTGGCTAGAAATAAATATTTAGAGGAAACATTCAAACCCATTGTAGATCCTCTGAATAAAATAAATGAAAAAATTAACAAATCTAAATTTACGGATCAAGAAGAAATAGAACAGAAAAACCAGTAATTAAAGCAAACTCATCTTCAGAAACCGACAACTCAGAGATCGATTCGGAATTATTTAGTAGGTCAACGCATTCATTGGAAAAAGAGGATGAAGATGAAGATGAAGCAAGCAGTAAATCAGATGTAGAAACTCAAGATGTAGGCAGTTTACAAGAAGCAGATTCCCCTACAAATATCAGCATTTTAAGTAAAGAAATTGGGAACAAAGGACCTCTTTCACGAAAATATATTTTAAAAATGCTACATGGGGCAAGGAAACCGTCAAGATACCATGTATATGGAGCTCGCATGGATAGAGATGGTCTTCGAATGGGAGATAGTGTGATAGAGGTGGATGACAAAGATAATATTAAAGTAAAAGATCAAACTTTTAAAGGCACCGCTGGACTGTTTGAGTTGATCTTTAAGTCGTCTCCCCATAAATATTCCAAGAGGGATTTAAATAATTTTAAAAATATATGTTTGTTAACTAATTCCCATAGAAAAGGTTATTCTCCTAATGCACCTATTCATAGAAATAAATCAGATATGTACAAGGATGTAATTGCAAAGCTATTTTCTAATATTAGAGGAAAACCTTCGAAAGCTAAAGGTAAAGGGATGTCTATGAAATCTGCCTATGATACAAACATCATATATTATAATAATGTGAATAAGCTCGTTGACAGAATGCGGTTATTATATGAATCTATTCAGGCTGGACATAACGGGCTGGATAACGAAATGATTGCCTTAACTGAAGAATTACAAAGTAGAGGATACATAGCTTAAGGGTTCAGTCTAAACATGAGTGTTGACAAGTTCGGTCGTCATGAAAGCTCTTTGGCCCGAGGGGTTTGGAGGGGTCCACCTGGTGAAGGTTTTCAATTGACTAGAGATGGAAACTATGATCTAAGAGGGAAACGTTTGTGCAACATTGCGAATCCCATTTCTAAGGATGAAGCAGTAAATCTTGGGATTATCCATACATTAACGTTAAATTGCAAGAATGGTGAAGAAATGTTTGATGCCTAATATAAAAAAATTATAAATGTGGCGAATGCGGAAAATGATACTGATGTTGTAAATAGAATATTTGTTTTGGAAGAGATATACAAACTAAAGAAAGATATTTATGAAAAAATAGATAAATTACAGTCTGGGAGGAATCCTTTCGCCTTTTCACGCGGAGGCAGCAGTGAAACCCCTACAAACAGTGTGAATTCAATATATAATACGAAGAGCGTTCTAGAAAAACCATTACCATTGCTGATCACTAAGGAACTAACACGTTAAAACTATCATGCATAGGAGGAAGCCATTTAGTAGTGATCCGACACTCATGAGAAGAGGAGGTGGACTCACTAGTTCAGCAGTAGGTCTTTTCAAGAAAGCGTTTGCGACTTTACCTTCAGGTGCACTAATAAATACAGCTATCGACGCACTTCCAATAGAGCTACATTTACCTGGAGGTTATCAATACTGTGGTCCGGGTACGAAATTACGGAAGCGTTTAGCTCGTGGAGATCCTGGAATAAACAAATTGGACGAAGCCTGCAAAGCGCATGACATTGCATATTCAAATTACTCAGATTCGGAAAGAAGATCAATCGCTGATAGAGCTCTTGCTGAAAAAGCTTGGCAGAGAGTAAAATCTAGTGACGCAAGTGTTGGGGAACGAGCAGCTGCATTAGCAGTGACAGCAGCTATGAAAGCCAAAACAGCAGTTGGAGGAGGGTCAAGGAGGAGGAAAAGAAAGACAACACGAAGGAAAAATACATCCGGTAGATTCACAAGGAAGAGAAGTAGCACTACTAAGAAAATAAATCGTAAAAGTAAAAGGTGTTCAACATGTTCTAAAAAAAAGTCAAACGGAAAAGGATTATACCTAAGACCATACCGTGCATATTAAATAACAACAAATTAATTTTGCAAAATAAAGCCTTGAACAACGAGGAGCTTGAACGCTATGCATCATGTTTGAAAATACCTTTTTTCAGAGGTGTGTTTATGCGGAACGGGTTGCCGAGAAAAATCTGGAAAAATGAAGCCGCAATCGTAAATCTTGATGATATTCATGGTGCTGGTACCCATTGGGTTTGTTACAAGAAATTATCCGATTGTGTGTTTTATTTTGACAGTTTTGGGAACCTTCCACCTCCAAAAGAATTGTACGAATATTTCGGTTCAGTGCCTAAAGTGTATTTTAATTACGATAGAAGACAAAAAGAAGAAACATCAGTATGCGGACATTTATGTTTGGACTTTCTAGCCACAAGCGTCAGTCAACTATAAGATGTCTTCCTGTACTGTAACAGTTACAGGCACATCGTCAACTTTGAGGAGTTCCCTATTTCCACCATTACAGCTAAGAGAAGATAAACAGTGGGAGATTGCACTTTTGGATTTTACAACTTATAACTCAATTCCAAACATAATAGAAGGTGTCAAAAACAAATTACACTATACAAAAAATAAAACGGCTAATGATCTCACTGAGCTACCTGAGTTTGTTGCGATTGAAACTGGTGCTTATGAAATAGCTGACATAAACAGAGAGCTCCAAAATAAGTTGGGAAAGGATGCAATTGAACTAAGGGCTAATAACAACAATTTAAAGTGTGAAATAAAATGTAAATTTTATTTGGATCTAACTCAACCGGCATCGATTGGCCCTTTACTTGGTTTTCCATCCCAAGACACAATCCTTGAACCAAATATGTTTCACACGAGTCCAAAAACTGTAAACATTATCAAGGTTAATACTATTAATATTACATGTAATATTGTTCAAGGGGCCTACAAAGATGGTTCAAACCAACATATTTTACATTCATTCTATCCAACCGTTCCACCGGGATTTAAGATAGTTGAAAAGCCTCATAATCTAATATATCTTCCATTAAACACCACTCACATTTCAGACATCGTATTGAACGTACTAGACCAAGACGGTGACACTGTGGATTTTAGAGAAGTTATTACATTGCGCTTACACATTAGACAAGCACCATAAAAGAACGATGGGACTTGAATTTGGATATAGCACCAAACAACCTTCGAACAGTTTCAGTATATCTCCTAACGCGGAGAGGTTAACCAGAGAGAACACTAAATTCTTAGAAGGACTCGGTTTTAAAGTTAATGAAAATGGACATACTGCATATAAAACATGGACCGGTTTTCGACGAAACACTATGGGAGAAAGAGTTTCACACACACAACCCCTACGCTTCATCGAAATTAGGAAATAATGATGAGATACGAATTCCAATACAACATCAATATGCTTATACCTTACCATCTGAAAGTTATATTTATATTGAAGGAAGGGTTTTGGCAAAAAATGGATCTACGCCATCTAAAGTGCCATTTATTAACAATGCAATGGCCTTTTTGTTCGAAGAAATTCGGTATGAAATATCAGGCATTGTAGTGGATTCGACTAAAAAAGTCGGTGTGAGCAGTACGCTTAAAGGTTTGGTATCCTTATCACCCAATGAAATAAACGCATTAAAAACAGCCGGGTGGATATTACCTAGTGCAACCAAAGTAAAACCTAATGCAAGTGGTTATTTTGACTTTTGCATTCCGTTGCGGCTTTTACTAGGATTCGCTGAGGACTACAGAAGAATAATCATTAATGTCAAACAAGAATTGGTCTTACTGAGATCGTCTTATGATACAGATGTTATAGAAGCCGATAGTGAAACAACACCTGACAAACTTGAATGGAAATTGAATTTGGATAAAATAGTTTGGAGGGTACCTCATGTACGGTTGGCCGATGAAAGGCGAGTAAGCCTATTGCGGATGTTGGAATCTGATAGGGATATTGTGGTTCCATTTAGAAGCTGGGAAATGCATGAATGGCCAGTTTTGCCAATAACTCAGCGTCAAACGTGGGCTGTGAAAACATCTAGTAACCTAGAAAAACCGAGATATGTTATTTTCGCTCTACAAACAAATAAAAGATCTAACATTACGGCTAACGCAAGCAAATTTGACCACTGTCAACTTACAAACATTAAACTGTTTTTAAATTCACAGTTCTTTCCATATGACAGCCTCAATGTTATGTTTTCTAAGGACAGATTTGGGATTCTATATGATATGTATGCAAGATTTCAGTCATCTTACTATGGAAGGACAAACTCACCTCTCCTCCAACCTGATTCATTCAAGAATATTGCACCTATAGCAGTCATAGATTGTTCGAAACAAAACGAATCAATAAAGTCGTCAACAGTAGACATTCGCATCGAGTTTGAGTTGGAAGAAAATATTCCTGACCAAACTACAGCTTATTGTTTGATACTACATGATACAATTGTAACATACACACCACTAACAGGCGTGGTTAGAAGAATAATTTAGATTTTTTTATGACAGCATGCAGCTCTTACACATATTTACCCCCACCACAGATTATAAAAGAGAGATTGCTCGGTGAGAAAACATCAGTATTCATCCTGACACCAGCAAGTCAACATTGATGGTTAACATGGACAGTGTACTATCTACTACTCCTGACGATGAATCAACGACAGGATATAAAGCACTCGAGACCACGCCACCAGCTATGACATCTGCGTTTGAAATATCGGCACATGATTTACCAGCATCCTCACAAACTAGCGAGAACTCTACTAAAACAACTGAAGATGTTTCTTTTGAAACTGACAAAAACTCACTAGAATCTCCATCTTCGTCAACAATAGTTCAAGACTTACCTACTAATCCAACAGAACATATTCTATTACCGGTTGACAAAGTACCGATTACTAACACAAAGCCAGAACAAAACGAAGAACAACCGACTGAAAACTCCAAAAAATCTACCGAGAAGATTAAGAAAGAACTGTCTGATTTTTTATCTTTGGAAGGAAACGATCAAAGAAAAAGAAAACGATGTGACAATGAAGATGATGATGAAGAAAATATGGATGTGTTGATGGATGTGTTTTTACGCTTAATGAACCCGTTGAATCAAAACATGGATAAATCTGTCACCGTTGGGGTTTTCAAATCGTTAAACTTCAATCCTGCAGTGCTTATTAATCACTGCGGAAAAGCCTCGTTGCTTCTCACGTTAGATATGTGGGATAAATTTACTAAATATGTATCTATCATTGAAGCCTATTTATTCAACAACTTGACAGGAAGAAAAACTGCAATTGGATTCGAAGATTCTAATTTGGAAATCGATAATATAAGACTTCGAGGTACCCAATTTGTGAGGTTTAGAGATCTTTCCAAACACAACAAGAAGATCCTCATGACTTTGGAAGAATTTCAAACTCTGTCAAACCTAACACCTGTAATAATCAGGTACATCCAGCAACTTACTACATATTCCCCTCTCATATTTGATTATCTGAACACTTCGGTGAACACAAATCCAGCTGTGCCACTGCTATATGGACCGATAGACCAGTCTATATACAACAGATTACCTCAAGAGGTGTCGTACTACAGGAAAACTGTATTCTTCTTTAATAATCGTCGAAGTGAAGAAACCACAGTGAAAGTTTCTCCAACAAAGAACCAGCAGGAGAACATTGTAAATCAAGAAAAGTCGTAAAAATGATTTGAGTGATTGTGTCGTAAAGTGCTCTCATTAGTAGCACTTATACTTTTTTTTAAAACAAAATGACGTGACCTTGAAACAGTTCAGGTTTGCACATATTTGTAGCGCTTACACTTTTTTAAAAACAAAATTATATGACCTTGAAAAAGCTCAGTTTTGCAAAGGTGCTAATGTAGGTATTACTGATACTTTTTTAAAAACAAAATTACGTGACCTTGAAACAGCTCCAGTTCACACATGTTATTGTTCTTTTCACCAACTATATATTAAACAAATGTTGCTACATAGATGCAGTTGATTGTAAGATTCACATTGAAGAACACTCGCAAAATGAATAATTATTGCTGCAGCAAAAAATGTTTTATACGTCCAAATTTACAAGTAGACGGAATAGCATGTAGAACATGTGAGTGCTTCAGTTACTGTAGATGCAATTGCAAATCATTTACAATCTCACCCCCAACCCTGCAGATGTTAAAAATCTACAAGACTCGACACTACTTCACCTGTTGTATGGACATGTGTTACAAGTTTAATGTACATGATTTTACCCGCTCATGTTCAATGTGCTACCCTAAAGCATTCTGTGGATGTGTATTGAAGTTTTGTAAAAACAGGAAAGATTGGGAATCTTAAAAACACCCCTCCCCCACCGCCAGCACATACAAACGGAAACTAAGGATTGACATGATCATAAAAGTCAAGCAACCTAATATTTTCTCTCAGTTATCTTTAGTTACTCACGAACAATGGACCGAACAGTTCGTTTCGTTGATAATGTTTCCATGTATAAGAAGTGTGTGGTGGAATTCCAAGCTTTCAGAAACAACGATGACAGATTTATCATAAAAGAACTAGCCTTTTTTGACATAAATACGAATGTTGTTAACTACTTTCTTTTTAAACCACCGTTTTCTTTTAAGAAACTAAACCGAAAAAGTGCTAGAACAAATTCGTGGGTAACGAAATACCTTCATCACATCACGTGGAACGAAGGATTTACACAATACAAAGAGCTGGATAACATAATGTATCATTATTGTCAACAGTATGACGAAATTTTTACTGCTGGTGAAGAAAAATCTAATTGGATCAGAATGTACACTACGTCTGATATAACAAACGTTAGTTTGGATAAAACTTATGCTACGGACTTAAATGGTCTTTGTATCGGTGTGAAAAATCCTCAACACAAAATCTCCAACTGCGCATTGTCGCGAGCATACAGGATTGGTCGACTTATATCAAGTGGAGGGGGAAATCCTTATATACCGGTGTAGATCCATCCTACTATCATTCTAACACAGGATCTCATCCAGTAAACATCATCTCCACTATGGCTTCAAGTTCTCCATTGCAAGCTCTTGCGGACAGATTCAACCAACATTCCAAATCTGACCTTCTAACAACAAAGAAATGCAGCGAACTTCAAGAGAAGAAGCATTATGCAGTACATTCAATAAAAAAAGGGACACATCGGTTGGTGAAGCTGTCGTCGCTGTTCTTGGAGATTCGCCCTACAAGGAAGGAGACAAACAAAAGTTCCAATTATACCTTCCGAGACGATTTGTCAATGTGCTCATGAACGAAGACCTGGACTCTATCAAACCCGGAATTTTTTATATAGTTTCCCATGGACCGTCTGGGAACAACTCTACAGAAATAACGATCCATTTGACCACACCTTTGTAAAATGATCTGTTTATAGATTTGTAAATATTCTTTCATTCTTTATTATTTAGCATTGTTAGTTCTCATATGTATGTCTTATGTTTTACTGTTATTTGTAAATAAATCTTTTTTTTAAAACTCCAACCAATGACCTTGACATAGTTTCTTCAAGACATTATAGCCCCCCCTCCCACTTAAATTTATTCATCATAAGTAATCAGCCCATCACCGCAACCTTACAAAAAATATACACGTCTTCTGTACGGTACGTAGGATATACACGTCTTCTGTACGGTACGTAGGTAGGGGACGTTATAGATTGTATATGTAGTACTGACTACAAGCTTCATTCATATACTCCGCTATCCTACAACCACATCAACATGAAGTTTCATCTAGTTCTGTTGGACGAAGTGGATTTGGGAATGTTTCACGAAACACTGTTTCGTCTGATGAGTGGTGATCCACCTCTCCGTTTAAACATTACAATTGAGTTTGACGATATAACGGTTGAAGAACCAAATTCATCACAGTCACCGCCAGGATCTCCGATAGCATCATCTTCACCATATGTTTCGAGTGATCAGCTACCTGTGAAAACAGAGCAAGAGTCCCCGAAGTCCGGGGATGATGTATCTCCGTGATGTTATGTTAAACTGGAAACCCATTAAATTATTTCTAACTACTGAAGTGTCTAATATTTAAAAATGTTTTTTAAAAACTTCTTTTGAATGACCTTGAACATGTTTGAACTTGTTTTATTTGATAACTCTCTTCCCACCGTATTCTGTGCAGTACGTAGGTAGGGTACGTTAACGGTTCATGGTATTTTACTAGATAAATCCACTCTACCTCTACAACAACATACTCCACAGAAACATGAAGTTCCAACTTGACGCCTCTGAATTCGATATTCTGGATGCATTAATATGCTATGAACAACTTTATCGTCTGTTGAGTGGTGATGATCCGCAAGATTCATATATAACACTCGAATTTGTCAATGAAACTTTAGGTCAGTCCGATTCCACCCATCCTTCACAAAAAATTCAACTGGTTCTGTCAAACATGGCTGATTTGGAAAGCTTCCATGGATTACTGTTTCGTCTCGTGAGTCGTGATCCTCCTCTGCATTTGAAGATAACAGCCGAGAGTGAATATGGAATTCCTAACGAGTCCAATTAATTCCAACCTTTTGTTTAATATTTTTTATGTTATGATTAAAAATATTTGTTTAAAACTTCGTTTGTGTGACCTTGAACATGTTTGGACATGTTTGAAGTCGCTGTCAAATTTAGCTAGCCGGGGCCAACGCTAAACATTAGTTTTCATTCAGAATAACGTGGCATTGGCGTCCGATTACGAATCAGTGACGTCACACCACCACGTCACACCCGTGACGTCACACACTCCACCTCGTCACCGTATGACGTCACACATACGTCATCACACGTCACTAATACGTAACCATTGATTAAAAACCGCTGAATTTGCGTTTGTCCTGAAAGAACTATAATGCCTCTACTGATGGGAGGGAGTAATTGTGCCTGCCTCACATGTTTTCAACATCTGTCATTGCAATTAGTTTATTTTGATCATATGTTTACTCAATGTTTACTTTTCTAGATTCAATTCTTTCTTAATGTTTCTTTGAACGTTTTTGTAATTTTAAGTCAAATACACCTTTTGATTTGTAGTTCCTGGTTTATAATTTTATAATGGCATATAGCAGAGGAATAGCCACACTGGTGACCCATTAAATACGCGCCTTCCAAGCCACTATCTTGTACACTACAAGTATCTACAAGGTGTTTGAGGTCGTAAGTCTCAACTTAATTTTCAACTACCTAGAATCAACATCACTTTTGAATAGAAGTCGAATATCATGTCTGATTCCGATGATACCGTCATTGATGAACGAAATTCCAATGTTACCCAATTAACAGTTAAAATTCCACCGTTTTGGAGGAAAAATGTTAGGGTATGGCTTCGTCAAGTTGACGCACAATTCTTTACGAAAGGAATCACTCAAGAAAAAACAAAATATTACCACGTTCTAGGTAAACTAGATACTGATGTAGCAGAATTGATCTCAGACTTCCTCGAGAAACCATTGAGCAAAACTCCTTATCAGGATCTATGCCGACGCTTGGTTTCCGAATTCGAGGAATCTGAAACCAGGAAGGTCAATAAATTGATGGATGAACTCGAACTCGGTTCTAAGAAACCCACTCAGTTTCTTAGGGAGATGCGAACCCTCGCGAGTACACATGTCAAGGACGATTTTCTTAAAACTATCTTTCTAAAACGTCTTCCTAATCATGTTAGTACAATTTTAGCGTCCAGCTCGGACTCCCTTGATAATTTGGCAACCATGGCTGACAGAATTATGGAATATTCACCTTCTCAGTCTCACATTTATGCCGTTAAGAATCAATCATCAACTGTGTCTGACTCCGACCGATTGTCTAGACTAGAGGAACAAATTTCTAAGTTAACTAACGAAATCACTTCCTTGCACGTACGATCAAGATCCCAACCGCGATCCCGCCAGTCACGGAATTCAATCAGTAACAACCAAAAACAAATTTGCTGGTATCACAAGAATTTTGGGAAAAATGCCAAAAGGTGCATAACCCCTTGCAACTATTCCTCTCCATCTGAAATTTCGGAAAACTAGTTCGGCACTGTCTTGATACGGCGGAAGACAGCGCAAAAGCACAACCTCGCCGTCTCTTCGTTTACGATCGTTCGACCAATATTAAGTTCTTAATTGATTCGGGAGCTGATATTTCTGTTATTCCTCCACTCAATAAATCGAAGCCCAAGCCGTCCGTTCGATTACTGTATGCTGCTAATGGATCCAGAATCGCTACTTACGGTGAGAAGCTCTTAAAGCTCGACCTCGGTCTTCGCAGATCTTTTTGTTGGCCTTTTACCATAGCCGACGTTCAACAGCCAATTATTTTTAGCCGAGTTTGGACTGCTTATCGATATCAAAAATAAACGATTATTAGATAGTAAAACTTACCTTTTTCAACATGGTACAACGCCTAGTGAAACAATTCGGTCTGGCATTCATGTTATTGACCCAAATAGCAAGTATTTTCATATTTTGCAGCAATACCCTGATTTGTTAAAGAGTACGCCTGGCCATAAAACACCTCCCATTGATTTTTTTCATACCATCAGCACTAACGGGCCACCCGTTACTTCCAAACCTAGACGTCTAGCGCCGGATAAACTATCACAGGCAAAATTAGAATTTCAACAGATGATAAATATGGGTATTTGTAGACCATCGAAGAGTCCTTGGTCTAGCCCGTTACACATGGTACCTAAGAAGGACGGATCCTGGCGCCCCTGTGGCGACTACCGTGCACTGAACAACATAACCATTCCAGATAAGTACCCGATACCCAACGTACAAGACTTCAACTCACAGCTCGAAGGTAAGACTATATTTTCCAAAATAGACCTTGTCAAAGCCTATCATCACATACCTGTGCATCCTGATGATGTACCTAAGACAGCTGTAATCACTCCATTTGGGTTATTTGAATTCGTACGCATGCCATTTGGGTTAAAAAATGCAGGTCAAACCTTTCAACGGTTTATTCACCAAGTTTTACGGGATCTTCCATTTGCATATTCTTATCTTGATGACATCCTAATTGCTTCTAATTCGGAAGAGGAACATGAAGAACATATTCATTTACTTTTGGATTGTCTGTCCAATCACGGCCTCTGCATAAATGCATCTAAATGCGAATTTGCCGTTCCTGAAATCTCTTTCTTAGGTTACCGCATCAACGAGTCTGGAATATTTCCACTTCCAGAAAGAGTTCAAGCCATTCTCGATTTTCCACTCCCAGAAACAGTTGATCAACTTAGGCGTTTTTTGGGCATTGTCAACTTCTATAGGAGATCGTTACCTAATTCAGCTTCAACACAAAAAGCTCTTTATGACCTTTGTCCGGAACCGATACGTAGGGATAAACGGAAGATAGTTTGGAACGACGGTGCAAAAGATTCTTTTAATACTTTAAAGAAAGAACTAGCAAAAGCAACGCTACTTTTTCATCCTTCAAGTAATCTTCCCCTTATTCTCACTGTTGATGCTTCAGATTTTGCGATTGGCGCATCTCTTCAGCAAATGAGAGAAAATGTACCAGAACCCATAGGTTTCTTCTCTAAAATACTTAGTAAAACCCAACAAAACTACAGTACATACGACCGTGAACTTCTGGCCGCATATGAAGCTGTTAAGTATTTTAAACATTATCTAGAAGGTCGTCATTTTACAATTTTAACTGATCACAAACCCTTAAGCTATGCTTTTGAGCAGCGTACAGAGAAAGCTACTCCTAGGCAACTAAGACATCTGGACTATATTGGTCAATTCACAACGGATATTCGATACATACCTGGAAAACAAAATCATTCCGCGGATGCCTGTTCTAGGATTTCAGAAATTTCTTTCTCATCTACTGTCTCTCTTTGTGACCTTGCTCAGGCGCAGAACGAATGTAATGAACTTAAGCATCTTCAAGAGTCAAAATCAGCAGCGTATTCGTTTAAGACAATGAATCTTGACAACGGTTTGGAATTAGTTTGCGATTCATCGACTGGTAAACTACGTCCATTCATACCTCTGCGCTATCGTAGAGCTCTCTACGATTCGATTCACAACTTGTCCCATCCTGGTATTGCCAGTTCAGTGAAATTGCTTCAAGAGAGGTTCTGCTGGCCTTCACTGAAACGTGATGTTACCTTGTGGGCCAAAACTTGCATTCCTTGTCAACGTTGTAAAATATGGCGACACACTTCAAGTGAAATCGGTTTTTATCCTCCTACACAAAAACGATTTACCCATATCAATGTGGACATCGTAGGTCCTTTGCCCCCTTCTAGAGGATATCGCTACCTTCTAACGATCATAGATAGATTCTCCAGGTGGACAGAAGCAATTCCTATCACAAATATAACTGCGGAGGAAGTAGCTCATTCCATCCTACAGTCATGGATCTCTCGCTTTGGCGTTCCTCGTTTTATAACAACTGACAGAGGCAGACAGTTTGACTGTGAACTATTTTCAAGTTTGACAAGTATGCTTGGGATCAAACACATCAAGACCACATCTTACCATCCGGCCGCAAATGGAGTTATAGAGAGATGGCACCGTTCCCTAAAGTCTGCCCTAAAAGCTCAGATGAACACAGACTGGGTATCCAAACTTCCTACAGTTTTACTTGGACTACATTCTCATATAATTCCTGAAGTAGGAGTTTCGCCTGCCCAACTTGTCTTCGGGGAACCCATCATACTTCCTGTGGATTTTTTTGAAGATACAAAATACTCAAAAGACATCCCCACACTGCTACACCAACTGCGGGAACATACACAATCTGTTCGCCCTGCACCTTTTCATCATCGTAACAAGAAATCGATCTTTATTCACCCTGAACTAATGAACTCTTCACATGTCTTTATCAGACAGGATGCTCACAAGAAATCTTTACAACCAACTTACGAGGGACCGTTCCGAGTAATTTCAAGAAATGACAAAGTTTTCAAGGTCGAGCTGCCGCGGGGAGAAGACTCGGATTCTATAGACCGCTTGAAACCGGCATTCCTTTTACAAGATTTTTACCCAAAGACG
Source organism: Neoaliturus tenellus (assembly GCA_030545055.2). Taxonomy (NCBI): domain Eukaryota; kingdom Metazoa; phylum Arthropoda; class Insecta; order Hemiptera; family Cicadellidae; genus Neoaliturus; species Neoaliturus tenellus. The sequence continues at coordinate 240,359,538 of CM061531.1, read as the reverse complement.
AAAGAACAAAGAGAGGACCTCATGAAAAATGAAGAGAACGAGAGCACTGATAATAAGGACAATACAGAAATCAACAAAAGTCCATCAAAAGAACCGGAAAAGAAGACACGCAGTGGGCGCACAGTGCGTTTTCCTTCCAGATACAAAACATGAAGCACGTTGTTACTGGGAGGGGAGTATGTGCCTGCCTCACATGTTTTCAACATCTGTCATTGCAATTAATTTATTTTGATCAGATGTTTACTCAATGTTTACTTTTCTAGATTCAATTCTTTCTTAATGTTTCTTTGAACGTTTTTGTAATTTAAAGTCAAATACACCTTTTGATTTGTAGTTCCTGGTTTATAATTTTATAATGGCATATAGCAGAGGAATAGCCACATAATCATTATTGACAGATACGACACGACTGCGGCCGTGACGTTATCTGACAGACCATCCCGCTGGTGACGTGTAGATGTAGTGATGAGAGGGGGTAATCATTAATGACAGACACGACACGACTGCGGCCGTGACGTGGACTGACAGGCCATCCCGCTGGTGACGTGTAGATGCAGTGATGAGAGGGGGTAATCATTAATGACAGACACGACACGACTGCGGCCGTGACGTGGACTGACAGGCCATCCCGCTGGTGACGTGGTGTGACAGGCCATCCCGCTGGTTACGTGGTGTGACAGGCTATCCCGCTGGTGACGTGTAGATGCAGTGATGGGAGGGGGTAATCATTAATGACAGACACGACACGACTGCGGCAGTGACGTTATCTGACAGACCATCCCGCTGGTGACGTGTAGATGCAGTGATGGGAGGGGGTAATCATTAATGACAGACACGACACGACTGCGGCCGTGACGTTATCTGACAGACCATCCCGCTGGTGACGTGTAGATGTAGTGATGAGAGGGGGTAATCATTAATGACAGACACGACACGACTGCGGCCGTGACGTTATCTGACAGACCATCCCGCTGGTGACGTGTAGATGCAGTGATGAGAGGGGGTAATCATTAATGACAGACACGACACGACTGCGGCCGTGACGTGGACTGACAGGCCATCCCGCTGGTGACGTGGTGTGACAGGCCATCCCGCTGGTTACGTGGTGTGACAGGCTATCCCGCTGGTGACGTGTAGATGCAGTGATGGGAGGGGGTAATCATTAATGACAGACACGACACGACTGCGGCAGTGACGTGGACTGACAGGCCATCCCGCTGGTGACGTGGTGTGACAGGCCATCCCGCTGGTGACGTGGTGTGACAGACCATCCCGCTGGTGACGTGTAGATGCAGTGATGAGAGGGGGTAATCATTAATGACAGACACGACACGACTGCGGCCGTGACGTGGACTGACAGGCCATCCCGCTGGTGACGTGGTGTGACAGGCCATCCCGCTGGTTACGTGGTGTGACAGGCTATCCCGCTGGTGACGTGTAGATGCAGTGATGGGAGGGGGTAATCATTAATGACAGACACGACACGACTGCGGCAGTGACGTTATCTGACAGACCATCCCGCTGGTGACGTGTAGATGCAGTGATGAGAGGGGGTAATCATTAATGACAGACACGACACGACTGCGGCCGTGACGTGGTCTGACAGGCCATCCCGCTGTTGACGTAGTGTGACAGGCCATCCCGCTGGTGACGTGTAGATGCAGTGATGGGAGGGAGTAACCATTAATGGCAGACACGACACGACTGCGGCCGTGACGTTATCTGACAGACCATCCCGCTGGTGACGTGTAGATACAGTGATAGGAGGGGGTAATCATTGATGACAGACACGACACGACTGCGGCGGTGACGTGGACTGACAGGCCATCCCGCTGGTGACGTGGTGTGATAGACCATCCCGCTGGTGACGTGGTGTGACAGGCCATCCCGCTGGTGACGTGGTGTGACAGACCATCCCGCTGGTGACGTGGTGTGACAGACCATCCCGCTGGTGACGTGGTGTGACAGACCATCCCGCTGGTGACGTTGACTGACAGGCCATCCCGCTGGTGACGTGGTGTGACAGACCATCCCGCTGGTGACGTGTAGATGCAGTGATGAGAGGGGGTAATCATTAATGACAGACACGACACGACTGCGGCCGTGACGTGGACTGACAGGCCATCCCGCTGGTGACGTGGTGTGACAGGCCATCCCGCTGGTTACGTGGTGTGACAGGCTATCCCGCTGGTGACGTGTAGATGCAGTGATGGGAGGGGGTAATCATTAATGACAGACACGACACGACTGCGGCAGTGACGTTATCTGACAGGACATCCCGCTGGTGACGTGTAGATGCAGTGATGAGAGGGGGTAATCATTAATGACAGACACGACACGACTGCGGCCGTGACGTGGTCTGACAGGCCATCCCGCTGTTGACGTAGTGTGACAGGCCATCCCGCTGGTGACGTGTAGATGCAGTGATGGGAGGGAGTAACCATTAATGGCAGACACGACACGACTGCGGCCGTGACGTTATCTGACAGACGATCCCGCTGGTGACGTGTAGATACAGTGATGGGAGGGGGTAATCATTGATGACAGACACGACACGACTGCGGCGGTGACGTGGTCTGACAGGCCATCCCGCTGGTGACGTGGTGTGACAGACCATCCCGCTGGTGACGTTGACTGACAGGCCATCCCGCTGGTGACGTGGTGTGACAGACCATCCCGCTGGTGACGTGGTGTGACAGACCATCCCGCTGGTGACGTTGACTGACAGACCATCCCGCTGGTGACGTGGTGTGACAGACCATCCCGCTGGTGACGTTGACTGACAGGCCATCCCGCTGGTGACGTGGTGTGACAGACCATCCCGCTGGTGACGTGGTGTGACAGACCATCCCGCTGGTGACGTTGACTGACAGACCATCCCGCTGGTGACGTTGTGTGACAGACCATCCCGCTGGTGACGTTGACTGACAGACCATCCCGCTGGTGACGTGGTGTGACAGACCATCCCGCTGGTGACGTGGTGTGATAGACCATCCCGCTGGTGACGTTGACTGACAGACCATCCCGCTGGTGACGTGGTGTGATAAACCATCCCGCTGGTGACGTTGACTGACAGACCATCCCGCTGGTGACGTTGACTGACAGACCATCCCGCTGGTGACGTGGTGTGATAGACCATCCCGCTGGTGACGTGGTGTGACAGACCATCCCGCTGGTGACGTTGACTGACAGACCATCCCGCTGGTGACGTTGACTGACAGACCATCCCGCTGGTGACGTGGTGTGATAGACCATCCCGCTGGTGACGTGGTGTGATAGACCATCCCGCTGGTGACGTTGACTGACAGACCATCCCGCTGGTGACGTGGTGTGATAGACCATCCCGCTGGTGACGTGGTGTGACAGACCATCCCGCTGGTGACGTGGTGTGACAGACCATCCCGATGGTGACGTTGACTGACAGACCATCCCGCTGGTGACGTGGTGTGACAGACCATCCCGCTGGTGACGTTGACTGACAGGCCATCCCGCTGGTGACGTGGTGTGACAGACCATCCCGCTGGTGACGTGGTGTGACAGACCATCCCGCTGGTGACGTGGTGTGACAGACCATCCCGCTGGTGACGTTGACTGACAGACCATCCCGCTGGTGACGTTGTGTGACAGACCATCCCGCTGGTGACGTTGACTGACAGACCATCCCGCTGGTGACGTGGTGTGACAGACCATCCCGCTGGTGACGTGGTGTGACAGACCATCCCGCTGGTGACGTGGTGTGACAGACCATCCCGCTGGTGACGTGGTGTGACAGACCATCCCGCTGGTGACGTGGTGTGACAGACCATCCCGCTGGTGACGTTGACTGACAGACCATCCCGCTGGTGACGTGGTGTGACAGACCATCCCGCTGGTGACGTTGACTGACAGGCCATCCCGCTGGTGACGTGGTGTGACAGACCATCCCGCTGGTGACGTGGTGTGACAGACCATCCCGCTGGTGACGTGGTGTGACAGACCATCCCGCTGGTGACGTGGTGTGACAGACCATCTCGCTGGTGACGTGGTGTGACAGACCATCCCGCTGGTGACGTGGTGTGACAGACCATCCCGCTGGTGACGTGGTGTGACAGACCATCCCGCTGGTGACGTTGACTGACTGGCCATCCCGCTGGTGACGTGGTGTGACAGACCATCCCGCTGGTGACGTGGTGTGATAGACCATCCCGCTGGTGACGTTGACTGACAGACCATCCCGCTGGTGACGTGGTGTGATAGACCATCCCGCTGGTGACGTTGACTGACAGGCCATCCCGCTGGTGACGTGGTGTGACAGACCATCCCGCTGGTGACGTGGTGTGATAGACCATCCCGCTGGTGACGTTGACTGACAGACCATCCCGCTGGTGACGTGGTGTGACAGACCATCCCGCTGGTGACGTAGTGTGATAGACCATCCCGCTGGTGACGTTGACTGACAGGCCATCCCGCTGGTGACGTGGTGTGACAGACCATCCCGCTGGTGACGTGGTGTGATAGACCATCCCGCTGGTGACGTTGACTGACAGACCATCCCGCTAGTGACGTGGTGTGATAGACCATCCCGCTGGTGACGTTGACTGACAGGCCATCCCGCTGGTGACGTGGTGTGACAGACCATCCCGCTGGTGACGTGGTGTGACAGACCATCCCGCTGGTGACGTGGTGTGATAGACCATCCCGCTGGTGACGTGGTGTGATAGACCATCCCGCTGGTGACGTTGACTGACAGGCCATCCCGCTGGTGACGTGGTGTGACAGACCATCCCGCTGGTGACGTGGTGTGACAGACCATCCCGCTGGTGACGTGGTGTGACAGGCCATCCCGCTGGTGACGTGGTGTGACAGACCATCCCGCTGGTGACGTGGTGTGATAGACCATCCCGCTGGTGACGTTGACTGACAGACCATCCCGCTGGTGACGTGGTGTGATAGACCATCCCGCTGGTGACGTTGACTGACAGGCCATCCCGCTGGTGACGTGGTGTGACAGACCATCCCGCTGGTGACGTGGTGTGATAGACCATCCCGCTGGTGACGTTGACTGACAGACCATCCCGCTGGTGACGTGGTGTGATAGACCATCCCGCTGGTGACGTTGACTGACAGGCCATCCCGCTGGTGACGTGGTGTGACAGACCATCCCGCTGGTGACGTGGTGTGACAGACCATCCCGCTGGTGACGTTGATTGACTGGCCATCCCGCTGGTGACGTGGTGTGATAGACCATCCCGCTGGTGACGTTGACTGACAGACCATCCCGCTGGTGACGTTGACTGACAGACCATCCCGCTGGTGACGTGGTGTGACAGACCATCCCGCTGGTGACGTTGACTGACAGGCCATCCCGCTGGTGACGTGGTGTGACAGACCATCCCGCTGGTGACGTGGTGTGATAGACCATCCCGCTGGTGACGTTGACTGACAGACCATCCCGCTGGTGACGTGGTGTGATAGACCATCCCGCTGGTGACGTTGACTGACAGACCATCCCGCTGGTGACGTGGTGTGATAGACCATCCCGCTGGTGACGTTGACTGACAGACCATCCCGCTGGTGACGTGGTGTGATAGACCATCCCGCTGGTGACGTTGACTGACAGACCATCCCGCTGGTGACGTGGTGTGACAGACCATCCCGCTGGTGACGTGGTGTGACAGACCATCCCGCTGGTGACGTTGACTGACAGACCATCCCGCTGGTGTCGTGGTGTGATAGACCATCCCGCTGGTGACGTTGACTGACAGACCATCCCGCTGGTGACGTGGTGTGACAGACCATCCCGCTGGTGACGTTGACTGACAGACCATCCCGCTGGTGACGTGGTGTGACAGACCATCCCGCTGGTGACGTGGTGTGACAGACCATCCCGCTGGTGACGTTGACTGACAGACCATCCCGCTGGTGACGTTGTGTGATAGACCATCCCGCTGGTGACGTTGACTGACAGGCCATCCCGCTGGTGACGTGGTGTGATAGACCATCCCGCTGGTGACGTTGACTGACAGACCATCCCGCTGGTGACGTTGTGTGATAGACCATCCCGCTGGTGACGTTGACTGACAGACCATCCCGCTGGTGACGTTGTGTGATAGACCATCCCGCTGGTGACGTTGACTGACAGACCATCCCGCTGGTGACGTTGGGTGATAGACCATCCCGCTGGTGACGTTGTGTGATAGACCATCCCGCTGGTGACGTTGTGTGATAGACCATCCCGCTGGTGACGTTGTGTGATAGACCATCCCGCTGGTGACGTTGACTGACAGACCATCCCGCTGGTGACGTTGTGTGATAGACCATCCCGCTGGTGACGTTGACTGACAGACCATCCCGCTGGTGACGTTGTGTGATAGACCATCCCGCTGGTGACGTTGTGTGATAGACCATCCCGCTGGTGACGTTGACTGACAGACCATCCCGCTGGTGACGTGGTGTGATAGACCATCCCGCTGGTGACGTCGTGTGATAGACCATCCCGCTGGTGACGTGGTGTGATAGACCATCCCGCTGGTGACGTTGTGTGATAGACCATCCCGCTGGTGACGTTGTGTGATAGACCATCCCGCTGGTGACGTTGACTGACAGGCCATCCCGCTGGTGACGTTGACTGACAGGCCATCCCGCTGGTGACGTGGTGTGACAGACCATCCCGCTGGTGACGTGGTGTGACAGACCATCCCGCTGGTGACGTGGTGTGATAGACCATCCCGCTGGTGACGTTGACTGACAGACCATCCCGCTGGTGACGTGGTGTGACAGACCATCCCGCTGGTGACGTTGACTGACAGACCATCCCGCTGGTGACGTGGTGTGATAGACCATCCCGCTGGTGACGTTGACTGACAGACCATCCCGCTGGTGACGTTGACTGACAGACCATCCCGCTGGTGACGTGGTGTGACAGACCATCCCGCTGGTGACGTTGACTGACAGACCATCCCGCTGGTGACGTGGTGTGATAGACCATCCCGCTGGTGACGTTGACTGACAGACCATCCCGCTGGTGACGTGGTGTGATAGACCATCCCGCTGGTGACGTTGACTGACAGACCATCCCGCTGGTGACGTGGTGTGACAGACCATCCCGCTGGTGACGTTGACTGACAGACCATCCCGCTGGTGACGTGGTGTGATAGACCATCCCGCTGGTGACGTTGACTGACAGACCATCCCGCTGGTGACGTGGTGTGACAGACCATCCCACTGGTGACGTTGACTGACAGACCATCCCGCTGGTGACGTGGTGTGACAGACCATCCCGCTGGTGTCGTGGTGTGACAGACCATCCCGCTGGTGACGTTGACTGACAGACCATCCCGCTGGTGACGTGGTCTGACAGACCATCCCGCTGGTGTCGTGGTGTGACAGACCATCCCGCTGGTGACGTTGACTGACAGACCATCCCGCTGGTGACGTGGTGTGATAGACCATCCCGCTGGTGACGTTGACTGACAGACCATCCCGCTGGTGACGTGGTGTGACAGACCATCCCACTGGTGACGTTGACTGACAGACCATCCCGCTGGTGACGTGGTGTGATAGACCATCCCGCTGGTGACGTTGACTGACAGACCATCCCGCTGGTGACGTGGTGTGACAGACCATCCCGCTGGTGACGTTGACTGACAGACCATCCCGCTGGTGACGTGGTGTGACAGACCATCCCGCTGGTGACGTGGTGTGACAGACCATCCCGCTGGTGACGTGGTGTGACAGACCATCCCGCTGGTGACGTTGACTGACAGACCATCCCGCTGGTGACGTGGTGTGATAGACCATCCCGCTGGTGACGTTGACTGACAGGCCATCCCGCTGGTGACGTGGTGTGACAGACCATCCCGCTGGTGACGTGGTGTGACAGACCATCCCGCTGGTGACGTGGTGTGACAGACCATCCCGCTGGTGACGTGGTGTGACAGACCATCCCGCTGGTGACGTTGACTGACAGACCATCCCGCTGGTGACGTGGTGTGACAGACCATCCCACTGGTGACGTTGACTGACAGACCATCCCGCTGGTGTCGTGGTGTGACAGACCATCCCGCTGGTGACGTTGACTGACAGACCATCCCGCTGGTGACGTGGTGTGACAGACTATCCCGCTGGTGACGTGGTGTGACAGACCATCCCGCTGGTGACGTGGTGTGACAGACCATCCCGCTGGTGACGTTGACTGACAGACCATCCCGCTGGTGACGTGGTGTGACAGACCATCCCGCTGGTGACGTGGTGTGACAGACCATCCCGCTGGTGACGTGGTGTGACAGACCATCCCGCTGGTGACGTGGTGTGACAGACCATCCCGCTGGTGACGTGGTGTGACAGACCATCCCGCTGGTGACGTTGACTGACAGACCATCCCGCTGGTGACGTGGTGTGACAGACCATCCCGCTGGTGACGTGGTGTGACAGACCATCCCGCTGGTGACGTGGTGTGACAGATCATCCCGCTGGTGACGTGGTGTGACAGACCATCCCGCTGGTGACCTGGTGTGACAGACCATCCCGCTGGTGACGTGGTGTGACAGGCCATCCCGCTGGTGACGTGGTGTGACAGACCATCCCGCTGGTGACGTGGTGTGACAGACCATCCCGCTGGTGACGTGGTGTGACAGACCATCCCGCTGGTGACGTGGTGTGATAGACCATCCCGCTGGTGACGTTGACTGACAGACCATCCCGTTGGTGACGTGGTGTGACAGACCATCCCGCTGGTGACGTGGTGTGACAGACCATCCCGCTGGTGACGTGGTGTGACAGACCATCCCGCTGGTGACGTGGTGTGATAGACCATCCCGCTGGTGACGTGGTTTGACAGACCATCCCGCTGGTGACGTGGTGTGATAGACCATCCCGCTGGTGACGTGGTGTGATAGACCATCCCGCTGGTGACGTGGTGTGACAGGCCATCCCGCTGGTGACGTGGTGTGACAGACCATCCCGCTGGTGACGTGGTGTGACAGACCATCCCGCTGGTGACGTGGTGTGACAGACCATCCCGCTGGTGACGTGGTGTGATAGACCATCCCGCTGGTGACGTGGTGTGACAGGCCATCCCGCTGGTGACGTGGTGTGACAGACCATCCCGCTGGTGACGTGGTGTGACAGACCATCCCGCTGGTGACGTGGTGTGATAGACCATCCCGCTGGTGACGTGGTGTGACAGGCCATCCCGCTGGTGACGTGGTGTGACAGACCATCCCGCTGGTGACGTGGTGTGACAGACCATCCCGCTGGTGACGTTGACTGACAGACCATCCCGCTGGTGTCGTGGTGTGACAGACCATCCCGCTGGTGACGTTGACTGACAGACCATCCCGCTGGTGACGTTGACTGACAGACCATCCCGCTGGTGTCGTGGTGTGACAGACCATCCCGCTGGTGACGTTGACTGACAGACCATCCCGCTGGTGACGTGGTGTGACAGACCATCCCGCTGGTGACGTGGTGTGACAGACCATCCCGCTGGTGACGTGGTGTGACAGACCATCCCGCTGGTGACGTGGTGTGACAGACCATCCCGCTGGTGACGTGGTGTGACAGACCATCCCGCTGGTGACGTTGACTGACAGACCATCCCGCTGGTGACGTGGTGTGATAGACCATCCCGCTGGTGACGTTGACTGACAGACCATCCCGCTGGTGACGTGGTGTGACAGACCATCCCGCTGGTGACGTGGTGTGACAGACCATCCCGCTGGTGACGTGGTGTGACAGACCATCCCGCTGGTGACGTTGACTGACAGACCATCCCGCTGGTGACGTGGTGTGATAGACCATCCCTCTGGTGACGTTGACTGACAGACCATCCCGCTGGTGACGTGGTGTGACAGACCATCCCGCTGGTGACGTGGTGTGACAGACCATCCCGCTGGTGACGTGGTGTGCCAGACCATCCCGCTGGTGACGTTGACTGACAGACCATCCCGCTGGTGACGTGGTGTGACAGACCATCCCGCTGGTGACGTGGTGTGACAGACCATCCCGCTGGTGACGTGGTGTGACAGACCATCCCGCTGGTGACGTGGTGTGACAGACCATCCCGCTGGTGACGTGGTGTGACAGACCATCCCGCTGGTGACGTTGACTGACAGACCATCCCGCTGGTGACGTGGTGTGACAGACCATCCCGCTGGTGACGTGGTGTGACAGACCATCCCGCTGGTGACGTGGTGTGACAGATCATCCCGCTGGTGACGTGGTGTGACAGACCATCCCGCTGGTGACGTGGTGTGACAGACCATCCCGCTGGTGACGTGGTGTGACAGGCCATCCCGCTGGTGACGTGGTGTGACAGACCATCCCGCTGGTGACGTGGTGTGACAGACCATCCCGCTGGTGACGTGGTGTGACAGACCATCCCGCTGGTGACGTGGTGTGATAGACCATCCCGCTGGTGACGTTGACTGACAGACCATCCCGCTGGTGACGTGGTGTGACAGACCATCCCGCTGGTGACGTGGTGTGACAGACCATCCCGCTGGTGACGTGGTGTGACAGACCATCCCGCTGGTGACGTGGTGTGATAGACCATCCCGCTGGTGACGTGGTGTGACAGACCATCCCGCTGGTGACGTGGTGTGATAGACCATCCCGCTGGTGACGTGGTGTGATAGACCATCCCGCTGGTGACGTGGTGTGACAGGCCATCCCGCTGGTGACGTGGTGTGACAGACCATCCCGCTGGTGACGTGGTGTGACAGACCATCCCGCTGGTGACGTGGTGTGACAGACCATCCCGCTGGTGACGTGGTGTGATAGACCTCCCGCTGGTGACGTGGTGTGACAGGCCATCCCGCTGGTGACGTGGTGTGACAGACCATCCCGCTGGTGACGTGGTGTGACAGACCATCCCGCTGGTGACGTGGTGTGATAGACCATCCCGCTGGTGACGTGGTGTGACAGGCCATCCCGCTGGTGACGTGGTGTGACAGACCATCCCGCTGGTGACGTGGTGTGACAGACCATCCCGCTGGTGACGTTGACTGACAGACCATCCCGCTGGTGTCGTGGTGTGACAGACCATCCCGCTGGTGACGTTGACTGACAGACCATCCCGCTGGTGACGTTGACTGACAGACCATCCCGCTGGTGACGTGGTGTGACAGACCATCCCGCTGGTGACGTGGTGTGACAGGCCATCCCGCTGGTGACGTGGTGTGACAGGCCATCCCGCTGGTGACGTGGTGTGACAGACCATCCCGCTGGTGACGTGGTGTGACAGACCATCCCGCTGGTGACGTGGTGTGATAGACCTCCCGCTGGTGACGTGGTGTGACAGGCCATCCCGCTGGTGACGTGGTGTGACAGACCATCCCGCTGGTGACGTGGTGTGACAGACCATCCCGCTGGTGACGTGGTGTGACAGACCATCCCGCTGGTGACGTTGACTGACAGACCATCCCGCTGGTGACGTTGACTGACAGACCATCCCGCTGGTGACGTGGTGTGACAGACCATCCCGCTGGTGACGTTGACTGACAGACCATCCCGCTGGTGACGTTGACTGACAGACCATCCCGCTGGTGTCGTGGAGCTGCAGTGATGGGAGAGGGTGATCATCAATGCCAGACAGTTCGTGTCTAAACTGATGGGCGGATTGATATTTGTTTGATGCTGCCTGGATATGTGTATGCTAATATGTAATTTGTAATCATCGTTACATCTTTTTTATACAATGAAAAAGTCAAAAATTTTTTTGTTATCTAGTTATTAAACGATATTTAATTCAATGGTTACCTAAATTGCTAAGTTGAAATTGCATATTCCACTAAAAAAACTGTTTAATTAAACGTAAATAAATTTTCACATTATTTAAAAAAAAATACCATTATGAAGACAATTCTTTCAGATTTCGCTGAAAATATTTAAAAATAATATTAAATGCTTTTAACATGCATAAAAGTCCATATTCTAAATGTAGTATAACGTACGAATGAATTAATTTATTTTGTAATTTTTAATACACAAATGCAACCTAAAACTAATTGACTTTCTTTACTTTGTTTTTTTCGGATCATTATTTGAACTAAAACACTATTATGCCATGGAAGACAGTGAACATAAAATATTAGTTAATTTTTGTATACTGTCAAAACCAGATATGACATTGCGTTACAAAAACATTCATACCCAGCTTAAACATTTGCCGATAAATCGTTATCATAGCAATAATTGTGTTCCGCGTTTTTCTAACAAGAAATTTTACAGTCATTGTGCTTTTATGGCGAAATTCAGTTAAAACTGGCAGTGGTTCACATTCACTCGCCTAAGTGTAGTTCTTTGTTAAAAGTTTAAGTATATAACTGAAAACTTTACCGGTGGTTATAAGATACCGAAAATGGTTTTAGTGTTTTTATTTTGCACATTATGTATTTTAGGTAGGTAATATGTGTGGAATGATTATAAAACAATTTCAAAGGCCAGTATTTTATTTGAAAATAATGTGTAGTTTTCCATATTTTATCTTCATTTGGGTTTCCTTAGGAATTCAACTAACTATACAACTTAACTACTAATAGTCCTTGTTACAGCACAATAAACTTGCATTTAAATTAAATTTAAATGTAGCTATTGAAACACTGAAATACCAAATAAAGGGCCACAGCTGGAAAATGATATTTAACACGAAAAGTAAATAGCCTATTTATTTTACATCCAAGGCTAGGGATACAATCTTAAAGGAAAACAGAAAAATTATCAATTGTATAAAGTCCCACCCTATTATGAAAAAATTAAATGCCAACTAAATGAAAAGACTAAATTATTATAACAAAAATGTGTAACAGAAAAATTATGAGAAATAATCTTTCCTAAGTACCAAACTATAATTTTACTAACGTAACTGAATGCGAACACTACTAGTCTTAAAACTAAAAATGTAATTAGCTTGGTTACAATTTTCAATACACCTATGACTTGACTATATGTTATCCAATCATGTTATCATAAATGCAGTTTTTCCAGAGCTTGCGGGCGGGGACGAAATTAAAAACCTTAAAGTCCTGGATATGAAGAAGAAGGATACTTGCATTGGGGATCTTCATTGTTTTCTGAATGGGAATAAAACAACAAACTACTTATTGTCTTTTGATGTAACATTAGGTAAGATTAATTTACTAACAAGCATTAGATTATAATGAGTAATTGACACTAATGCTAATGATTAAACATATTTTAACATTAAAATACAATTTAATCTGAAAATTATTGAATCAGAACTAGTTAAGTTTATTTTATAAAACAACAAATTCAATGAACGTGATTGGATCTCGAATACCGAATGACACGTAGTAAACTTTTCACTTGCAAGCCCATAACTGGCATGAAATAAAAATTCATTATTACGTATGACAAAGGAAGAGAAAAAATAATTCAGAATATACTTTATTAAAAAGTATTAGCTTTCAAGGCGTATTTCCCAATGATGATTATTTTTTTAATACACCTTTAAATACTTTTTACTTTTCAATTATTAAATTTGAATTAATAATTATATGAATTAATATTAGTATGAGTAGGGGGTTATAGCCGAAGGTAAGGAAGGGTGGAGCCGGTGGAGCCCCCCCCCCCCCCCCGAGACCACCCAAGTTGCTGACCCCCCCCCCCCCCCGAGACCACTCACGGCGTAAAGGTACCGACCCTCGGCCAGGTGCGACATTCCACACCTAGGGGAGCCGGCACAATAAAACCTCACCCCTGCGTGGGAGCGTCCGCCCGGCGATGTTACACAATAGCGCGTCTTATATTACCCATCACCCCACGCAGCTGCGCGTCCCTTCTCCGACCGTCACCTTACACAGGATAACCAAACCGAGCGTCGTCGGCCATTTTCTACACTCCCCGGCATCAGTAGTTGCCTAGCTGCCGTAGTGACCGGACGTTCCTGCACTTCGCTCCGCTTGCTGCTTCCTTGCGCCTCTGTCTACGCCACTGTCTTCTTTGTATACTTCTCACTTCAAATGTAAGTATTATTTCTAATTTACAATAACTAGTTATA
>CM061531.1:240270702-240345439 GCA_030545055.2 Neoaliturus tenellus | reverse complement strand
AAAGTTGAAAGTATTTTATTTTTATGGATAAGTATAGTTTATCACCTTCATTCATTTTGTTGTTCGAATCAATGGAATTGATCGTGCACCGGAACGATGACGGGAACGACGTTACTTTTGGGACCATAAATTATACCATCAATATTAAATAATTCTGTACAAAAGGTACCTCATATCCAACCCACGAAGGAAGGAAGATGTTCGTTTGCCGTACGCCTATTGAAAGAAAATCAACTGAACCTTCCTATTTTCTCACCATTACATTTTAGTAACAGATAAAATCTGAGTCAAATGACAATATCCCAACCTTCTGCACTACTAACTGCAACGCTTTTATCCGTCACGCTTCACACTGAGCTAGCCCTCCATGAGTCATCTGACACATGGTCCACTCCCCCCGTCCGCGGTCCGACCCACCTCTGCCTAATGATATATCAATCCCATGCTAATTCCCAGAGTTATCTCCGCCACATGATAACTAGGCTACAACAATGGACCTGACGTCCCGTTCCCCCGCCTCATTAGCTATTCCCTCCCCGTCGCTGCAACCTGTCATTTTGACCTCACTTTTGACTTGTTACGGCTAGTTTCTCTAGAAATATGATACTCCCAATTAAATTCCCTATGTAGTGCCGCCATCTTTTGTTCCCCCATTGCAACACGTGGAACTGCACTGGAGATAGGATCGAGTCGGTGTCGTGATTTCTTTGCTCGCTGCTGGTGTCATGTCGATTATTTCGGATTAGCGAGGTTTATTGTTACACGGGATCGTGGGTTGATGAATTAATTTTGTATGCAATTTTGTTTCGCGGCTCCTCCCTAGTGGCTGGTTAGAATTCTGAAAATTTGGGTGAGTCGTAGGTGTATAACTAGTGTGGGGCTTCGGAACCAAGGCAGCGACGGTCGTGGGGAGAAATTCCCACTCCCTCAGTAGTTTTTGTCAGAACCATCCACGTAGGCCTATTACCAATTACAGTATATGCATATGATCTGTAGACCAAAAAAATGGCTTAGACAAAATATCCTCAAGTCTCTTTAAAAAGTACCAAAAGTAACATATTAAAACCGAATAAGTGTAGTTTGAATTTGTCCTTTCCTAACGAGCTGTGATCCAAAGTATTATCGAGGAAAAGCACAGCAGATTTTTAAAACAAACTAAGCGTGTAAAAAGTCTAGGATAAGGTACAGACTTCATTTTAATAATATTTTTCTTATTAGGAAACTACTGAACTCCATTGAGAGCCCGAGAAGGATGAATTTAGGGCAAAAGATTTACTGTTCACCACTTAAGAGCATGAATGTTTGGAGGTCTTATATATTACAATGATGACATTAAAACAAAATACGTATACACAAATTTAATATGCAGAATGTTTCATTCATGTCGCTTTGCGGTGTATACAAATAAAAAATAATTCTGGAATAACTTTGTGCAAGAGCTGTACCGGTTAAATTTTAGGTAACTACGGTCTTGGAATAAACATAAGCAGATACTTTCTGCAGTTGGCTTTCTTCATTTTCTTTGGCATTAATAGTGACTTTACTGCATTTATAACACTATCACAGGCTTAGTGACCCATGGAGACGGGCACCCAAATTTAAAAAAAATAAAAAAATACTTTAAGAACATCCTTAGTTGCTCCACCTCTAACGGGAGGTATGAGTCGGTAGAAACTGTGATCTAGTAAACTTTAAACACTACCAGTTCTTCCACTTAATCCATTCCAGCGGTTGCCGGCTCGGCACGCCGGCCGATAACAATAGCTCCGACAAACCAGAGCATGTCCGAGTCGGTATCTTTAGTGTGTCAACTAATAGACCGGTATCGTATCGGCCGTGTTATCTCGTTATTATTTAGTTCTGCCGTGCTGCCGGCCGCTGCTGCCCGCTACCGTAATAAGCGTCGTGCTATCGCCGGCATCTCGCGTGGGCGACCGCCGTTCCCTCCCTCTCGCATATCATCGCAGCCGCCGCCGCGCCGCGTAGGCTCGCCGATTGTTCAGCTTTGTAGCGACCTGCGCATTACCATAAGCCGTGTCAAATCGCTCATTTTTATTCCGAGTTATACGGTCGCAAACAACCGACCAATCTGGAACGTTTGTTCGCGGATTTGCCGGACCGTGTTTCATGAATTGCTCGGACAATTGTGATGCTAAAGGGTTGGATCCGTTTGGGAGTTAATGTAGTGTAGGTTCCGTTACGGGCTGTAAAGTATGTGAAGGGTTGTTCCTTTGTGAGCAAATGGGTTTCTTTTAAATCGGGGCTGCACATTGAAAATATTTCGTTTCCATATGGAACCACAAAACTAATTCAACTCTTACAATTTTGTTCGCCCTACCTAATAGATTTCTGGTCCACACGAGAAGTGTGGTTTGAATTACTTCTCTGTAAACCAAATTAAATAGCCTTGGGTTGGAATAACAAATCATTTCTTGTTTTTAGCTCAAGTGTCCAAAATTATTTAGTGTAAATTACTTTATCAACCTAACGCAGTTTCATGAAACTGTAGAATCATGTTCATTTGGGCGAGAATCATGTTCATTTTATAATACGAACACCCATATTATAAAAATTACCGGGTCTGTAGCCATGTCCAAAAAGGTTTTTCATCGCCTGCTCATTTTTGGCATCTTTTTAAGCCAGATGTCTTTTTAAGACAGATTTTAAGCCAGCAAGCAAGTTACTCGAGTTTTGTTCTGCACTCAAATTGATACTCAGCCTGTACTGTGAACCAAAAAACATGAAGAATGTTTTAAACTGAATACTGATTGGTTTCCCATTTTAGCATTTTTTCTAACCAGGGACTATTTGATCTTGCAAGTTTATACAGTTGCCATCATGCCTTACTACGCGTATATTTTTAGGCTTCCATATTTGACTATATTCTATAACTTTTACATTTATTCATCAAACAAACGTGATACAAATACTGTTCTCAATAAGGATGAAACTTGACATCGAGGTCCTTTACATCAATATTAAACATCACAAAAGTTTTTCATTAGACTGTTTACAGAACCACGTAAACAACAGTAACTTATGTACGAGTTTCTATTTTTCAACAACTTCTAAATGCTTCAAACCAAACAAAGAATGAAATCTCTAAAAATGTCCCTCAGGACGACTAGTTAAAATTTTGAAGTTGGAAATAAATATTGACGCATGATTACATGTTGATGAAAAGGTAGAATGTTAGAGTCAAATACAAATCAATGTCAAAAGTATACTTCCGCAGTACATGCCGAGGCCCAGAGGGTCGCCAGAGTGGCCATGTTGGCCATCAATCAGACTTGCGTGTCGAAGTCGCGTGCCGCGGCCTCCAGATATTCATAAGTCGCCAACTCTGCGCGATCAATAGTCTGGCTGAACAACCTCATTATTTCACTCCACCCGCAGTCGCACCTTTCCAACAGATTGTTCACAAATTCTACTTGTTAGGATCAGCAGCCGAAATGTCAATCGTATTTGCGAATGACACTGGTAGCAGATCACAGCTTCACGGGATTCTTATAGGAAACAAATATTTGATATTTAGTTGGTAAATGATATATTTGCGTGCCTCAATATGAATGTTTTCACTTATTCACCATTTCATTTCAGTAAATGGCTGTTTTGCCATGACATTTTGAGAGGACTTGAAGAGTCTTGGATTCAATAGCAAATGTCCACTTGAAAGTCCTCTTCCAATACACTCTACAGGCTGAGCTTGTCGTTCTAAAATCTCATAAAACCGGAAGAAAGTTTCTTTGAAAGGTCTTTGTAAAAATATATGCATCCAATAAAAAACATGCCCAAAGAATTTCTGTTTGCGCTTGGGGGTACGGAATTGATGTAGATTGATTGGAGAACTCCTTCCTTCAGAGGCCAGGTTGATCCCATTCTAATCCCTATATGACTCTTACTTACCAGTACATAAATCAAAGCAAAAAAGGGGATTTGCACCTATGTCACAAATTGTTTTTCTCCATCTCGTAAGGACTTACTTCTGGACTCTACATAAAATTATAGGACTAATAATAAAATTGTTTTCTTTTAGCCGACTTTATACAACCGTGATATCGATTAATGTCACAAGAATGCATGGAAACAGTGTAAGAAACATAATTACCTTTAATTCATCCTTGCCATATAGAACTTGCTAGACTTGAGAGCCAATCTGGTGCAGGCAGCCGTTTACTACTGTAACTCACGAGGGAGTGTAGCTGGGCGGGTCGCAGGCGCGGTCGTAGACGACCGGTCGCTAATGGTCGACTCTGATTGTCACTAACAACGCTAATCGTGTTTTATCACCGCCGATAAACAAATGTTCTTGTAGCGTTTAATGTGACCAGTGTCTACCGCTGTAGTCCTCACGCCTCTCTGATAAACAAATGTTCTTGTAGCGTTTAATGTGACCAGTGTCTACCGCTGTAGTCCTCACGCCTCTCTGATAAACAAATGTTCTTGTAGCGTTTAATGTGACCAGTGTCTACCGCTGTAGTCCTCACGCCTCTCTGATAAACAAATGTTCTTGTAGCGTTTAATGTGACCAGTGTCTACCGCTGTAGTCCTCACGCCTCTCTGATAAACAAATGTTCTTGTAGCGTTTAATGTGACCAGTGTCTACCGCTGTAGTCCTCACGCCTCTCTGATAAACAAATGTTCTTGTAGCGTTTAATGTGACCAGTGTCTACCGCTGTAGTCCTCACGCCTCTCTGATAAACAAATGTTCTTGTAGCGTTTAATGTGACCAGTGTCTACCGCTGTAGTCCTCACGCCTCTCTGATAAACAAATGTTCTTGTAGCGTTTAATGTGACCAGTGTCTACCGCTGTAGTCCTCACGCCTCTCTGATAAACAAATGTTCTTGTAGCGTTTAATGTGACCAGTGTCTACCGCTGTAGTCCTCACGCCTCTCTGATAAACAAATGTTCTTGTAGCGTTTAATGTGACCAGTGTCTACCGCTGTAGTCCTCACGCCTCTCTGATAAACAAATGTTCTTGTAGCGTTTAATGTGACCAGTGTCTACCGCTGTAGTCCTCACGCCTCTCTGATAAACAAATGTTCTTGTAGCGTTTAATGTGACCAGTGTCTACCGCTGTAGTCTTCACGCCTCTCTGATAAACAAATGTTCTTGTAGCGTTTAATGTGACCAGTGTCTACCGCTGTAGTCCTCACGCCTCTCTGATAAACAAATGTTCTTGTAGCGTTTAATGTGACCAGTGTCTACCGCTGTAGTCCTCACGCCTCTCTGATAAACAAATGTTCTTGTAGCGTTTAATGTGACCAGTGTCTACCGCTGTAGTCCTCACGCCTCTCTGATAAACAAATGTTCTTGTAGCGTTTAATGTGACCAGTGTCTACCGCTGTAGTCCTCACGCCTCTCTGATAAACAAATGTTCTTGTAGCGTTTAATGTGACCAGTGTCTACCGCTGTAGTCCTCACGCCTCTCTGATAAACAAATGTTCTTGTAGCGTTTAATGTGACCAGTGTCTACCGCTGTAGTCCTCACGCCTCTCTGATAAACAAATGTTCTTGTAGCGTTTAATGTGACCAGTGTCTACCGCTGTAGTCCTCACGCCTCTCTGATAAACAAATGTTCTTGTAGCGTTTAATGTGACCAGTGTCTACCGCTGTAGTCCTCACGCCTCTCTGATAAACAAATGTTCTTGTAGCGTTTAATGTGACCAGTGTCTACCGCTGTAGTCCTCACGCCTCTCTGATAAACAAATGTTCTTGTAGCGTTTAATGTGACCAGTGTCTACCGCTGTAGTCCTCACGCCTCTCTGATAAACAAATGTTCTTGTAGCGTTTAATGTGACCAGTGTCTACCGCTGTAGTCCTCACGCCTCTCTGATAAGCCCGGCCCTCTAATGGTGATTGCTTTGTCGTCGCTACGTGAGTGCTTTCCGCAATATCGGCATTGGTTTTATTGCTAGAACACGTTTTGGTTTAAAAGAATAGTGAATTGTGTATATATATATATAAATAGTTTATTCATAGACAGAAATTTATTTAAAAAGGTGAATAACATGTACTTTTTGTTATAATAAGTATTACTAAAGGGTCGCTTTCTCCAAATCTAAACCTAATTTGACCGTATGTCCAATATTGAATTAAACTAAGTTTAAGTTAGGGAAAGGGAAAGCAACTCTAAAAGTCCATTTTTTATTTCTCTCAAGTTTAGGTTTAAACTGACTTTGAGAAAGCAACCCCTACTCCAGTCAAATCCAATCATTCTGCAACAAATATATTTGTTAAAACTATGTGCTGGCGATATTAAATCCCACCTAAAATAATCTACGGATTCGTCACCAAAAGAAGACACATACTAAACACAATATTAGCTGTTTAGACTAACGATACAATATTTTCAACTTAATTAGCATTTTGCCTAAATATTAGGTACCGCACAAATGAAATAATTGATAACCATGTTAAGAATAATAGGTTGAATAACCCATGTTGAAAGCCATTTTCTGTGAATTAGTTCTATAAATTACTTATGAAATATTTGCTTACACATCCATTTACAAGCAAACACTTTCCGGTTTCTTAGTTAACACACATTAAACAGAGACCAATGGACTGCCATTCAAACAGTTTAGTTAGTGAATCCCACAAAGTATACGGCGACAACAGTTAGGTAGTTCGTTAAGGTCAGGTAATTAGAGATTAGAAACTACTGAACTAGAACTACTGAAGTTAGGCGGGTTGCTTGAGTTGCAGCAAAGTTCTGTAAGTCTCCAATAGTTGAGGCTCTAACTTCTCAAGTTTACCTCTGTAATCATACGAGACGTAAACGGAGAACGCTTGACCTCGAGTGAATATGTTTTCTTATTGTACGAGTACTTTGTTAAGTTTTATGCTCCACATAACAATACGCTCGATAACATAACTTATGAACACATAACAAAATGAACTCGATATGTAATTTAAACATACAGATTATTAGGAAAAAGTAATGTTTTACGATCCATTTTGTACTTTTACGCAAATTGAATAAATTCTTTTTGAAAGTATGTAAGAGAAACGAATTAGTTTCTTCATGAGGCAAATAAGATTTCGCTTTAATATTGGGTATGATTAAGTAATTTAGTTTTACTTAACATTTCGTGGCGAAAGGCCTAAAATTCAGGGATCTTAGTGTGTTTACAGATATCTCTAATTTTAGTTTGCCTTACAGTTGTATGATATGCATTATATTCTCTAAGAAATGTATATTTACACGAGACGTTGCTGTCGGCAGGTGATACAGGGCAACACGAACACATACCTGGAGGCGAAGAGGGAGCTGGACCCGCCAGTGTGGGCCAGTAGGGTGCGCTTCGTGCCCTACAGCTACCACCGGCGCACCGTCTGCATGCGGGTTGAGATATACGGCTGCTACTGGAAAGGTGAGAACAGCTTGCGGTCATACAGTGCTGTTAAGTTTTTTAATCTCCTTTTAAAACTGGTCAAAGCCACCTGAATTGAATGTAGCTAGATTACTGATGATTATTGAAATAAAATAATGGGATTTGTTAAAATATAGTAACCGTGGAGAAAAGTATACAGTAGTAAATGTGCACTGTATTAACACTTCCTAATGAACAAATCCTTCCAAAATAAATATTTTCTTTAAAATTTAACGAGTTCGAAGCTTTGCTATAATCATTTAAAAGACTCATAGTGCAAGGTTTCCTCAAAGTACGAGTATATCTCTACTGATCATGTATAGACTCACATTCTCTAGCCCTTATTACAAGTGGAATATTTAGCTTCTACTACAAGTTCTTCTTCCATTTTACCCTCAAGATTTTTTTTATTATTTATTTATTAGCCTATTGCTTAAAACCTTTCATTTCCCCCTCCTAAGGACCTTGTGGTCTCAAACTTACGCCAGCTGGGAGTTCTTGTACCTAAGGTTTTCCTCAAGGTTTTTCTTCAATTCCCCCAACCACTATCTTTCATTCCTTCTCCAATGGACCATGTAGCCTCACACCCTAGTGGCACTGTTGCAGACGGGATAGTGAGCTACTCGATGCCCCAGGGGGACAAGCGCGGCGCCGGCTGGGAGTTCTTCGACGCCACGTACGATGGCCACTGGGACGGCCAGCTGCAGCGCGGCCTGGGACAGCTCACGGACGGCAAAGTTGGCCCGGAGAACTTCAAGATGGGCTACTATGACTACGAGAGAGGTCGGTCAATAGTCACATTCACTAAAATCCTTACCACCTCAATTCTTTTTAATATCCTGTGTCACACAGCTGTAACGAAAAGGTTTTTGGACAAGTCTTAGTGAAAACTTTTTACTTGTGAACATTTTCAACTGACTACATTAAAATCGAAGTTTTAAGGTGAAACAAAGTGTTGAAATTGATTCATAAATGGTGTAACTGTTAACCAATTTGAACTGGGTTGAGATAGAGAGACTAACTTTCGACTTATTTGTGTCATTACAATGGCCTTTTAAACAGGGTTGATATAGGGGTTCTCATTTGAATATTTTCACCCCCCTTAAAATAAAGGGATAATATTTCCCATTTTTGAGGTACCTTAAGGAAATCTAACCTTTGGGATTTTAGTTTCAAAATATTGTTACGTCGAAAATTTGTTTGCTTGGTTGCTAAGACCCCTCAGAAAATAATCTTGTTATCTAGCTGTTAAAAGTTATCAGAGTAAGAGTATTTTATTTTGTGGTCTGATATAAAGCAAACTATTTTCAATTCACTGAATTTTTTTAAATCTGGCAACTAAAATAATATTTTTTGTTTTGAAAACTGTAAGTATTTTTATTTGTAGAGTTCATAACATGAAACATTAAAGGCAATTGGTAATAAATAGAAAATGTCACAATATTCTCATACTTTTCTTCTTTACAATGTCATACTTGTGTTAAACAATTAAAAGCTGTTTCCAAATTAAATCTAAGTTGTTTGTAAAATTTAAGACGAATAAATTAGAAGATTATTTTAATATACTTTATCATACAGTGTGTTAAATAAGTGACGGAACGCATAATTATTTTTGAACAAATTAAGTTTAAGTAATGAAAGTTTGAAATTGTATATAAGCCATATAAATATATGCCTCACACCAATAGAGAACAATGGCTTCAACCCAAACGTAAAATTATGACCGAGTAAAAAATTGCATGTGATCAAACTTTACATTGAATTCATATTGCCAAACAAATGCAATAACACTCGATATTCTCGACGTTCCTGGGACGGATTTGTGGCAATTTGTTCATAGTGCAAAGCCCAATAAAACTATGTACCATACCATATGATATAGGCCAACAATGTTTATACAACTATATTGGCCTACTGTTATATAATACACTATTTTAAAGGGCTTTGCATTCTGAGCAATGTGCTAAAAACCCCATCCTTAAAGTTCGAGAGTAAGAAGAGTTATTGAATTTTTTCGGTAATCTAATTCTAATGGACGGTTGGTCTCATGATATTTTTTACTCGATCATATTTTTAAGATCGGGTTTTGCGACATATTGTTCTCGATTAATACAGATCTTTAATTTTAAGTGCATGTTGACCAATGGTTATATTTAATATTTTCTTATAATGCCCTACGGGCTGTCCCCCTCGAGAGGTAAAAACCCGAAACATGATGGAAAATGTACGTTTATATGGCTTATATACATACAAAGTTTCATTAGTTGAAGTAAATTAAACTAAGCCGTTTCAGGTATTTTTTAACGCACTGTATAACTTGTCTAAAATACTTAAATAAATGCCTTACTCCATGTAATCCAATTGCAATCTTATGTAACCCATTACGTTGTTGAGTTACAAAAATAGTTTATTTACAAAGAACGGTTTCTCCAGGGCAAGGCTGGGTTGGCTGGCGGAACGACACGAGGGGCGGGCAACCCGTCGAGATCAAATTCGAGTTCGACCAAGTGAGAGAGTTCACCGCAGTTCATATCTTCTGCAACAATCAGTTCACCAGAGAGGTTCAGGTAAGTGAATTCCCTTGTCGTCATTTGTTCAACCAACTTTCCACATATTTGGCTGCATGTTTTGTCTTTCAAAGAGAAAACGGCTTTATTTAATTTTTAAGGAACGTCAATTTTGTTTAAAGGCGTTTTGACAATTAATTTGAATACACAACCTCGGAAGGCTTTACTTGACATAATTTCGGTGTGTAGACAATCAAAGTTGAACTTCCATTTTCTTGTTAAAAAATATTATGAACCAGAAATTAATTGATGTTTTAATATTAAAATACACTTTTACTAAATTTGCAAAGTATTACGTGATTGTAATCAAGCATCATATGAAATAAAATTCTAAAATTTGTCTGTTGGAAAACTTAATAGCCATGTGAATGTTGGTTTTATTGTTTCAGACACTAATTAATATTTTTTATTATATCGAGGATCAAAAGTTCCAATTTGGGATAAAAATCAAAGTAGTATATGAAATTTACAAGATATCACGAGAAACTTTTTTATAATATTGGTATAATAGTAACATGTTAACCATAACGTGGATGAAATCAAATCTTCCTGTACGTTAGTTAATAATTCATATTAAATCATTGTCAGTTTACATTAACTTTTCAACTCGTATCATTAATGTTTTTTTTCTCCAATGACTTTTTTTATAAATATAATTATTTGTAAAGTAAGATTGTGTGTTTTTTTAGTTTTCTTTAATACATAAATTTGTGAACTTGTTTTCGATAGATTTCATTTATTTATGTTAAACACTATATTATAGATACAAACATCAAATTACATTGCAGATTATGTAATACATTTATTTTATTATGTAATAGGTGAATATAGACAAGAATATTACCTAATTTCCACATAGTTATAAAAGCAAAATGTAAAGAACTTTCAATCACAAATTCTGTCAATAATATCTTAAATCTTAAAGTAAACTTTCAAACTACGGGTATTGTATTTCGTAAGTGGATACTTAGATTTTGTTAAGCATGCAGGTGTTTCATAATCATAAATTTACATTCCTGTTACTTGAACGAAACATTTGGAATGCAGGAGGACCGGGGACTCTAGTGGAATGTTAAGCCTAACATGAAAAACCTTGACTTGGAATTTATACATTCACTACCCAATGTGGGTCATTTCGGCATTAGGGTAATTCTCAATAATTTGTTCCTTCACTGAAACGTGCTAAGCCTCTTCAATACTTTTATGCACAGAACTACCTATTTGTAAACCGTTTTGCAATACCCATGCATATTACATGGACAATATCAGATAATGATGCAAAATATATTGGGATGAGTAGGAAATAGATACATAATGTATAATATAATATTAAAATAATTCATATAATTAATATAACATATATTATGTTTAAAAGTTTTTATGCTTAAGAGAGTTCGCTAATGATAACAAACTACACAATTACAATTTTTAATTAACAGGAATATTCAAGAATAAAAATGTATTTACATGAAATATTGTATATGAGTAGATATGTTTTTTTCCATTAGAACCCTGTAATATTTCATATTACAATGTTATTCGCATGTTATTACTTTAACGCCAAGTAAGCTTGTAGGCCACAATTAGCTTCAATAGTAATCCAACTCAATGATGAAGTTTTCTAATGAACATTACTCTCTAAATAAATTAAAAGTTTCCTTCCGAATCATTGACTTGTTTCAATATTGCAATAAATACAACCAAAATTTTATGTATTTTAATACGTCAAAATAATTTTGGAATAAATTCTGTCCATAGTTTACCATAAAAGGTATGAATATGGGCAAAAAGAACCTTTGGTGCTGTATCTATATTTACCATGGATTATTTTCTAAAACTAAAAACGTGAAATACTACTATACTAAAAAAACGTACTATACTACTGTACTAGGGGCCTATAGCAAACTTAATGAGGGGTCTGTAACAATCGACCTCCAAGCACGCACAGTACATAGTATACACAAAGGGATTTTTTGGTACTTGTTTGTAATACATAAGCCACTATTTTCTGTTAGGTTATTTTGAACTAAGTTGTTAAAAAACACATCAATTGGTAAAAACTGTTTTCTGAATATTGTGAGAAAATTACAAATTTCTAAGTTTTGCGGTTTTTTTGTTCTCTGCGGCCACGATGTTGGGTTAGTTACAAGTTCTAAGCCTTACAGGCTACTAGGTAATTTGTTTTTAATCAGTGAAATTATTTCTGACCTATATATCAATAACAAACATAACCTAACCGCCGTAGCGCGCTGCAAACTTGGCAAAGGGCGTGTAGGAGGCCTGTTTTCCATACCACGTTGAGTGATGCGTTCGCCGCGATCATCGGTGACATGGCTGACTTTAAGCAAGTAGCCTACTACTCAAAAACCGTAATACTTAGACATAAAACTTTCACACAATGCTAATAATCTTCTTTCAATTGATGAATTTTTTTAAATCCCCAGTGCATAATAACGTAAAAAAGTATATTTCTTTAAAGAAAAATCTTTTACAAAACTGTTTTACTATAAAGATGTTTTAATATATTTTACTTCAATTTTCAACTTAAGTAAAATTTAAAAAGACACAAATCCCATACTAATTAATCTGCCTAAATATCTCATAAACGAAACAAATTTATAACCCTAATTAACAACCTCCACTGAAATAAAAATTCCCACACAAAACCACTTACAGGAAGTACAAATCAAGGTTGCTAATTTTTCACGCGAGTTCGGCAATAAAGACTTTTTATCACGAAAATCGTTAAACCAAAACGGGACTAAATAGATTCAAATTTATTCCCGGTGTTTAGCCGTAATTTATGACCGACTGCCGGTGTTTCAAGTGAGGTGCAAGTTATGCGCGGGTCCGGGCCAGCAGCGGCCGCAGTTTTGGCTCGCGTGGGCCCGGGGGCCGCGTCATATGTCTCGCGAGAGCAGCACTAATTCTCCCCCCCCCACCGGCACCGCGACAACCCTAAACATGTGTCCAATTATTGTACGTGTCGTGCGGAGGAGAAATTTAAATAAAAAGACAAGAAATACTGGGAAAACAAACTGGAAACCAACATTGGAAATTTCAGTCTCCAATTTCACAACTTGTAAACAACGATTATGATATTTTTCCAATGTAGTACACTAGAACTCACTATCAGTTTTTTTATAAGTTATATTGAAATTAGTGAATGATTCATTGTAGGAAGAAGAGTCCTTGTTAAAATTTTTCATGAGTACCTTTCTTGAGTCAAAAAATGTATTTGCCCGACAGATTTTTATCAAGTTTATCATTTTACCATCTTAAAATCTATGTTATAAACCATAGATTTTAAGATGGTTTATAAACTGTGATTCGTAGTTTATTATAAAATTAAATAATAATTTTAATTTTTCGTGTATACAATTGAGTTTGTTGTTTCGGAGTTTTTATAGCATGTAATACTTAATCTTCTCTCTTTAATATATTTCCTATCGACATTTCAAGTAAACAATGAATATAATTGTTTTAATCATTATAGACTAATAATTGTTAAACAAAGGTTTACTTTACGAATCAAGCTATAAACTTGATTAGATATTTTAAATTCAAACAAACTTAATGCAATACCTAACTTTTACGAGGGAAATTAAAAAAAAAAAAAAAAAAAACATTTAAGCACCCCATCTCTAGATAATATATAGCTTTCCACAATGTGTGTGCTTTTGATATAGTGGATGTAGTGGCAGGGGGACGGTACATGTCTACTCGCCTGTCAAGTGTCAGGGTGCGTATGATAGCTAATGTTTCATGTGTGAGCTTGTTGATATTTGATTGATGATACGAAGGACAAGTCTTAGTCAGGATAATGTATTCAAGTAATGGCTTTCTAAATATTAAATAACCTAAATTGGCGTAATATTTTAGTGTTGTTTATGTCGGAGTCGGAGTGAAAGTCGGAAAATGGTAACAACACTATTGGAAAATATAAATAAAGATATGGTTGCTTTTACCTAGTAATAATATGATCACTACAAATTTTGGTCGTATAACAAAATATGGCAGTCACACACGACCCAGAAGCCCTAGTTTGATACCTGTGGTTGCCATATAAAAGATGTATACTTTGACTGGCACCATGATTCTGAAGGGACGTTAAATCGTTGGTCCGGCAACGGAAGTGATCATTAAGTATCACGTTAAAGGCACTTGTGCGACATGAACACTGAAAACTCAAACCTAGGTTATTCGAACTTTACTTTTTTTTACCCATCTTGCAATTTCGAAGTAAAGCCCTGAATCGATATATCGTTACTACATATTGGGTTACTGTGGCTACGTTGAAATTATACGTTCTCTCTTGTTTTATCCTTACCATTCATAAGAATCGATTGCGCAGTTAAATAAAGCGACAAGATGTTTTCTTGGGTTGTGTTCTTGGATCACTTTCCTACCATGCTCTTTCATTTTCTTCATTAAGCTGTATTGCAGCATGATACTTATGTATCTGCTGATGTTGTATCAACGAATGACATTTCTGCCCCAGGTGTTCTCGGAGGCAAAGATAATGTTCAGCGTGGGCGGTAAGATCTTCCCCGGCGAGCCGATCACCTACAGCTACATGGAGGACCGCATCTTCGAGCACTCGCGGAACATCAGCATCAAGCTGCACCACCGCATCGGCCGCTTCGTCAAGCTGCAGCTCCACTTCGCCGCCCGCTGGATCATGATCAGCGAGGTCACCTTCGAGTCCGGTCAGTAGGTCAACACTACATGTACCATTCAATTCTATTTTCTTCATTTACGTCTCAAGATGTACATTTTCTTGAATCCTTTTCCAGCTTTGCTTTATTCGACAACAACAATTTATCCAATACTTGGATTATTCTTTTGACAGTGCCCATAAGCTGTTTATCTCATGTTGGAAAATAGACAAAAGCTTTTGAGCCAAAACATTACGATACCACCCACCATCATTCTGATTACTGAGAGTTTTTCCTTCCTTTATGCTCTAATGAAAAATAAGTGTTATAGTTTTATGTAGGGGTTTTTTTATAAACACTAACCTAAAATTATAATTTTCCATATGTGTCAGGCATTTATAATAGGCCCTAAGCCATAGTACAGTTTAATCAATCAGATACACGATTAAGCAAATTTTAATGTAACGGGGGTAACACATGGTAATAAAATACATCCCGTTCTTATTTCAGATATCGCCCATGGAAATTTCACCCCTGAGGAACGACTGCCAGTGAGGGGACGGTGCAGAGCGACGTTTTTGTGGACAAGACGAACAGGCCCCACCTGGCCGAGCTGCCTGGTTAGTTCAATACCAGTTTGATTTTATGTATGGTTAAAAAAATATGAATTTAACTATACTTTCATTTAAAACTTATCACAATAAAAATAACTACAAGAACACCACTGAGAAACAAACTAGGTCTCAATTCCAATAATATTAGGTTGTATTACTTCAATTAAATTAGGTCAGAATAGGTTAGGTCCCGTTAGTAAGCTAATTTATTCTTAGATTATGTATGTAAAGCGATGGCAGCTTTGTAAAATATTTTCGGTCGCAGTTTAAGTTTATTGTTAAAAGAATATATCTAAAATGTTGTTTTCTTTCTTACAAAGTTAATATTTGGTATTTTTGTATTTGCCTTATTCTATAATAACCACAGAATAATATTCCATCACAAGGAAATGTTTCGAACCTAAAGTTTTTAGTGTGATTCGTATCGAATCTATTAACTGCCAATGTTTTGCATTACTTTGCAACAATTTTGTTGAAATAATACCTCAGCAATTGCTCCTCCCGCAGTGTCTACCGCCAAGCAGGAGGACGAGACGTACATGGCGGTGCTGATCGGTGCGCTGATGGCGGTCATAATCCTGCTCGCCGTCGCTATCTTCCTCATCGTCTCGCGCCACCGACAGTCCAAGAACTTCGCCTCTCCGCTGGCCGCCAAGACTCCAGCAGGCCACCAACACCAGCACCTGTCCAGCGACAGCAGCTGCGGTACCGCCGAGAAGTGCGGCGCCCCCTACGGCACCCAGGTGAGTCGAACCATTCAAACCTTTTACAGATCATCAGCTCAAAACCCTTCCTTATTGAAGAATCACTTTACTCTCTCCGACGGTAAAACAACAGATATGGTCTTTTTACCTAATTAGCTGAGTGTACCTGATAATAACCGTTGTTACCACAGACCTCTTAAAAATGTCTATTTGTTAGGATTGAATGTGAACACTGCTGACAAGCGATTGCGCTATGAACTGTTAGCACAATCACTGGAATACCTAATAACTTAAAAAAGTTTTCAATCTCAATATTGTGCAGTGAAATGTAATGAAAAGTCAAGTTAGTAATTTCTTGGCCAAGGCGCTCCAAATAGATGCAAGCAGGATAATTACCAGGAGCCGTGCAAAAATGTTATTGTGGTATTAGGTCCATGGAAGTAACGGTTGCAGGGAGCGGACACGGCGCTGCTGATGGACGCCAAGCTGGAGGACTATCGGGAGCCGTGCAAACACTCAAGATGTTACTGCAGTAGTATGTTCATGAAAGTATCTGTTGCAGGGAGCGGACACGGCGCTGCTGATGGACGCCAAGCTGGAGGACTATCGGGAGCCGTGCAAACACTCAAGATGTTACTGCAGTAGTATGTTCATGAAAGAAACGGTTGCAGGGAGCTGACACGGCGCTGCTGATGGACGCAAGCTGGAGGACTATCGGGAGCCGTGCAAAACACTCAAGATGTTACTGCAGTAGTATGTTCATGAAAGTAACGGTTGCAGGGAGCGGACACGGCGCTGCTGATGGACGCCAAGCTGGAGGACTATCGGGAGCCGTGCAAACACTCAAGATGTTACTGCAGTAGTATGTTCATGAAAGTAACGGTTGCAGGGAGCGGACACAGCGCTGCTGATGGACGCCAAGCTGGAGGACTATCGGGAGCCGTGCAAACACTCAAGATGTTACTGCAGTAGTATGTTCATGAAAGTAACGGTTGCAGGGAGCGGACACAGCGCTGCTGATGGACGCCAAGCTGGAGGGACTATCGGGAGCCGTGCAAACACTCAAGATGTTACTGCAGTAGTATGTTCATGAAAGTAACGGTTGCAGGGAGCGGACACAGCGCTGCTGATGGACGCCAAGCTGGAGTACTATCGGGAGCCGTGCAAACACTCAAGATGTTACTGCAGTAGTATGTTCATGAAAGTAACGGTTGCAGGGAGCGGACACGGCGCTACTGATGGACGCCAAGCTGGAGGACTATCGGGAGCCGTGCAAACACTCAAGATGTTACTGCAGTAGTATGTTCATGAAAGTAACGGTTGCAGGGAGCGGACACGGCGCTACTGATGGACGCCAAGCTGGAGGACTATCGGGAGCCGTGCAAACACTCAAGATGTTACTGCAGTAGTATGTTCATGAAAGTAACGGTTGCAGGGAGCGACACGGCGCTACTGATGGACGCCAAGCTGGAGGACTATCGGGAGCCGTGCAAACACTCAAGATGTTACTGCAGTAGTATGTTCATGAAAGTAACGGTTGCAGGGAGCGGACACGGCGCTACTGATGGACGCCAAACTGGAGGACTATCGGGAGCCGTGCAAACACTCAAGATGTTACTGCAGTAGTATGTTCATGAAAGTAACGGTTGCAGGGAGGGGGACACGGCGCTACTGATGGACGCCAAGCTGGAGGACTATCGGGAGCCGTGCAAACACTCAAGATGTTACTGCAGTAGTATGTTCATGAAAGTAACGGTTGCAGGGAGCGGACACGGCGCTACTGATGGACGCCAAGCTGGAGGACTATCAGGAGCCGTACCAGGCGCTCAAGTACGCGCCCTACTACAGCTACAGCACCGTGGTCATGGACTCGGCCACCAAACAGCCACCACTCGTCACGCATCCCGGTGAGTGATGATCATTATCAAAATGTATTAACAAAAATTTTACAATGGTGTTACATGGTTTCATATTAACAATGTACAAAATGTAACATCTGAAACATAATATATATTAGGTATAAAAAGAAAGTCCAGTTGCTTAGTTGTGATCCACTAGAATAACTTAAGGAAACTGTTGTAGAAGACCCAATGTAAAGTTGAGTTTAAATTGTTTTTTATGTTATCTCTAGGGTTACCATATGATTTACTATACTGTCGCAATTCTGTTTTTGTTTTGTTTATCCTCAGTCGGTATATATGATTTTTTCTTTCGTATTTCGGTATTTTGATGTTAAAAGTGTGTTAAATTGTCACTGAATGTTGTTACTCACATGAAGGACTCACGTTGTCGTTTGTGTGTCGCAGACACCGGCCACGAGTACGCAGTCCCCGAGCTGGGCACCACCCCTCTGCTGGCCGCCTCCCCCCAGCACCGCGCCGCCTCTACCGCCTCCGCCTCCTCCACCACCGCCAAGTCGCTCAAGGAGGGCACCAAGGTCACCGCTAATTGTCTAGTTAGCGTTATACATATGCATCGCCTCATTATCATCGGCTCTCCGCCGCGCTTGTTACAAACTTGACGCTGCCCTTTAATTAGATTAGCGGCTGCTCCCGTTTGACATCTTGCTCCGTGTTTGTCTCTTTCGTTGTGGGCTGGTTATTTTCTCTTAGAGAAATTTCATAATAGTTTGCATGACTATCCCATGAGATTCTTTTTTAATCAATACTTAAATATACATTTGTAGTTTGCTAAATTTGTCATGCATTTTTCTTTGGATAACTATTAAATTACCTTGGTAGCAGTAGCAAACCATAATATAATCAGTATTTTCCACCTAATAGACCTATTATCACTATTATATAACTTGTTACAGTAGAAAGTTAACAATCTACGTAATAGAAAACAAAACAAAATTGCTAAAGAAACATGGTTACTACAATAGACTCATTACTTCTCATTACATCATTTCATTACTGTCTTACCTCACTACTGTACATTTAATTTTGTTAAATATATAGTTAATTGTATATTAAATACGTTGTTTAGTCATGAACTGTTTGAATTGTGTATCCGATTCTCATAGGGCGGTGCACTTTTTTTATTTGTTAAAAAAATCATGTGTTATCTAATTTTTTTGTATAAATATTTGTTAAATTACCTTTTCTCAGCTAAACAACCAAAATAACATGGACTCTTGAGCTGTGGTACGATGGTTCGCTTGATTCACTCTCCAACAAAAATATAAAACATTCTCTTAGGCTTTAAAAATAAAGTAATCCACACAAACACAATAAAGGATTTTTTTATATTTCTATATAGATTTGTACATATGTATATTTTCACAACAGGTGTTCTCCTTTATTTAATATATTTGATTTTTATTGTCTAACATCTTGTAGCGTTTTAAAGAACCTTTTTTTATTTACTATTTTTTACACTATTAACTTGTATGGGTAATATTTTGTAACACATTTTTTAAGCTTTTCATCTGCACTTTCGCCTGATATGCAGTTACTCCATTTACCTCATCTTTAGTCTACTCTATCCTCCTTCTTCCTCCAACTCGTTTATCTCTCCCTTCCCATCCCCTCACCTTTGCTGCACCCCCACCTCACGGCCGTTTCCCCGTTACAGTCGCCCAGCCAGCAGGAGGTGCTGACGGCGCTCAAGCGGCGGCTGGAGAACACCTCGGTCCCGGAGTTCCCGCGCCACCGCCTCCGCATGCTGTCCAAGCTGGGGGAGGGCGCCTTCGGCACGGTCAGTCACTAGGCTAGGACATTGTCATTACTGCAGAGTGACCACCTCAGGATTTCTTATAGACTCAGCCTCTTGATATCTGTAGAAGGCATCTAGATCAAAATATTATATGCCAATAGCATGTCTCTTTAAACCTCATAGTATCAGAAACCTCATAATTTTAGAGCTTTAGGTTAAGCTAAGCTGCAAGTTATTATTTAGGGCAAGATAGGACATTATTGGTACAATTAAAACGTCCATTTTATCTTATTATGTAAAAGACAGGATTTTTATGTTTAGGCCATTGTAAATATTATGCCAGTAGGCTACATTTGATAAGTAAAAGATTTGTCATTTAATCACGTGTTTTCTGAAAATAATCTCTTTTTTTCAATTATTTTTTATTATCGATCTCAAATCCTCTTTTAATGAACCGACATTAATATTATGACTATAACGATATGATATAATGAAACAATATTTTTATTATGATTCGATAGTTTCAGGTGTCTGAAAATAAACATCACTTTGATGTGATTTTCGAGTATTGCTTCTATTTATCCTCATTGAACAACTATAAAGTGTCGTTTAGTAAAATAGTTACAAAATAAATAACATTATAACATTGTACAAAAATAGAGTTTTACATACTTTGTTCTTAGGCGTCATTAAAATAACCTCAACTTTGAAGTGATCAACGAACGTTGTTCATATTTTTCCTCGAAACGTAGTTAGTTAAAATACCCCCGTCGCAGCAGACCTGCGTACTCAGCGAATTTCCAATGAAATTTCAGATTATTTACTTTCCCCATAAAAAACACCATAGGATCGAGTATGTAGGTTTGCTACCATGGGGTGTTGTTAGAAAATCTAAGTTAATCAATAATTGGTGAATGTAAACACAAAATTGTATCAAGCTATGGCAATTTTTTATTTTCCCCATAAACCCCATGGGGGTGAGTATGTAGGTTTGCCGCCATATGAGTTTTCAAAGCAAGTATAAGTTAAACCCTATCTAGATAATGTACATACCAAATTTGATTAAGTTATGTCAATAAATAAGCAAGGTATAGTTTTTTCTTGATTTCCCATAAGGATAACATGGAAAACATATTTTTGGATTTTCCCCGTAACCAGTTATGCTAAGATAAAAATTTAAAATGCCAAATTGTTTGTTCTTTTGAGCTCTTTTAAATGGTTTTAGTTAAAATTGATAAATTTTGAAAAATGAGGTCCAAAAATGCCAAAAACCCATTTTTGACCCCTTTGAAACCCCATAAAACCCCGTTCCCATAACCCGATCACGCTGGTTCGCGAACTCATGAAAATAGACCTGGTCTTACACCTTCATACCAAATTTCATCAAAATCAGAGGTCGCTGTCAAAAATTATCAGTACCACGGACACACACACACACACACACACACACACACACACACACACACACACACACATATATATATATATATACATATATATGAAAATGAACGAATGGTGTTTTTGCCTTCTGGGGACCTTAAAACGAAAAAGTATCATGGTCCTGGGCTTAGGTCTTACCATGGCTACTACCGTAATAGCGTATTCCCTATAGGGAAATTCGCTAAAAAAACAAAAAAAAAACATACAACAAATTATTGTTTGTAACAATTTTTATTTAGTTTTACTAACTGTATCCATTGAAAAAAGACATTTTTAAATGTTTTTTCATGAAATAACAAATTTGTCATTTTCATTATATGTATTTATCAATTATTTATTCATGTCTACTTACGCCGTTGATTAAGACGGTTTCTAATTATTGTTGGTTTATATTGGATTTAAAAATTATTATTTTAGGAAAAATATGTTTTATAAAATTCTTACTACCCCACTTTTAATTAGTAATGAATCGGTTTACTGTTAACTTAGTAATTCAATAGTTCTAAGCTATCTTAGAACAATGATTTCCTCTCAAATTCCTCTGGAAAATGGACTGAGTTTCATGTTTTTTCTAGGTATATGTGGCAGAAGCTGACGGAATCATGGAATACGGAACGACGACGTCGCTGTCAAAACGACTTGTGGCAGTCAAGTTCCTCCTACATAATGCCAGCGAGAAAGAAAAGTATGAGCGAGAATAACTATTATTTAATAACAGAAATACTTAACGGATTTAGTGTTTTTTATACAATGAGTACTATATTAAGTTTAATCCTTTGCTAATTGAAATATTTGAAACTGATTTATTATAGTTACTTCAACCTAACTACTACGAAACTGCTGTAGAAACTTTGAATTTATCATAGATGCACTAATTTCTTCTCATGATTTCTTAAAAGTCTATCTCTTAAAGAGAGTTAGCGTTTTTGCCGTGGCATAAAAAAACGTTTGTCCACTGACAAATTTCGTTATACCTACTTATATGATTATAAAACACTGAATTATGGATAACTCTTTGTGTGGAAGTGTGGGGTGTAAACTAAAGACCAGGTTACAGGAATGGTTCAATGAGTTCTGGTATGGTGATGTGTTTTTCCAAATATAAATATGAATAATCCCAACGAATGTTTCTATGAATCGAATTAAAAATTGAATTACAAAATAAAATTTTATAGTTCAACACGTTTTTTTTCAGTGATATAAATACTTTTAACATTAGATTTGGTTAAAAAAAGATATATGATTACATTTTTAAGTTAACAAAAATACAAGGTGCAGACTTTAAGCTTTTGTGGGACAAGAAACTTGATCTACATAAAAATTTTACTGAATGTGCCCAATGTGGGAGATAATAATTTCGCGTCTCGCAGGCTGGACTTTCAGCGGGACGTGCGCATCCTGGCGGCCCTGGAGGACGAGAACATCGCACGCGTGCTGGGCGTGTGCAGCCAGGACGAGCCGCTGTGCGTGGTCATGGAGTACCTGGAGCACGGCGACCTGTGTCAGTTCCTCAGGAGTCACGGGCCGGCCGACGCCGCCGCCACGCTGCCCGCCGGCGTCAAGACGCTCAGGTACGTCCAGTCCACGGGGTCACTCGGACGGAAAAACGTGCAAAAAATTAACTCGGACCATGTTTCGGTCGTTTCCGTCTGTCTGTATGCAATATTTAACTAACCAATGATATCTTGAAAAATATTTAAGATAGGCCCTACTGTACAAAATTAAAACTGTTACGTATGTGAAAGACCCTATGTACCTGTAACTTTTTAGGTTTCAATATGGTGGCGATTTACAATAGTAGTGGGGTTTGGTTACTTTCAAAACGGAAGTCGTGCCAATTGCCAGCCGCTGCCGGCCAGCTGCCATCGGCCAGCTGCCAAATCAGTCGCTGCCGCCATATGCCATGCCATATAGCTTCCGGTGGGGTAGGAGATGTTATTTGAAATTTGAAATTCAACTTGACAATTGGGTTATGGAAAGTATGTCAAGGTCATCCAGAGTAAGTTTTAAAAAACCCTATCCTGCTACCACCGGAGTAATAGTTCGGAGAGTGGAACCAACTCCGGTGATAGCGGGATAGGTATAGAATTAGGTTTGTGAATTTTATTTGTGAAAAACATACAATCAATGTGTGACAGCAGTGTTTAAACAAG
The DNA here is from genome assembly GCA_030545055.2 of Neoaliturus tenellus. NCBI lineage: Eukaryota > Metazoa > Arthropoda > Insecta > Hemiptera > Cicadellidae > Neoaliturus > Neoaliturus tenellus. The sequence continues at coordinate 240,322,269 of CM061531.1, read as the reverse complement.
TTGAAGTTTTGTTATGAACTACAGAGTTGTAAACACAAACACCGAAGACGATGAGAAGGTAAACGCAGAGTCCCCAGATGATGTATTTAAAAAGTTTGAACAAACGTAACATCTCGAGTTGGTTTTCCCGTTCCATTTCCAAACGTTTGATTTCCAATTTCAATTTATCCTCTTCCATCCTTGTTACAAATGGAACTTCATCCATCATATCCATCATGTTTGTGTTTTTTTGAAATTTTGAAAGAAGCGATGTTGATAGTTGAAGAGGCGAGGATGGAATGAGAGTTAAAAGAGGGAAATGTCGGTTAAATAAAGAAGTGGTGGGGGGAAAGAGCGTTGTTACATAGAAGTGGTGGGGGAAATATGCTGCTCATCATTTGCCTCAGAAGTTGTGTCCGACTGTAGAGGGGTAAGAGGAGTAGTATTTAGTAAACTGTCTTCATCAGAATTTTCAACCTTATTACAAATAGGACAAGCGTAAGTTATTTCCAAATTCATTGTAATAGCGTTAAATTTATCTATAATTTCATTTAAAGCATTAAATATTTCTTGTAAATCATCTTTTGAGTTTATTTCAAAAGTAGCATTCATTCGTGCCAATTGAGAAGTGTTCATCGTTAGAGAGTTGGCAATCGAATGAGGATTAGCGCCTAGGGAAGGGGGCTTATATAATGGCGACCTTGAGCAGGTGTTTAGGGAGGGGGGCTTTTTAGGGAGGGGGCTTCTATATTGGGGACCTTGAGCTTATGATTGAATAAAACGTTTAGTTCTTCTTCTTCTTCGTCTTTTAATTCAATTATTTGAACCGAAGTAGTTGTTTCATCCTCTTCACTCGATGAAGAAAACAATTCACCAGGATTTAAATATTGAACTACAATTCTGAACCATCTTATAGGATATTCGTCAATGACAGAAAGTAAGTTTTGAAACAATTCTTCCATCTCCTCCCTGTCAGTTATTATATGTTCAAACTTGATAAATTTTCCTTCCATGTTGTTAGTTAGAGTGTTGGAAGTGGAATGATTTAATATTATATAAAAATTAGAACTAATGGTGGGGGAAATCTCAAGGTCATCCAATTGAAGTTTTAAAAAAGAGTGTAAAACTGAAATTATACATTTGATGGTTCTACAGGATCGGAATACCAATCTGATCTGTATTTACATCTTTTTATCATATGTGTACAAAAATCATCTTGATGAGACTTGGTGCGTTGACAATGAGCAAGATCTAGAGGGTGAAATTTGAAACATCTTTGAGGACAACATGTATGAAAATATCTTGATTTGTAAAATTTGAAAGTTCGCAATTCCGGTGGCGGTAGTTGTTTTGTTTTACATTTGCAATAACAAGATCCGAAGAATTCACATTTAGTACAAGCTAACCCATCCACCATCATTGGTCCTAAATCTGTACACTGTTGTTCACAACAGTAACGAGGTTTGTACTTGTATTTTTGCTCTTCCATGTTGACGCTGCGGAGTCTAGTGAAAGAATAAGATTGTATAGTGATGAATAGCGAGTTTTATGTACTATGAAAAGTGGTAGGGGTAATTTCAAGGTCATCCAAATGGAGTTTTAAAAAATTATACCTTACAAGTGTAAGGATTATTGAAATTTAGGAAGTTTGTTTCTGTTTGTTTTCTTCAGACTTTTTTTCTCTCTCTGCCTTAGCCATAGCAATAAGTTCTTCTGTTGATAGTGGATGTACTTCAGGAAATTTTAAAATTAATTTAGCTTGATATCCTTCTTTAGTTAATACATCTAAATCTTGAGTCATTTGTTCAACAGTGTTATAATCCTTTCCATAGATTTTCCCATCAAGTTCAATCATCATTCTGTATAACATTTTGTAGAATAGATATTGTTGTGGCGAGAGCTGAGAAGCGAATGATTATTTATCAAACTGTTACATCCTTTTTATGAACTTGATATTGATCACGTGATTCCTTAGTTGTAATTTTATTTATTAAAAGTTATTCATCATTGGTAATACTTCTGGAATTTGACGTTATGTTGACCAGCTGGCGATGAAGAAGTTGTAGGTTGTGTAGAAAAAAATATTTCATCATCGCAATATTTTGTTTTAGTGAACATCCTTGTATTAGTAGCACTAACATCAACAGTTAAGTGATAACCACCGGTAAGTAAAACTCGCATTTCGTTAGTTAAATCTTCAAGTTGTTCAAAAGTAGTTATGGTGTTGGTATCATAAGATGCACACTTAACCTTTAGGGACATGTTGAAGTTTTGTATTTAGTGATAGAGAGTGAGATGTGTACGGTACGAAAGGTAGTCGTAGACTGATGAATTTAACAAGTTGATTTTCACTTTTATTATCACACAAAATTGGGTCAAGGTCATCCCATGGAATTTTTAAAAAAAGCAACATATTGTAATGTACAAACACATTACAATATGTTGCTTTTTTTTATTTTTTTTTTTAGGTTTATATCATATTTATTGAGAAACAAATACAAAGAAATATTTACAATCTTATGTACAAACTAATCAGTAGTAGGTGTTACATGAATTGTAAGTTCAGTAGAATTGTTTCCACTTGGTCCATGTGATACCAAATAGAGTGCGCCGGGTTGAATTATACGAAGATCTTCATTTTGTAGTAGTTGTACGAAGCGCTTTGGTAGGAAGATTTGAAATTTTGCTTCATCACCAATTGTATAAGGTGCCTCGCTTAATGTGCAATTTATAGCATCACCTACTGAAGTTTCCATCTTCTTTATTGTATGAATGATGTAGTGTTTTTCTTCTTTCAGCTCGGAACATTTTTTTGTAGGTAGGATTGTTGATTTTGAATGAGCGTTGAATTGTTCAACTAAATTTTGAAGTAAGTTGTTTGATGCCATCTTAATGTTTTTGCTGATGCTAATCTTCTTGTTAATAAGAATATCCGTTGGAGATGTTGTCTCTTCGGAGGTTCGAGTAATACTCATGCTGTGTCATGGTAGCGCTCTCACTTTTATTATCGAGAATACCCCCACCACTGACACTACCCCCACCACTGATGCTACCCCCACCACTTTGTTGAAGGAAATTATTCAAGCGGTAGGCATTCTTCAAAGCACACTGTGACCTTCGATGTTTAAAACTTTTTGATGAAATACAAAGTTCATTAAAGTAGCATTGGAAATCTCTATCTATTATTGCATTTATCACTTCATTGCTTGTAAATGATTGTATCCAATTTGCTTTTTCCAATCCTCTTGTGTAGATAGTTTTAAACTCTTTACAATAATGATTCATAATATGCGGCATCATGTTATAATGAATAAAACCTTCATCCCATTTTAAGTTATGAAAATGTTTGTTTAACCATTTGTTTGTAACTTTCGCTTTAGTTGTTAGTTTATTGAATGGAAATGGAGGTTTGAACAAGTAATGATAAATTACAGATGTGTTCATATCCAAAATTACTAATTCTTTAATAATGAAATTTCCATCATTCCCTCGAAAAGCTTGAAATTCAATTATACCTCTTTTAACTTCCATTAACTGTGATGCAGTAGAAAACGAAACCCGTTTGTTCATGATGAAGTCTCATCCACAACTGACTGTTATTACAAACACGATTGTTCTTCTTTTATTTCTTGCGCTTCTTCGTTTATATTAAAATTGGTGTGATAGTTGTTTAATTGTCTCCACATATCCACTTCTTGAGGTATTCGATTAAAAATTGAAGTATCCACAGGACCATATAAAATTGGAATGAATGGTTGTCTGTCCAATGTATCGATTAGATAATCTTTAATTATTGTACTTGAAAATACTAGTTGTTTTAAGTATCTAGTGACAGGACCGGTAGTACAACTTAAAGTGTAAAATTCTTCTTTAGTGAAATGTAATTTTACATCATGTCTAGTTAAATCTTTGAAGCGAACAACTTGTCCCCCACGATGTTTGATTATATCAACTTCAATATTTGATTCTAATAAACTTAATCTTGTTCTTTTTCCAAATGTGTTGTTAGTTAAATAACATTCCAAAAGATGTAAATGTTTCATTAGAGAATCCCAAGAAGTTTCAGTAAAGATAACCATTTTACTTCCTTGATTTAACATAACAATTGGTGAATAATCCAATGATTTTACAATTCCAACAGATATACTTTTTGTCATGCATGAAGAAATAGGGTAGAAAATTCGAAGAAATACTTCTGTTAAAATATTTGTTGTAATGTTATCTTCAACCTTTTTTCTTTTTACTTCTTTTTCATCTTCTCCTTCTTCTTCTTTCTTCTTATGTTTGTTAAACTTGAGGAATTCATCCATTTCTTGTTCAACTTGCTTTTCTATATCAGAACTATTTTCATCCATTAGAGGTGTATTTTCTTCTCCGTTAGTAGAATTCATCTTGCGAACGATGTTTCCCAAACGACGGTTGAAGATAGAATGAAGTTTCTACTAGGTAATTTCTTGCTTTTATATTTTTTGTAAAATTTTTGAAATTTATACAATTACATAATTGTTTATTTTCAACTTGTGTTTTATAAACAAAATTCTAACCTTAAAAATTGAGGAAGATAATTCTAACCTCAATATTTTGCAGTAGTTGTACTAATTATTCTTAAAGTACATTCTTCACTATTCCGGTCAGTGGTGTGTAAGTAACTATTTTATCATGTAGAATTAGACAGTATGCCGAAGTTCCATCCGCTACTGGTTCTTCAAATTCCATTTCAATTTTTATATCCACACTTGATGATTTTACTGATTCATTTTGTTTTGAACAATCGATTACAATTATTGGAGCTTTGGAATAATACTGATCAGGTGATAATAGTGGTGTATTAGTCTTTCCATAATATGATGATTGAAATCTTGCATACATATCATATAAAATGGAAAAACGTTTTTTGCTAAACATGACATTTAAATTGTCATATGGAAAGAATTGAGAGTTTAAGAAAACTTTACAATTCTTTATTTTACAGTGATCAAATTGACCAGCATTTGCAGTAATAACATCTTTTCGCTTAGTTTGAAAACCGAGTATTATGTACCTTGCACGTTCCAAGTAAGTTGATGTTTTGACGGTCCATGTTTGTCGTTCTGTTTGAGGTAATGTAGGGTATTCATGAAATTCCCAACTTCGGAATGGCATTACAATGTCACGGTCAGATTTTAACTTTCTTAACAATACGATTCTATGTTCATCAGCCAATCTTACATGAGGTACTCTCCAAACAACTTTATCCAATTGTAGTTGCCATTCCAGTTTATCTTCCGTAGTTGCAGGGTCTGCAAGTATTAAGTCCTTATTAGTTGAAGATCTGAGTAATACTAATTCTTGTTTAACATTTATTATAACCCTTTTGTAATCTTCAGCAAATCCTAAAAGCAATCGTAAAGGTACATGAAAATCAAAATGACCGTTGGAAGCAGGTGTTATAGTGTCTTTATCAGGAGCAACCCATCCGGCAGTGACTATTGAATTCTTCTCATGTGGTGTTAATGATGTTAATCCTTTTAATGTAGTTGTTATACCAACCTTTTTTGTTGAATCAACTGTCACCCCTGATATCTCATATCTTATTTCATCAAAAAGATATGCCATTGGGTTATTTATAAAAGGAACTGTTGAAGCAGTTTTTCCATCCAATTTTAATACCCTTCCTTCGATGTACAAATAACTTTCACATGGTAATGTGTAAATATCTTGTTGTTGAATGGGAATTCTTATTTCATCATTATTGTTTAATTTTGATGAAGTGTAAGGGTTGTGTGTGTGATATTCCTTCTCCCATAGTGTTTCGTCGAATGTCGGTCCTTGAGATATATCCAGGATATCCATCGTTGTTAAGTTTCAATCCAATCTTTTGTAGAAAACGAATGTTGTCTGATGTTAACTCTTCCAATGTCGAGGAGCTACTGAGCTCCCGACTCTTCCGTTGTGGTTTAAATGATAATCCCATGTTGATTTTTATGTCGCCGCTCTGATGTGTATTCGTATAGTAATTGTTTCTCCTCTAAAGTCAACACTATGACCGTCTTGATCCAATATGTTCAGCACGATGTCTGAAATGAAACTGGTGTTTAACGGTAGGTATATCAAGTTTTGTGGCTTCTCAACAATTTTAAAACCTGGAGCAACTGTTGGATAAAATGTATGTAAAATATGCTGATTTACTCCTTCTCTATATGATCCATGTATAATATTACATGTTACATCAATACTATTTACTTTTAATATTGTAACAGTTGTATTACCTGAATGAGTAGTTTCAGGAGTTAAGATTTTCTTTTTTGTATCTGTAAATCCAAGTAAACTGCCAATAGAGTTTTTCATTCCGACATCGATATAATATTTTGAAGTTATTTCTGCTTTTAAAGTATTATTGTTTCCTTTAACGGTGATATTTTCTTCTCCGAGTTTTTTCTGTAGTAATTGGTTTATATCATCAATTTCATAAGCTCCAGTAGGAAATGTAATTATTTTCAATTCTGAGTATTTTCCTGCAGCATCCTTAGTTTCATAATAATGTAGTAAATTGTTTTTTCCTTCTGTAACATTAGGAATTGAATTGTAGGTAGTCAAATCAAGTAATGCAGCTTCCCATAATCTTTCTTTGGATAAACGCAATGCTGGGAATAGAGTACTTTTTAATGTGGATGAATTTCCACTCAGTGACACTGTATACGATGACATCTTAAAGGTGACTGACACTTTTCGCTAGAAACTCCAAACATAAATGTCCACATATTTCAGTATTGTTAGGTTGTTCTCTTTTGTAATTGTAAAAAATGTTTTTGGAGTTTTGAAAATAATGTTGAAGTTCTTTAGGTGGTGGTAGATTGCCAAAACTGTCAAAGTAGTAAACGGTTTGTCCGAGCTTTTTATAGCATACCCAATGAGTGCCTGGACCATAGGTGGAATCCAAATTTACTATTCCAGTTTCATTTTTCCATATTTTAGTTGGTAATGCATCTTTCATAAAAACTCCTCGAAAGAATGGTATTTTCAAACATTTTACATAATCATTTAACTGATGATTAGTTAAGGCTTTATTTGGAATTATCAATTGATTTTTTTTATTTAGTACACACGGTACGGTCTTAGGTATAAACCTGCTCCGTTTTTTACCATTGACCAAACAGAAGCCTTTTTTACTTTTGCTTTACGAGTTCTACGACGTCTCTTTCTAATATTTCCACCTTTTTTGGGAGCTCTTCTTTTTGCAGGTCTTCCTCTGCGACGTCGTCTTCCACCACCAAACTTAGCTTTTGTCTTCATGGCTGTTGTTACTGCCCAAGCCGCTGCTTTTTCTGCAATACTTGCGTCACTTGATTTTACTCTTTGCCAAGCTTTTTCTGCTAGAATTTTATCTGCTATTGATCTATTTGTTGAATCTTTAAACTTTGAATATGCTATATCGTGTTGTTTGCAAGCTTGATCTAATTTATTAATTCCAGGATCTCCTCTTGCTAAACGTTTTGCCAACTTAGTTCCAGGTCCACAATATTGATAACCTCCAGGAATATGTAATTCGTATGGTAAAGCGTCTATTGCTCGATTTACAACAGCACCAATAGGTATCCGTCTAAGCAGGGATAACGCAGTTGAAGTTATACCACGTCCTCTCTTGTTGCTGTCTTGATGATGACTGAGTGATACGGCCTTCATTATGTAGTCTTATATAAACTGGTGTGTTTACTCCACAAGATACATTACATAAATGAATAAGTTATGTATAATTTTTTATATTTAAACACTTAGTTATTCAAATTAATTATATATTGATTTATAATTCTATTTTTAATCCAAGCTTCCCGTTCATCGGGTTGAATTATCACATGACTCTTTGTACTAGCTATATGATTATGGGTATCAATAAGTAAATTGCCCACTATTCTTATTAAACAATCTAAATTTACAGCATCTTTTGGATGTTGAGGATCATGTAATTGCATAATACGTTTATCATTACATGTGTAAGCTGTTGAATCACTTTTTGATGTTTTTATGACTTGTCCAATAGTAGCAGCATCATTTGAATCTTCGCCTGGTAAAATATTAATTATTTTCTTCATCTTTGCATCATATTTGGTCCCAAAGTGTTTATCCCAAGTTATTGTTTGTTTCATTGTAACACAATCATTTGCTTCGTAACCAGGATAAATATCTTTTATTCTTCTATTACGACCATTGTATGTACCTAATGTACCACCAGTAGCAATTAATGTTTGCACCATTAGAGGTACATCTGTATCTTTTATACCAAATCTTCCATTTGTTATTGTTTTACGTCCTGCATTCCATTCATCATTATTTCCTTGCATTAAATCAAACTTTTCATTTCCATGTATAAATTTATCTCCCCGCTTTAATACGGCATCTTCATGTTTTACAAAATTGGATGTTTCCTTTTTTAATTCTTTAGATAATTGTTCTATAGTAACAGCATCTTTTGGTTGAGAACCAAACTTTACATTTGTCAATGTTTTACCATGACAATCGATTTCATTAACATCTTGTAAAATACAGTTGTCCTTGATGTATTTTAGGTTTACAGCATCACCGTCTTCCTTTGGGTATCCAATGTCATTTATAATAAATTTATAAAAAGAATATCCATGTTCAGTTTTTTCCGGTATTATAGAATATAAATATTCTTTATTAACTGAATCTTTATCATTTTTGGGATTTCCCACGTTGGTTATTCTATAATTTCCAGCATCATATGTTTGTCCATCTTTTAAGTTGTTACCCCATTGCAATTTTAAAGTATTTGAAAGTTCAGATGATAAGTACTCTTTAGTAATTGCATCAGAACCTTCAGTTGGTTTACCAACATTAATTAATCTATGTGATTCAACATCATAAGTATTCTTATGTAATTTCAATGATGTTGAAGTAGCTTCTTTTACTGTCTTTAAATTTGCTCCATCAGTATCTTCTTCTGGATCTTTAACTAATTTTAAACGTTTATTACTTATGTTATAGTCACCTTCATTTGTTTGCGGTAATCCGCTTCTTTTTCTGTCTTCTCCAACTTGCACTCCTAATGCGGAGTAGCGTCCGAACTTGTCGACGCTCATGTTAGAACTGATACATCTTATACTTGTAACTTCTTTATATTTGCGGACAATTATACAATTATACCACGATTTTTAAGTTCATCAACTAGAGCCACCCATTCATTATTTAAACCAGTATGACCGGCTTCCATAGCTTCATGCAATAGTCTCATTCTGTCAACTAATTTATTGATGTCGTTGTAATAGATAACATTTGTATTGTATAGATTTTTCATTAATCCTTTACCAGATGTTGAAGTATCTCCTTTACTCTTTTTACCATGTTGTTCAAGAAGTGATAAATCCATAAGTGATAAAGATTTTCTTTTTAAAGGTTGTCTCACAGCTGGTGTGGTACGTAATGTTGGTAATTTTCGTGGAGGAAACAATTTTTTTATAACAATACTATATTTTGTTGCACGTGAACGATTAATCATTCCATCCTTTGAGTAGTTTCTTTTATGAGCGTTAGTATTTTGTAAAATTTCTTTAAAAGTATTTAAATCTTTTGCTGAATATTTTATTGGTATATTTTTAAAAATTAATTCATATAATCCTTTTGTTCCTTTATATCTATGGTCACCAATAATGATATAATCGTCTTGAGTTACTTCAAGCTTAGAGTTACCAATTTTCAATTCATTTCCATCAATTCTTGCTCCATATACATGTGATTTACTTAAATTTGGATTTGATTTCATGTCATGTAGCATTTTCATTATATATTTTCGTCCAAGAGGTCCATGTTGTAATATATCACTACTCAATTGAGTTAAATTTGGAATAGATTGTTCTGCTTCAGGTATTGGCTGGTCTTCCTTTTCAACAATTGATTCTTCTTCATTTTTTGTTTCTTCTTGTTCACTAGCACTTGTATATGAATCATCATCATCATCTTCTTTTTTTAATGCTTGTACTTCTTGTTTAGAAACTGGTAGTAAAACATCTCCTTCATAACGAGGTTTACCAATAGTTTCTGATATCTGTTTTAAAGGTTCTGTGATAGGTTTAAATGTATTCTCTAAAAATTCTTCTCTTTCACTTAAACCCATCCTTAATGCACGATTCTTTATCCTAATAGAATCACTGAGTGATTTTATTTCTTTTAATAGTTTTTCTTGATTCACCATGTTTACACTGTGAAGTTCAAAGTGTTACTAGATGTAGCATAGGTAGTTCAACGTATTAATACAAATTTATCCAATCCTATACGATATCTACCATTTTTAATATCTTCTTCTTTCATAATAACGAGAAATCCATATTTTTCATTCCATGCTTTACCACACATTTCTTTAAATTTATCAAATGGCATATCCGCATTAACATGATCATTATATATATGCTTTAAATTTGTCTCATCTTGCTTAAAGATGATCAACATATTTGCATTGTCTCTTATAAGTTGTTTTGGAATTTTACTGTATGTTTGACCAATATAAATGCTATCAATATTATTATGTCTTCCCATAGCAAAATAATTTCTTATAGTATCATGATTTTCACAAGAAACATCGTCAAATATAAAAATGGAAAATGGTTTTGCTTCACCTGGTTGCATTATTGTTTCACTAGCATTAAACTTGTAGAAATTCACTTCAGGTACACTTGCAAGTATTTTATCTAATAATTGATATTTTGGTTGTTGCAATGATTTTGAAAAAATATATATATTGTTAAAGCGTAAACCTTTAGGATTAGTTATAAGGTTAAAGACAACATTAGTTTTTCCACAATTTGAAGGACCAGTTATTAAACATCTTATAGTATTTGGTAGTAATTCACCATGTTTACCATGATTTAACTTATTATTGTCAACTGTCAATTCATCAATATTATTAATATTAAATCGATCTTTTTGTTGTACAATCTCCATCTTGTTTAAAGGTTAAACACATAATGAGCTATTTAATAACTATACCAAGTCTTTTGAAGGAATCCAAGAGTCTTCACTTTTATCAAATCCTAACCACCTAACTTTAACCATATCCTTTTTCCTTTGTAAAACCTTTTCAACAAGATATACATCACCAACTGTTGATTTTAACAACTCATGTCCATAGAATCCACCTTGAAGTAATTCACCCTTATTATCCTTTAAAATGTAAGTTTCAGGTATAGTTGGTTGCACTTTATAAATTGTAAATACTTCATTAGTCCAATTTGGCAGATATCTTTTACTAAATACACCTTTGTATTTACTTATACGAACTTTATCATTAACCTTAAACTTTTTTGGTTGTAACTTTTCTATTTTTGGTGTTGTATTATTTTTGATGCGTTGTAATACAATTTTAGCATTAGCACTGTTTACTTGGATAGGTTTCATTCCAATGGTGCGATGATATTTGTTGTTATACTCTTTTATAAGTTGTGGTAATATGTCATACCACACATATGATCCTCGTTTTGAAAATTGTTTATACATAGCTCCTTTTAATGTTCTATTAAATCTTTCAATTATTGAAGCTTTAACTTCAGAATTTGTAGAATAATGATTTATTTTATATTTTTTCATCAAAGCTCCAAAATTTTTATTAAAATATTCTTTTCCATCATCCGTTTGTAAATGTTTAATTTTAAATTTATTTCTTTGTATTGTTGTCTCCATAGCTTTGGTAACACTTTTACCAGTCTTGTCCTTCAAGGGTAAAGCATCAGCTATTTTAGTAAAACAGTCTATAATTGTTAAAATATATTTAAATCCTTTGTTTAATTTACTGTGTGGTATCATTTCAATAAGATCAGCTTGGTAAAGATCATTCATTCCTTTAATGATTGTACTTCTTCTTGGAAATCTTCTTCTTGCTGGTTTATGTAGTTCATTTACAATCTTATCCTTTACACTTTCCATCTTAAAGTGTTGCTTGCACACTGTTTGTAGAAATACTGATCCATACAATGGTTTATTCTCTTATATATATAGTTGAAATATAGGTCAAGGTCATTTAATATTAGTGTAAAAAAGAGGGAACATGGCATTGAGCTTGCCATGTCCCCTCTTTTTTACGGAAAGGAAAAAGGAAGAAGGTAAAGGACGAAGAATAGGTTTACTGGTCGATAGGGTTTAAGGAATAGTGGCCAAATGGTAGAGTATTAATTTTATCTTCTAAAATATGTCGCTTGTCATCTTTGTAGCTTAATGCCCACTTTGTTTGTTTGACACTAAAAAGTTGGTGGTTATAACTTCTAATAGTGTTAAATGCTGCAGTTGTTTCAACATTTTCAAACAAACATCTTTTATAATGTTGAAACTGTACGTTCTTCTTTAGGAAAGATGTCTTTATTCCTTTAGCTTTTTTTGTGACTTGATATTCATTCCTTTCATTTATGTACAGTTGAAATGAATAGAGTTTAGACATTAATGCTACAATTTCCATCATCGGCACACCATTTGTTTCATCTTTAAATTTTCCCAATACTTTTTTGTTTTTGTCATAGTCGTAATTTGGATGGTCCTTAGGATAATCGGAAAAATCAAAATCATCTTTATATACAAAGGTCCGTAAATCCTCATACATGTCATTTGTTTTAATCCAGTAAATAAGTGCATCCGTATCCATATATACAATACCAATGTTATCTCTTCCATAATAATTAACCATCTTCTTATAATGAAACTCGTACATGTGTGTTTTAGAAATATCCAATATTGACATTCCAAGATATAAAGGACGATCCAATACAACTGATTTTTTGTTCATAGAAATGACGACAAGATTTTCATTTATAATTACCGATGAACCAAAGTTTGGTTGTTGCACTAGTTTCTGTAATTTTACTGGATCAGTTACTAATTTGATATTCTTATGTTTCCTTTTGTTTTCTAAAGTTTTGCCAAATATTGCATTGTTCATCAGTTTGAAAAAATCTTTTTGAAAACTTGATGTAGCAGCAGCTCTTCTTCTTGTGTTGTTGTCGATGTACGGTTTCAGCCAACAAGATTGAGAGAATTGTAGTATTCGATTAATTTTTGTAATTTTTAATCCCAAGTCTAAAGCCTGTTGTATCATCCAATAATGTCCAACATACCTAGACTTATTGTTTAAAGTCATTAATAATTTTGGCCATCTTCCAGTAGGGGAAATTTCAGTCTTTGGAAGAAGTGGTAAATCGTAATGATGATCATGAAGATGTTCAGGATATTCAAAATCGACGTCAAAAATGTAACCAGTTTCACCATGCTTTGGTATATCCATTATGTTTCCAATTGATTCTGGATCTATCCATTTAAAATTATCATATGGAAGGGGATTTGACATTGCCCATCCGTATAAGTTATTTGCATCGAAATAACCTAGAAATGTTGTTGGTTTTGATGCATCATAATCGGGCAGATACTTATTATTAGCCTTAACATGTCTGGTTACACTTTGTGTCAATCCCCCTCGAACTCCTGATTCTAACATTAAAACCATATCTATATCAGTAAGAAGTTGTAATTTACAATTTGTTTCTTTCAACATGGCTTGCCATGCTAGTCCAGGTGAAGTGTATGAATGAAGAGGGTCCAATCCATATGCTGCAAAACATGTATTTCTAAATTCTTCCATTATATCACATAATAAAGTTACATCTAATTTAACATAAAAATCTGAATATTCTCCCAATGTTGTAAATCCTAATTCATTCCATACTTTACATGCATGATCATAATCCTCTTGAGATATGTCCATGTCGTATAGTTTACTTTTAAATTCTTCTTTTGGCGGAAGTGATGTTTCATTAAACTTTTCTAAACTGTCTATATAATCATATGGGAAAACACCTTTCCGAAGTACGAGATCCAGTTTGTCGTTACTTACAATCTTTTTTGTTTCAATAAAATCTTGTTTCCTTAAATTTTCAGAAAGTTTAGACAAACTCGACGGCATAAATCGGTAGGAGTCTAAAAATCTTAATTTGACATTTCCAACTGTTTTAGAAAAACTTATAAATTTTTCTGAAGTTTCAGCCAATACATCTATCGAACCATCGTCTCTTCCTAATTCAGGTATTATAAAATGAGCATCATACCCACTGAGGTTATGGAGAACCACAGGAATAAATAGTGGTAAACGATAGCTCAAATTACATTTATTACAAGCAGCACCCCTGTAATAACCTGTAAGGTGGTCATGATCTTTAACTTTATAATTGTCAATGGTAAATTCATTTTTACATAAGAAACAATGAGTTGCATTTTCATGTTGAATTTCCTCTTCTTCCTCCATCGGTTTCATTGGTATAATATTTGTATATAATCTTTGTACATTTTCAGCTATTAAATATAAATGGTCAAGAAATATTGTTTCCACATTTTCACCACGATATACTAGAGGTTCTGAAGTTAATCCATATTGGTTTAAATGTTCTTCTGATAATGTTGATTTAACCATTAAACAAAAACTATTTGGTTTATGCATTTGATATTTGACACTTTTTCTAGCTTCACAATTTTCATCTTCTATAGGAATTAGTGTTGATTCAAAATCAGTATATACAACTATAGGGATACGATATTGATGATGAACTTTTTGAAATGTAATAAATGCTCTGCTTTCTGAAGGTAAAATAATTTTTGCTTCATAATTATTGTTACATAATCTTTTGTGCTCTTGTAACCATTCCATTCCTTGTCTTCCTTCTCGTTGGAAATTAAAACATCTTTTGCAGATCAGCTTTTTGTTTCGATTTTTTGAAAGTTGTTTATTAACAAGAGAGTCAAATTTCTTTATATACACATAATGAGATACATCTCCTTGTGTTAGTAGTAGTAAATCTGTATGATCTGCTAGTTCTTCTTTAGCAATACGTAAAGGATAAACTTTATTTGAACTATCTAATCCAAAAACATTAATAGATGTGCCGGGATTTTTCTTCTCAAATTTTGATATATCTTTTAGTGATACAGGATAACTAATTCCTTGAAAGTTATATCTATATCTTTGATTTTCATAGTGCTGGTTTGGTTCATTACAATGATTTGGTACAAATTTACATGTCATCGCATATCTAAAACATTCGTTATCTTGATTTTTCACATTAACACATGATCTTGTATCTTCAATTATTTTTGGTAAACGAATATAACTAGATCCCATTAGTCCATATCCATGTTTATGAACTCTTATATTTAATCCTTCAATACTTATAAGACTCCACCCTGATCCTCGTCCTTCATGTTCCTGAATTTTAGTTAATATTTCTTCTATACATTTTTCAACTATTGAATCAATGTCTGAACTTCCTATGATAGTTTGATTTTTAGTTATAAATCCTCTTAGTGATAATTCTTCTTGTACATTTATAAACATAGCTTCTAGTAGTAATCCAAATTTGAGAAAATTCAATCTTTTTAATTCTTCTTTTAAAGTTCTACTGATGATTGGTTTTGCTTCTCTAATAAATTCTTCTAAGTTTAAATCTTCATTTTGAATCTTATGATGCATTACTACCTTTCCGGGTAAAGCTGATACTTGTAAATTGGTAAAGTTGTTGTAGGTCTTGCTGTTATTTCATTTTGTTCTTCTTGTTCTTCTTGTTCTTCTATGTTGTTGTGAATTAGTTCCTTATGTATTTCTAACAGAATATCATCATTAAACGATTCCAAACATTTATCGCAATGATACATGTTTGGTGGTGTTCACTCTTCAAAATTTCGCCAATAAATGAAATGAGCTCTCCCTTTCCTTCTTTTATAATAGTTCCCCCACTACTATTTCATCTTCTTCTTCTTCACTTTCAGAAGAAACAAAACGTCTTGGACAAAATATTAATCTTCTACTAACAGATTCTTCATTAATATTCTCTATATGAATTGGAGTTTCAATATGTATTTCTTCATATTCAAATGATGACGAAGACTCTGATATTACTACATCCATATCCAAATTTTCATTCTCCACATCATTGGCATTTTCTTCTTCTGATGTTGTTACATCCACATCCATATCATTTATAGTTTCTACTTCTGAAGTTTCGCTATTATTTTCATCTTCTTCCATATTTAAATCCTCTAATTGAATTTTATACAATATTTCAATCATAGATTTCCTTGGATAATCGGTGTTGTCTACAGGAGCCATTTCCAGTAAATGAGGAATAACTGTTTTTGATCCGGCTTATATGATATTTTGCTAAGTATGTCAAGGTCATTTTTGATTAAGCGAGAACTGGGAATAGATCACTAAGCAGCATGATGATTCATTACTACAAAGTGATCTATTCCCCATTCTCTAAGAAGTGTCCAATCAATAACCAAAGTCCAAATTCATTTTTTTGTTTAATTTAAGTCTTTTACATCTTCTTCTTTTATTACACAATTTATAGGTTCATTGTACGATGTTTCAATATGTTGTTTTATCTTGTGCTCCAGCTCTTCTATTCTTGCTTCCTTTATCATTAATTCCGATTGTAAGTAACTGATGTAATCAGCCGCCATGTCTACCGTTCTTGATCTTATTTCTCCTAACTTAACACCAGGAATCAATCTCTGTAGTTTGTAAAATCTCAACCTTATTCTTGACTCTCTTACTTTAGCCATTTCTCGAAATCTTTGTTTTCTATCTTCTCCTTTGCTTGTGGTCAAGTCCATACTTCTGACAAGTTTACTTTCAGAGTGATTCCTCTACAGTAGGCTTCTCCTTTATACACTTTCCCCCACCATTTTCAATTTCCCCCACCCTACTAATGTAGGTCAAGGTCATCCAATATAACGCGAGAACGAGGAATAGAGCACTAAGTGGCATGTTAGTCCATTACCACAAAGTGATCTATTCCTCGCTCTCTATTCTACATCTACTTTTTTTTCATTTTACTATTTTATTATTTTTTTTTTGTTTTTCTTGGGGGGAATGAGTGTTTACTTCTTACAATGTTCATTCTTCTTCTCCAACTTTTCAATTTTTTCTAACAATTCCAACAAATATGCATTGGTTGCTTGCAAAGTTTGTATTCTAGTACATCCCACTTTAATAGAGGGAACTGTTAACTGTAATTTTGTAAATTCTATCCTTTCTCTCTTGCACCTTTCTCTCATGTATGTGTTTTTCCTGATTCTTCCTGATTGAGCTGATATTAACTTATTACACTCCAAATGGGGTTTTGATACTTTAAATACTGATGTACAAAAATTAGTTGATGTTGTCGGCTGTTGATTTTCATAGAAATTTTGTGTTGAAGTAATAGTTTGCTGATTTCCATAACAATTTATACTTGAAGTGGCCGGTTGCTGATTTTCATACCAAATTGAACTTGAAGTACTAGGCAGCTGATTTTCATACCAATTTGAATTTGAAGTGCTAGGCTGATGATTTTCATAACAATTTGAACTTGAAGTATTTAGTTGATAATTTTGATGCCAATCCACAGATGCCAATACAGGTGTTGTGGAAGGATGCTCCATCGTTGTATAGAGTGAATTCTGTTCTACAATTTTGCTGGTTTTATCTCATTTCCCCCACCAATAACTTCTACATTTCCCCCCACCACAATAATTTAAATTAGATACCAAACTTCTAGGGTCACATCCAAATCTTCTTCTTTTAAATATTTTATAAATGCAGAGCTTTCTGATGTTACATTAGGTGTGTTTAAATATGCCATTATTTTGTCATGACTTTCTTCATTGTGAATATAGCAATGTACATTTAGCAACTTTTGATTTTCTTCTTTAGACTTGACAAATCCTGCAACAGAGCTCCAATCTTCATATTTAATTTTAAAATGGCAAATTTCGAACTGCATGTTGTTTCAACAAATGCTGCAACAATATTAAAAGTCTCTTCAAACAGCCTACATTTATACAAGTTCTCCCACCACTTTATAATCCCCACTCTTTTTCTTCCCCACCTTCTTCATATGTAGAAGGGATATCATGATTTTAATGCACTATACTTAATAAATTCAAACAAGTTTTGTGCACAAATGTTACATTTTTTCTTGACTGTTTCAAATTTCATCACTTGGCCTTTTACAAGGTGAACTAATTTACCTCCATCATCTTCAAATTGTTCAAAGTCTAAAACAGATGCTTTTCCACAATCATGACACATTTTTGTTCCATCTTCAAAAATAAAAGCAAGATAAATACCAAATCCACTATTGTCCTTCTTAAATTTCATGACCATTTCACGAATTGGTTGAGGTATTTCACATTTATTTGATGTTATTATATAACGGTAAAGAAACCCATTATTGATAATTTGTTGTAAACACAAAACTAACAAGCTGTCCATAGTGTTAGACTTGTACTGAAAGTTATATCCATAATTATCTCTTTATATGCTCTTACCCCCACCACTTTTATGTAGGTCAAGGTCATCGGATATTAAGCGAGAACTGGGAATAGATCACTAAGCGGCATGTTATTACATTACCACAAAGTGATCTATTCCCTATTCTCTAAAAGGGGTGCTGATAATTTAGATTCCTAAAATTTCTTTTCCTTCTTCTTCACCTTCTTGAACAGTTGTATTACCAGACATGTGTGATATTAATTTCTTCAATTCTCGATTTTCCATTTCTAATGTTTTCAATTTTAGATCTCTTGCTTCAACTTGTACTTTCAAAAATTTGATATAACTTCCAGCCCAGTGGAGAGTTTTCAATCTTGGTGCTCCAAGTTCAATTCCTGGTATTTGAAATTGTAGTCTATTAAATTCCATCTTCATATCTTCTCGGTCTTGTCTTTCTTTTTCTAGTCGTTTTAATCTTTGTTTTTCCCTGAAGGAAGAAGTCGGATCACAAGGTACATGATGAAACATTTTGATCAACAATTTCTCGAAGAGTAAGCTTCTACACAGATAGTCAACACATTTATCCACATTCCCCCACCAAATTTAAGTCAGTAGTGGGGAGATGCCAATGGTGGGGAGACGTCAGTGGTGGGGAGAGTTATACTAATGTAATGGTTATTTCTACAGTTACACTCGCTCCATTCTCGAAAAGATATTTGTAATATGGTTCGGGATACTGTTCTCTTTCAGATCCCGCATGTTCTTGAATAAGTTGAAAGCCAATTTTTTTGAATAATCATTGTGAAATACTTCCCTGACACAAACAAGAATTTTTTCTTCCAAAAATTTGACTTGAACCAATGGTATTTTGCTTACATCGTCCTTGTCCATGATAGGTAGCTTGTAGGTAAAAGTATTAGGTGGTAGTTTTTGTGGTTTATCCAGTAGAGAACAAAATTTCTTGTACAATTTCTCCTCAATGTCTGGAAAACGATGTATATCAAACAGATTGTAGTATGAAGGATCAAAAGGTATTTTACGAAACATCTTCGGTCACTAGTCTCTTTAAGACTGATCTCCTGCACAAATATTTAACACATTTATAAACATTCCCCCACCAACTTTTAACTTGTGGTGGGGATATTTTCCCTCCACTACTTCTTCAAAATAGTGGGGGTACCTTAGTCCAATTCAGATTCAGATTCAGAAGACAGTAAAGGTGATATGGGTGATTCCAATGATGAATCCAATATAAATATTTCAATAGCTTCCTTAATTATATCTTCATCACTATCATTTATCATTTCTTCAAATAGTTCTTGTTCAATCTGTACCATTTCTTCCTCTTCCATCATAGAATCATTATCAGTTTCGTCATAAGTTTCCTCTATGTTTTCTTCCTGTATTTCATTTGTGCTTTCAAAAACATCTTTAACTTGAGAATAATTAATAAATGGAGTATCTCTAGACAACATGTTTCTTTACTACTTCTTTTACTTTAAATAACAAACTATGTATCGCTTACTTAGTCTTATATACAGGGTTAGGCAAAAGTCTGGATACCCCCAGTTAACTTTTTAACGCGTTGCAGTAGGAAAACCAAACTCGGCACATGTTTACAACATCAAAAACTGCACTTTTTCATCAACTACACAACTTTGCCCCTGCCCCCAAAATGGGGTATTTTGGGGGCAGCCCCAAATTTTCAAATGTAAACCCCTATCGAGTGACCCCTCATTTTAAACGGTTTATCAAGAGAAATTAAATAGCGCAAACCGGAGGTCGATATCTCAACCCTAACCAAAATGGCAGCCATTTCAAAATTTGACATGGGCAAGCAAGTATAAGTATGGACACCCCCAATTAATTTTTTAACACGTTGCAATAGTAAAACCAAACTCGGCACATGTTTACAACATCAAAAACTGCACTTTTTCATCAACTACACAACATTGCCCCTGCCCCCAAAATGGGGTATTTTGGGGGCAGCCCCAAATTTTCAAATGTAAACCCCTATCGAATGACCCCTCATTTTAAACGGTTTATCAAGAGAAATTGATTGGCACAAATCGGATGTCGATATCTCATCTCTAACCAAAATGGCAGCCATTTTAAAATTCGAGAAGGGTAAATTGACTTTACATTGGCTGCCATTTTGGTTAGAGATGAGATATCGACATCCGATTTGTGCCATTCAATTTCTCTTGATAAACCGTTTAAAATGAGGGGTCACTCGATAGGGGTTTACATTTGAAAATTTGGGGCTGCCCCCAAAATACCCCATTTTGGGGGCAGGGGCAAAGTTGTGTAGTTGATGAAAAAGTGCAGTTTTTGATGTTGTAAACATGTGCCGAGTTTGGTTTTCCTACTGCAACGTGTTAAAAAATTAATTGGGGGTGTCCATACTTATACTTGCTTGCCCATGTCAAATTTTGAAATGGCTGCCATTTTGGTTAGGGGTGAGATATCGACCTCCGGTTTGCGCCATTTAATTTCTCTTGATAAACCGTTTAAAATGAGGGGTCACTCGATAGGGGTTTACATTTGAAAATTTGGGGCTGCCCCCAAAATACCCCATTTTGGGGGCAGGGGCAAAATTGTGTAGTTGATGAAAAAGTGCCGTTTTTGATTTTGTAAACATGTGCCGAGTTTGGTTTTCCTACTGCAACGCGTTAAAAAGTTAACTGGGGGTATCCAGACTTTTGCCTAACCCTGTATACTCCTACCCCCACTATTTTTGCAAAACAAAGGAATAGGAAGGGGGTTAGTATCTATTCTTCTCTATCTAGGTTATATTTCATTGCTGTCACATCTACTATAATTTTCTGCTCTTCAATTTTATTGCGAATAAATATTGTCCAAGGAAATAGTTCATTAATATTGTTAATTGTTACTTTTATACTATACAAAATTTCAAAATGTTCTACTAATGAAACAAAAACAATAACTCCTAGCTCATTGTTTCCCATAATTTTTTCTTCAATTTTTATCCGTAAGTTTGTTATTAAACTCCATATATTAATATCATTGGCTATAAAACCATCAAGTCTGGTAAGCATCTTGATGCTACAAGGTGTGGGTACAGACTAGAAACTTGGACGTTCATAGCCTGCCTTTTTATCAATTTTAAAAATGGGGAGGGGGAAGGAATAAGGATTGGGAAGGGATAGGGTATAGGGTGGGGGGGAAAAGTAATTTTGTTATTACACTACTTGTGCAAGAAAATAGCCACCAGTGTCCACACCTTGTTCATAGCACTCCATCATAGATTGTGCCCACTGCAACATGCGGTCTCTGTCATTTGGTGTGACAAGGAAAGAATGACTATCACCATACAATATAAAAGAGTCAATTCGTATATAACATCCTAAATTTAACCATTTATTAGCTTCAACCAAAAAGTTTTCTATTGTATCAAATGGAAATTGTGGATCAATTGCTATAACTTTACGTTCTTCACTAAGTTCAACACTATAATCATCATCTTCTTCACTCTCACTCTCACTATCATTATTTAAAATGTCTTCAGGTTGTACAAAAACATCGGAAATTTCGGAACAATTAAAATGGTAATTCACATTAGGAGGCATTTTTTCAAATAAATAATATTTTAAAAGGTGGAGAAAAAAATACAAGAGATGTACTTCACTGCACAAAGTGCGAGTACAGACTAGAAACCTGAAGGTTCATAGCCCCACTTTTATAAATTTTAAATATGGGGAGGGGGAAGGAATAAGGATTGGGAAGGGATAGGGTGGAGGTGGGGGAAGGGTAATGTGGTTATTAAGCCACTCTTGCAACAAAGTACCCAACACCAATGTTCAGTTCGTATGATCTCATCACATCGTCCTGCCAAGTAAGAATTTGTTCTCGATCATTTGGAGTTACAAGGAAGAAGTTACTGTTATTGTAGACAATAGGTGAACCAATTATAATGTTGAATCCTAAATTTAGCCATCTATGTGCTTCAAAAATAAATCTTTCAACTACATCAAAAGGGAATTGTGTTTCTATAAAATATACTTTGAATTGTTCATTAATTTCAATTTCATCTTCACTGTCATCTTCACTTTCATCTTCACTGCTATTATCCATGTCTTCTATCACATCTTCTTCATGTTCTTGGAAAGCATTTTCTTCATGATGTTGGAAACCATCTTCAGGCGGTTGAAAAACATCTGCATTTTCTGAAGGATTAAAATTTTCATTAAAGTAAGGAAGCATTTTAAAAATAAAGATATTAAAACTGGCAGGAACAAAGCAACAAGAGCGGCGAAGCAACGAGAGTGGTGGAAGAAACCAGAATGAAACACTAGCCATAGCCGGCGCGTCTTTTATAACGGTATGCAAATGAGAGGGGTTAGCAGCCGGCCATGACCGGTCATTGGCCCGGGAGGTGGGGAAGGAGTGGGGGAGAGGGGGGGGGGGGCTCCATTTTTTCGGGGGGGGGGGGAGGGGGGGGGGGGGCTCCATTTTTTCAGGGGGGGGGGGGGGGTCATTGACCTTTCAGGTCCGGTCATTGACCCTAAGGAGTGGGGATGGACACAGAACCCTCCTTTGCTTACTACTACACGGATCAAACTAGCCATGTACCAGAACTTATTTCTGCTAAGTCGCATGTAAGCTAAATAGCTTACATCCCTAAATTTAAGTCTTAGGTGGCCCTGAAAAGGGCCGTTTGGCTGGGTTTGGTGGACTGCTATGGAGCTTAAGGCATAAAAAAATAAGGGACTTCAATGTTGTTTTCCAAATGGATTTCAGCAGGATCGGCTTGTGTAAACTTGTACAAATTAATTGCACAAATATCACATTTTTCTTCTTCTGGGATGATAAACTTGTATGACAAGTAACATTTGTATTCATAAATTCCACCATCTATTGTAAAATCCAATAATCCATTTCCTATTGCAGCCGAACCACATTCTGGACACATATTTGTTCCATCCATAAATTTATACTGAAGATAATGAAAAAGTCCAAAATTTTCCCTATAAAAAGAATACACTTCTTGACGTAGTGTTAGTGGAAGGTTTCCATCTTCAAATGCAAGTTCCGCCAACACTATATTTGAAACTATCTGTCGCAAACATAATTCTAATAGAGTAGGCATGTTGCAGCAGTGGTCTCACGGATTGGAATGAAGACTCTGGAGTAGCTAGTATAACGGTTAGATGTAGGTAGACAACCGGTCATGACCGGCCATTCACCCAGAGGAGTGGTAGGGGAAAGAATGGTGGGGGAAGAAGTGGTGGGGGAAAGGGGGGGGGGGGGTTCCATTTTTTCGGGGGGGGGGGGGGGGGGGGCTCCATTTTTTCGGGGGGGGGGGGGGTCATTGACCTTTCAGGTCCGGTCATTGACCCGAAGGAATGCACACAGACACAGAACCATCCTTTACTCACTACTCACATGAAAGTAGGTCACGAGACTTAGAGTGTTAAAAAATAATGGGGGAGAAACACAACGCTATAACGCGTTGTGTTTCTCCCCCAGTATTTTTTAAGCAATAATTTGGAAAAAGCTATGTGAATTTACTTGCTACGCCCCCACCTTGTAATACCATCCAGTTTGTGTCTGAGGAGATAGTCTTTAGAGTCTAACTCATAAACTGATTTCTCTTTGCGCAAGGATTCAATCACTTTAATATTATATCTTAAGCCGTTACAAGTTGCCAAAATGTGTTCGTTGTCAATAACACGTTCAAAAAAATAAAACAACCTCTCTTAAGCCTATTTCCTTTCACACCAATAATTTTGGATTGGTATTCAACAGTGGGGGTTTCTGTCACTTGTGGTTCAGAAATGTGTTTTACGACATGTACACGGCAAAAACTTTCGTTTTTTACACATTTCCTCCCACAAGGTGATCCTTTCTTAATTCCCCTAGTAAGCATTTCAGGGCAAGTAGTGGGACGGCTAAATGCCCTACGACGCTCTTCTTGTAATAATTGAAATTGCTCTGAAGGAGCGGGTTTAGGAGTAGGTTTAGGAGTAGGTTTAGGAGCTTGTTTAGGAGCTGATTTAGGAGATGGTTTAGTAGCAGATTGAGAGGAATCAGTTTTATGATAGGTATGATCTTTAGGTGTACTAAGTGGTGGGGTAGGAGGCAATGGTGATAGTGGGATAATAGGTGTGCTAAGACGATGAACAATGGTTTCAACGGAAGGGGTATTAGGATAGTGATGAACTGGCTTCTGCGGTGGCGGCATAGTAGTTGATGGTGGTGGCGGCATAGTAGTTGATGGTGGTACAGAGTCCTTTGAAGGCGAAGGCGAAGGCGGTGAAAAAATACTACGAAGTCTAGAAGTGTTAGTTGGCGGAAGAATAGCTCTAGAAGTTGAAGGTTCAGATGCAAGTCGGTTCTTGTAGCAATCAGGAAGGTTTTTGAGGCGAAGAGTTTTCTTAGGTGCAGGAACAGCTGTAGTAGAAATAGAAGTCGAAGTAGAAGTAGTAGTCGGTACAGAAGACATGGTTATAACTCCAAGTTCGCAGCGTAACGTCTGGAATCAGAATGAAACACTGGCCGCGGCTGGCTCGGCTTTTATAACGGTATGCAAATGAGAGGGGTTAGCAGCCGGTCATGACCGGTCATTGGCCCGGGAGGTGGGGGAAGGAGGTGGGGGAAGGAGTGGGGGAAGGGGGGGGGGGGGCTCCATTTTTTCGGGGGGGGGGGGGCTCCATTTTTTCGGGGGGGGGGGGGGGGTCATTGACCTTTCCGAAAGTGGGTCAAGGTCATTCAAGATTTATAATGATCCAAGGTGATGGAAACAGTAATACTGTTCCCACCACCCTGTTTGCCTAACGGTTCCCACTCCCAACCCACTAGTTACGTTCTGCAAGGGAGGTCCCTGGGCCGTCCGCATCAAAGCGTAACTTCCCGTCCGCATCAAAGCGTAACCATTAATTTCAGGGAAACTGGAACAGTTAATGCAGAAACGCAACTCTAACCCCACCCAAACTAATCCCACCCATCATATTCCTAAACAAAATGCAAAAAAAAAGTCCGACTTGCGGATGTCCCACCCATTTTAAATGAAGTTCAACTGAACTTCTGAATTTACAGTTAATCTACCCCCTAACATCTAGCTGTAAGGCAAAACAAATGCACAAAACAAACATAAATTATTAGTACCAACACATCATTATTAAAAACCAAATAATTCAACACAACCAAATACCATCATTATTCTTAAAAATTAATACACCTTAATGCTAAACCCAACTTATAACTAACATCGCAATGCGCAAATTATTTCTTAAATTAAATACACCTTAAAACTAAACACACACACACACACACATACCACATTGCATTAAAAAACGCAACATAGTAGAAGAAGTTCAAATATATATAGGCCTACTATATATTTGAAACCTCTTGCTGAGTTGCCAACAACCTTTCGCTATGAAAGTTTGTTGGCGACTGAAGCAAAGATATAGCTCCTATCGCTCCTCGGGTTTTCAAGGAGTGGGGGAAGTTGTTTCACTCCAGTACAGTGTTCAATCCAGTCCAATTCGCAGCAGTGTAAAAGGAAGGCGAAGGAGTGGGGAGCAGCATATGCACAGCAATGCAAAACCAAGGTTTGAGGTTAGAATTATCCATGTGCAGTAGCGCTAAAGTGAGTAATACAGGACTAGGCGCATGCGCAATAGCATAGTCACTATTCCGATCCGGAGAACTCGTTGCATGCGCAGCAGGTTTAAGGTTAGAATTATCCATGGCAGCTGCCATATTTAGTCTGGTTTCACCACATAAAGTCAACAACCGGTGGTGACCTGCCATTGACCTGGAAGAGTGGGGGAAGGAGTGGGGGAAATAGTAGGGGAAGGGGGGGGGGGGCTCCATTTTTTCGGGGGGGGGGGGGGTCATTGACCTTTCCGGTCGGTCATTGACCCCAAGGAGTAGGGATAGACACAGAACCCTACTTCTCTTACTACTCAAGTGAAAGTCGGTCAACCAGTCATTTGCTTGCCATCTGCCGCCATCTGGCTGGAGTTATTGCCTCTATAAAGGTGGGTAGTTTATTTCGCTACAAACATTCATTGCCTCGCATCCGCTCGGTCATCATCTCTCGTTACTTTTATGTTATGACTACTTCACTTACTAGGTTTGAGGTTAGAATTATCCATGAAATAGCCTTTGTAAATTCTAACCTATAAAATTACTACTCTGGCTTTCTATTTCAATTTCTTTTACACTTCATTTTATATCTCAGTCTTCTTTTAACTTCTGAACTTAACACATCGATTATAATGACTGCACAATGTTTAAAATTAAAGCTTTTGCGAACACAACACATATTACGAAGTACTTCTAAACCTTCAATTTCAAAGTGTAAAACTAATTTAAATAGAGTTAGGAAGAAGTACAGTTTTAACCCATTATACTGTTCAACAACTTCTCAGGTTAATATTGATGATAGTGTTATTTACGACATTTTACGTTCTATGTTACACTTAAATAACTTAGAACTTGTTACACCTATCGACTGTGTTCAACAAGTTTTTTTATTTTACCCCCACCATTCCCTATATAAGGGCCCCGACAATAATTCCTACTTCATTATCTTCTATGCTCTTCAGCTAACAACATCTCCACTCTAATTTACACTACAATAATAATGGAAACCAACCAAGAAAATGTTCAAGTTCATGAAGTATCATCAACAACTCATCCAAGGGAAAATCCTTCTAGAAATTCAACTTCAACAACTCCTCAGAACCCTGTACAGGTTACAGATGTATCTTCTACAACAATAAATGATGTAGAAGCTATTCTTCAATCCCTTGTCGGTTTCGACTGACCTGTATGATGATCACCGATAAACTGAACTCTTAAAGTTCAGTCTTTTTTAAAACCCCCTCCATATGACCTTGAAGCAATTATCCCCTCTCCTTTATACACTAACTCCTACTTCAAAAATTAACACCATCTCCTCACCCCTTCTCCACCCTTTCATTTGATTTAGCCTCTCCCCACCTGAAGCTATATGGCATGGCATATGGCGGCAGCGACTGATTTGGCAGCTGGCCGATGGCAGCTGGCCGGCAGCGGCTGGCAATTGGCACGACTTCCGTTTTGAAAGTAACCAAACCCCACTACTCACACACACACACACACACACACACACACACACACACACACATATATATATATATATATATATATATATATATATATATATATGAACGACTGGTGTTTTTGGCTTCTGGGGACCTCAAAATTTAAAAGTAAAGTGGTCCCGGGCTTAGGTCTTACCATGGCTACTACCGTAATAGCGTATTCCCTGTAGGGAAATTCGCTAATAAAATGAATTAAGTGGTAATATTTTATGATGTAATATCATTATTTAATATTAGGTTCTGAGCCATTTTGTGCTTGGCCAGTTTGTTTAACGTGAAAGTTTCCGAGATAATGGATGTGAAAATCGACCCATGTAATTCTCATAGGATAAAAAAATAAACTTCCACCGCCATTAGTTCCTAAGCCTTGTTAATAAGGTAACGTTAGTTAAATTACATAATAACACCCAATTTTATCTGGGACACGGTTATACTTAAGGACCGAATAGAAATCATTTTTATTTCCTACCTATTATATTTACTTCATGTTTGTTAAGTAATTGATTGGTTTCGTAAAAGTATTACTTTTGTTCAAAATTACACAACCCAACGACAACATAAAACACTGCTGATTGTAACACATTGCTCCAAATAGGCCATTAAGGCTCTCTGAATATTATAATTTGTAGAAGTTTAACTCAGTTAGATTTATTATCAAAGTTACTGTTAATCGCCAGCGTTATCACAATTACATAGTGTAGGTATTGTACGTTAGAAACAAAACGGTGATGATTAAAGTGGAGTGATCGACTTATCAGAAAATTGTTCTTATCAGTAGACGCTCGCCGCACCTTGTCCTTGGCACAGGCTGCAGTAGCAATCATTTCTCATGACTGCCTTAATTTAAAAAACCATTCATGAGGAAAAACTTTATAATACTGTAATAAAATACTATTGTTGTAAATAGTCACTAAACTGTACCTTTGGGCTGAATAATACTGTAAAACGATTTGTAATTACCTAGCTTTTGAATTAGTAAAAAAATTTACTTCCTCATAAAATTATACATTAGGCTACCCGTAAAAATTACCAATTAAAACTCTTTTATCAGTGAAAAAACTATTTTTAATAATTATTAAAAAAAGTTGCACCTACAGATACGAGACTAACCTTAAATTTTTTATTTTGTTTTTAAGAGGAATTGTGATATACAGTAGTTATTTAAATGTGTGGAGGTGTAATGTGGTACAGTATTCAACTAGCTTATAGATTGGCACCAAAAGATAGTTTAAGCGCCAACTTCTCAGGTGTGTGGAGCAGAACTCCGCCTCGTGGGTTGCGGACGGTCGTCAGCGTGAGGTTGATCGTCACCCAGGCCACGTCGCGGCTCAGCCTAACCCACTCTCAGGTTCGCGTCACGCTCGGCATCTTGATGTGTCCCTGTCAACAACCCTTTCTGTCGCCTCGAAACTTCGACTAATGAATCGGACAAACTTTTAACATCTTGTAAATTAAACATTCGAACCAAAGATTGGAGATTCCAACAGACTAAATATGCCTTGCTCTGTAGAGAAGGGTTCATACAGATGTGGGAAGTGAAGCCCAAGCGCGGATCCACGGGGGGGGGGGAGTTCCTCCCACCCAAAAGTCCAAGATTTTGCTACGTATTTGGTCAGTGCTGGATAAAATGTTGATACATTATTTAATTTAAATAATACAATTGACACTACTATACACTACTGATTAGTTAATTAGCTAAGTAAACAATAAATTATGAAATAAGAAAATTATACAAACACAATTTATATATTTTTAAAAGCGTTGTGTTGGATTGAATTTAAATGAAAGAGGAGTTAAATCCGATGGCGTGAGGAGTTAACGTTAAGTTTAAATATTCTATGATTGCAAATAGAATTTAAAAATTGTAGAGATACTCTTCAAGGTGGGTTTTCAATAACCCTCGACTACTATTTTCTACGTAGAATCCCTAAAACCTTAAATATCCATAATGGATCCTAAGAGCTCTCTGTTAATATAACTTTTATCACTCAAGCTTATAACTATCGTTAGAGAATGGTTCTCATCATGGGTAAAAAATTATAAATAAACGAAGTTTGTGCGATGGTAAAATTAAAGGTCTAACTTAATAATAATGCAAGTCAGACCTAAATGTAAAATTAAATCCACTCCAATTAGTATTTTCGCTAATCATTATAGCAACACAAATGGTTTTCCAAGTGGACGAAGTAGTAGAAGGATAAAAATGAGGTCGTAATACATTTTATCGGAGATGAAGAATGAAATTGACTCCAAACTGCACCTGAGGGCTTCATTTGAATGAAAAAGCGTCTCTGAGTTTCACCGAAGCTCCACCTTCAAGTATTCACTCTCTCTGTCTCGTCCTTTTTTTATCTCTAGACACCGGTTTGAAATGAATCACATTGTTTCAGCTAATATCTACCATAGAACTTTTTTAGGGAGCTTTTACTATAGAAGCCTAAAGGGAACCTATAGTCGGGACCTCAAGGACTTTTCGACAGTTTATGAAAATTGAAAATGGAATGCTTGCTTAAGATGTCCTTCGATGTTTTAAAAGCTTTTGATAAAATTAATCACGACATTTTAATAAACAAATAAAAATTTTATGGTTTTGAAAATTAGACACTGGATGTAATAAAGTCATACCTAGAAGAAATACACAGTATTAAAATTACATTATTAATTACAGTATGTGCAAACCCTGAGGTTATTACCCTAAAAATTTAGTTGCTCAGCAAAGAGTTTCTTTTTAATATTGTTACTGAGTAAAGTTTTATTACATAAGTGTATATTCAATGCTATTATTATAATTATAATTCACTTTTAACTTTTAATATAGTATTATAGTAGTCTATTATAGTAGTCTAATTGTTTTGTTGGTGGATTGTTTATCTGTTTACGGAATAAATTCTCTTTTTCACACTTTCAATATATACACTGAAAAGGTAAGTTCTCTCAAGCAGACGACTGACATTCATTCTTTGACATGAAATCGTTAAAGGCGCGAGTCTGGTGAAAGTAAAGAACTGTGTCATCTATAAAAAGCTTCCTACTCAGAATGCAAATTGACTGAACCTTAATATTTCTGTTCAATGGGTAAACAAACACCTTACTATAAAGGTTTTCCCAACACACCTATCGCAAACCGATATTGGTTTCAATGTTGTGATTTTGGTACAATGATGTTAATTTTATTTTATTATAAATCGACTTATTAATTTATAATATTGTTACATTTAAGTAAAAAAGAAATGTCTGTGGAGGAACGTAATATAGATTCACTAAAAATTTGTGAATCCAACGAAAACATCATAAAGAACATTTAAATGAAGAGAGCTTTTGATTTTATCAGAATTCCCTCTACGTGCCGTGAGTAAATAACGACCAAATCAAGAAACAATTGTTTTGAGGGGTGGAAATGCTGATACTGTAATATCCTCGATTTTGAAACAAACTTTCTTAACACATCTTTTTCTATTGCCGCCAATCAATTGAATGAAAAATAACTCTATTGAATTAGTGGGATTATAAGAACAAATTAATATTTAAGTACGAAATGCTATCTATTTTAAATAACCGAAAAACTCTAGAATTTTACTTCTTAAAGGGTTAGTGGTTGATAGCCGAGTACATAAAAAAACTCTTGTTTTAGTACACATGTTTTTTGTTTAATTTCATGTAATGTACTTCATTAATTTATGCCCGCAAACAGATCTCTAGATATTTGACTAAAATTAATGTAAATGTATCATTTTCGCTGCCAAATTTCCTCCACAACTTTCATAAAAATCTAACTGCTCTTAATCTAACTGTGGCTAAACGGCCGCCCTCAGAATGTCATTCAGTGCTTCACCTGCTCCCATTTCGGGCCTTTCTATTAAGTCCGATTGAAGTGGGAGTACTTTAAATGAAATATAGAGGTAGACTATATTCAACCTATTTTCTATATTATGAATCCACTCAAGCTATAAAGCACTAAAGTTGATAATGTTGGTTCAACTTTCATCCAATATAGCTCAATATGAATTTAAAATATAAAAAATATAAACTTAGTAAAATAGTCCAAGTCTATATTTTCATTTAAAATTCCTATTACTTTTATCTTTTTAAAATGAGGGCAAAAATGTGAGCAGGTGAAACACTGTTCATTAAATTTTTACCTGCGAGACCTCCGATACTAACCAGCCTCTGTCGGCAGCCGCTGAAACTGCTGGGCGCGCAGGCTATGAACATTAACGTATCCAATGAATATTATGTATTAATTAAAAGGCCTACTTTCCGAGGCCAAATCTCTTTATTCACCGTCATCTACATGAGTCTTGGACTTCACACGTGCTGAATTGCAGCAGCGTTTCTTTATCCACGGTGTTTTACACCGGATAATAGATACTAGGGCTCGCCCACTGGTCGAAATTCGACCTAAAACTCTGTTAATCTTGGGCATCTTTGATTTTAAATGTTCATAACTGTGACATCTCTGTTCTTCTTGATTTGCTAGAATTTGTTATTAGCTGTCTAATGATTTAATCAATTATCCTTCTCCCATAGGATTAACATTGAAACTTTTTAAACCCTTTAGAGCGGATCTCTAAGGGCCGATTTGAATTATAATGGGATTCTACTCATCTACAGTACAATACCTTTCTAACGGTATTCACGGATTTATCCCACGGTGCACACAAGCTGAGAAAAAACGAGGAAATGAAACATGCTTGCCTATTAATATATAGATTGTTTCTCGCCCTACATGTTTTAAGCTTGAGTAAAAAATATTTTATTATGTCTAGTGACGCATGCTATACAATGAATTTGTGAAATTCAATAAAGACTTATTATTATTACTTGTAAACAATGGGAAACCTATTCAGGTAGTTTCAGAAACGTCCATTATAGGGCTGACCTGTAAGCCCCTTAATATTTTTCAAACGAGGCAGTTTTCCATTTATAAAAAAATTGTGGCCTCTAAGACGATCTGATAATATCCATTGTCTTGGTCGGTTTTCTGTTTAACAATAACCAGGCAGATAAAGTATACAACAGAAAGTATAGTAAAACTGAAAATTAATAAGTTAGTAAGTGAAATAAACAACAAGACGCATAGGTTACCTATTATTATTACGCACTATCGTTTTAATGTTATTAATAAAAAGCGGATTAACGAATCATTATGGCAACGATGAATGGGTATATATTATACATTCCTTTTTACTTTTTTTTACAATCCTTAGTCGTCGTTCGCAGAAGCACGTTTATATCAGTCAGTAATCAACTGCGCGGCCCTCCAAGTGTTATTTGCTTTTCTCCCCTGGCATTTATAATGCGCGTTTCGACATTACGGTATCTCCAGGTGTTCTGAATGCCTCAAACTGCTGACGCGTTATTTCTAACTGCATTGGGAAATGAAAGTTCATTACGACAGCGTTCGAGACCCCATCGCTATCAGGGAGCCGGTGGAATGACGTAATACTGAAGGGGCGGCCAAAATCGGTGGGGAAGAAATCAACTTATCATGGTATCAAGAAATCAACTTATCATGGTATCAAGAAATCAACTTGATTGTGGTATATTTTCTGTGTTTTGTCTGATAGGGTAGTAAAATAGTTCATTCTGAGCATCGCAAAACCTTTTGCTACATGAGTAAACTTCGTTATATTCACCTATAATAATACCTGGATTTTTTTCTGTTTAGATTAGGCCTATATATATCGTGTTCCAAATTAAAACCAATTATTCTTTTGATTAACTTAACAGAATTTGTGTGTGAGTGCGTGTGATTTATGTCTCCTTTGTGGTATAAAATATCAAATTAAAACTTTATATATGATAGTTTAAGGTATTAAGGTACATTCTGCTGTAAATTTTCAAAGAAATATTACTTTTGGTTTTAAAATAGCAACCATTATAAATTTTCTAAGTTAAAGAACTTTTAAAAGTCGTGATTAAACAAAATTAATAACGTACTAATATGTTCAATTTAATTGTTTAAACCATAATACTAAAATTATAAAATAATTTATAAAATTATAAATTATAAGATTATACATAAACGATTAAATTAGGATTTTTAAAAAGAAAACACCCAAATTTGCATTATTTGCTTAGAACTAATTGAATTGCTAGTTTAATGGAATTCTCAGTTTCGTGAGTCTAAATTATGTTTTCATTTTTTACTAAAGGATTCATCTTTTTAGTAAATCTTTTAAGTTTTGTACAATTTCCATTTTTAGACAACTAGTTTTAAACAATTGCCTTTTTGAACGGGACGTTATTTATTTAAAAAATTTTAAATAAAAAAGTCACCTTATGAGAAATAACCTTAAAAATTAATTTGATTCTTTAAACAGCCGCAACTCGGAACAAGATAAAAAGCAAAAGAAAGGGGTTATTTATGGTATGAGGATGATTACGTAATGAAATATGTTTGTTTCGATCTAAGGAAACAATTTTTTAAAGGTTAGTTTGAATGCAATCTGTATATGAATATGAATCAAGAAAAACTTTGGCTCATATGGGGAAAACTCATAAATATTTCACCTTATAAATACTTTGTATTTTTAATATACTAGTTAATATTAAAGAACAATTGCCAAAAATATATTTGGAAAAGAATTTCAAGCATCACACAACACCTATTAAATAAATATACTAGAATTCACATTATTTATATATAGTTAATTAGAATGAAAAAATAAGTACTATCCTATATGTACATTATGAATACTATGTAATTACACTACACATACAACACGTATGCTGTATTTTAATTTAGTAAACTTTAAAACACTAAGCTTGTAACTAAAGGGCCAACGGTTTTGCAATATAATGAAAATGTATTAATAATAAAGGGGCGTTTACATTCACCTCAAAACACATAATTATAATCTTAAATAGTGACAAACATATATTTTTAACTTAATTAAATATTTAGAAACCATACAAATGTCATCCTATAGTTAAAATAAATCGGGAAATAATATACTAAGCAGGTACATTTAGTAACTTTTACTTAGCTTTTATTAATTAATACTGAAATATATGTAAATTAACTAGGAAATTCGTTCTACAGTGGAAATATGTTAAAATTATTAAACACTTAGATTCAAGATTTTGAAGACCGACAATTAACGTACTCTGAATATCAGAGATCATCTTGGTTCCAATAATCACCACAAGACTGCAGCACATCATCAGATTAGGTCGGTAAAGCAGACATAACGTCATTTAGTTAATTAACAAACACTAAAGCTCGCCAGTGTATAACAGAACCAAATAAGTAGGGATATCCCATGTTAAAACTTTTAGTTTTGCCCCTTAAAACCAAAGGAAAAGAAAGTGCTGATTCTAGGATTACTACTCCTTACTGTCACGAGAAGTGCCCTTTCTCTCTTAAATGTAAAAATAAACATATTTGTTTACAAAAAATCAAAACAATAAAGAACTTCTGTATAAATATTCTAGTCATCTGTTTCCATTTAACCAATCATAATGATCCCTACCATCTTTGTGGTGATATCTGTGTTTCGGTTGTGGAGTTCTCACTTCCCCATATAAGTCTAGTAAAATTAGCTAAAAAAAATTCTAAACCCGGAAGTAATTGCAAACTTAGTGATTTTGATCTATTTTTATGTAAAATTACCCGAGAAAAACGATGGTGAAAAGTCTACCACTCTCCGAGGCTGCGTTCACCTGCTATGGCCGATTTTTCAAAATGGCGGCTGTTCTTTTGTAAGTTTTTGTTAAATATCTCTCAAACCAATAAACATAGCTAAAACATGTAAATTAGTAAAGTGTAGAGGATAAAATTGCGCACATTTTGGTATATAATATGTATTGGTAATTGCATGTTACTGTTGTTAATTGGTTCTTTAAAGATATTTTCATTTTTCAAATTGTAACAAATTTTTCCAATATAAAATGAGCTATTACGGTACTTGTAATGGTAAATCCAACCCCGACGGCATGATAACTTTTTACTTTAAGGTCCTTAGAACTCGAAAATATGGTTTTAAAAAATTTATATAAATGTAGGCTATGTATGTACTTATATATGTATCTATTTCGTATACAATTTCGTATACAATTTCGTATCTATTTCGTATACAAAAATTTATATACATAAAATCTTTTTAAATCTAAGAACTTTTTCCCAAAATATCAGATTTTGATCAAATTTGGTAGAGAGGTGTAAATTAAGGTATATTTGTAGGATTTGGCAAACCAGGACGGTCGGACTGTGGGAACTGGGTTTTATGGGGTTTTTATGGTTTAAAAAACAGTTTTTCATTTTTTCACCTAAATTTTATAAAAATTCACTATTTTGGTTGATACTATCCAAAAGAGCATAAAAAACAAACAATTTAGTATCTTGAATCATTACCGTAGCTTTACCGGCTGCTGAGAAAATTAAAAATAAAGATTTTCATACATTCGCCCGTGTTATTCTTATGGAACTAAAAATGAACTTTAATTACCATAAAAATGTCTCAAAATTACATGTAAATTCCAAAAACACCATAGAATACAGGGTGTTCCATAAGAAATTTTAAAGTTGGCCGCCATATTGGAAAAATGGCGGGAAATTTTGAAAAGTGAAATACATGCCTGAAAGCAAAATAAAAAAGTAAAGGGGGTCCCCCATAAGAAGTATACTGTCAGAAAAACACGGGTGAATGTATGAAAATCTTTATTTTTAATTTTCTCAGCAGCCGGTAAAGCTACGGTAATGATTCAAGATACTAAATTGTTTGTTTTTTATGCTCTTTTGGATAGTATCAACCAAAATAGTGAATTTTTATAAAATTTAGGTGAAAAAATGAAAAACTGTTTTTTAAACCATAAAAAAACCCCATAAAACCCAGTTCCCACAGTCCGACCGTCCTGGTTTGCCAAATCCTACAAATATACCTTAATTTACACCTCTCTACCAAATTTGATCAAAATCGGATATTTTGGGCAAAAGTTCTTAGATTTAAAAAGATTTTATGTATATAAATATATATACATATATAAGTACATACATTTATATAAATTTTTTAAAACCATATTTTCGAGTTCCAAGGACCTTAAAGTAAAAAGTTATCATGCCGTCGGGGTTGGATTTACCATTACAAGTACCGTAATAGCTCATTTTATATTGGAAAAATTTGTTACAATTTGAAAAATGAAAAATATCTTTAAAGAACTAATTAACAACAGTAACATGCAATTACCAATACATATTATATACCAAAATGTGCGCAATTTTATCCTCTACACTTTACTAATTTACATGTTTTAGCTATGTTTATTGGTTTGAGAGATATTTAACAAAAACTTACAAAAGAACAGCCGCCATTTTGAAAAATCGGCCATAGCAGGTGAACGCAGCCTCGGAGAGTGGTAGACTTTTCACCATCGTTTTTCTCGGGTAATTTTACATAAGAATAGATCAAAATCACTAAGTTTGCAATTACTTCCGGGTTGGTCAACATTTTTACTAGACTAATAAGGATGTCCCTTCTTATAGGTCGCTACATTGGGCTCGCCCACTGGTCGAAATGCGACCAAACATTCTGTTGATATTGGGCCAATTAGTTTTAAAAGGTTTTATAACTGAACGTCTACTCTTCCTGATTTCTTATTAAAACAGCTGTCTACTTTTTCAATTGTCCATCTCCCATAAGATTAACATTAAAACTTGGAAAGCCTGTAGGATGGAGCCCTGAGGACCGATGTGAATTATAATGGGATTCTGCTCATCTATTGATATTCAAATATTTTTAATATCAATTAATTGTATAGTATTTAATTTCCGATTTGTTGGGCAATGTATTTTAGCATTGTACAGTCACTAGGATGACGATGAAGTTTGTAGATTGTGACGATTGCGGATAAGGAAACACCACAGTCGTAGAGTGAGGAAGTAAAACCCCTCAACAGCACTTAGGAAACTGAACCCCATGAACAGACCTAGTAGACCTCCTGTGTTGGCTGAAACATAACCACAATAGTTGACACGAGCGGCAAGAAGTGCAGTGTGATAAAGTAAAACAGTCAACAGCACTCAGGAAACTGACCCCATGAACAGACCCAGCAGACCTCTTGTTTTGGCTGAAACACAACCACAATAGTTGACACTAGCGGCAAGAAGTGCAGTGTGATGAAGTAAAACAGTCAACAGCACTCAGGAAACTGACCCCATGAACAGACCCAGCAGACCTCTTGTTTTGGCTGAAACACAACCACAATAGTTGACACGAGCGGCAAGAAGTGCAGTGTGATGAAGTAAAACAGTCAACAGCACTCAGGAAACTGACCCCATGAACAGACCCAGCAGACCTCTTGTTTTGGCTGAAACACAACCACAATAGTTGACACGAGCGGCAAGAAGTGCAGTGTGATGAAGTAAAACAGTCAACAGCACTCAGGAAACTGATTCCATGAACAGACCCAGCAGACCTCTTGTTTTGGCTGAAACACAACCACAATAGTTGACACGAGCGGCAAGAAGTGCAGTGTGATGAAGTAAAACAGTCAACAGCACTCAGGAAACTGATTCCATGAACAGACCCAGCAGACCTCTTGTTTTGGCTGAAACACAACCACAATAGTTGACACGAGCGGCAAGAAGTGCAGTGTGATGAAGTAAAACAGTCAACGGCACTCAAGAAACTTAACCCCACGACAGATCCAGCAGACTTTTGTTTTAGCTGATACAGAACCACAACTATCGATACAAATGGCAAGAGGTGCAGTGTAAGAACGTAAAACCCCTCAACATAGTCTCAATGCAAGGACGTAAAGCCCTTAAATTCTGCTCAGAAAAGCGAAACCTGAATAGAACCACCAAGGGGGTTTGTGGTTTTGTGCTAACCACCTGTAAGCAACAAAACTATGGTAAACACACATCATAGGAAGTTCTTAAGAACAAGGTTAATTAAGAAAGTGGTTCTAATTATTGTTTTACAGAAAAATCCAAAATTAATTTGCACTACTACTAAAAGTAAGTTTTACTTACCTAAAAAGTCTGAGAAGCTGTACAAAACCGTACGATAATTTGAAGTGAAATGAGATTCTGTGAAATACACATTCATAATGGCCATGTTTTTGCTGTAACAATATGCATATATTTATAAGGGTGTAAAGGTATAACGGTGATATAAGAGTTAAAAGTATAATCGACTATCGTCTGTAATCTAAAACACCACTAAGAGCCGGCTAAAAGAGCTTCGAAAGCCGGTTTTTTACAATGGTTGTTTTATTGAATATATGTTATTTAAGAATTGTTATTATTGATAATTATTTTGGAATATATGTCTGGTAGGACCAATTATTGTCGTCAACTAATCAAAGCCCTCCAGTCCATGTGTGATGCTTGAGAATGATAATTTAAAATGCCCGATTTGTTCTATTTCATAAGACCTTACTATTTTACCAACCCCGCATTGCTGGGCAACATTGAGGGTGAGCCGGTGGAATAGTGGTTAGCGGGCCGGACTTCGGGACCATGGCAAGCGAAGTCGTTAATTCGAATCCGCGTTCGGTCAGGAAATTTTATCAATACCATCCATATTCACCTGAACTGTAGCGGCTCACCCCCTTACTTTTTTTAACAAGATAGATCAATAGTCTATGTGTATGGGGCAAAGTATGGAATTCTTTTAAACAAAATGTATCGTGACACAAGGAAGAGGCAATTTACATGTATCGTTATTAGCAGTCTCTAATGTATCTGCCACCTCTTATCATCACCCTTTTCATCTGTTTAAAGCTTAAAAATATACAGTTGTAGTTCAACGGAAATGTTTTATTTGTTTATATGCTAAAACTATTGTTCTATTACTCAATAACTCTTTAGAGGTATTGTCATGTCAAAAGACTACTTTTGTTTGTTATTTCTATCCAACCAAATTCAAGAAATTTATGCAAGTTTTCAATAAGTCATGTCATTTCCAAATCAATGGGTAGCTTTACCTAAGGTAAGCAGGATCTTTAAATCCATGGAGTTCTTTTGGACTAAAATATGTTTTATCAATTAGTTGGGCAATTCTTAGCAAACCAGTTACAAGCTTATTCTACAGATATACATAAATAGCTTTACCTAA
The DNA here is from genome assembly GCA_030545055.2 of Neoaliturus tenellus. Taxonomy (NCBI): domain Eukaryota; kingdom Metazoa; phylum Arthropoda; class Insecta; order Hemiptera; family Cicadellidae; genus Neoaliturus; species Neoaliturus tenellus. The sequence continues at coordinate 240,282,835 of CM061531.1, read as the reverse complement.
AATAAGCAAGATCTTTGCCTCCTAGGAGTTCTTTCGGTATAAAAGATGCTTTGTCTATCAGCTGGGTGGTGGAGAGCCTCTGCTTGTAGGATATGGCGAAGCAGCCGGGCTTGCAGCCGCAAGCTTTGCTAGAGTTGACTGAGCTCAGAGAGGCGAACATGTCTCCATCGTCCACGAGACGAACCTCCATAGCGGCTGCAACCATTTGTATGAGTGGTGGGGCACAAGCTTCGTTCACCAAGACATTTTTATCTCAGGAAACACTTGTAGATTCTTAAATACAATTTCTTAATTACGAAATAAGTTTATAATGTAATTCATTTACAGGGTATATTAAATAGAATGATCTGATTTTAAAACTGTATATTTCTGAAACTAATAAACAAATACAGTTTAATTTTTGTTCTGATGAATGTTAGGCTGCAATTTGTTCACCTGTTGTTCAATGTGCCCCTCTTTGGATGCAAGACATAGTTCATTGGTATTCTAATTGGTCCCACAGCGAGCGTTTCAGTTACTTCTGTTATGAAATGTCCCAGTTCATTTATTGCTCTGCTAACGGAAGCGCAGAAACAGTGTCTTTTAGAAACTCCCAAAAGAAAAATTACACTAATGCCTGGTGACCTTGGAAGCTGTAGCTGAAAACATGTTCACTGGCTTTCAAAGTTCCAATGTTATTGCTATGGAGAAAGGATAATTGATTGAATAACTAGACAGCTATTGAAAAAACAACTGAAGAAAAACAGATGGTTCAGTTGTAAATGTTCAGTGTAAATGTTGTGTGACATGTTCATGTACATGTTCATGGGTGTACATGTTCATGTGTAAATGTAAAAGTGTAAATGTTCAGTTGTAGATGTTCTGACTTTTTTAATTAATCTAAGTTTCTCTACTGGAGTTTTTCCAACGAAATTAAAAAATGCTGTTGTCATTCCAATATATAAAAATGGGTCCCATTCTCAGTGTTGCAACTTCAGACCTATATCATTAATTTCTACGTTCGCCAAAATTTACGAGAAAGCTATGAAAGAGAAGATATTGTGCTTTTTAGACAGGACAAATTTTTTTAGTAAGAATCAATTTGGTTTTAGAACCGGATTAAATACTGAAATGGCCCTACAAAACTTTATGGAAAACGTAACAGATGGTATAAACAATGGAAAATGCACAACTGGCCTATTTCTGGACATAAAGAAAGCTTTTGATACTGTAGATCATGGAATTTTATTAAACAAATTATACAACATAGGCATTAGAGGAATAACACAGAAATGGTTTTGCAGTTACTTGAGTAGGAGGCAGCAGTGTGTCAGAATAAATGGAAGTTTAAGCTTTATGGGGGAAATAAAATACGGGGTCCCTCAGGGGTCAGTGTTGGGGGCAATTCTGTTCATTATTTTTATTAACGATTTTTGTAATGCTAAATTTCATGGGAGAGTAACTGCATTTGCTGACGACACTGCTCTTTGCTATGTTGAAAACTCCTGGGGTATGGTTCATGAAAAAATTAACCAAGATTTAGACGCAATCAAATGGTGGTTTGTGGTTAACAGGTTAGTTTTAAGCACTGAAAAAACAACATTTCTAAATTTTTCTTTGAGGCAACAGATACATTTTACCGAAGATATAATGTACAAGTGTAAAACATGTTTACTGCTCGGTGTCCCGTGCATTGACTGTCCAGTGATTGAATCAAGCAGCACTACAAAATATCTTGGGCTCATACTAGACAGTGAACTTAACTGGAAATCGCACATAGAAAAATTGAAAAGTAAAATCCTGGGTGGTATACGTCTTTTTTATTTTCTCCAAAATATATGTCCTGAAAAAGTTCTTAGAAGCTTATATTATGCTCTGGTAAACAGTAGACTTGAATACGGTATTTTATTTTGGGGAGGCACTTATATGACAAATTTAAAACCATTAATAACACTACAAAAAACATTTGTGCGTATAATTTGTAGACAAAGCAAGTATAACCCTACGTACCCATGTTTTCAATATTTAGATATCTTTCCGCTTAGAACGCTTTTCATTTACAAGGTTTTAAAGTTATTTCACTTAAACTCAAAACTTAGAAACGATGAGAGTGATTATAAAGTAAAGTTAAGAAGTACAAATTTACATTTTGTACCGAAACCAAATACAACTTTCTTTACCCAAACATACAATTTCATTGCTCCAAGAATTTTTAATAAACTGCCTGAAAATATTAAATTAATCGTAAATCACAAAACATTCCTGAAAGAAGTGAGGTTATGGTTGAAATCACTTCGCAGTGTTGAGGATTTATTAGTTATTATGGTTTAGAAATAATATTTATATGTTTATGTTTCTTATTAATCTTTTGTATGTAATTTTTTAATTTTTTTGTGATATTTCAATGTTATGTAATTACTACCTTTTCTTTCTTTGATATCATAATTTTTTTTCATACAAATGAAGTTGTTTCTTACTTTTTTTTAGGATAATGGTTTTGTTAACTAGGGTGTTAGATTTGTTTAAGTAAGGATTTGTATGTCTCTGTTACTTTTGTTGGTATATATTTGTTTTAATTGTTTTTACTTTTCAATTTATTAGTCTTATTAAACTAGATTATACCAGTTTAAAAAGGTAGTTAGAAATTATGACTGTTTTTGTACTTTCTAATTCGCTTTTGCACTATATAACAAGAGCACTTGATATCAATTTATTTTTATTTTCTTAAAATTATGTTGTCACAGAATTGAACTTGTTTTAGTAATATCCGAACTCTCAAAAAACTATGATTGTCAAATGTAATGGAACCCCTGATCGGACCTTGTGTCTTAGGGGCCCTATTTTTCTGATCAGTAGTATTATTTTAGTATTTTTATATTTTTATTTCGAGGTCAGCCTGGTATATTTTTTATTTGTATACTGATATGTAAATCTACAAAATGCTGTACTGTACTGTACTGTTCAGAAAATAAAGATTTATTTATTTATTTATTTATTTATTATTTATTTATTTAAATTGTTTTTAAACTTCTTGGGTCCAAATCAATTGAAATTTTGGTAAAATTTCGATCAGGGGGCGATCTCAAATATTTTATAAATGTATCATCTGTTCCTCATGTCCTAGGATTTGTTATTACAACAGGTGTCTAATTATTCAATCAATTACCATTCTCCCTCAAAATTAACATTAAAAGTTTGAAAGCCGGTAGGGCGTAGCCCTTGTGACCGAAGTGAATTATAATGGAATTTTGCTCATCTATAAAGGACAAACATTTCTATGCACGAAATACTGCACACCTAAATAATCACAATACCTTTTAAAGCACTCATTAAATTTTATTTAAAATATAAAATAGTGTTATAAACATATAATTTTACTTACTCAGAGCCTTTAATGCACAATGTGATTCGTTTCTTCCGCAAACCCTGCCTGAATTATGACCTGGAAAAATTAATTAATTCAATCACACAATTTTTTTGTAATTAAATGCGTATTATATTAAAAATTTAAAGGTGCATTTAAGCATATTTACATAAAACTAGCTAAATACCACTGCTTTGTAACCAAAATTTAAATTCAGTAAAATTTGCAATATTATTCTCTTTGAAGACGGTGCCAATAACACTCGACTCAAGAGTATTTCAAATAGAAAATAGTGTTATATACATATAATAAATTAAATTAATAAATTAAACCTATAAAACCTTATTCACCTGGCTCCTGGCAGTTAGGCTGCCTCATGGGCTGGTATTTTATTACATTTTAAGTAGAGCACTGTGAAAACTAATTTCGTTAACGATTCCTAATCAAAAGTTTTATTTTATTTCAATATAAAATCTTAATAATTGGGCGTTACATTGTGTATAGCCTCTGAATCTAAATTATATACTCCCGCATGTGTAACTCACTCACTCACTCACTCACTCATCGGGGTATCAGAAATTCATCAAATGTCGGTAAAGTAGATTAAGCGAAGTTTAGTTATATCACCCATATATCACTTAATACACAGTAATTCCCAAGCGAGAACTAAATCTACTTTACCGACATTTAATGAATTTCTGATACCTCGATGAGTGAGTGGGGAAGTACATACCAAACAAAAAAAAAATAAGTGTTATGAATGCCTTTTATTCTACCTGTTAGGCCATACTGTTGTTTTACAATTAATTGTTAGGTAACTGATTGTTTTGAATTGTTTGTTGTTACTTAGCGATTTTTTACATTGTTTGTTACTTACTGACCTAAAACTTTGGTTTCCAACTAATCGAGGTAAATTTCTAATTTTTAACTAATGTTTGAATTATCCCTGTAACTCCAACAGGATTTATGAGTAGTATTTATAATAATTATTCTTAAATTATAACATACATTTTTATTTTGCATCGAAAAGTATTTTTGTGATTAGCCTGTAGCGGGTTCATAACAGTTTGTTCATGTTGTCCTATTTTTTTCTGACGGTATTTATTTTTTCATTTAAATAATAGTTTATATAATAATTAGTTTATGCAAAATAGTTTATTTGACTTAGCCATCCTACATTTTCATCCATTTTATCCAAATATTTGGAAAGGGGGTGGAGCCTCCATATACCATAATATCTAGAATATTTCCATAATCGATCATGGTTTCACAATTCTCAATTTTTTTACGAACTAAGGAGAACTAGGATGTTGTTTTTAAAAACGAGCTACAGGCGATTTTCGTATTAGCCGGTTTTCTTACTGTCTTAGCGGGCAGTTCTTCGGTGGGCCTCACCTGCAACTCATTATCGGTGGATTTTTAAATTTTCTAATATCTTTCTGAAGTATTTTTTGTCTTTCATTATATACAGCGTACCTCAATTAAAACTTATAATTTTATTCCACTTTTATTCATTTTGAATACACCAACTACTTACATCATGTGGCCAAAATTTTAACACATATCAATTTTTAAGCATGATATCTAGAATATTTACATAGTCCATTATTATTTCACAACTCCATTCTATCCTACAATTACTTATATTTAAAATATTCCCATTGAAGGTTTTGATTATTTTAGGTGAGATATTGCTGTACATTACATATATAAATATTTGTTCATTTCCCCAAATGTTTTTTTCTTTATACAAGAACCTAGATCTACTGTCTAAGGAGGCCTAAGAATAAACAATTATTTTATAAGTTTTCGTAAGTCATGATTTGACAAAACCATTGTCAATATCAACACTCTTTATCTAAAATAAGTTTTTCCATTTTTTATTGGTGAATTTTACAGGTCGATTATTTTTATTATTATTACCATCATGCACCTATAGTTTTATTTTATCCAAGCAAGGCATTTTAGTTTACAGTTATTAATGTGAACTTCTGCATCGATTTGGAAATGTTTAGAATTTTTTATTTATTTTCCTAAGTGGGGACAGTTTTTTTATGAATTAAGAGACTAGGGAAAAAAGAAAAAAGCCATAAGCAATTTTCAAACTTTTTATTAGTATTAATTGTGAGTAAAGTTAAATTGGCAGTCCACTACTTCGGTGGTACTAACCAGTTTAATAATTTAGACTTAATTATTGATTAACAAGATTTTCTTAATTTTTATACGTTATTTCCTTTATTTGCGCTAAGTAACCAAGATGCGTGATCCCACAACTTTTTAACACATAAGTTTGTTTTAACCGTTTCTCTACCTTTCAGGTTTAAATTTGTAGCATATTTGAACATTTGTAATGGCTAAGTTCTTTTCAAGTGAAAAAATATTTTTTTTTACAAAAATAGACCTTTAAACACATTTAATTCAAATTTAATGATAATTCGATATTTTTGTACTTTTTTCATTGCACCAAGTTCTTAGTTGCGCGATGACGTAATGTCCCTCAACGATTCTTTTACCATTCTTTAAATATCAAAAAATTCTCACATATAAATTGAAGATACACTCGCAGCCTGTAAAAAGCTAAGATAATAATTATTTTATTATTGCTTTTTACTTTTAATCTCCAAGTAACACTATGTATCCCCCCAAATTAACACTAAGCTTTTATGAAATCTTGAACTTTGAGCTCTGGCATTCAAATTATAACTATGAAAGATATATCTATGACGTAACGACGACTCTAATTTGGGCTTTAACTACTCAGGGGCAACCCCTGAGGGGGCATGGGGGCGGAGCCCCCATCGAGCCGTAGGCGAGTATACTTATGAATATAGTCTAATTTAACAAAAAATTTTGACTTATTTCTTTGTAAAAAATCCTACCCTTTTTTGTCACAAAACGTCAATTTAATGTAAAGCTAAATTGAGAATTAAAATAAGTTCGCAAGGAAAACTCAGTAATATACGGAATAACTCAGAAAGTTAAGGCACAAAATGCCTTTAATTATTGAACATATTAGTTACGTTACTTTACCGCTATATTTTGAATACCGGAAAGTTAGAAAGGTTTTTTGGGCTCTGGGATGGAGCCCTTTAGACGAATATTGTTTCGAATTGCTAAGATCTTCTCACCATAACCATGACACCATAAAAAAATATAATGCAAATTGACATAAAATTTACTGTGTGAAAAGCTGTCAAAGATTCGTGTTTTAGTACAAGTTGGTTACTTTTGTGGACAATGGAACAAAGCCCTGGGGTCGCATAAATGTTTCAAGTTGCTAAAATCCTTCTCACCACTCCATACAATAAAAGTATCCTATTCGATCAGTTCAGCCGTTTTCCCGAGAAAAGTTTTACAATGTATGGTCCTTGAACGTCACATACGGACAGAGAGACTGATATAAATTTAGATGACGCTGATTTTGGATTCTGTGATGCGAAACGCAAAAATAACTCCGCCAGAACAGACCTGCGTACCCAGCGAATTGCCAATAGACCATTGAATACATTTTCATATACGATTTCTCATTTGGTTTGTCCATAGAACTAGTTAGTAAAAAAAAAAGAAAAGTAAGTGGTGGTTAAGGACAGATAGGAGACCAATGGGAATCAGGTAACATTATTAGGCCTACAGCCAATAATTTGCCGTTTGGTTTCTCATGTCATTTTATGCAATGTTTTATTTTATCGTTTAAAAATATTTTATTTTGAAGTTTATTCAAAATATGCTCACCCTGGCATTACTCTTTCACTTTCCGATCAACTCCTGGTTTATAATTTTATGGCTAAACACGGGTTACAGTAAGTTAAGTAAATAAATATTAAATCTTGTTTAGCCCCTTGGACGCACGGTTTCCGGTTCTATAAATTATGTCGTATCGGGCAAGCTTTCAATGTTTCATGGTAGTAACGCTTATGGGCACTAGGCCTATATTGACAAATGCAGTAACAAGTCTTTCGTTCAGGTTTTATTTAGTCCATCTGATCCTGCTGACAAGCCCACAATTTTATCAGACTCTGATATAAAATGGTTAAGGAAAAGATAAGTTCACTTCTTACTCGACATGTAGAATAAAACACAACCGCAGGCCTTAAGCGTGAAGTTGGCCTCGCATTCGAGCATGCAGTTACGCTGCGAGTAGGTGTGGTAGAAGGTGAGGTTTTTCTCGTGGCGAAAGTAACAGTTCCTCCTGGACGGCGGCACCAGCTGCAGTTGCTCCCTGCTCGAGGTCCAGATCATGGGCTCCACCACGACCCTCGTCTCCTGGCCCGGCTGCACGGTCGCCGCGTACGCCCTCATCTTGGGCGTCTCGTTGGGGTTGTGCACTGCCACCTAAGGAGTAACTGATACTTTTTATCATGTAGCTAAAAGCACAGGCTGCTATTCAACTGAACCACGTTCCTTTAACAACTAGCAGCTTTCCCCACTCACCTTGAGGCCCATGCTGACGTCCGTGGAGCAGTAGTACTCGTCAAGCTCGGCGTCCAGCGCCACTCTGAGCCCCATGTGGCTGCCGGGGCCCCACGGTCTCCATGGCAACGTGTAGGGCGGCGTCCCCTCCGGGTAACCCCCTTCCATCGTCCAGTCCAGCGTCTTGAACGGCACCGTCTGGTTGACCCCAGCCCAGTTTCCTCTGCCAGATTGAATCATTAGCAAATTCCCTTAGTAAGTGTGAGTTTGTTTCCAAAAATTCTCCTAATATACATTTAATAAGTCTCAAAAATACTCCTTTGGTCTTTATCACAACAAATCTATTTGCGATTTTTTCGAATTTAAAGTACGCGTAGTGTGCCAGAAATCCGACCTTAAAAGGTCCCATAGGTCCCCTAAAAGATCCCTTAAAAGGTTTATAGTATATGCATTTGAAAATTTATATTCCATTTTCAAACATAATCTACTGTTTTTTCAACAGCTTGAAAATTGCCAAAATTAATTATTCACACATTCGGTTGATAAAGATAGATTTGATAGATCCTAATTAGCCTACAGAGTAATTTTTACCTACACTTCGTTGAACACAAACTCTTTCCTGACGACGTTGAACGAGCAGCAGAAGCCCCAGTCTGTAAGGGAAGAGACAAAAAGTTTGTTGCAGTCAAACTTCTCTCCGTGCCAGAAACACGCTACCACCATCTTGCTGCAGTCCTGTGACACCTGCAAGCCACAACCCTCAGAAGAATACCCCAAAACTTTTTGCAAGAAATGCAGGGGTGAGGCACTTTGGATTCGGTATAGCTATCGTCACATCCAATGAAGGTTACAATGTTATATTTCATTAAAAAATATACAGGGTGTCCCGCTTCAACCTTTACAAACTTTTCCAGGTTATTGCCCACGTCAAAATAAGCAAAAAATTTCCTGTAAACATATGTCCTAAAATGCTTCGTTAACCCGCTAGCCGCCATTTTGTTTTTTACACTAAATAATTTTTATTTCCGTAACGGATCATTGTATTAAGTTAATATTTGGCAAGAACCTTCACTATAACAATACCCATTTTCAATAAAAATTTTTTTTTCCAATGTGTATTTTGAAAATGGCGGCCATTTTAAAATTTTAAACTCAAATATCTCAAAAACGATAAATTTTATAAAAATGTTACAAGAGACAAAAAAGTCGGCAAATTAAATAATATAAACATTGACACCAAGTTTGTAAGGATCCAACAACAAATAACGGAGTTATTGTGGTTTAACTACAGAAAAACACTGATTTTGCACTATGATTAATGCCAATTTAGTTTATTTTCAGAGAAAAATCTCAATAACTCCGTTATTTGTTGTCGGATCCTTACAAACTTGGTCCAAATGTTTAGACAATGTAATTTTGCAATTTTTTTGTATCTTGTAACATTTTTATAAAATTTACCGTTTTTTAGATATTTGAGTTTAAAGTTTTAAAATGGCCGCCATTTTGAAAATACACATTGGAAAAAAATAATTTTTTTACTGAAAATGGGTATTGTTATAGTGAAGGTTCATGCCAAATATTAACTTAATACAATGATCCGATACGGAAATAAAAATTATTTAGTGTAAAAAACAAAATGGCGGCTAGCGGGTTAACGAAGCATTTTAGGACATATGTTTACAGGAACTTTTTTGCTTATTTTGACGTGGGCAATAACCTGGAAAAGTTTGTAAAGGTTGAAGCGGGACACCCTGTATACAGTATAGTATAACTAGTAGCTCATAGGGGCAAAAGCCCCTAATCATAAATTTGAAATAGCATGAACCGAGTGGATTATCAGTTATTCACTAACAAAGTTTCTAGAAGATTTAATGATAATTTATTTAATACATTCCAAATTCTGTAAATTACCACATTTATGTTTTAGGTCGAGTAATATAGTAGATAACTGAATACGAATGTTTGATGGCAAATCTGTGCATTCTCAACGTTAATTTAAGACCAAAATGATCAAAACCGGTCGGTTAGAATAGCCAAACGAAACCGGAAAAGACAATTAAAATGAAACTCCCATAAGAAATGCACAGGGAGGAAATTTTATAAGTGTGTAAATCGAGTAATATAATGGGAAAGTGAATTCCGATGCTTGATGGCAAATCTGTGAATGCATACCTTTAATTTAAGACTAAAATCATGAAAATCGGTCAGGTAGAAGAGCCAAAATGACCGGAAACGAAAAACCCAATTTAAAAAAAAAATACTGTTTATAGATAGATATTCCTGACAAGTCTGAGTTTTCTTAAATCGTCTATGAGTAATGGTACGGTATACTCGTAGAACTATAAAGTAAATCACTATACGAATATTAATGTTTAATCAAACTGGATATAACAAGATTTGACAAATGTACCTTGAATCAATTAAGCATAAAACTTGATATCTAGATACGTTGGAATAAACAAACTGAAGCTGATATATTGATTTGTGAAGGCATTTATATAATTCGCATCTAACACACCCCGTGCGGGTATAATGAGTATAAATTATTTTGATGTTCATGTTTAGAACCAAGAATTTAGTGGACTTTACTCGCTGTATTATGCCTAGAGAAAAGTTAAAGGGATAGTCTGTATTTAAAATTTTAAGTGTTGCAATCTGTGGTGAAAATGAACAACTGTCTAATCCAGCTGATTAAAAAGCATAGATAAAAAAAGATAGAATTAAATATTCCCTTAAGATTAACATTGAATATTTCTTTTACTATGAGGCAGAGCCTATTTTGACGAACGTTGGTTTAGAGCAGCTAAATTCATTCTAATTGCACCATTTAACAGTAATAAAAATTTTCATATCATTTACTAAAGCCCTTGTCGTGTGAAAAGAGGTTAAAGATTGGCATTTTAGCACAACTTGGCTACTTTAACGTACTATGGAGCAAAGCCTTAAAGGTCGCTAAGGCAATTAAAGCCTTCACCTTCACACCACTCTAGTCTATGATAGGAAAAATATTTAGACCATGAGGTAAAGTCGTTGTCCCGTGAAAAGAGGACAAAATAGGACCCATAATCGTTACAGAGTGAAAGATAGAGAGAGAGAAGGAGGGAAAGAAATTTAGATATGGCACAGATTTTGGATTCTGCGTTACATAAAAAGTAAAAATAACAAAAAATTTCAAGATTCTAAGCAATGTACAGACAAAACTTTAACTTTATCAATATAGATGGATTAAATTAACGATCTGACTCCTCTGAAATGAGAAATGAACAGTTAATGCTAATTTATCTATTTACTACATCTGCTGTTTTTGTCTATTGTACAGATTTAAAACCAAAGCTAACTCGTTAAGAAGCTAATAAGCAGCCGAAGATAATTTTACTCTATTGCCGTTACAAATCCTTTCTACACCTTACTTGGGTTTTCCGAAAGAGTTCGTTAGCAACCAATGTATCTAGATCAAACTAAGGTAGGTGACACCAACAGCTCATTGAAGCGGTCCTGCACCTCTGACGTCACGTTGTTTATCTTGACAAATGAGTGGTTTACTTTGAATATTTTAAGTACCTTTGAAGCCATCGATTTTGTTATTATATTTTTGTTGATGTCACCTACCTCCTACTCATTCTAGAATTTTTGTCAGCAACCACTGAGAGCCAATAACTGTTGGATAATTCAAAATAACACTCCCAGGCCAGTATAAATTACTAGGGAGGTGTCTTTTTTATTAAGTCGAGTACATTTAGTCATTTAAAACTAGCTGTGCAATCTACCTACGCCAAGTTAAGTTAAAAAAAAATCAGGTTTGATGTTTATTTAAGGGAGGAGAGTGTTAGCTTGGCCTCTTATTTGCTTCTCACTACGGTACTTGAATTACATTGTGGTCATGACGTTGAAAAATAAGGATTCTTTATTTAAAACATTTTTGATCGTCGTCTTTGATTATCCGGAATCAAGACTTGGTGGTTCCTGCATCATTGAGGATGTATAGTTTAATTGTTTTACTCTACTAATAAAAAGTAATTAAATAGAGGCTGAGCGAAAGACATACAGCTGGTCCACTGTAGCCAAGGAATCTACAATATATTAAGGTAGGTGACAACAACAACAAATAACAAATCATTGACGTAGTTGGTGTTTTAGCTGATGGCAACTGTCGAATAGATGTGACATTCTTGGTGTTTTTATTTGCTCTCTTATGAATCAGATGTAGTTTTCACCTACCGTTAGAGTATTCTAGTTTCGGTGACTATAGCCAACTATCAGCCCCAGAACTTACGAAATGCTGACACTTGCATTGTTGTTGTATGTTATAGTGTTGGTAACAATGGCGTTTCGCGTTTGCGAAGGGTTTACCTCAAAATGAACACCTATCACTTTTTAGGC
>CM061531.1:239943231-240270602 GCA_030545055.2 Neoaliturus tenellus | reverse complement strand
AAGCAGGTACAATTAGTAACTTTTACTTAGCTATTATTAATTAATACTGAAATATATGTAAATTAACTAGGTAATTTGTTCTACAATAATTGAAAGATTTTTAAATTATTAAACACTTCCACTGAAGATTTTGAAGACCGACAATTAACGTACTTTGATGCTCAGAGAGCATCTTGGTTCCAATAATAACCACAAGATTGCAGCACATCATCAGAATAGGTCGGTAAAGCAGATATAACTTTTTTAGTTCATTAACAAACACTAGGGCTCGCCAATGTATAACAGAACCAAATAAGTAGGGACATACTTAGGGACATAAGTAGGGACATACGTGCTGAGGACACACACAGCTTCGTCCTCAGCATTCACTGGCCCAGAGCCGTTCTGTGCTGTCTCTCGTAAGTATGCGTGTCAAGCGGTCACGTCATGGGCGAGGGAGGAGCATCGAAAGGTCTGGTCTAGAATACCACAACTGAGGGTAAGTAAGCTAACGCTTCACTCTCCATCTCAGAAAATTGCCTCTAATATTCTGCAGCTAGAAAGGAGGCAAATAAGGCAGGTAACAGGGCTCTTAACAGGACATTGTTCTTTGAGGAAGCACCTGAAGCGCATGGGTCTCTTCAATGGGGATCCGGTATGTAGGAAGTGTGGGCAGTCAGAAGAGACTGCAGATCACTTGCTGTTCGACTGCATGGAGCTGGAAGAGGCTAGAGAGAGGGCCCTCGGAGGACTGCGGAGGGGCTCTTTCCTTCCTCAAGAGGAGCTAGTCTGCAGGTTGCAGAAGTTCATCGGGTTCCTAGACTTGGATGAGCTCTGAAACACATACGGGGAGCGCAAAAAGCCCTTGCGGCTGACGCGCCTTGGGATTAGGTCCGCCCCATCGAATGAATGAATGAATGAAGTAGGGACATCCCGTGTTAAAACTTTTAGTTTTGCCCCCGAAAACCAGAGGGAAAAAGTGCTGATGCTAGAATTACTACTCCTTACTGTCACGGGAAGCGCTCTTTCTCTCTTAAATGTCAAAAGTACCAGGGGGACCGAGCTTAAGCTCGGTAAAATTATTACTTTCGTTTCTCACACAAAGCTCGTTCGCTCCTCTCACTCGCCAGGCGGAAGGTTTGCTGCACATTGGTATGATTTTCCTAAAACCACAGGTTAAAGATGTAACACATTGGTTTATTTTATCTACAGTTATCAGCTGATTTTTGTTCAGTTAAAAAATTTCCATAAGGATAACATGGATCTTTGAAGGGCTCTAGCGCGAAAACCGGATTTTTCCCAGCTATGGGACCAGCTCCAATCGATTTCTGGTGGCCAAAACCCCCATATTCCAAAATTTGAAGGAAATCGTCGGAGCCGTTTTTGAGATAATTGTGCAAGCAAGCAAGCAAGCAAACAAGCAAACATTGCTCGTATAAGAGTATAGGATAAGCATATTTGTTTACAAAAAATCAAAACAATAAAGAACTTCTGTAATAATATTCTAGTCATCTGTTTCCATATAACCAATCAGAATGATCCCTACCATCTTGGTGGTGATACGGTATCTGTGTTTCGGGTGTGGCGTTCTCACTTCCCCATAAGGATGTCTCTACTTATAGGTCGCTACATTGGGCTCGCCCACTGGTCGAAATGCTACCAAACATTCTTTTGACATTGGGCCAATTAGTTTTAAAAGGTTTTATAACTGAACGTCTGTTCTTCCTGATTTCTTATTTAAACAGCTGTCTACTTTTTCAATTGTCCATCTCCCATAAGATTAACATTGAAACTTGGAAAGCCCGTAGGATGGAGCCCTGAGGACCGATGTGAATTATAATGGGATTCTGCTCATCTATTGATATTCAAATACTTTTAATATCAATTAATAGCACAGTATTTAATTTCCGATTTGTTGGGCTTTATTTTAGCATTGTACAGTCACTAGGATGACGATGAAGTTTGTAGATTGTGACGATTGCGGATAAGGAAACACCACAGTCGTAGAGTGAGGAAGTAAAACCCCTCAACAGCACTTAGGAAACTGAACCCCATGAACAGACCTAGTAGACCTCCTGTGTTGGCTGAAACATAACCAAAATAGTTGACACGAGCGGCAAGAAGTGCTGTGTGATGAAGTAAAACAGTCAACAGCACTCAGGAAACTGACCCCATGAACAGACCCAGCACACCTCTTGTTTTTTCTGAAACATAACCACAATAGTTGACAAGAGGGGCAATAAGTGCAGTGTGATGAAGTAAAACAGTCAACAGCACTCAGGAAACTGACCCCATGAACAGACCCAGCAGACCTCTTGTTTTCTCTGAAACATAACCACAATAGTTGACACGAGCTGCAAGAAGTGCAGTGTGATTAAGTAAAACAGTCAACAGCACTCAGGGAACTGACCCTATGAACACCCAGCAGACCTCTTGTTTTGGCTGAAACACAACCACAATAGTTGACACGAGCGGCAAGAAGTGCAGGGTGATGAAGTAAAACAGTCAACAGCACTCAGGAAACTGACCCCATGAACAGACCCAGCAGACCTCTTGTTTTCTCTGAAACATAACCACAATAGTTGACACGAGCTGCAAGAAGTGCAGTGTGATTAAGTAAAACAGTCAACAGCACTCAGGGAACTGACCCTATGAACACCCAGCAGACCTCTTGTTTTTGCTAAAACACAACCACAATAGTTGACACGAGCGGCAAGAAGTGCAGGGTGATGAAGTAAAACAGTCAACAGCACTCAGGAAACTGACCCCATGAACAGACCCAGCAGACCTCTTGTTTTCTCTGAAACATAACCACAATAGTTGACACGAGCTGCAAGAAGTGCAGTGTGATTAAGTAAAACAGTCAACAGCACTCAGGGAACTGACCCTATGAACAGACCCAGCAGACCTCTTGTTTTCTCTGAAACATAACCACAATAGTTGACACGAGCTGCAAGAAGTGCAGTGTGATTAAGTAAAACAGTCAACAGCACTCAGGGAACTGACCCTATGAACACCCAGCAGACCTCTTGTTTTTGCTAAAACACAACCACAATAGTTTACACGAGCGGCAAGAGGTGCAGGGTGATGAAGTAAAACAGTCAACGACACTCAAGAAACTTAACCCCACGAACAGATCCAGCAGACGTTTTGTGTTGGCTGATACAGAATCACAACTATAGATACAAATGGCTAGAGATGCAGTGTAAGAACGTAAAACCCCTCAACATAGTCTCAATGCAAGGGCGTAAAGCCCTTAAATTCCGCTCAGAAAAGAGAAACCTGAATAGAACCACCAATTGTAAGCAACAAACCCATGGTAAACACACATCATAGGAAGTTCTTAAGAACAAGGTTAATTAAGAAATTGGTTATAATTATTGTTTTACAGAAAAATCCAAAATTAATTTGCACTACTACTAAAAGTAAGTTTTACTTACCTAAAAAGTCTGAGAAGCTGTACAAAACCGTACGATAATTTGAAGTGAAATGAGATTCTGTGAAATACACATTCATAATGGCCATGTTTTTGCTGTAACAATATGCATATATGTATAAAGGTGTAAAGGTATAAAGGTGATGTAAGAGTTAAAAGTATAATCGACTATCGTCTGTAATCTAAAAAACCTCTAAGAGCCGGCTAAAAGAGCTTCGAAAGCCCGTGGTTTACAAGGGTTGTTTTATTGAATCCATGTGATTTAAGAATTGTTATTATTGACAATTATTTTGGAATATATGTCTGGTAGGACCAATTATTATCGTCAACTAACCAAAGCCCTCCAGTCCATGTGTGATGCTTAAGAATGATAATTTCATATGCCCGATTTGTTCTATTTCATAAGACCTTACCATTTTACCAACCCTGCATTGCTGGGCGACATTGAGGGTGAGCCGGTGGAATAGTGGTTAAAGGCCGAACTTCGGGACCATGGCAAGCGATGTCGTTTAGTTCGAATCACCTGAACAGTAGCGGCTCACCCCCTTACTTTTTCTAACAAGATAGATCAATAGCCTATGTGGATGGGGCAAAGTAAGGAACTCTTTTAAACAAAATGTATCGTGACACAAGGTAGAGGCAATTTACATGTATCGTTATTAGCAGTCTCTAATGTATCTGCCACCTCTTATAATCACCCTTTTCATCTGTTTAGAGCTTAAAAATATACTGTTGTAGTTCTACGAAAATGTTTTATTTGTTTATATGCTAAAACTATGTCCTATCCCTTATGAAAAAGTTTGTATCTGGCCAGATAAAAAAATTCAGATCTGCCAAATCTGGCAGATAAGGTTTTCATCCCATTAAAACCCTATCTGGCATATCTGGCCCAGATCTGGCAAATCAGGTTCAGATCTGGAAGCCAGATCTGGCATATCTGGGAGCCAGATCTGGCAGATCCGGGTGCCATATCTGGCAGATCTGCCATGGCTGGATGCCTGATCTGCCAGATCTGCCAGATATGCCACCCAGATCTGCCAGATATGGCGTCCAGATCTGCCAGATCTGGCTCCCAGATATGCCATATCTGGCTTCCAGATCTGAACCTGATTTGCCAGATCTGGGCCAGATATGCCAGATAGGGTTTTTATGGGATGAAAACCTTATCTGCCAGATCTGGCAGATATGAATTTTATATCTGGCCAGATACAAACTTTTTCATAAGGGATGACTCAATAACTCTTTAGAGGTATTGTTGTGTCGAAAGACTACATTTTTTTGTTATTTCTATCCAACCAAATTCAAGAAATTTATGCAAGTTTTCAATAAGTCATGTCATTTCCAAATCAATGGGTAGCTTTACCTAAGGTAAGCAGGATCTTTAAATCCATGGAGTTCTTTTGGACTAAAATATGTTTTATCAATTAGTTGGTCAATTCTTAGCAAACCAGTTACAAGCTTATCTACAGATGTACATAAATAGCTTTACCTAAAATAAGCAATATCATTGCCTCCTAGGAGTTCTTTCGGTATAAACGATGCTTTGTCTATCAGCTGGGTGGTGGAGAGCCTCTGCTTGTAGGATATGGCGAAGCAGCCGGGCTTGCACCCGCAAGCTTTGCTAGAGTTGACTGAGCTCAGAGAGGCGAACATGTCTCCATCGTCCACGAGACGAACCTCCATAGCGGCTGCAAACGTTTGTATGAGTAATTGGGCACAAGCTTCGTTCACCAAGACATTTGTATCTCAGGAAACACTTGTAGATTCTTAAATACAATTTCTTAATTGCGAAATAAGTTTGTAATGTAATTCATTTACAGGGTATATTAAATAGAATGATCTTATTTTAAAACTGTACATTTCTGAAACTAATAAACAAATACAGTTTAATTTTTGTTCCGATGAATGTTAGGCTCCAATTTGTTCACCTGTTAAGAGGTGTTCAAGGTGCCCCTCTTTGGATGCAAGGCATAGTCCATTGGTATTCTAATTGGTCCCAAAGCGAGCTTTTCAGTTACTTCTGTTATGAAATGTCCCAGTTCATTTATTGCTCTGCTAACGGAAGCGCAGAAACAGTGTCTTTTATAAACTCCCAAAAGAAAAATTACGTACACTAATGCCTGGTGACCTTGGAAGCTGTAGCTGAAAACATGTTCACTGGCTTTCAAAGTTCCAATGTTAATGTTAAGGAGAAAGGATAATTGATTGAATCACTAGACAGCTGTTGAAAAAACAGTTTGAAGAAAAACAGATGGTTCAATTATACATTTGTTTTTAAACTTCTTGGGTCCAAATCAATTGAAATTTTGGTCGAATTTCGATCAGTAGGCGATCTCAAATCTATACTTATTTAATACGCTAAGGTTTTTTTTCTTAAGAACTCCTCCTACAATTCTCAACCGATTTTCAAGTTTTTGGTGTCGTTGGATAGAGCTTGGTCTGTAGTTTTTTCCGCCAAAAACTGACGAGAATCGGACTGAAAATAAAGGCACTATCCATTATTTTAAACATCTGTTGGTAATCAGCTGTAAATACGTGTAGTTTTGGTGATTAAAGATATTCACATTATTGGATTGGTAGGATGTAATTTATTTAAAGCTAAAACTAACATTTGTGTTGTATTAAAATTAATTGCTCGATTTTGAGCAACACTTATACTATAGTCCGTTTTTTTAAACCTGATCCTTCTCGAGAAAATTGGGGTGGGGGAGGGGTTTAAACTGTAAACAAAAAATTAAAACTGTAAACAACACATTTAAAACCGTGACAAACGTGTGTCGAGTATCAGATTTCCTCAAATAACGTTTTAAATAAGTTTTAATATCTTTCAGTAACTAATAGTCAGCTGTTATATTTTAAGCCAAACCTATTCCTTGTTAAAAAGTAACAGTTCTAAAGTAAACTGATTAAAAAACAACTGCTACCAATAATATTGTAAAACTGATACACATTATGTTGTGATGTAAAATTACCAGCTGGTATGCAGCAGTGAAATAAAACAAAAACAACAAAAAAACCAACAAAAAAACCAAAAGGCTTCAACCAATGGGATAGTAGCAAGTATAAACAACCCCCCTCCACTATCTCTTCCTCGAAGGATCAGGTTTAAAAAACGGACTATAGTATTTTATAAATGTATCATCTGTTCTTCATGTCCTAGGATTTGTTATTACAACAGGTGTCTAATTATTCAATCAATTACCATTCTCCCTTAAAATTAACATTGAAAGTTTGAAAGCCGGTAGGGCGTAGTCCTGGTGGCCGAAGTGAATTATAATGGAACTAGTGGCTCATAGGTGCAAAAGCCCCTAATCATAAAATTAAAATACTGTAGCATGAACCATAGCGTATTACAATTTTTGCCACTACGAAGGTTCCAGAAAATTTAATTTTAATTTGCTGTATTTAATATTTTAACAATACCGTTTGAACAGACCATTCGCCCCCAAGTACTCTTATCAATCATGTACTATTAGGTCACCCGTTTGTAAATGCTCTATTTTGTCTGTTGTTAAACTTATATCGATCTATGAAAAAAAAGTTTTGAAAGAAATCATAGTCCCTTCATTGAGCTATGACGGCTTTTTAATATAACATAGAAAAACAGCAATAAAAAAAAAACCACGACAGATGTTCAGCACCCATTTCAGAGTCAATAAACTTTCAATACTTTGTATCATACCCATTTCATTGTCTAGTTTGTCCTAAAATTAAATTGATTTTTAGCTACTGACAGATTTTTTATATGTTTTTATTACCAAATTTAAACACAGCACCTCAAAGTGCATCTTCACTTAATGTCAATATTCGTCCCTCCTAATCAAAACTCTTGATTTAGTGTAAACAAAGCAGATTTTTTATAAATTACTATATGGAGAATATTTAAGGAGAACCTTCATTAAAATAATCATACTTATATATTTCCCATTTTGTTGTGAAGTTTTTTATTTGCTGCAGTTTCCTCTAGTACGTAGGACAAACGTCTTTGATTCTAACTCGTATTCTATAATCCTACTATCTATGAAATGACTAAAAGGTTTCTGGGAAAATTCAGCTAAGAGAATACCAAAACTTCACTGACTGATACACTTTAAGTACCAATTAATGTGTCATCGGCATTCAATATGATCATTTGACACTTTTCTTCTTTAAATAAAACATACACATGTTTTAATGGAAATAATGTAGGTGTGTCTCAATTTACAATTCATCGCCCATTGCATCTCGTAACACGATTATAACGCATTTTATGATTTGCTTACACGCTCAGTTTTTTTTACAATTTAAATTATAGTAACAACAGTAAAATCAACAGTCAATTTGTAATAGTATGTAAGGTTGACTCTCCTAGTAGAATTTTTAGTAGCTCAAAGCCACAAAACGTCTTATTATAGTATTACCATTCTAGTGTTAATTTTTGTCATTTGGCTATGAATAGTTCTTTACTCAATATTATCATCTGTCTCTCGTTTTAAAATAAACCAAAACATATGTTTCATTGTACACAAAGAAGACTTTTCGAATCCCTATGCTATTCTTAAGGAGGACGTTATACCATATTTCTCATTTCCTTGTAACTTTATGGATACGCTTTATGGGACTGAAACCTTTAATTTGATACCCCTACCATCTTCCTGCGATTTGTAAAACGTTCACAATTTTGCCCAAGAAATTTTGCTTGCAGGATTAAATATATAGATTGCTTCTCTTGGTGTGAATTATTTTGTTATCTTCACTCAATGTTATCATCTGTGTCTTATTTTGAAATTAAACCATAACACATGTTCTAATGTATACAAAGCAGACGTTTTTCGAATCCCCATGCTATTCTTATGGAGGACGTTTTACGTGATTTCTCCTTTCCTGTTAACTTTATGGACACGCCGATAGTTTTCCCTCGTGCACGGGACCGAGACCTTTAATTTGAGACCCCTCCCATCTTTCTGCGATCTTTATAACGTTCACAATTTTGCTCAAGAAATATCGCTTACAGAATTATATATATAGATTTTACTCATCTATAGAGGACAAACATTTCTATGCATGAAATACTGCACACCTAAATAATCGCAATACCTTTTAAAGTATTCATTAAATTATATTAAAAATATAAAATAGTGTTATAAACATATACTGTTACTTACTCAGAGCCTTTAATGCACAATGTGATTCGTTTCTTCC
Organism: Neoaliturus tenellus; assembly: GCA_030545055.2. Lineage (NCBI taxonomy): Eukaryota > Metazoa > Arthropoda > Insecta > Hemiptera > Cicadellidae > Neoaliturus > Neoaliturus tenellus. The sequence goes on along the minus strand of CM061531.1, from coordinate 240,262,006 downwards.
ACAAACCCTGCCTGAATTATGACCTGGAAAATTAATTAATTCAATCACACAATTTTTTTTAATAAAATGCGTATTATATTAAAAATTTAAAGGTACATTTAAGCATATTTACATAAAACTAGCTAAATACGACTGCTTTGCAACCAAAATTTAAATTCGGTAAAATTCGCAATATCTCTTTGAAGACGGTGCAAATAACACTCGAGTCAAGAGTATTTAAAATATAAAATAGTGTTATAAACATAATAAATTAAACCTATAAAACCATATTCACCTGGCTCCTAGCAGATAGGCTGCCTCTTGGGCTGGCATTTTATTACATTTTAAGTAGAGCACTGTCCCCAAGTGGCGAAGGTGGAAAACTAATTTCGTTAACGATTCCTAATAAAAATTTTTATTTTATTTCAATATAAAATCTTAATAATTCCATGTTACATTGTTTATAGCCAAGAATATACTCTGATTTAACAAAAAAAATTTACTTATTTCTTTGTAAAAAATCCTACCCCTTTTTTGTCACAAAACGTCAATTTAATGTAAAACTAAATTGAGAATTAAAATTAGTTCGCAAGGAAAACTCAGTAATATACGGAATAACTCAGAAAAAGTTAAGGCACAACATGCCTTTAAATGTGGAACATATTTGTTACGTTACTTTACCGCTATATTTTGAATACCGGAAAGTTAGAAAGGTTTTTGGAACTCTGGGATGGAGCCCCTTAGACGAATATTGTTTCGAATTGCTAAGATCTTCTCACCATAACCATGACAACATAAAAAATATAATGCAAATTGACATAAAATTTACTGTGTGAATAGCTGTCAAAGATTGGTGTTTTAGTACAAGTTGGTTACTTTTGTGGACAATGGGACAAAGCCCCTGGGGTCGCATAGATGTTTCAAGTTGCTAAAATCTTTCTCACCACTCCATAAAATATAAGTATAAAATCCTATATAGTTCAGTACAGCCGTTTTCCCGAGAATAGCCTTACAATGTATGGTCACATACGGACAGAGAGACTGGTATAAATTTAGATGACGCTGATTTTGGATTCTGTGATGCGAAACGCAAAAATAACTACAGAACATACCTGCGTACCCAGCGAATTGCCAATAGACCATTGAATACATTTTCATATACGATTTCTCATTTGGTTTGTCCATAGAACTAGTTAGTAAAAAAAAGAAAAGTAAGTGGTGGTTAAGGACAGATAGGAGACCAATGGAAATCAGGTAACATTATAAGGCCTACAGCTAATAATTTGCCGTTTGGTTTTTCATGTCATTTTATGCAATGTTTTGTTTTATCGTTTAAAAATATTTTATTTTGAAGTTTATTCAAAATATACTCACGCTGGCATTACTATTTCACTTTTCGATCTACTCCTGGTTTATAATTTTATGGCTAAACACGGGTTACAGTAAGTTAAGTAAATAAATATTAAATCTTGTTTAGCCCCTTGGACGCACGGTTTCCGGTTCTATAAATTATGTCGTATCGGGCAAGCTTTCAATGTTTCATGGTAGTAGGCCTAACGCTTATGGGCATTAGGCCTATATTAACAAATGCAGTAACAAGTCTTTCGTTCAGGTTTTATTTAGTCCATCGGATCCTGCTGACAAGCCCACAATTTTATCAGACTCTGATATTAAATGGTCAAGGAAAAAATAAGTTCACTTCTTACTCGACATGTAGAATAAAACACAACCGCAGGCCATAAGCGTGAAGTTGGCCTCGCATTCGAGCATGCAGTTACGCTGCGAGTAGGTGTGGTAGAAGGTGAGGTTTTTCTCGTGGCGAAAGTAACAGTTCCTCCTGGACGGCGGCACCAGCTGCAGTTGCTCCCTGCTCGAGGTCCAGATCATGGGCTCCACCACGACCCTCGTCTCCTGGCCCGGCTGCACGGTCGCCGCGTACGCCCTCATCTTGGGCGTCTCATTGGGGTTGTGCACTGCCACCTAAGGAGTAACTGATACTTTTTATCATGTAGCCAAAAGCACAGGCTGCTATTCAACTGAACCATGTTCCTTTGACAACTAGCAGCTTTCCCCACTCACCTTGAGGCCCATGCTGACGTCGGTGGAGCAGTAGTACTCGTCAGGCTCGGCGTCCAGAGCCACCCTGAGCCCCATGTGGCTGCCGGGGCCCCACGGTCTCCATGGCAACGTGAAGGGCGGCGTCCCCTCCGGGTAACCCCCTTCCATCGTCCAGTCCAGCGTCTTGAACGGCACCGTCTGGTTAACCCCCGCCCAGTTTCCTCTGCCAGGTTGAATCATTAGCAAATTCCCGTAGTAAGTGTGGGTCTGTTTTCAAAAATTCTCCTAATAACCATTTAATAAGTCTCAAAAATACTCCTTTGGTCTTTATCACAACAAATATATATGCGATTTTAGCGAATTTCCCATAGGGAATAAGCTATTACCGTAGGTCTCATGGTAAGACCTAAGCCCGGGACCATGTTACTTTTTTGTTTTTAGGTGCCCAGAGACCAAAAATAATAGTCATTAAAATTTATATATATATATATATATATATATATATATATGTATATATGTATATATGTATATATATATATATATATATATATATATATATATATATATATATATATATATGTGTGTCCCTAGACACAATAACTCTCGTAAAAAAGGTCCGATCGACACCAAATTTGGTAGAGATGTGTAATCCTACGTTTATTCGGATGAGTTCGTAAACCAGACATATCAACCTACCGGAAGGGGTAGTTTTTGGGGGTTTTGTACCCCAAAAATGGGTTTTTTGAATTTTTCATATGTAATTTTTGAAAATTTTAAATTTTTATTTTGACCATTGGATTCAGCTTAAAAAAAACACACACAATTTAGTATTTTGAAGCTTTGCTCTATCTCCATTGGTTACCGAGATATTACAAAGTCTAAAGACAGTATATTGTATTTTGGGGCTCCTATGTTAATCTTATGGAGAATAAGGATGTGCTAATATTTCAATTATTAACCAATATTTTTGGTTGAAACTTGGTAATCAGCTTAATTTGGTTGAGATTCATCCATTTATTGTAAAAAATCTTGGTTTTTGTGCTTATCATGGCAGCAAACCTGCATACTCTTTTCCCATGTTAATCATATGGAGAATAGGCAAACTCCTTTAGCAATGGACAGATATTAATGAAACTTAGTATATGGCTTCATATGGTCGAGATAATTATTTTTTTAAGCTAAAAACCTACTTTTAATGTTCCCCATGGCAGCATACCCGCATACTCTTTCCCTATTTATCATAAGGAGAATAGACATTTATTTCCCTATTTATGGGCATGTGAAGATACTTTGTTTACAGGTTTATCTGATTAAAATTAATATTACTAGTTTGGAAATTCGCTGAGTACGCAGGTCTGCTGCGACGGGGGGTATTTAAAATTTAAAGTAGGCCTACGTTTAGTATGTCGGAAATCCGACCTTAAAAGGTCCCATAGGTCACCTAAAAGGTCCCTTAAAAGGTTTATAGTATATATATATTTTAAAAATTATATTTTATTTTGAAACATAATCTACTGCATTTTGCAACAGCTAGAAAATTGCCAAAATTAATTCACATATTCAATTTTGGATAGATCCTAATTAGCCTACACAATAACTTTTACCTACACTTCATTGAACACAAACTCTTTCCTGACGACGTTGAACGAGCAGCAGAAGCCCCAGTCTGTAAGGGAAGAGACAAAAAGTTTGTTGCAGTCAAACTTCTCCCCGTGCCAGAAACACGCTACCACCATCTTGCTGCAGTCCTGTGACACCTGCAAGCCACAGCCCTGAGAAGAATACGGCCAAACTTTTTAAAGAGTAATTTTACACATCTATACAGTCTATGTATCTTATGTATCTATATATCTATATAGATAATATATATATATAGATCTATCCTATATATATATATATATTATATCCCATCCTATACTCTAATACGGGTAAGGTATATTTGTATGTATGTATCTCGTATGTATGTTTGCACACGGATGTAAGAAGCGTCTCAAACGGTTTTCCTCAAACTTTGCAAATAACATACTTTAGGAATAAAAATAACATAAATACAGATCTCTATGCCAGAAAAAATCTTATTTCTTTTAATCTTGAATTGAAATTTTAATTTTTTTAACATGGGTCTCAAGGCAATTAGAACCCTACAGGTAGCGGACACCAACAAACCCTAGTGACGTCACTGGCGTGGCCAGCTGTTTTCAACCACAACAAACTACAGTACTTCATTTGTCAACACCTCAAACTAAACAATAACCAAATTAGGTTAGTTGTCAGTGTCGTCGTGATGTTAATTTTACAATTCAGGCAAATAAAGTAGGCTAGCTATTTCAAATTTGAAAAATGTTTTGTTGTGTGTTGTGTGTAGTTAAGACTAATTGGAGAAATGCAACAAAAGGTCCATTATTCTAAATAGTTCAAAATTGCAACGTTTTTTCGTGTGTAAAAAGTAAGATTGGAAGAGGGAAGATTGTTCACGAAGGAACACTGTGGTTATTTTCAAACTACAATTGACAGAACTAAAACAACTTTAATTTTACATAAATAAAAAAAAAATACCTCCTTTTAATTGTGACTTTACCTAATTTCTTATAGATAACGTAGCCTATTGTAAACAATACATTCTTATTGAGTAAGTCTTTGGCTAATTTGATTTCACCTTAATGGTAAGAAGATTAAAATGTAGGATAGTAAACTGTATACCCACATTTCAGTCCCTTACTTTAGAATCATTTTTTTTACTCCTCAAAGAAAGCCACTAACTTATTTAACTTAAATACAATTTCAAATGCAGATGCTGGTAGGCTATGCCTACTTTTGAAAACCGAACTAATACATTTTTGTTTGCCACCCATCAGCTATAGATGGCTCGGTGTATCTGTGTTCATGGCTTTCGATGAGTATATTCTAAAATTGATTTTATTCGCGTTTTGTCTCAGATCGAATGCAAAATTTTTGGATCTTTATGTCGACCTAGTTACAACAGAAGGTTGCTTTTAGAAAAGTAACCCCACCTCATCCCTAGACCATCCTCTTTTCTCGAAAGCCCTAAGCACAGATACATCGAGCCATCTGTAGTCCTTGAAAATTTTGTAAACTATTACAACCACTATAATAGTCTAAAGCATTACTAAACATACCCTAAAGGTGGGTTTACACCAGAGGTTAACAACCAAAATTTGACGACTTCTACTGTTACATCGATGTAGCTAAAGTCGACAACTTTTGGTTGTCAACCTCTGGTGTAAATGCACCAAGAGAGTTTTTGCAACATACGATAAATCTTATAGTAAATACTTACTATTTTTTAAATTTGTAAATTTTAGAATAATACTAATGTAGAAAGTAATGTAGAAGAATGGTTAAACTGAATAAACAATGTGTAATAAAGTACTTGAAACTGATCACTTCTCGACCAGTGTTTGTAACTTCAAACAGTCAAAATAGCTAAATCCAACATAATTAAATAGCGTTTACCGTATTGGATTTTGAATGTGCAAAAACTAACTAAGCCAATACAATGGTTTCTATCACTGCAAATATAGATTTTCTTCTACATAATCGCTATGCATTTTAAATAATAAATAGACATAGGGCTTAAAGATTTATTTTTAACAAAGATTTATGGACAGGTGAACTTGGACTAATTGGTGAAGTCCCAACTAATTTTGGCCACTATTGGAGGCATCATATCAATATAGTACAAGTCAAGTATAATGTGCATTGTTACTGTAGGCCTTATGATTAATGATTAATTACGCCCCAAACTAAGTTTTCTGTTATAAATTACAGAAACAAAATATCATACTGAAACTAAGTCAATACAAGCCTGTCCTGAGCAAAACTTTTAAGGAAATTGGCATTTTTTTTCTGTCTAACACAATGATGAGAGGTTCCTTTCAAAAAATTTGATTAATCAGTTTTCGAGGTTTACCGAATGACTAAAATTTCAAGTGGCCTAAACCCTAAACGTCATCTTCACCTTTGGACTAGTAGCGCAGTTGGTTATGTTAGCCACTTTCCTACAGATTTTGGTTAAAACATGGCATTTTATTTTCCTGTTTACTACGCCATTATTTAACAATTTTCTTTATTGAAAATTGAAAATGAGAAAATAGGCCTATTACTCTCTGTGACAACGCAAACTAACTCAATTTTCCTTACTTTTAAGTTTTTTCCTACTGACTTAATACCGTAAGTTACAATTTGTTTTTACTGATTATATCAGGTATGAACCATAGATCTAGCCTTAATCGGCTTCACTATTTAATGAAGCGAATTCTGTGGCTTAGGCCTACTTGAAACATCATTGAATTGGTGGTCATTGGAATGGTTTGAACAGGTTTAATGATCCGACTTAATTAGTGTTTGATTAAGTCCAATTTCACAAGTCCTATGCTAAATCTTAGGCCTTGCTAATTGAAACAGCCTAAGCCTAATCCGAAAGAATATCATAGGCTATTGATCCAAGTAGACCTATAGCCATTCCCCACCCATAAATTAATTTTCAATTCATTTGGACGAGAAAGTTTTTTTTTCAACTCAAATATTTTGCAATTAAAAGAAATTTTTCGTAGGCAAGTTCTGCCTTTCTGGAAAAGCTTGGAGGTTATTTCTGTAGACTCACTATTTTCCAGATACAACAGGATTGGCGATATTTTTCAGTAGGCCTAATAATGATTTGACATAACGAAAAATTAGTATATATGCCTAAGTTTTATGCTATCCATTTGTGGGTTAGATCAAAATAACTTTCGAGGAAATTTGCAGTGAAATTCATCTAGGAATGTTAAATTTCACCAAGCACTTAACTGGACTGAATGATAGATTTTCTACATTCAAAACTTGTTATTAGTCTATGCAGTATGTTAAATTTATTAAAACAGAGTTTCATAAAAACGTCCTGTTGAAAATATTAGTTTGGTTAATAATCATTAAGTTAATATCATTGATATTCTCAAAAAAGGCTCTCCGTTTCGTTGAGGTTAAAGTGCTGCACGAAATGTAAACAGAATTGCAAAATGTAAACAAAGATGACGACACTGGCGTGGCTTGGACATGTCGTCTGCAGATGTCCGCTACCTGGTAGGATTCTATTTGCCTTGATGGGTCTCATGGAGTTAAAAATCAAAATAAATTAATAAACAGCTGGCTCAATTGTCAAAGTGCACACCATGTGTTCCAATATAAACATCTGGTTTTGCATGGAAGCCGGTTACTAAATTGCAGTAGACTCCATCTTAACAGGTCATCTTTTTAATACATCTCTGCTTCAGCCGGCTTACCGTGACACAAAAACATCTTTTTAACCAGCCATTTTTCATCTTAACATTGCTTTTAAATGCTGTCTTTCGACGGAAACCTTGTTTTCTTATCTATCATTCAATTCAACATTATAATATTGACGTTCTCTCAAAGCAACTAAATCCTGGACGGAAGTGTATACCACTGTAAGCGAATTCGTTTGGACCTCTAATCCAGTAGACCACAATTAATAAACAAACTATTTAGCTTAGTTTAGTTGTGGATTTCATGGGTGTTGGAGGTAGGCTATAAAGTATGCACAGTAATATTTTCAGAGTTGTTTTTCAATTCATAATAAGAATTTCATTGGGATTCAAAAACAAAATCATTAGTAAAAATTATGAAAACAGCTATTAACTAAATTATTAGAATCCACGTGTTACAGATTCACATGTGTTTCAACAAATATATACCAGAGTGCAGCACCCCGACTAAAACAGTCTGAAACGTGAATGAGCAAAGCGAACGAGCTCATCTTGAACAAGAAGTAACTCATATTACTACAACTAATATCTCTGTTTGAGCTTAACAAGCAAAGTATAGCCCTTTTTTTATCTGATCCTTCTAGGGAGAGATGGTGGTGGGGGTTTGTTTATCATAGCTAATATCCCATTGGCTGGAGCCTTTTGGTTTTTTTGTTGGTATTTTTGTTGTTTTTGTTTAATTTTATTGTTGTATACCAGCTGGTAACTTTACATCACAACATATTGTGTATCAGTTTTACAATATTATTGGTAGCAGTTGTTTTATTTATTTTAGCGAATTTCCCTATAGGGAATACGCTATTACGGTAGTAGCCATGGTAAGACCTAAGCCCGGGACCACTTTACTTTTTCATTTTGAGGTCCACAGAAGCCAAAAACACCATTCGTTCATTTTCATATATATGTATATATATATATATATCTATCTATCTATCTATATATATATATATATATATATATATATATATGTGTGTGTCCGTGGTACCGATAACTATATAGGTATATATGAAAATGAACGAATGGTGTTTTTGGCTTCTGGGGACCTCAAAATGAAAAAGTAAATTTTGAAGGGAACCTTCGATTTTTATGAAATTTGGCATGAAGGTGTAAGACCAGGTCTATTTTCATGAGTTCGCGAACCAGCATTGTCGGGTAATGGGAACGGGGTTTTATGGGGTTTCAAAGGGGTCAAAAATGGGTTTTTGGCATTTTTTGACCTCAATTTTCAAAATTCATCAATTTTAACTCAAACCATTTAAAAGAGCTTAAAAAAACAAACAATTTAGTATTTTGAATTTTTAAAATAGCTCAACTGGTTATAGAGAAAATTCAAATCAAGTTTCCCATGTTATTCTTATGGGTAACTCTTTAAAAAGTTATATATCGCTTATTTATGAACATATTTTAATAAAAATTTTTATGAATCTTCACTAGGTGGTGAGTAATTCAGATTTGATCAAAAACCCCCAGGGCAGCAAACCTACAAGCTAAATCCTATGGTATTCTCATGGAAAATAATTTTATAATGGGAGCAAGAGAGATGGAGATAGTAAGGTGTCTGTTCCTAATCAGCTGATCAGCTGTCTTCTGCATATTTGTCAAATTTGAAATGTTTATGAAACAAATAAACAAATCATTCCTTTTGTATGGAAGCTTTGGATTATGCACTTTTATTACTTTTAAAAAGGTCATTTATTGCAATATAAATATTAATATATAAATTATTAAATAAAAATAATTTACTCAGAAATATAATGCAATTAAATATATTTCCTTGTAAAGATTATTAATTAATTATATAAGATAGCTACAAAATTCTTTGATGTTGAAACAATAATTCTTTGGTTGGAAATTCGCTGAGTACGCAGGTCTGCTGCGACGTGTGGTATTTTTCTTAGGAATCAGATGTAGTTTTCACCTACCGTTAGAGAGTATACTATTTTCGGTGACTATAATCAGCCCCAGAACTTACGAAATGCTGACATTTGCATTGTTGTTGTATGTTATAGTGTTGGTAACAATGGCGTTTCGCGTTTGCGAAGGGTTTACCTCAAAATGAACACCTATCACTTTTTAGGTGCCGAAATATTTCAATTTATCGAGCATCGGGGTGAAGCAACAGCTTCTATAATTCTAAAACTTTAATATGTACCTAAACACAACTCTAGTTCTAGGCCTAATTTTAACTAGTGGGAAACTAAATCTTATGCTGAATTGCGTGGTTCATTAGCTAACGGTTTTAGACACTTGTAATAACTTTCATACCGTAACAAATAACTCAGCCGGCCAGCAGCCGTCGGATCGGCACCATCGCTTGGCCGGTTTTGCTCGCAGCACCTCCTATGATCTGGCCGGTTTAACTACAAAATTTCGCGTAACACAAATTAGCATTGCGTGAGACTTCTGTACCGGGTTAGTTTTTCTATGTTACTAGGCACCGTTCTACTACCATCCTAACTACCCGACTTCTAGTACCTTGAGCATAAACTTCCGCACCTCCTCCCAAGGCCTCTCTTCTTCTTCGTCTACGTCGTCGTCTTCGTCAAGGGGGTGCTGAGGGTGATGGCAGTAGTCGTTCAACAAGTTGTGCTCTAGCGACCCGTTTCCAGCACTACCGGACTTGGCCCTCAAACCAGGTTTAAATATAAATGTCCCGCAACCATTTGGATTAAACTTTACTAAGTAATTCAATTGGTAAAATGAAGCAAATATTACACTAGATATTTGTCATATCGAAACGTTTTCCGTATTATGTCTGTCCTGTCTGTAAGTAATTTTAATTATATCTTTCGGTATCGGTTCAACATGTTTCAGGAAGTTGTAGATCTATTATCTAATCTCCGACAATTTAAAGAAATGGTTCATTCAACTACCTTATTACATATCTCACCTTATAATTTTGGTAATTGTTTTTCAGCCGTACTGCAGTTTTTATTATTTATATATGATCTCGTAACTTTTAAATGGACATTCGACTAAAAATTATAATAAAAAACTTCGAGTTTTAATGTTTTGTCGGTTTATTATTCGTAACTGGATTTTTTCGCATACTAGGGTGATTTGTTCAAGACATTAACAATACATTAATGGTATTTTTTGACAATAATATATATATATATATATATATATATATATATATATATATATATATATATATGATTGTTATGAGTTGGAGGGGAATTAGAGAACTAGCTAGGGTATGTTTCATAATGCGGGTGTAGCATAAAATATTTCATACGAATCGGTCTGGCCTATTGCATTTTGCACTTCCCATGTACAAAAACGGGCATATGACATACAAACCCCCATTTATTTGGGATTAGAGTTGTCAACCATTGTATTATACATCAATTTGTGTATTTCACTACAGTCAATAAAATTATCTCTTTTGGTGCGAGAGAGTATTTTACGCGTGGGCGAAGCCGCGCGAGGTTAGAAAATACTCTCGAACCCCAAAATAAGAATTCCGTGTTGAGTAGTGAACGATAATTTTCATTCAGATGAAAATGTAACCAGTTTTAACTTTTTTAAACATTGTTTATCAATTTGTAGTATAGTATTTTTCCATAATCAATCACATCATAGTTTCCATCGAATTTAATTTTATGCTGAGATAGATGTTTGAACAAAAGTTTTTCAAAACAAATAACAAACCACACTGGTGTGGATTTTTTAAAAATTTTTATGATTTTTTTAACCAGAAAAGATTCTACAAAAAGCTTTCGATGCCTCTGGGAACCTATTTCCAGAGAAATCTCATAAGCCTCCTTTAGTATGATTCACGAAAAAAGGCCAATGAGAGTTGCTGCATTGTTGACATATCCACCCAAAAACATATTTTTTGTACCAAAATACACGTGGTTAACATAACCACAAATGGCAACATTGCAGGGTGATAGGGGTGATGGGGACACAGCTGTTATAATTTGCAACAGACTATTGCCATGAACCAAATTAAAGGTGCGAAAGAAGAATACGATTCGTTTTGGAGTGGTTAGGAGAAGAAAATTTTACACCAATATAACATGAGTGATGATGCACTACTTATTTATTTATCTCACAAACTAATAAATCCTGAATCCATTGACTATGCTGAAACCTTCGACTCTGTGGAGTAAGTTTTCGATGTTTGAAGCTGAAGAAGATCATAGATATCACAAATTTTAGAACAAAACTGTCAGTTCTTGATACTTTTTATTTGGGTCCGGAAAAGCAGTATTTTTGGCCAGGCAAATTCATAATATTAATTTGTTTAGGTACAAGGAAATTGATAAATCTTTAAATTTCAGCTATTGTAATGAAATAATTTCAAATACAGAGTGACTATTAAATAACTTACAAATAATATTTAAACCGTCATAAATTCGACATGTTTACGAAACGATACTTATTCAAACTATAGGAAGAGAGTTAAATTGAAATAATTACCTTTTTAGTATGTCAAGGGCGACGCTCTTGCGGACGAGGTTGACATTGCAGATGGTAACGGCCGGGAAGGGGATGTCCTCCAGCTGGGTGGTTTGGGGCGAGAGTGTCATGATCACCGGGCTGGACACCCACTCATGGTACACGTTCTGGATGAAATACACGGCGAACACACCTGCCGCCAGGCAAGAGACCAACCAGAACCATCTACGATCAGACGCTTAGCTATGGACTAATGGAAGCAATCGTGCAATTCACAATTGGAAGCCAATCATTCAGAAAGCACATTTTATTCTTTTGAGGCCAATTAGGGGGACACACTCACTCCAAAATCAGAAATTTTTGACTTAACTACTCAAATGGATTGGAAAGTAGAAGTGACTGTGGTGGGGACGGTGGGGTTGACTTCCTTATCTATTTGCTCAGCAGACAGGTAATCTCCCAATACAAGAGATGATAATGTTTGAAGGGGAAATGAAGGAATGACAATAGTAATAGTGCAACTTTGTTTCCCTTAGCGACATTGTTGGCGCCGAGTCGTAGGCGATGGCGATAACTTTCCCGAGGGATAGAAAGAACTTTACCCCCTAAATACAAACGACATTTCCCCTCCCCCACCTCCACCTCCCCCCTCGAAATTCCGTAATACCCAAAATCTAACCTTTGGATGTACTAACATAGAAACAAGAAGTACATGGAAAGCTTTCTCCTTTTCCCTATAGTGAAATAATTTGTCACCGAACTCGTTGTGATTAGAAATAGCTAGAAGACTCCCAAATACATTTTCGTGTCAGTAGACTTGGAAACTTTTAGACGTTATAATCTATATCTATAAAAGAGGAAGTATGTAATATATTTGTATATATTTATATTGGGTGACAAATATATATATGTTTGTTGCCTATAGACTCCGAAACCGCTCAACAGATTGTAATCAAACTTTCAGGCATAAGTAAGCATTATTCGAGGATGGTTTGTGTGGAGTTTGGTGCAAATCTGTCCAAAGGGCTCTGACCCAGAGGGCATACAATGGTGCAGTGTCAGGTTTTAGAAATTTTGTGTTTACAAGGTTAACTGCTGTAATTAAAAAATATTGAAAATTTCATTCAAGAAAATGTTTTTAATTATAGAAGTAACCAGCTGTAAGGTATGATGTTGATGTTCGTATTGTCTTTCAAAGGACTCCGCCCCACATAAGCTCACAATTACTGTAATAGCCTACATGTGTTGAAATTTGACATGGAAGATTCTCTTTGATCATTCTCTCACACTAAGAAACGGTTTTGCAAATATAGTTTTTTAAGCTCTTTAGGGCTCCTCCCCACTGGACTTCAAAATTACTTTAGGGCCACCAGGGTTGAAATTTAACATGGGCGTGCCACTTTGCTCATAGGTACTCACCAAGAAACGGTTTTGAAAATATAGTTTTTGAAGCTCTTTAGGGCTCCCCGCCCCACTGCGCTTTGAAATTACTTTAGGGCCACGGGGGTTGAAATTTTATGGAAGATTCTCTTTACTCATAGGTGCTCACTAAAAAACGGTTTTGCAAATATAGTTTTTAAACAATTTAGTTCTCCGCCACACTGGACCACAAAATTACTTAAGGACCTCCGTAGTTGAAATTTGACATGGACAATTCTCTTTGCTCATCTATCTATATATTAATACGCAAGCACGTTTCATTTCCTCCTTTTTTCTCAGCTTGTGTGCATCGTAGGAGAAATCCGTGCACACCGTTAGAAAGGTAAAATCCTGTAGATGAGCAGAATCACAATCTAATTCACATCGGACTAAAAGGCTACGCCCCACAGGCTTTCAAAGTTCCAATGTTAATCTTATGGGGGAAGGAAAATTAATTGAATCATTTGACAGCTGTTGTAAAAACAACTACTAGAAAAGCAGGAAGAACAGATGTTTTAGTTATAAAATGTTTTTAAACTTCATGGGTCAAGATCAACTGAAATTTTGATCGAATTTCGATCAGGAGGCGATCTCTAGTACTTATTTAATACGCTAAGGGTTTTTTTGTCTTGAGAACTCCTCCTACAATTTTCAACCTATTTTCAAGTTTTTGGTGTCGTTGGATAGGGCTTGGTCTATGGTTGTTTCCGCCAAAAACTGGTGAGAATCTGACGGAAAATAAAGGCGTTATCCACAATTGAAATCTCAAAATTTCCCATTTAAATAACATTGGGATTGAATAAAGCATTTTAAACATCTGTTAATAATCAGATGTAAATACGTGTAGTTTTGGTGATTGCTAATATTCACAATATTGGATTGGTCGGACGTCAATGATTTAGAGATAAAAGTAACATTTGTATTGTATTAAAGTAAATAGCTTTCGAGCAACACGTTTACTAGTACAGTATTTACTTACTAGGAAACGGTTTTGCAAATACATTTTTTTATACACTTAAGAGGGCGTTGGAGTTCCGCCATGTTGGATTTATTTCCCATAAGAGCAATGCTAAACTTGTCCCCTGCATTTGTCATATAATTTCTTTATTTTTTGTCCGATTGGTTCAGAATAGATAGCGTTTGAACCACAATTAAATTCCCCATTCCTTTTGCGAGATCGATTCTTTGTAAATAATTTATAAAATTCTGTAGAAAATGTTTTAAAAGTAGTAAAAAAACTTGCTTTGTTATTTCAAGTTAGTAAAAAACACTAATTTTTATAAAACATTCCTCTCGCAAACCAAATCCGCCTTGATGAACCCTTTATTTAGAGCTATAAACCATTATTTTCTGATTATAAATAAAAGAGTTATTTGACATCTCGTTTAACATTGCTCTTATGGGGGAAAGGCGGAATTTGGATTGACTCCAACGCCCTCTTAAGGGCTCCGCCTCACTGGACTTCAAAATTACTTTAGGACCTCCGGGGTCAAAATTTGACGTGGACGATCCTCTTTGCTCATTGGTACTCACTAGGAAACGGTTTTGCAAATATAGTTTTAAGCAATTTAGGGCTCCGCCACACTGGACCTCAAAATTACTACTTAAGGACCTCCGGGGTTGAAATTTGACATGGACAATTCTCTTTGCTCATATTTACTTACTAGGAAACGGTTTTGCAAATACATTTTTTTATACACTTTAGGGCTCCGCCTCACTACACTTCAAAATTACTTTAGGACCTCCGGGGTCAAAATTTGACGTGGACGATCCTCTTTGCTCATAGGTACTCACTAGGAAACGGTTTTGCAAATATAGTTTTAAGCAATTTAGGGCTCCGCCACACTGGACCTCAAAATTACTTTAGGACCTCCGGGAGTTGAAATTTGACGTGGACGATTCTCTTTGCTCATAGGTACTCACTAGGAAACGGTTTTCAAAGGACTCCGCCCCACATAAGCTCACAATTACTGCAATAGCCTACATGTGTTGAAATTTGACATGGAAGATTCTCTTTGATCATTCTCTCACACTAAGAAACCGTTTTGCAAATATATTTTTTATGCACTTTCACTTTAGGGCTCTGCCCCACTGGAGTTCAAAATTACTTTAGGGCCACCACGGTTGAAATTTAACATGGACGTGCCTCTTTTCTCATAGGTACTCACTAAGAAACGGGTTTGCAAATAAAGTTTTTGAAGCTCTATAGGGCTCCGCCCCACTGGGCTTTGAAATTAGTTTAGGGCCACCGGGGTTGAAATTTGATGGACGATTCTCTTTACTCATAGGTGCTCATACTAAGAAACGGTTTTGCAAATATAGTTTTTAAGCAATTTAGAGCTCCGCCCCACTGGACTTAAAAATTAATTTCGGACCTCCGGGGTTGAAACTGGACATGGACAATTCTCTTTGCTCCATAGGTACTCACTATAGGAAACGGGTTTGCAAATATAGTTTTTAAGCTCTTTATGGCCCACCGGACTTGAAACTAAATTTAGGGCCTCCAGGGTTGAAATTTGACATGGACGTCCATCTTTGCTCATCATAGGTGCTCTTGCATTTGCAATTATGATCAATAAGGTACAAGGCAAACTTTGACTATTCTGGGCTTCAATTTGGAAAATGCCTGTTTATCATTTGGCCTTACAATAAAATTAATATAGGCCCTACTAACCTTCTATTCCATTGACTTTTTTCTTATACAGTATTAAAAAAACAATAAAAAAGCTTAATTTATGTAAACAACTTAGTTTGAGCGCAGCAACGTGCGCCGGGTAACTGCTAGTACCCTATAAAAGAACAATTTTTGCCACTGTGACGACTACTGAACATCACTTGATGCACTCTACCAAATGGTGTCAATACCGTTCTACCACATCCCTGGCACCTCCGATATCCATAGTAAATGGCTACATCCATAGGGGCTTAATCTATGCTATTTACGTATATTGTATACGTATATTGTATACGTCATTTATTTCGTATATTTCAACGCCTGTGTGAGGCATTTAAACGTTGGATGGGAACGATCCAGACCCCGTCAATATTACTATATCTAACTTCGACCTGTTGTTACTGTTGTTAGATGGCAAAATTAATCGCTATTTAATGTCGGCCAGATGTTCCAGAATGGTCCAGAGGTCAAAGGGAAGAATTATACCACTTTTAGTTCCTAGTTCCTACTTGTACCAATAAATCTTATTCTATCCTCAAAACACTCTTTACCTCTCAAGACTGGAGATGCTCCGGTCGGTGATGTAGCGCAGGCCGTGCAGGGTTGATTGTTGTGTGAAGTCTTGAGCGGCGAGCTTGACACACTTGCACGCGTGGTGGGGGGGTCCCCATGCGGCCGGCCAGCCCACCTCGCCGCTGCTCTGCTGCCTGCCGGGCTGCATGTCACGGTTGCGCCTACCCAAGATACTACCACTGCACAGTGCCTGCCTATCCTAACCGTCTTTACAAATTGGGCTGTCACATTGTGAAGACTAATTAGACGTAATGAATGGTTGGTAATTAGACCCTTTTACCTTCTTCATGGCCTTCTTTGATCCTGTAATGCGTGTCTTTGACCAATGAATAGTTTCCTATTCAAATAGTTTGTACTTCCTAATGAGTTCGTTAGAAATTAAGTGCCATCCCAAATAAAGAACCAATTTTTGGGAGGACTATCGTGCAAATATGATACTGTCTTACCGGGTGTCCCATATACCAACCTTGCACCTCTTTTAAAATTGTACAAAAAAAAATTGTGCCGTTGTAGGTAAACATATTTTGCTCTGTTGATTGACACTGATTTCAATACAGAGGGGACCAGACGTAATTTTGAAGCAACTTTAAAATTTAATATTTTAAACCCTAATCATACTGATTTAGAATAATAAATAGCATGACATTATTTTTTTAACTGGGGAAAATAGAACTTACCAAACATGTAAATGTCTAAGAACCTCATTTAAAATAATATACCATCATAAAACATCAATTATCACGTGATTAGTTTTACTAAACATTTAAATACATGTTCATTAATCTCCGTCATGTTGTAAATTTAATAAAAAAACATTTTGGACCAAACTGACAATTTTTGTTGGAAACGTATTTAAAAGAGTCTAAGACATTTTTGTGCCGAGAAATTTTTGCTTAACCTAAAATGCTCAGAGAAGAATGAGGAAAATCTAAATTTCAAACTCAAATATTCAATAAACTGCTAAAATTACGCGTACAAGATCAATTTGTAAAGTTTTCTTAAAAACCGTGTAAAACTAAAAAAATATTTGAAGTGAGGGTTTGTATTTGACATCAGTGACTTCTGGTCTGGAGAGGTAATTTCAGATACACCCTGTACATTGAAATTACTCTCGGTGGATAGACCTCTTTACCTATAAAGGCACAATTGGTTATTGTTATAAAATTTCTTAAAAAGGGTGTTTCGGTAATCCGCGACTCCCAGTATGTTGGCAATTTTCTCAATAATACAGGTCGGTAAGTTTAGTTCTCGCTTGGGAATCACTCTGTAGTAAGTGATATATAGGAGATCTACTTTACCGACATTTGACGAATTTCTGATACCCCAATCAATTACACATGCGGGAGTATATAATTTAGATGTATGTATTTTGGGAACAGTAAAAAAAAGGCTACGTTCTTGGCGCCATTTCAGTACAGACTTTATTGAATTTTAATGTCTTCCCCTTTTATTTTTTCTATAAAGGATGACTTGGAGGAATGGGACTTCAAACATCCTTATTTGGCCATTAGTACTTTATTTTGTGGTACAATGTGATTTTTATCCTCAATGGGTGACGGCCCACTTTAACACCCCAATTCTCAAATTATCCATCCCTATTTTATCATTTTTATCCCCAATTATCAAACCGAACTTAGTGATATTATATATCACTGTAAAGCTAAAATAATTCTCATTCTACAAACTTCATATTTACTGTTTTACATATAAACTTCAAACAAAGGAGCTGTATGGGAATGTTTTAATGATATAAAGGAAAACAAAATTTTTACGTTTGTGTCGATTTTGTCACGAAACTGTAAGGTTTTTTGTAATAAGTGGGAATGGCAATTGGTTGTAGAAAATTGTATTGGGGGCAAAATAAACGCAACGCCTCTTCGATTGCTTTTCTCCTTACGAAACTGTAAGTTAGTTGATTTTCTAAGATACTGCATTTAAAGAGGCGTAGGATAGAAAGTTTAAGGGGGATTTTTCGGGACTTTTGGGAAAATGCACACCTTATCATAGTCTATCAACTGTGAAAAATTAAGCTCCTCCGGAATTACTTCAGACACGAACTTATTTTGACTGGGCTAATTACATCTAAGATGACTGTAGTGCAAGGTGAGCTACATCCCATAAGAGGTGTCAGTTTCTGCGACATCCGTGGATGTCGCCACAGAGTTTTTGTTGGTTAAAAAAGTGTTAAAAAAACAACATTTTACTCTTTGTTACCTGCAAGTGTTGCCAACGCTGCAGGAAACAACAATCGTTCTCGTTTGCGTTGGAGATTTTTTGTCTCAACTATTACTCAAATAAGGAATTTCAAAGCAAACTAGGGTAGAATTTATGGTTTTATACTTACCTTGATTGATAATTGTTATTAGTCATTACCTAATGGTTTGATATTAACTAATAATCCAATGTAAAATAGAGTAATATGGTGTTGTTACGATAAATATCGTACCCGTGGCAAGACTGCTTCATTCTCTTTTTCTCATTATTATTCTTAATATATTCCCACTGCACAGTCAATACAAGTCTACTTGTTTTTGCTCCCAAAAATATTCATTTTATAACGGTTTTTATATCTCATTTTAGTTTTATTTTGTGTTGTAGTTCCTCGTTGAAGTGGAAACTAAAAATGTAAAGTACCACAGGTTTATCTTTTATTTTTTTGTAACTTTTGACGCATTCTATAGTGAACATTCAGTTTTAAGGTTAGTTGTTTGTTTTTGTTGCTATGACAATGGACATTCACAAACTTGATCATAACTATAGCGAGTTATCTAAGGAAAACTCAAATGGTGACATGAAACTATCAAACAACCCAGACACTTCTGAAGAGCATAATGGTGATGATAGTGGTAATGGTTCTTGGCAAACTGTACCACTCAGAACTACCAAAAGAATCCTGGCTTCGACATCGGACCACGTTCAAAAACGTCATCGTGTAAACGTTCAGTCATCTGCTGTCTTAATTCCGTTGAGAAACAACTACGAACCTCTTGCTTCTAGGGGTGAAGATGCAATGGACGATGAAGTTCCAGTACAAGAAACGATTAAGGAAGCGAAACCGCCGCCAATCTTTCTTCCCGGAGTGACAAATGTTGGGGTAATGTTTAAAGCTTTGGACGCAATATGGTGTCTAATTCTGGATACACATATAAGTGTCTTAATCAAGATAGAATCAAACTGTTTCCTACATCCTCCGACGACTATCGAAAAATAGTTAAAGGTCTAAGAGACTTAAACATTAGTTTCCATACATACCAGCTGAAACAGGACCGGGCGTATAGTGTTGTATTAAAGAACATGCATTACTCGACATGTGTTGAGGACATAAAAGCTGCGATTGAAGAAAAAGGTCATCAGGTAAGGAATATAACCAATCTCAAAAATAGATTCACGAAGAAACCAATGTCTGTTTTCTTCCTTGACCTCGAACCTAAAGCAAATAATAAGGAAATCTTCCAGATCCAGTTTTTGTTAAATGCGAAAATTTCATTTGAACCACCCCACAAAAAGAAAGAAGTAGTACAATGCAAACGCTGTCAACAATATGGTCACACCAGATCTTATTGCCACAATAATTTTCGGTGTGTTAAATGCACTCAGAATCATGACACAAAAGTCTGTCCGAAACCACCAACAGCGCCTCCCACGTGTGTCTTGTGTTCTGGGGAACACCCTGCTAACTATAAAGGTTGTCCAGTATGCAAGGAAATTCGAACAAAGCAATTTCCACCGTTAAGGCGGAAAACTCTTGATAGCAAACAAGAAGACATTGCTGCTAGTTCGGGAGGGGGGGAATCCACCAATCCGGAAAAGAGCAGTTTAGTAACTCAAGGGCTTTCTTTTGCACAAGTTGCACGCAATGATAGTGAGGGCTTTCTTTCAGGAAGACAAGATATTAACGATCAACCAGCTGATACGGAAAGTTTGTCTACTATAATTCAAAACTCTTTCGCTCGTTTCGAAAATCTTTTGTCAAAACAAGCAGAACAGATTAACACTCTCCTTAATCTGTTGACTACCGTGATTTCACGTTTAAAATGAATTTTCTTCTCACGGTTGCTCTGTGGAATGCCAATGGCTTGGCTCAGCATAGCCAAGAAGTTCAGTTTTTTGTAAATTATCATAAAGTAGATGTTTTACTCATTTCAGAAACTCATTTTACAGACAGAACTTATTTTAAAATTCCAAATTATACGTTGTACTCTACGAATCATCCTGATAACACGGCCCACGGTGGTAGTGCTGTACTGGTTAAAAACTCTATTAAACACTATGAACTTCCTAGTTTTAAAGAGCATTACCTACAAGCTTCAAGTATTGTCCTTGAAGACTGGCAAGGACCTATTACACTTTCTGCTGTTTACTGCCCCCCGAGACATGCCATAACTTTTGAGCAATTTGATAGATTTTTTACCACTCTCGGAAACAAGTTCATTGCCGGAGGTGACTACAACGCCAAACATCAAGAGTGGGGTTCCCGATTAGCCACACCTAGAGGACGTCAACTACTCAGAGTAATTAATGATAACAATTTTGATCATATTTCAACAGGAGAACCTACATACTGGCCGACTGATATGAGGAAAATCCCAGATTTGTTAGACTTTTTCGTC
The DNA here is from genome assembly GCA_030545055.2 of Neoaliturus tenellus. Lineage (NCBI taxonomy): Eukaryota > Metazoa > Arthropoda > Insecta > Hemiptera > Cicadellidae > Neoaliturus > Neoaliturus tenellus. The sequence goes on along the minus strand of CM061531.1, from coordinate 240,241,001 downwards.
TCAAAAGGTGTTAACAACAACTATACTGATGTCCAATCTTGTCTCGATCTATCTTCTGACCATTCGCCGGTTCTATTAAAAGTCAGCACTCAAGTTTTTCAACAACAAGTAACTGAAAGATTATATAATAAACACACTGATTGGAACCATTTCCACAGATCAATAAATGAAAGCTTAAATTTGAAAATTCAGTTACAAACCAACCAAAACTTAGAGGATGCTGTAGATTATTTTACAAATTGTATTCAGAATTCTGCAAGAGCATCGACGCCTATACTCCAAGTTTCGCCAAAGCCGGGATTGCAATACCCTATTTATGTAAAGAAGAAAATTGCCGAAAAAAGAAGACTACGAAGAATTTGGCAAAATAGTAGAAATCCAATTGATAAAGCAAATCTCAACCGGGCATCTCAAAATTTAAAGAGGTTGCTGTATAATGTGAAAAACCAGTGGTTTGCCGAGTATACCCAATCTCTAACTCCTACCGAAGCCACAGATTATTCACTTTGGAAAGCTACAAAAAGGCTTAAACGACCCAAAACACCGATATCACCTGTTTTGAAGCCTGATGGAAGCTGGGCCAAGAGTAATATTGAAAAATCTAACGCTTTTGCGGAATACTTTTCTCACGTTTTCAAACCATACGCTGCCGTTGTAAACAACGATGAAGATATACAAGAATTTTTGGATGCTCCACTGCAGCTTGACCTTCCGATACCTAAGTTTAAACCATCTGAAGTGCGTTCGGTGATAAACACCTCCCTAAGTCCCCACAAATCTCCTGGCTATGACTCAATTACAGGTAAATTACTTAAGGAACTACCAAGGAAAGGAATAATCATGTTAACTTTTTTATTTAATGCAATGTTGCATTTAGAACATGTCCCAGCTCAATTTAAAAGAGCCCAGTTGATTGTCATTCCAAAACCAGGGAAACCGACCACACAAATTGACGTCTTACAGGCCTATCAGTCTTTTGCCTGTCACATCTAAAGTTTTTGAAAAGCTTTTCCTTATTAGGCTACAAACACTAATTGACGAGGCCGTTGTGATGCCTAGCCACCAATTTGGTTTTAGAAGGAAACATGGTACAATCGAACAAGTCCACAGAGTTGTTGGTACAATACGACAGTGCTTGGAAAATAAATCGTATTGTTCAGCCGCATTTCTATACGTGAGCCAGGCATACGATAAGGTGTGGCATCCTGGCTTGTTATATAAAATTAAACTGTTTTTACCAAATTCTATATTCCACATTTTGAAGTCTTACCTCACAGACAGGACATTTCAAATTAAATATCAGGACATCCTTACTGATCTGCATCCTATAGAGTCTGGAGTTCCCCAGGGCAGTGTGCTTGGACCTTTCTTGTATATACTCTACACCTCTGACCTCCCAGAAAGTCCTTCTTCTGAAATCGCTACTTTTGCAGACGATACTGCAATATACTGTCCGTTCATCAAGACCCAGCTCAAGCTTCAATTAATTTACAGTACAGTTTAGATGTAATCACAGATTGGTTTCGGACATGGAGACTAAAACTTAATGAAAATAAATCAGTTCACATAACCTTCACTTTAAATCTAAATTCTTGTCCTCCCGTAACAATAAATAACATACAACTTTCTGAAGTTTCAGAAGTCAAATATTTATGGCATTCATATAGACAGTTTAACTTGGAAAACCCACATTTGGAATAAAAGACAACAACTTAATTTGAAAACTAATAGAATGAATTGGCTCCTAGGATCAAAATCAAAACTTAGTTTGGAAAATAAATTACTACTGTATAAAACTATTTTAAAACCAATCTGGACATATGGTGTACAGCTTTGGGGTTCTGCGAGTGTCTCCAACATTGAAATTATTCAAAGGTATCAATCAAAATTGTTACGCAAAATTGCTAACGCACCTTGGTACGTCTCCAACAAAACCTTACATGATGATTTAAACGTAGCTACGGTAAAAGAAGAAATCTCCAGATTAAGTGAAAATTATATTACAAAATTGGAAGACCATCCGAATCATCTGGCGCTAAACCTGCTCGACAATACCAATTAGTGATGGCAAAATTTCTTGAAAAATCGATTTTTCGATATATCGATGTATCGAAAGAGTAAAATCGATTTCGATAAAAAATCGAGAACAAAAAATCGATGTCAAAAAATCGATGTATCGAATGGTAAAAATCGATTTTTCCGAAAAATCGATTTTATTTTGCCATCACTATAATGGCAAAATTTTTTGAAAAATCGATTTTTCGATATATTGATGTATCGAAAGAGTAAAAGAGTTTTTGTTGGTTAAAAAAGTGTTAAAAAACAACATTTTACTCTTTGTTACCTGCAAGTGTTGCCAACGCTGCAGGAAACAACAATCGTTCTCGTTTGCGTTGGAGATTTTTTGTCTCAACTATTACTCAAATAAGGAATTTCAAAGCAAACTAGGGTAGAATTTATGGTTTTATACTTACCTTGATTGATAATTGTTATTAGTCATTACCTAATGGTTTGATATTAACTAATAATCCAATGTAAAATAGAGTAATATGGTGTTGTTACGATAAATATCGTACCCGTGGCAAGACTGCTTCATTCTCTTTTTCTCATTATTATTCTTAATATATTCCCACTGCACAGTCAATACAAGTCTACTTGTTTTTGCTCCCAAAAATATTCATTTTATAACGGTTTTTATATCTCATTTTAGTTTTATTTTGTGTTGTAGTTCCTCGTTGAAGTGGAAACTAAAAATGTAAAGTACCACAGGTTTATCTTTTATTTTTTTGTAACTTTTGACGCATTCTATAGTGAACATTCAGTTTTAAGGTTAGTTGTTTGTTTTTGTTGCTATGACAATGGACATTCACAAACTTGATCATAACTATAGCGAGTTATCTAAGGAAAACTCAAATGGTGACATGAAACTATCAAACAACCCAGACACTTCTGAAGAGCATAATGGTGATGATAGTGGTAATGGTTCTTGGCAAACTGTACCACTCAGAACTACCAAAAGAATCCTGGCTTCGACATCGGACCACGTTCAAAAACGTCATCGTGTAAACGTTCAGTCATCTGCTGTCTTAATTCCGTTGAGAAACAACTACGAACCTCTTGCTTCTAGGGGTGAAGATGCAATGGACGATGAAGTTCCAGTACAAGAAACGATTAAGGAAGCGAAACCGCCGCCAATCTTTCTTCCCGGAGTGACAAATGTTGGGGTAATGTTTAAAGCTTTGGACGCAATATGGTGTCTAATTCTGGATACACATATAAGTGTCTTAATCAAGATAGAATCAAACTGTTTCCTACAGCCTCCGACGACTATCGAAAAATAGTTAAAGGTCTAAGAGACTTAAACATTAGTTTCCATACATACCAGCTGAAACAGGACCGGGCGTATAGTGTTGTATTAAAGAACATGCATTACTCGACATGTGTTGAGGACATAAAAGCTGCGATTGAAGAAAAAGGTCATCAGGTAAGGAATATAACCAATCTCAAAAATAGATTCACGAAGAAACCAATGTCTGTTTTCTTCCTTGACCTCGAACCTAAAGCAAATAATAAGGAAATCTTCCAGATCCAGTTTTTGTTAAATGCGAAAATTTCATTTGAACCACCCCACAAAAAGAAAGAAGTAGTACAATGCAAACGCTGTCAACAATATGGTCACACCAGATCTTATTGCCACAATAATTTTCGGTGTGTTAAATGCACTCAGAATCATGACACAAAAGTCTGTCCGAAACCACCAACAGCGCCTCCCACGTGTGTCTTGTGTTCTGGGGAACACCCTGCTAACTATAAAGGTTGTCCAGTATGCAAGGAAATTCGAACAAAGCAATTTCCACCGTTAAGGCGGAAAACTCTTGATAGCAAACAAGAAGACATTGCTGCTAGTTCGGGAGGGGGGGAATCCACCAATCCGGAAAAGAGCAGTTTAGTAACTCAAGGGCTTTCTTTTGCACAAGTTGCACGCAATGATAGTGAGGGCTTTCTTTCAGGAAGACAAGATATTAACGATCAACCAGCTGATACGGAAAGTTTGTCTACTATAATTCAAAACTCTTTCGCTCGTTTCGAAAATCTTTTGTCAAAACAAGCAGAACAGATTAACACTCTCCTTAATCTGTTGACTACCGTGATTTCACGTTTAAAATGAATTTTCTTCTCACGGTTGCTCTGTGGAATGCCAATGGCTTGGCTCAGCATAGCCAAGAAGTTCAGTTTTTTGTAAATTATCATAAAGTAGATGTTTTACTCATTTCAGAAACTCATTTTACAGACAGAACTTATTTTAAAATTCCAAATTATACGTTGTACTCTACGAATCATCCTGATAACACGGCCCACGGTGGTAGTGCTGTACTGGTTAAAAACTCTATTAAACACTATGAACTTCCTAGTTTTAAAGAGCATTACCTACAAGCGTCAAGTATTGTCCTTGAAGACTGGCAAGGACCTATTACACTTTCTGCTGTTTACTGCCCCCCGAGACATGCCATAACTTTTGAGCAATTTGATAGATTTTTTACCACTCTCGGAAACAAGTTCATTGCCGGAGGTGACTACAACGCCAAACATCAAGAGTGGGGTTCCCGATTAGCCACACCTAGAGGACGTCAACTACTCAGAGTAATTAATGATAACAATTTTGATCATATTTCAACAGGAGAACCTACATACTGGCCGACTGATATGAGGAAAATCCCAGATTTGTTAGACTTTTTCGTCTCAAAAGGTGTTAACAACAACTATACTGATGTCCAATCTTGTCTCGATCTATCTTCTGACCATTCGCCGGTTCTATTAAAAGTCAGCACTCAAGTTTTTCAACAACAAGTAACTGAAAGATTATATAATAAACACACTGATTGGAACCATTTCCACAGATCAATAAATGAAAGCTTAAATTTGAAAATTCAGTTACAAACCAACCAAAACTTAGAGGATGCTGTAGATTATTTTACAAATTGTATTCAGAATTCTGCAAGAGCATCGACGCCTATACTCCAAGTTTCGCCAAAGCCGGGATTGCAATACCCTATTTATGTAAAGAAGAAAATTGCCGAAAAAAGAAGACTACGAAGAATTTGGCAAAATAGTAGAAATCCAATTGATAAAGCAAATCTCAACCGGGCATCTCAAAATTTAAAGAGGTTGCTGTATAATGTGAAAAACCAGTGGTTTGCCGAGTATACCCAATCTCTAACTCCTACCGAAGCCACAGATTATTCACTTTGGAAAGCTACAAAAAGGCTTAAACGACCCAAAACACCGATATCACCTGTTTTGAAGCCTGATGGAAGCTGGGCCAAGAGTAATATTGAAAAATCTAACGCTTTTGCGGAATACTTTTCTCACGTTTTCAAACCATACGCTGCCGTTGTAAACAACGATGAAGATATACAAGAATTTTTGGATGCTCCACTGCAGCTTGACCTTCCGATACTTAAGTTCAAACCATCTGAAGTGCGTTCGGTGATAAACACCTTCCTAAGTCCCCACAAATCTCCTGGCTATGACTCAATTACAGGTAAATTACTTAAGGAACTACCAAGGAAAGGAATAATCATGTTAACTTTTTTATTTAATGCAATGTTGCATTTAGAACATGTCCCAGCTCAATTTAAAAGAGCCCAGTTGATTGTCATTCCAAAACCAGGGAAACCGACCACACAAATTGACGTCTTACAGGCCTATCAGTCTTTTGCCTGTCACATCTAAAGTTTTTGAAAAGCTTTTCCTTATTAGGCTACAAACACTAATTGACGAGGCCGTTGTGATGCCTAGCCACCAATTTGGTTTTAGAAGGAAACATGGTACAATCGAACAAGTCCACAGAGTTGTTGGTACAATACGACAGTGCTTGGAAAATAAATCGTATTGTTCAGCCGCATTTCTATACGTGAGCCAGGCATACGATAAGGTGTGGCATCCTGGCTTGTTATATAAAATTAAACTGTTTTTACCAAATTCTATATTCCACATTTTGAAGTCTTACCTCACAGACAGGACATTTCAAATTAAATATCAGGACATCCTTACTGATCTGCATCCTATAGAGTCTGGAGTTCCCCAGGGCAGTGTGCTTGGACCTTTCTTGTATATACTCTACACCTCTGACCTCCCAGAAAGTCCTTCTTCTGAAATCGCTACTTTTGCAGACGATACTGCAATATACTGTCCGTTCATCAAGACCCAGCTCAAGCTTCAATTAATTTACAGTACAGTTTAGATGTAATCACAGATTGGTTTCGGACATGGAGACTAAAACTTAATGAAAATAAATCAGTTCACATAACCTTCACTTTAAATCTAAATTCTTGTCCTCCCGTAACAATAAATAACATACAACTTTCTGAAGTTTCAGAAGTCAAATATTTATGGCATTCATATAGACAGTTTAACTTGGAAAACCCACATTTGGAATAAAAGACAACAACTTAATTTGAAAACTAATAGAATGAATTGGCTCCTAGGATCAAAATCAAAACTTAGTTTGGAAAATAAATTACTACTGTATAAAACTATTTTAAAACCAATCTGGACATATGGTGTACAGCTTTGGGGTTCTGCGAGTGTCTCCAACATTGAAATTATTCAAAGGTATCAATCAAAATTGTTACGCAAAATTGCTAACGCACCTTGGTACGTCTCCAACAAAACCTTACATGATGATTTAAACGTAGCTACGGTAAAAGAAGAAATCTCCAGATTAAGTGAAAATTATATTACAAAATTGGAAGACCATCCGAATCATCTGGCGCTAAACCTGCTCGACAATACCAATTACCAATTTCATCTACAGACTAAAGGATCTTCAATTTTGGACTTGCCTTTGAGATTTACAAATTGAATATAAATTGTTGTTAACTCTTGGGTTAGCGGCTAGTTCAGGTCTCACTGTTACTTACTCTTTCTCTTATATGATATTTACTTATTGTTTACTTGGTTTAGAACAGATTGTAAAGTTAAATAAATAAAAAAAAAAATAAAAAAATAAAAAATTATTATTTTTTTTCTTATTATTCTTATTATTCTAACAGCCTTGAATTTACATACCAATTTACATAGTATGTAAGGTCAATGATGTTACATACAAAAGTAATGATAGGTTTCATACAAAAATAAGTAAAGTTAGGCTTCATGCAAAAAGAAAAACAAATAAAGTTAGGCTTCATGTTGTTGCAAACTTCGTCCGCAGAGGTAAAGGACGCAGAGCAGAGCCATTTCGGCTAAAAAAAAGAATAAAAAAAGGACGGTCTGAAGTTTTAGTGTTATTGTTATGTTGATAGGCATGTCTAAATTATTCACTAAGTAAATAAGTATATATTTTTTCCTTCGGCTTGGTTATCATCATCCTATCAGTAATTAATTGTTATACCTGCCTGTAACCTGTGATCCAAAGGTTTTTAGGTAATCTGCCTTTATCATCAGTTTCGGTGGAAGAACACTTAAAACACATCCACGAAGGACACACACAGGAGAATTATTTTGGTAGGTATAACTTTTCTAATTATTATTTACTCTATTACTCATTAGCCCTATTCTTTCAGTTATTCTTATAAGTTATTCCTCATGTGGGCTAAGATCCTAAAATGATCAACTTAGCCTAGGGTTATTCAGTGATTTAGTATAAAATTTTCCAGTGTGGGATTGTTTATAGGCCTATTTTTCAAATTCCCTAATCGGGGCATGGGGATTTTCCCAGGTTTTTTAAAAACCAGTGTAGGGATGCTGTTCCCACGTAGTCCCGTCCCACCACACTACTATAAAACCTAGACTTATTCATCAAGAAGGTCTAGTTAATTTCCGAAGTAGGCCCTAGTATTTTTATTCCCCTTCAAGCAAGATCAAGGGTAGACCTATCTGGGTTATCAGAAAATACAAGTTAGTGAAACGGTACAGGTATTTTTGGCTAATTTTGTACAGTAACTTAGACCCTCTCTTAACCGGAAATCGATCAATGAACATGAACCTTTGCAAATTTTGGTATCAAACAAATGCATTGGATCTATTCCACGTTAATGTATGTAGTTAACAAACCTAAATAATTTGAAAATTTGTTATCCTTTGATAGGCCTACTTTATTTGAAACGTTGACGAACTCTTTGGTGCATATTTTAAAGTGAGTAAATTATGACTGAAGGGTGGGTGTGATGATTGTGATGAGTCAAAGGCGAAACTTCGTTATCCGACTCCACTGTTTTTTATGTGGAAATTTCGATATTGGGATTAAAATTGTGCGATGAAAACAATCGAATCAACAACGATATTGGGATAAGAAATGTATCGTAATAATAATCTAACCTAACAATCTAACCACAAACCCCCTACACTTTTATTGACAGTGATGTTTATAGCAACAAAATCAATGGTGTTTGAAAATATTTAATATTCCCTCAATATAATTAAAAAAAAATACTTTTCTGGTTCATATTTGGTAGCATTTGTGTGACGCCATTTTAGGTCTAACGAACTCTGCTTCTTCTCACAATTAAGATACACCTAAACAAACAACATTTTTGGTTAGTTTATTTTGTGTTGTTTTTTAATAATATTACAGGTGACATTAAGTTATCTAAAATTTGTACTTGTTTTTGTTATTTTCAGTTACTTGCTTGCAAAAAATATATATGTTTTATTATAAAAAGGTATGTTTAATTATATTTGAACAAAACTAAATCAGGTGATAAAATCGTAATCGTATCGTGTAATTGTATCGTCGATAGAATAGCTGGGGTACAAGTCCAATATATATTACCGTTAACAATTACTATTTTTTTAAATTTATTCCCATGTAATTTGAACTCCTGATTCCGAAAATGATATTAGTTTTTTTCGGAGACTTACCGTTTTGTTGGAAAATTCACTTTTTCTTATGTTTACATACACATTAACACTGGATAACATCCATATTTTCTGTTCATTCTTATTTGTTCATTCCTGATATGATTCATTACCTGTTGTTGACAGTTTGGCCAACCTTAAGGACTATATTTTAACAGCTGTTTTTTACATAACAATAAATGACAATTACACATATATATATATTTAAACTTTTTATCAAAAACGAGTTACTCACCTCTATTTGCTAAATGAATATTTTCTTCTATTTACAACATATATATACAGGTTATGGTCAATGTTATTTACAAAGTCAATATGATCTTCTAATTACAATATATATACAGGTTTTTCGTTGTTTTTTACTACTTTCCATGTAGCCCTGGAACAATTATTAAATTTATTTTTATACCATACGGTATAAACTTTAATATTTTATACTAGTTCGCAAAATCTTGTGGTTGGTTGGTGGGAATTTTGCAGGTGTCTATAATGTTATCTAAGTTATATATAAGGATATACATATATAATAACAGTGGGCTACCAAGTCAATGGTTTACACTATATTTAAACTTTTTTGCAAAAGATAGTTACTCACCTCATTATTATGTACAACATAATCTATGATCAATGCTATTTACAGGTTCTATGTCTTCTATTTACAATGTACATACAGGTTTGTCTTTTTGATTTATTTTCTCCTACTTTCCACGCACCCCTGGAACAATTATTAAATTTATTTTGAAACTATACAGTATAAACTTTAATATTTGACACTAGTTCGTAAAACCGTGTGGTTGGTTGGTGGGGATTGTGCAGGTTAGGTTAGGTTAGTTTAGGTTAGGTTAGGATAGGTTAGGTTGGTTAGGTTAGGTTAGGTTAGGTTAGTTAGGTTAGGTTAGGTTAGGTTAGGTTAGTTAGGTTAGTTAGGTTAGGTTAGGTTAGGTTAGTTAGGTTAGGTTAGGTTAGGTTTGTTAGGTTAGGTTAGGTTAGGTTAGGTTAGGTTAGGTTAGGATAGGTTAGGTTAAGTTAGGATTGGTTAGGTTAGTTAGGTTAGGTTAGGTTAGGTTAGGTTAGTTAGGTTAGGTTAGTTAGGTTAGGTTAGGTTAGGTTAGTTAGGTTAGGTTAGGTTAGGTTTGTTAGGTTAGGTTAGTTAGGTTAGGTTAGGATAGGTTAGGTTAAGTTAGGATTGGTTAGGTTAGTTAGGTTAGGTTAGGTTAGTTAGGTTAGGTTAGGTTAGGTTAGTTTAGGTTAGGTTAGTTAGGTTAGGTTAGGTTAGGTTAGGTTAGTTAGGTTAGGTTAGGTTAGGTTAGTTAGGTTAGGTTAGTTAGGTTAGGTTAGGTTAGTTAGGTTAGGTTAGTTAGGTTAGGTTAGGTTAGGATAGGTTAGTTAGGTTAGGTTAGGTTAAGTTAGGATAGGTTAGGTTAGTTAGGTTAGGTTAGGATAGGTTACGTTAGGATAGGATAGTTTAGGTTAGGTTAGGTTAGGAAGTTTACTCACCTCAGTACTTCAGAGGATATAATTTTGCAACAGCCAGGTAAAAGAAGTGCAATCTTCTTTCCTCCGAATATTTCCTCTTGAAGAGGTACTCTGCCAGGTACCCCAAGAAGTGTTTGCTTTTCACCCTATACTTTGGGATGTTATCTCTTACATCCCTCCAACCCCTTTCGACTGTGTTAGTGTGAACACCTGTGTCGGGGTCCACAAAGTGTTGGCTATGGTTCACAGTCAGGTGGTGAAATCTATAGTTGGAAAGGGTGTGATATGCTTTCCAACATTCGGTTACAATGGTGGTACCTGGCAGGACCCATCTTCGGATTAGTTTGATTAGGGTACGCTTCGTTCTGTCCTTTACAGGGAGGAGGAACTGTTTATTTGTACCCCTTTCAATTCCCCCCAGAACCCAGTTTCCCCGAATCCTGCGGCCCCGGTTGTATTTTCTTTTGCCAAATTTGGCCTCGTCGATTTCGACGATACAACCGGGACCTCCTAATTTTTCGCTGGTACTCGCCATGTGGTCTATGTAGACCTCTCGCATGAACGAGTACCAGTCAACTATTGTACTTTGGCTGACCTTCAAATTCCTTATTAGGAATGGTTGTCGGGGTGGCTCATGGAAAAGGAATTGGTTAATTAATAACCACAGTTTTCTCATTTCAAGTTTGCTTTTTTAAAAAAAACCCCCTGCCCTTACAGAACCTAACCATCCACATTCCTTGGCCTTTTTCTTGTCGTGTGACACCTTTTTCCTACATCGAAAACTCCAACCGTTCTTTAGGTGAACAAAATTTGAACACTTAGGACATCGAGTTATTGCGCTTATGACGGAGTGTTCCACTAGAAATTTTCTTATTTTTTCTTCATCAAAAGCCACACTATCAAAATGTCCAATATCACAATTTTCACAAAACATTTTTTTCAGATTTAGTAACTTAAATAGGATTCAAACTAATAACTTATGAAAATAAATTTAAATACTAAAATCAAATAAAAAAATAATTTGAACTACTATGAAATATTAAATTAATTAATTTACTAATGAATTAAAAACAATTACACTAAACTTCAAAAAATCAATATTAAACTTGAAAAGGTAAGGAAGAATTAATTATCGCTAGCTTTACTTCGCCGTTTTCAAAACGAGTGGAAAGCGGAAGATGAAATTTTCGGATATAGGATTGTTGAAGCAGCTCTACCAACTTTGAAAACGGTAGTACAAAATTATAATTTTTACATTCAATATAATTCTATTTATTTAGTTTTTATGTAATATCCAATAATATGCTATTTTACAAACTAAAAGTATACCGTATTATTATAGTTATGTTAATAACATTAAAATAGAAGCATTTTTCTTCCATACCATATAACACTGTTATACATAATACCGATGGCGTACACCAATCGTTTTTATTACGGTCTTCACGGTTTGACAACCTGCACAAAGTTAGAAAAGATGAAGCATCGTTTTTTTTTAATATTTTAATAGTAGTTTTCTTTGTATTCTTAATTTCAGAGTAATAATAGGTTGTGAGTGTAACTTTCTACGTTATTTTGCGAATAAACCAGTACAGAACATGATATTTATGTAAATCGTATTTTATCATATGTTAAGTGTAGTTCAACGGTAACCTTCACCGAGACAGGACAAATAACCCACAAGAAACATGAAGATACCTTCCCTTATAACCGTAGTCGCCGGAAGACAATAGAATCGTCCTGTTAACAGCTGAAAAGTTAGTTTACATGTTAAAAAGTAAAAAATCTCTAACTTTAATGTCAATTTACTCGATAACGGTAAGTCTCCGACAAAAACAAATATTATTTTCGGAATCAGGAGGTCAAAATACGTAAGAAAATGATAAAATTTGCTTGTTTGCCAAACGGTAGGTTATACTGGACTTTTACCTAGCAATATTATCGCAATATCGAAATTTCCACATCGATAACAACGGTGGAGTCGGATAACGAAGTTTCGCCGAGTCAGATGAGGTGTAGCTTTGTTACCGTACCGAAAAATAACAGCTGTTTCATTTGTCAGGATTATTAATTAATTGTCCCATGACTAAAGGCAGCAGCTGTGTCCAGTATCGAACCATCAAAGTTTAACCCTCCGAGCGTTCAATATAGCACCCCTGGAGCATTACGCATTTTTTGAAGGTTTTTATCATACTTTCAAATAAAAATTAGTAAAAAATATATTTTATGACCTAGCACTATAAATGTCTATACTATATGAAAGTAGATAAAATGGACTACCTAATAATACAAAATTTTTTACCCTTACTTATTGTTACAAAAATTAGGCTATAGGTTAAAAATTAAAAAATTACAAAAAAAATTTGTATATAGGCCTAATTTTGTTCTTCCCCAAAATATTTTTGGATACACATAATTAAATTCCAAGATATACATTTAGTTTAGAATTTTATGCAGTTCAAGGAAATATAATTTATATAGGTTTGAAGTATTTGAAAACAATCTATGTTGAATAAAACCAAATATGTCCTACGGTACTTACCCTAATCCCATAAGAACACATGTAAAACCAAGCTAGGAATATTACACTAATTCCTACTCATATTTATGATTATAAACTCAATAAAACATATTAATTTATTCCAATAATTTAAATTAAAGGTATTAGTAACACTTTTAATCATTCATAACCTTAAAACGATTGGTAAAATATGCATTTCGTTGTTTACAAAGTTAGCAGATGGTAGCAGTTTTTTTACCAGATGTTTCATTGCATATTACAAACAACCAATCACGTTCTGCCATTTGAAATGGGTGTTTTTGGATAGCTTAGAATCTCCTGGTAACAGCGGGTAGCGTTCACGGGTCCGTTTCTGTCATTCACTATTAAGTTACGTCACTTTTTTAAAAGGTCGAAAAATCGACTCATACGCTCGGAGGCCGAAAAGCTGGACTGAAAAATCGACGATTAATGCTCGGGGATTTAAAAATTAATGTTTTATATTCCTTTTTAGCGAATTTCCCATAGGGAATAAGCTATTACCGTACCGTAGGTCTCATGGTAAGACCTAAGCCCGGGACCATGTTACTTTTTCGTTTTTAGGTGCCCAGAGACCAAAAATAATAGTCATTGAAATTTTTATATATATATATATATATATATATATATATATATGTATGTATATCTACTATATATTTGTCAAATACCACTCACTCACGTATCAGAGTATCTCCAAAACTATAAGGCCTAAAGGGTTAAAACTTGGCATGTACGTTCATCTTTCCTCAAAAACGCTCACTAAGAAACGGTTTTGCAAAATTCCGTCAGGGCTCCGCCCTACACTACTTGGAAATTTCGTTACAATGTTATTCTTATGGGGGATTTTTAATACAAATCAAAGCAACAACGAATCTCCAAAACTAGCCAACCTGAAGGGTTGAAATTTGGTATAGACGTTCCTTTCTGCCCATTGATGCTCACTAAGAAACGGTTTTACGAAATTCCTGCAGGGCTCCGCCCCACACGACTTCAAAATTTCGTTACAATGTTATTCTTATGGAGCACTTCAAATACGAATCTAGGAAACAACGAATCTCCAAAACTATAGGACCTACAGGGTTGAAATTTGGAATGGATGTTCCTCTTTGCCTATAGGTGCTCACTAAGAAATGGTTTTGCGAAATTCCTTCGGAGCTCCGCCCCACATGACTTCAAATGTTTGATGTAATCAAGGCAATTGCCTTGGATGTAATTATCTGTTGAAGATTCAAAGCTATCAGCTGTTAGCGAAATGATACATTCAAAGGATGACATAACCAACGACCAAGGAATACTATAGACTGGCAATCCCTATCCTTTAACATTGATAGGTGTTGAAGCCACTTTCTATAGTTCCACATAGGTGCAACTAGCGGGTCCACTGCTCGCGACGGGCGCAAATTTTAATTCGCCGCGTTTCATTAACACTGTAAAATATTATAGTTACAGTCAAGATAAAATTTTGATATTTTAGTATGATGAACACTACTATATAACGGTGACTATGGTAATGTTTTTATGTCGAAATAAAAATAATAACATGAAGAAAAAAATTCAAAATTATAACAAAACACTTTTGTTGGAAATTCATGACATCAAAAAGTTAGTATGCGAGGAAATTTTTTATTTATTGGTCAGGTGAATTTTGTCAGTAAGAAAGTTGTTGGAAAAGACTTAAATCGCAACTTTGTAATTTACAATTTTGTTGTAGAACGCTTAGTTTTGGTTTTATTCTAATTCAAAGTCAATATTTAAATCGTCCACGGGCTGCCGCGGCCCGTACCGACGACGCTCAGAGCGCTTGTCACACGTATAAAACTTTGACAGTTTATTATTTATTATCATTATTTTGTGATTTTTTTTTTTAAGGCGATTGTATCCTAAATAATTACTGTATAATTATAGCAAAACCTGATTATTGAATAATGGCAAAGGAAAGACATTAATCAACAAGAAAAACATTAGATTCCTTGAAAACAACAAAATTTATTAACAAAATTAAAATATGTATGATTTTTTAAAATACGTATTTATTTAAAACGAAAATTATCTTATCTATACTTATTTAATACGCTAAGGGTTTTTTTGTCTTGAGAACTCCTCCTACAATTTTCAACCGATTTTCAAGTTTTTGGTGTCATTGGATAAGGCTTGGTCTGTAGTTTTTTTCCGCCAAAAATTGATGATAATCGGACTGGAAATAAAGGCGCTATCCACCATTGAAATCTCAAAGTTTCCCATTTAAATAACATTGGGATTGAACAAAACATTTTAAACATATGTTAATAATCAGCTGTAAGTACGTGTAGTTTTGGTGATTAAAGATATTCACAATATTGGATTGGTCGGATGTCATTGATTTAGAGCTAAAAGTAACTTTTGTATTGTATTAAAATAAATTGCTCCACTCCACAGAACCTTTAAGTCACCATAGATCATACGGGGTGAAAATTTGACGTGAAAAGTCCTTTAGGGCTCCAACCCACTGGACTTAAAATTATTCTATGACCTATGGGGTTAATAATTTAAATGGATGTTCCTCTTTGCTCATAGGAAGTCACCAAGAAACGGTTTTGGAATTATAGTTTTTGAAACCCTTTAGGGCTCCGCCCCACTGGACTTAAAAATTACTCTATGGCCTACGGGGTTAATATTTGACATGATCGTTCCTCTTTGCTCATAGGTGTCCCGCTTTTGCTATTTCAATATATTAATCTTAATGTATATTTTAAAGAAGAAGATTTCGTACGTCTTAAAAGAGATTAAAAAACAAATTCAACACGGGCGAAGCCGTGACGGGCAACAGCTAGTATGTATGTATATATATATGTATGTGTCCCTAGACACAATAACTCTCGTAAAAACGGTCCGATCGACACCAAATTTGGTAGAGATGTGTAATACTACGTTTATTCGGATGAATTCGTAAACCAGACATATCGACCTACCGGAAGGGGTAGTTTTGGGGGATTATGTACCCCAAAAATGGGTTTTTTGCACCCAAGGTAATTTTTAAAAATTTTAAATTTTTATTTTGACCATTAGATTTAGCTCAAAAAACACACAATTTAGTATTTTGAAGCTTTGCTCTATCTCCATTAGTTACCGAGATATTAAAAAATCTAAAGACAGTACATTGTATTTTGGGGCTCCAATGTTAATCTTATGGAGAATAAGGATGTGTTAATATTTCACTTATTAACCAATATTTTTGAATGAAACTTGGAATTCAGCTTCATTTGGTTGAGATTCGAATCCATTTATAGTAAAAAATCTTGGTTTTTGTTCTTATCATGGCAGCAAACCTGCATACTCTATTCCCATGTTAATCATATGGAGAAAAGGCAAACTCCTTCAGTAATGGACAGATATTGATGAAACTTAGTATATGGCTTCATATGGTCGAAATAAAATTTTTTATGCTAAAAACCTACTTTCAGTTTTCCCCATGGCAGCATACCTGCATACTCTTTCCTTATATTAATCATAAGTAGAATAGACATTTATTTCCCTATTTATGACCATGTGATGATATTTGGTTTACAGGTTTATTTGGTCAAAATTAATACAGTATTACTAATAATTTGGAAATTCGCTGAGTACGCAGGTCTGCTGCGACGGGGGGTATTTAGTATTAAAATAAAATGTGTCGATCGGACCATTTTTACGAGAGTTATCGTGTCTAGGGACACATACATATATATATATATATATATATATATATATATATATATATATATATATATATATATATATATATATATATATATATATATATATATATAAATTTTAATGACTATTATTTTTGGTCTCTGGGCACCTAAAAACAAAAAAAGTAACATGGTCCCGGGCTTAGGTCTTACCATGAGACCTACGGTAATAGCTTATTCCCTATGGGAAATTTGCTAAAAAATGTTAAGTGATGAATTTGGTATGAGTGAAGTCAATAAGTCTTGGATACTTTTAGGCCTAGTTCTAATTAAAAGTTTAATAATCAATGTTTTCTATTTTTAATATTAATATAAAATAGAAACTTCTAAATGGACTACTACTTTTTTTTATTTTTTGGTCGGTGGGTTTGTAGCCAAAAGTAAAATTTTCTGAATCATATTTTTTTTTTAATTTACAGTAGGTAGCTGCTGTGGTTCTGTTTGAAAATTAATCTATACAGGGGACTTTTTCGCCGCGCCGCGACCGACGTGTCGTGCCGGCAGCCTGCATTCATTCCCATTTCTGATACACAACTGTGGTTTTAAATTGACAGTTTTGTGCATAATTATGAAATATTGTTAGATGTTAGGCCTACTGGTTGTGTTATAATATCGTAACACATTGCACTCAACACGAGTACCGGTATACATAACTTTTTTAAAGAAGGAAACTTTAAACTCATAATACAGTTCACCCTAAATGTAAAAAATAGGCCTTTTTGCAGTTTTTGTTATATTATATTTAAATTCATATATTAAAGCAATTTCACTGAAGTAATTACTTCCATTATAAAGAATGTTCAAATGCCTAAGTTGGATCTTTTAGATCATAATAGCCTTAGTGTACATTACAATTTTTGTTACCATTACATTACTCTAGGGAAGTTTTTAATGGTTGCACCAAGTATAACATAATTATTATATAAACATAGGAGGAATAGGATGAATTAAGTTTAAACTTGTTTTAATACTGAACTTACTTAATAAACATAATATGAAAATCCTGTCATACAAGCTGGGACATTTTACTGCCGGTGAAGATCATCGTTTTTATTAGGCCTAGATGATGCCTTTTTTGTGGCAGGTGTGACTTAAGGTATATATTAATTACTAGTATTACACTTTTTGATATATTTTTTTGTAATTAGGCCTACTTAAAACATAAAAACAATATTTAATCGCCTTTTTCACGATTTCTTACCTTATTTCCGTATGAAAACCATAAATAATAACAATAATAATAGTTAACCCTGGGTAGATCTAGAGGCTTTAAATGTTGTGGCCGCCGCTTTTTCCTGTTTGCTTAAACAATTAAGATGTTGTTTGAATTAATTAAAATTTAGTATCAAATTTATCAGTGAAGTGAGACCGATTGTAATATGTTGTCCGTTCTGATCTAACAGGAAAAAAAACAATTTAACCCAGTTTTAGCGCTCATCATTGCAGTGAGTCACGGCCGGCTGCCGCTATCCTGCTGTAGGCCAGTGAAATATTCGTGCTTCAGCTCGCGCTTGACATGCTCCATCTATTGGTCTTATGTGATCGTTGATAACCACTCAGCTCTCAGCTACCCAGCCAGTTACATTCCCCTTTAATCTCAAAGTAATATAAGTTCATACACTATTTTTTACATATTTATTGAGTGAAAGGAAAAGGTGTCTTTGTTTTGGTTATCATGGGTGTTGTTGGAGATATTTTCTCTTTGCGTCGATGCAAAGACATCCAAAGTCGCAAGGTTAGAAAATACACTCCTTCTACTGCACTCAAGAAACTGAAGCCCATGAACAGTCCTAGTAAACCACCAGTATTTGCTGTAACATAAAAACATAAATAATTTTGTTGACTTAATAAAACAATCTTTAAAAGTCTACAAATTAAGTATAAATTTTTTAACACGTTTGCAGCAGCGCAGAAACGTTTGTTGCCTCCCAGGTCTTTAATGCCATCCTGACGTTGCCAGCAACATTGTGTATTGCTTCTTAAAATGAGCCTGCGAATTTCAGGCTTTTAGTAAAATCTTTGAAACTTGGCCCAGCACTAGTCAAATATCTGTGTTATTCAATGATCAGCTGGGTTTCATCGAATGGTGGTGCTTGCAGACGTAGTGGCTGATTACTGATCTTAGGGGTAATTTTTTATTATTTTGACGCTCACGGACACTTTTGTTCATGTGTTCACGTTTATTTAAATATTATTATCAGTTGTTGTTGGGCGATTTAGTGTTAATTAAAATATCACAATCATAGATCCTTTTTGAATACTACTTCCGAGGTTTGATTGGCAGTATGGATGACAGCAAATGTTGCAAAACGTCGTTGTTGGCACGTGAGTGACAGACTTCATTATTCTATATTTATTTTTCATATTACATTTGTGTTTATATTAAAAAAAAAAAAAAAAAAAAAAAAAAAAAAAAAAAAAAACAATGGGGAACGAAAAATAACATGAGCACATGACAATAATTTTTAACAGTAAAGCTATAATTTTTTTTTTTTTCAAAGTGTCACATTCAAGGTCAAATTGACAGTGCGGACAGCAACCGATGTTGCCATGAAAATGAGGTCATTATTTGCTATGGAAAAATCCTTGTAGGCTGTTAAATTACTACATCAGTGACCTTCTTACACACTAAAATAACATTTTATGGCATGTTTATGTTTTAGGATCTGTGTAGGGGTATACAAAAATCGCCGCTGCTGGGAACGTGTTAAATTGCTAAAATCTTACACCCATAATAAAAAGTTCTCTACTGTAGAGTCTCGCTAATCTGAAAATCTGCTTTATCCGTACATGTCCCGCTGAAAAAATACCGATTTTTTCTTTTCTCTAAATTTATGCAAAAGAAAAATCAAGAAAAGTAGTCTTTTTGTCAAAAACCCCCGTCGCAGCAGACCTGCGTACATAGAGGATTTCCAATGGCTGTTATTGTTTAATCAACAAAATATTTGGTTTTGTATTTATATGTGAGTAATATATTTAAATCTGAACAGGGTCTAGTTCCAAATAATTCGGATTAAGACTCTATTGTATTATAAGTGTATTTTACCTTCTTCATTAGCTTTCTAAAAATGAGACCATATAGGCACAATAGTGGATGCCTACAAGTCCCTTTATACTATATTTTATCAAGTCGCAGGTCTTTTTAAGCATTCATACGAGGGTGTTGAACGGTGATATAGAGTTGAGAGGAATTATAAGAAGCATTTCCTACCATTATGAGCCCTCTATTAACCTTTGATGAGTTCTCCTTACATGCACTGTCAATGATATCCGCTTTTTAATTTGAGTGCATTGCTTCTTTGGGCAATGTGATAGTCGCCAGAAGTTTTAATGTTTGGGAGCGTATGGATGGCGCTCGATACAAGCGCAAACAAATACTCGGGAAAACAATGGAAGAGATAATAAATGACTTGGCCTACTGTGTTACTTGGAAATCCTTTACTGTCCCATCATACTTAATTGTCATGTGAAATGAAGTCATTAGCTACCCAGTTGGTTCTTGACTATACCTAAATGATAGACTAGCCACATGGATTACACCCTGGAGACTTTAACCGAGAATCCCCCTAATAAATCAACATATTCTGTGTTCTTCTACACACATTTTTCTGAAATATTAATTCTACAGTTGCCATTGTAAGACCACATGTGAAATGACATAAAAAATTAAATGCCTTTGTGTGCTAGCAGTCGAGTTAAGAGACAGTGGCATGAACAGGTTCTAGTGCAAGCATATCAGCTAATTCTTTAATTCTCAAGGAGCTAACTGTAAACTAATCAGCTAATTCTTCAACCCTCAATGAGCTAACTGTAACGAAAACTGTTTTGTTTGGTTCTTTGATTGTTTTTCCGATATTTGGTCGCTCATTTACCCATCAGTGCCAACCAAACGCTTCTCCACATTAAAACTTCTTGTGTTTGCCATGTTGAAGAATTATTACGCTCAAATTGAAAAACGCAGATCACTGATGGCGCAAGGAAGAACAACTTTGTAGAAGTTAGTAGGGTGCTTATTGAGGTAGGGGAGGTTTTTCATAATCCCCCTTAGTTTTACCACTGCTCATCACCCCTATAGATGCTAACAACGACCTGTGACGTACAGAAATATAGTGTACAGTAAAGGAACTTTTCGGCCACCTTGTAGATAGGCTAACTTCATAATTCATAGTACCATTTTTCCAATGTTGTTTTTATGTGGACTGAAAGTTTTTTTACTAGATATTCCAATCATATTTAGTTCTTTTTTCCTACTGTAATTAGTTTCTGAGAATTATTTTCTGTTTGCACTTACCGAGAAGCTCAGTGAAGCCAAAAAGTTCCCCGCGTATATTTGCAGTGTATTGCGTGTCAGTAAAAAATACATGAAGAACAGCCATGTTTTTACTGAAAATTCACAAAGGTTCCATATAAATTAAATATTATCATTTAAGAAGTATTTTTATTATTCTAGAAATATGACGATTTTAATTCACCTAAATTAGTTATATACAAAATGTTTAACCTGTATGTAAGTTGAGTATTAGGATAATACTGCATGGTTCCAAGTTTTCAAGGGTAAAAAATTAACCAAAGACTGCCAAAAGATCAGTGAAGACTTCCCATACCATTTATATCAGAGTGGACATTTTTTCTCCAAACTGTAAATTTTCAACATCTTAACCTGTGTTTAGATATGTTTGAATGAAATAACCAGAGAGCTTTAATGTAAAAAAATTTCCTTTTGAAGACCCTATGGTTTATTTTAATTTTAATAAGAGAATCAATTTCTTTAATTTTTTGCTCTATTTCCGTACGGTAATTAGTTATAAAAATGGCCACTAAAGTCTACTGCTATGTATTTTAATATTAAGTATTTTAATCGTTATTAAGTAACTTAAGTTAATTCAACACTCTTACCTGAAATAGGTTGTATTTTTTCTTCCCAAAAAGTTTAAAGGTATATCCGCCCTAGCCGACAGTGTGGAGGTCGTCTGTTGCATTCTGTAGGAAATGGCATGACAGCCCGGTTTACACCCACACGATTTTGTTTTGGATGT
This sequence comes from Neoaliturus tenellus, assembly GCA_030545055.2. Classification (NCBI taxonomy): domain Eukaryota; kingdom Metazoa; phylum Arthropoda; class Insecta; order Hemiptera; family Cicadellidae; genus Neoaliturus; species Neoaliturus tenellus. The sequence continues at coordinate 240,219,381 of CM061531.1, read as the reverse complement.
GTTCAACGATGCAGAAATATTTCCGTCATCTATCAGTCTTAGTTCCATTGCCTCTGTTGAAAAATCCAGTTATTTGTTTTAAATATGTTTTAAAAAATTTTGTGGTAATGCTCTAAACTAACTATTGTATAGTTATCATTTTCCATTTAACCTGCTCTTAGAGAAAATGAATTAATAACCCAACTTCCATTGGCAACTCGAGTTTAGTTTCAAACCATAACAAAACTTTTGTTTAAGTGGATGTTAATATCTTCCTATGCTACTCAAATAGATTTATTACCTACAATATTTTTTATGAAGCGTCACTACACTAATTGCAACACATGCTGGCCCTGATGCCGTAGTCTGATTAAATCTAAGGGGATCTACACTTCAATATTTTGAACAAATTATCTTGCAATAAATAACTTGATTAAATCGCTAAATCTATTCTTAGCCTAGTTAATATGCTAAGGGCATTTTTTAAATTGGACCTCCTTCCATTTTTTATGAATTTTCAGGTTTTTGGAAGTTGTTTACACGCAAAAAAATATGAGAACCAAACTTAAATAAAGGCGCTATCCATCATTGAAATTTTCCCATTAGAATAACAAAGTTTATGACGTAAAGTACTTTATTTTATGACAAATCTTCTATGTATACATATTTAATAAGCAACACTTTTTTGTACAAGGAACAAGGTACTGCAATCCTGCAGTTCTCAACCGATTTTAATGATTTTGGTGTCATTTGATAGAAGTCAGCGTGACATTGTTTCTTAAATAAATTGGTAAATTTATATCCAAACGGCAGGGCCATATTAGCCCTAAAAGTTCTTAATTTCCCCATTTGATAATTATTGGTAAAGACATTTTCAAGGTAAATAACTGTAACAAGTAAACAGTACACCAGGGTTAATCCATCTGAAGTGATCCAATAAAAAACAATATTGTATTTGGTTGATTGATAATTTTTATTTTGTCCATTTTTTATATTATGTTATTAGGCTACCCTTATAATTGGACCTCAAAAGAGTTTTTTTTATCTTGCTTCTTCTGGTGGAGGCGGCTATTTTTATTAAGCTGCGCAAGGCATTTTTGGGCTTTGTATGCATCAGCGGGAAAATTGAAAATCTTAGTACAGAGAAGAGGTAGAATAATGCAACTTGCACCATTATTCTTTATAAAATACCGTCTGTAAATGAAAATGTCTAAACATTTTCTCTAAAACAAGCACCAATGCCTGAAAACTGTCATCTTAATTTGAAACTAATTTTGAACAAAGTGCCCTTTTTAAACCTTAGTTTTACAATGAAGGAATGAAATGCCAGACCTAATGATTTTTATACAATAAGATATTGTAAAATACTTACAGATGTTAGATATATGAAGTCTGCAGTAAGTCTTCTTAGTTAAAAAAAATCTTTGAAAATTATTTTATTTTCCCAAAGTTTGGAGTGCAATATCTCTGGTGGGACAAAGTATAAAAAACCAATTTTCATGTATGTTATATACCTATATGGTAGAATACTCATATTTTCAATTTTGATATTTGATTTTGGTATTTTCAGTAAATGTAGTAATAGAAGGTTGTTTGGCAAGTCATTAAATTACATGCAAATACAAAAAAATCATGACTTACTTGGTTCAGCATCAAATACCAACAATGAAATTTTTGTTATATGTTGCTACCATGTAGGCACATAATATATACAAAAATTAGATTTTTATACACCTTAACCTACCAGAGAAATTAGACTCCAAACTTCAAAAATAGAAACATTTTTATTCTAATAATTTTTTTAAATTAAGGATGCTTACTGCAGACTTTATATTGTAACATCCTTGAGAATTTTACTACATCTTATTGTATAAAAATAATTAGTTCTGGTATTTCATTCCTTCATTGTAAAAATAGGCCTTAATTAGCACATTGCTCAAAATTTGTTTTCTAGTAAGATGCCAATTTTAGGCATTTGTGCTTTTTTAGAGAAAATGTTGATGATATGACATTACTTATAGAGGGGATTTTATAAAAAATAATGGTGCCAGTTGCATTATTCCATGAAGACTACCGGGTTTCAGTAGGCCTACTGATACTGCCTACTTACTTACAGGTTACTTTTTTACAGTATTTATTGCCCAAACCCAAACCCTTAACCCAGGATCACTCGCGCTATTAGATTGATTCTAACATTTTTAGTTCCTCTGAAGAAAATTTTTTTAATAATGATTTCTTGCAACTGAGCTTTTAAGAATGCTTTCCTCAGTATTCTGTCCACCCGCTACAGCAGTTTGGGGTGGGTAGTGTGGTGGGGAGGGTAGTTTTGGAGGGGAGAAGGCTCGCACCTCCACCCTTGTTAATGCCCGCCTAACTGCGCGAGCGTTCGCGTGACTCTCCTTGTTAGTATAGTTCTAACGGCGCGAGTGATTGCGGAAGTTCCTGAGTCTTACTTTTTGAGTAAAAAAAAGTTGTAAATTACAATAAATATGTTATTATTTCATTTTAAATGTGTAACGATTTATTTATTTAATCTACCATACAAATATATGATATTTACTTTGAAGTGTAAGATGCTGTCAAATGTTAGGAGCGCTCTAACGGCGCGAGTGACCGCGGGACTTTCGATAGCGCGAGTTGTCCCGGGTTAAGACTTTGGTTAATACTAATGTGTTAACTTACTAAGAGCTCTTTTCGCACATTCATCATCTTTCCTGCCACATATTCTTGTTGTATCATTTTCTGTAAAAAAATATTGTTCATAATAGTGAAATTTATCAACAATTAATAAATTAACAACAAATTTGATTTTGATTTGTATTTTCAAAACTTCTTTGTAGGTCATCGTGCATGTAACACTAAACAAATTCTAAAGACTTATTAGGTAATTTGAAAAACTATAATTTAATAAGTTAAACACCAATTTTGAAAAAAACTTTGGAAAACTGTTCATGAATTAGGCCTTATGTCAGGAGAAACACAATAATGACTCAGACCTAAATATGAATTTTTTTGTTTTTGTTTTTCATAAAATAATAGCTTTAACAATCAAAATGATTTTATCAAACTACCAAACTTCTTATCTGCCCAGCTAAATTTTAAGTCCAAATTAAATTGTCAGAACACTAAAAGCAGTTTTATTGGTCCCTTCTCATACTGTGTCTAATGTTTTCCTTACAACAATAACTTTCTTATAAATAGTAATTGAAGGCATACACAAATTGGTTGGTAATTTGTTTTGTCATCTACTTAAAAATACGACTGTGATAAATATTTTTACATGAGAAAAATGTTACTCTCCCGTATGGTATAAGAAATTTTTTATCAAATGCAAATAGCTTGTAATTTGAAATGTCAACTTACTTGGCATATAATACAGTACACAGTTGCAAGCGTCAATAGTAAACTGAGCCTCGCACTCCAGAGCGCAGTTGCGCTGGGTGTATGTTCGGTAGAAAGATAAATTTTTCTCATCGCCGAATATACAGTTCCGTTTTGAGACAGGAATGGTCGGGAACAGTTGCGTAGTGGTCATGATCACTGGATCGACTATCATTCTTGTTTCTAGGCCGGGTGCCAGGAGGGAGGCGAATGCATTCATTTTGGGCGTCTCTGCAGCGTTGTGAAGCACAACCTTAACAGTAGTAGTGTCTTAAAATAAATGAAAAAATGAAAAATTTTTGGACAGCCAATTTCTTTTGAAATGTGTTCTATAGCATCCCCTGACCTTCCTCCTAAAAGTCCCCTGAAATCCAATATGGGGATCATGACCCAAAAATGAGGGGTTAACCCGTAAGGATTACAATAAAATTAGATACTAAGCATACTAAATTTAAATACATTCCAGAAAGTTAATATATTTCAATTCAAAGGTCTTAAAATGTAGATTACAATGCTGTAATTCCGACCTCAATACAATGGTCGGGAGAAAAATGGCAGATATTCAAAATTTAGAATAAAATAATACTATCAAAACTTTAAAAACCGCAAACCGCACCTCGAAAGGTCAAGTATTTAGAAAATTATTACATTTTTAAGCGTTTAGGTTAAAATTTGATTTGTATTCAAAGTTTGACGGGCTGCCGTTTTCGACTCAGGCAACCTTTTAAGATGGGGTTTGCGGCATTAAATTCTACTACTTAAGAGCTTCAATTTGATATCCATAAACCTAATGGTCGACGAAAGATTTATTTCCGACTCCACGAGGGCCATAAAAATCTTTTTTAGGTATGTTGCCCACTGGGGATTCCAGGGGACTTATCTGAGGGAGATCAGGGGATGACATAGAAAATATTTAAGCAAAAATTGGCTGTCCAAGATTTTTTTTCATTTTTCAGCCATATATATTCCAGCTTAATTTTACTACACTATATCTTATGAGTGAGCTGTACATAGTTCCAAACTATTCCCTTATCCCTTCTCTGCAACCCCCCCTCTTACCTTGTCTCTGTGGTTGTGTTTACCGTGTGTAATATAGTCTAAAAAGTTTATGTTTTCGGATTGTTTTGGCATCAGCTCTTATCGGACTATTTTTGTGAAACTTACTATTAATAATTATAGTAAGTATAGCCACGTAAATTACCATCATACTTTCTTCACACCAAATCTCCGTACCCAGAAATTTTCAATAAAATTCAGACATATCTTTATTTTTTTCAACTTAAGCTACGAATGAAAGCAAATTTTTATTTGTTACTATTATTTAGTAAATGTTTTACGCTATCTGTCATTTTGTATTGAATTATGCAAAAATCGATTTTCCATAAATAAATAAATGGATTTTAAATCACGCTTCGCCGGCGAATGTGATTTAATTCATTATATAATAAAATGTCTTTAAATCTAGCATGATTTGTATTTTTAGATAATCTTGGTTTTTCTTTTATTATTTACAGTATTGTTTTCAAATTTTATAACAACCTACCATTGAAACTAGACATTGAACTTATTTTCAAATAAAGATTATAAATTAATAACTGTATGTGTATACCCGTACTTCCCCCTGGAAAGATAAATGGAAGAACACTTAAATTTTAAATAACAGTACATTTGTTGGTCTCATCAACCCATTTGATTATCTCATTGCTTCGCTCACGCGCCTCTCAGAACAAAACTTTTCATACCATTTAATGAGTGATGGATTTTATCCAATGAAGTCTTCTTAAGAATTATCTTGAAACTTGAAATCCCGTAGGGCGGACTAGTGCTTTAAACAAATCCAGAAAAATTTCAATGTTAGGCCTCAGTCATATTAACAAACTTTGTTTAATATTGAGTCCTGGTTTAAACTAGGTTGGGGAAAGCAGGGCTAAGGGTACAAGGTATTCAGGTGAAATGATACAGGGGTTTTGTGAGAAAGTATTAGTTAATCCTAGTGAAGGAAGCTACATAAAAATATTATTTACTTGTTCAACCTTTTGTTAATTTCTCGATAAATTTTTCCGTACTATATGTAAACTTTGACTGACCTTGAACCCAATGCTGACCTCCGAGGAGCAGTAGTACTCGTCGAGGTCGGCGTCGAGCACGATGGTCAGTCCGAGGTGGTTGCCGGCCCCCCACGCGCGCCACGGCAGCCAGTCCACCGGTGCCCCAGGAGGGAAGCCCCTGCCCGGCGTCCAATCCAGCGACTCAAATGGAAACGTCACGTTCAGGTCTGAAATGTCCCGCCTGACAGCATGACAAGTAACAAGTTATTTTAGTCATGGCTTTAGAGATCCCTGTTTGATTTTCATGAGTAACATTATTTGCAATCGCCTGGTTTTCAAATTCCCCGGCAAGTGAGTTTAAAAAAAAATTATAACTAACCTAACTTGTTTGGACGTAACTTAATCTAATATTGACTCCCTGATATTTTATAGTACCAGGGAACATTTTCACCTGTGAGAAGGCTACTTGTTAAACCTGAGGATTTTTCTGTACTGGTTGCCATAGTGAGCTGAGAAACTGTACTAATAAACCTCAGAATGATTTTACTGGATGGTACGTCACTTAATCTATACATATTTAATACGCGACAGAGTTTTTTGTTCAAGGAACAACCATTTCTCAACCGAGTTTAATGGTTTTTGTGTCATTTGATAGAGTTTGACATGAAGTTGTTTCTAAAGTAAATTGGTTGATATTAATCCAGTAGGAAGGGCCTTACAAGCCCAACGTTCGTAATTTCCCAATTCGATTAACATTGGGAAGGAAATTCATTGATTTCAAGTTTAACTGCTGTAAAGAATAAACAGAGAATTAACAAATTTAAATTGATCGTATTGTAAATAAAAATTTTTTTGTTACTGTAAATGAGAATTTTTATCAGTATCTAAACTAAGTTGCTTGATTAATTTAAATAACGAGTACACTAGTTACCTATTCATAAATTAAAATAACTGTTAAGATTACAAGTAAAGTGATTAAAAATGTTTAGGCTGTAGTTTTTTGGTGAGGATTGTATTCAAAGTACAACAACAATTTTCAGAATAAAATTAGTACACAATCCTCCAAGTTCTGGGAAATTATATTCTCAGATCTATTTTTAAGGTGGCTTAAATTAATAGCCCTATCTGATTGAGGTTTAATCTATAAATTTGTATTATTAATCGATTAGAAATTTAAGCTGCTAAAAATTACTACCGAGAATTATAATACTACTTACGGGTTGTGGAAAACAAAATCACGCTTGACGCGGTTGAACGAGCAGCAGAGGCCCTCGTCCGTGAGTGTGGGGTTGAACAGATCTTCACATCTGAACGTCTCACTGTGCCACAGACACAGCACCAACATCTCGTGGCAAGGCTGCGACACCTGCACATGCATTGTCACACACGTTCTCCATCAATTTAAAAATCACCTGCTGAAACATCCATACTTCCATCTAAAAGTAGCTGTTTACCTGTCTCTTGTGCATGATGTGTGTGTTATTGATTCAAGTCTGGGACTTCAAAAACATTATTTTCTAAAATCCCTATATCATTCTTTATATAATAAATATTCTCTCACCATGACTTACCAGACGGAAAATTGATGGCAAAGTTTTTTTTTTAATTTTATTATTAATTTTTTTTTGTATGTCTACGCCAGGGGCATTTTGTTAAGAGATTGTACAAGGTACATTAGACACTTGGGAAAGCGGTCTAAACCTATCAAAGTCCGTGGATACCCCGGGAATCGAACCCTTTTCCTCTTGAACCGAATTCCAAGGCGCTAACTGTTAGGCCAGCGAGATGCCTATTATTGAATCAATCAAGAGCCTTGACACCTAAAATACTTTATAACTTACCCAAAACCGACTTTTTGCCTTTGGTGTCACTAATTGCAGTACACAGTGGTACCGGTTTTTCACTTGTAAAAGACTTAAAAAAAACTCTGAGATTGGTAGAGAGTGTGGCTGATGATAGACTGTCATAAGTTCGGAACTGGTACCACTTAATATCGCAATTAGTGACACCAAAGGCGAAAACTTTGGTTTGGGTAAGTTATAAAATATTTAGTTTTGGCAAGTTTCCTCGTTAAGATTTTGTTTTTTTTTATTTTTAAAATTCATCAAACAAAGAAATAATCATTTATAAATTAAATTAAATAGTTCGGAAAGAACAATTTTTAAATAATTAGCATGAAGTAGCATTTGATAGAAGTTTAATCTTACATTAACCATGAATGTTCTCAAATCTTTCCAGTCGATTTCTGATTCATCCACATTATAATCATAGCCCTCTTGCTTCTTACCGCAGAAGTCATTCAACATTTTACGCTCTTTAGACCCCTCAACTCCTGTGAGCTGTGCTCTGAAAAATTAACAACAAAATAATTAAATGTAGTTCTAAACCCCTTTATAACTAAAATCATTTTTAGAAAACTAGACGACCAATAAATAGAAATTTTAAATAGGCCTATCTAATGTTAAAAATTTTACTTAGTAAACATAATACTGTAATGTTAACATAGCTTAACTAGTTACAGAAAAAATTCTTAAACATTTACCATGTTATTCCAAAGGTGGATCATTGAAACTTTTATCTTCTTTATTAATCAGCACAACTCCTTAGAATTTGTTATGTACTACCTTTCATTTGGTGGCTTTTATCTAATATTAACTTACAATAACTTTGTGGAGCAACTCTACACCAGGGGTGCAGAATATGTCCGATCCGGAAGCTAGGATCGGGGGAAATTTCCATGTGTCTTGGGAAATTTTATGAAAAATATATTTGTTTTATCTACACCAGTGACATTTCTTAACTATCATAAGAGTTTAATGTATTAAAATTAAATTAAATATAGTTGTATATAGAAATAATTTTATACAGGTACTGAAGGTAGTTTTGATTTTAAGTAGACCAACTTGTGTTTTAATATAATAGGGTAACCTAAAATAAAAAAACTATCATTTCACTGACCCATTGTAAGCTGTTGAGTTTTATGGCAGTCATATATTTGGGGAAATCTTTGATCCATAACAGTAGAATTGGGGGAAATTTTATTTTCTGCACCCTTGAATACCTTCTCTGTATATCCAGGGCGACGCTCTTCTTGGCGTTGTTCATGTTGCATATGGTGATCGCTGGGAAGGGGATGGCGGATAGTGGCGTCGGCTCTGGGGACAGGCTTAGGATCACCGGACTGTGGGTCCACTTGTAGTAAACATTCGAGATGAAGTTGGTGGCGAATATGCATGCCAAACCAAATGACACTATCCAGAATAGCCTATGGAAAAGAGTTGGGTTAATCAACATTTTTCTTTTTGATATACCTGAAATGATGTTTGGAATTTTTTTCTTTTAGAGATTCTTTTTGAATTGCTACCAAAGCAGGTTGTATCATCGTTTTTAGGCTAAATGTTTTTTGTAGGCTGTTCCTACTGTGTAGGAACGGTCAAACCAAACCCCGGTTTTGGTACAATCAAATTTTGATTTGTTATTGGTCGTACTTTTTTCAGGCATTGATCAGATGACCTCAGTATTAAATTAAGTAATGAGCAGTTAAGCCACTTCTATTCAATCTGTGAATTTGAATCAAGATATAAATTTTTTTTATAAATAAAAATATGGCATGGATAACAAAAATATTTTTGTCTGGCCAAAGAAAGTTTTGTTATAAAGTACATTTTCTACTTCATTAACTTAATATTGATCATAAGGTGCGAATTATGCTGTAAATTTATCTTGTTTGCATCAACAAAAATGGATGGGTCAACAAACATTCTTTGTGACCAAGTAGATATTTTAAACGATCTTATTGTAACACAACACCATGTGTGCGTGAGGAACCGGTGGCAACGTACCTCTCGACCCGGGAGAGGCTCCGGTCGGCCACGTAGCGCAGGCCGTGCAGTGTCGAGTGCTGGGTGAAATCTGCGATAGCGTGCTGCAGGCAGTGGCAGGAACAGCCTGGCTGCGGGTCACCTGGGCGTGGGCCGATTATTGATACTGAGCTTTCAATATTATCATGATATTGTAACAATTTGTTATCAAATAACGTTTTATCTTAATGAAAAATGTTAAACACCATGTAAAGTAATATACAGTTTTTTATTTGTTTTTTTATTTGCATGTTAATTTATTCAAAAATTAAAATAAATATTACTGCTTAGTTTGCTAAAAACATCCATAAACGTTGGGGGAGGAAAATTTAACATAAAAATTTCATCCCCTCAACAACCCCCTCCTCAATCCAACCCCTAACTCAAAAATTTTAAATATGAACCCCCAATTTTTATTACAATTTAAAATTGTATACGCAGTTTTAATACTTTTTTATACTGTGATATTTTTTTCTAAACTTAACGGTTAGGGAGCTACAGGCAATCGAAGTTCACTTTTAGTTAATAACATGGGGAAAATTTTTGTTGCTTTTATCTCCAAAACCGTGTAGTAAAATAAAAATTACTCAAAAATAAAAATGTCTTGTGATCTAAAAAAATTATTTTAAGACATTTTTATTCTTGAGTATTTTTTTTTTTTTTTTACTAAATGGTTTCGGAGGTGTAGGCAATAAAAGTTTGCCTTATGTTTTTCTTATAGGAATAAAAAATGAACTCAAATGTTTAGAGAAAAATGTCACATTAAAAAAAAGTCTTTAAATTGTGTATGCTCTCCAAAAATGGCATAAAAATTGAACCACCAGTTTGAAGAAGGGAACAAGTCCGAAAATGTGTTTTTCGGGAAACTAACAAAAACTGTATAGCTACTATCATATGCACACGTTGCAGTTATAAGAAAAAAACAAAAACCACTCGGACCATGGTGATATTAGCCACTAAATTTTGGGTGAGTTTGAAGAAGGGAACAAGAACCGGACTTGTTCCCTTCTTACAACTCACGCAAACTTTTGTGGCTAATATCACCATGATCCGAGTGGTTTTTATACCTTTCTTATAGCTAACAATGTGCGCCTATGATAGTAGATTAATTTTATGCAATAAAAAAAATTTTGGATTTTTGGCGCTTGTTCCCTTCTTCAAACTGCTGGTTCAATTGTGGGTTCGTATTTTAAGTTTCTGAGTTAGGGGTTGGGGTAAAATTAATGAGGGGATGAAATTTTCATTTTTAATTCCCCCCCCCCCCCCCCCCCCCGTTTCCAGCAAACTGAACAATAATATTTATTTTGGTTTTTGAATAAACTAAGGCGCAAATTCTAAAAGAAACACCCTGTAGACCAGAAAAAGTCGTGTCAAGTGGTTGAGGCCTTTTTTGAAGTACAAGACTGTACAGTTTTTCAACAGCTATTGTATCTTAGACCGTGTTTTAGAGTCAATGTTTGTCATTTTGAAAACGTTACTGTATCTCACATTTTAACATTTCCACATTTGCTCTCTGGACCGCTCAAACTACTACTGTACTGAAATATACTTGCAGTCCGTGGCTAAATATTATTAGACGTCTGTTTTGTTTATTAAATTTCTAGAATTTTTTAAGCCCAAGTTAGATAGGACTGATGTAAATTGCATTTTAAGTTGAAAACCATACATTGTTTTCTTTCCACCCTTGATGATAGTTATTTAAATTTTCCTACCGCAAATATTCCCCTAAAAAGACCAAACACCTCTCAATCCCCCTTGACAGTAAACAAACAATACAGCAAACAATACGCCCTAGTGAGATCTCAAATTTCTAAACAAACCAGGCTCCGAAACGTTGGCATATTTCATTAACTCTTAAATACCATTTACACCAGAAGCCGCAGAAACAGCGACCATAGAAGCCTTAAGAGGATGTTTTAGTGCCGCCATGTTGGATTTATGTATTAACTATAAGAGCAATGCTAAACTTTTCTACACCTCTTGTCATTTAATTTCTTGATGTTTGGTCCGATTGGTTCAGAATAAATTGTGTTTGAATCTCAATTAAATTTACCATGCCTTTTGCAAGCTTGACTCTTTGTTAATATCTTATAACATCCTTAAAAATTTTTTTGAAAAGTTGTCTAGTAAAAATCTTGTTTTGTTATTTCCGTTTAGTATAAAACACTATACTTGTTACCAAAAATTTCCCTCGCAACACACATTCATCTTGGTGAGTCTTTTATTTAGAGCTATAAACCATAATCTGTGATTACAAATAGTTATTGCATTCCCCAGTGGGGGAAAGACGGAATCTGAATTGATTCCAACGCCCTCTTAAGCCTTTTCGTTCAAGTCCATATACAGATGTCTATTTAATTAGTTCTGGTGTCAAAAGATCAAATTATTTTTAATGTTTTTTTTTCTGATGATAGGACTATTTATTTTAACCTCCGCCTTTCCCCTCGCAAAAAATCACATCTCAGAAAAAACTACCTTAATATTTAAAATTTACATTGTTTGAGTGGTCCTAAAGTTTTATCTAATGCATTAAAAATATTAGTAATACACTATGGACCCGGTTTGTTAACAGTATCGTGACACCATCATCACACCCTACCTGCATTCGGCGCCGGCGTCGAGTCGCGGCGGCGCGGCTCAGGTCCGGCCCACGCTTCCATCCGCCGCGCGCGCCTCTGCACCACCACTGAGCCCGACATGACCGCTCACCTCACGTGACACGCTCGCGCCGCCGCCGCCGCCGCCGCCGGAAATGGAGCGCCGCTACGAGCGGCCGGCATGCACCCTTTAATGAGGAGCACTCTTTTCGGAATTAATTTGAATTTCCATGTGGTTGTCAGAGTTAAAATCATGCTTTAACAATTTGTATTAAACCTTTTCAAAACCTTTTGATTGTCTTGTGGTAGAAAATTATTACTGAAATGCTCGAAGATTTTATTTATTAGAAACACAATAAAGGACGTCTACCAGTAATCATGTTTATGTTTTCCAATCAATATCTGATCTTCAACTTTACCTACATAATTTTTTTATCAATTAGTTGTCATCCAAAAGATCAATCTGGTATTATGCGATGGATTTGTCATCTTCGGCAATCTAAACCACAAGGTTTTTTTCTAATACGCCCACATCCAAGTGCGTACATTAGGACATATGGGACAATATGAATCCCTAGCTGATGATCCCTCCAAATATTATACATGATGATGTCGATACCGTTTTATTCGTAACCCTTTTTATCGATCATGCATATTTGCCAATGTGGATTCCAACAATCCCATCATGAATACTGGGTGATGTGGATTACGTCCCCGGCGGGCGCTCCCTCTTGTAGATATTCTTAAAGACTTGGTTTATTTCTTACATATAAATTAAACTCAATAATGCTGTTAGGACTTACTCGAAGGACATGCTTTCTTATCTCGATGATAATTTCAGTATAGTAGTCATGTGATGTTACAGGGTGTATACCAACCGGGAAATCCGGGAGTTTAATAAGAACAGGAGAAAACCGTGAAATAGGCCTAATCAGGAATTTCGTGACGATCCCGGATTTTTAATCGGCGCATGTCCGCCGACCGGAGACGTTCGCTACCGCCGATCGGAGATGTTTGCGACCGCCGTTCTAGACGCTCGTGACCGCTGACCGGAGACGCTCGTGACCGCCGACCAAGATGCTCCCTAACACCGATCTAGACGCTCGTGACCGCCGACCAAGATGCTCCCTACCACCGATCTAGACGCTCGTGACCGCCGGCCGGAGACGCTCGGGACCGCCGACCAAGATGCTCCCTACCACCGATCTAGACGCTCGTGACCGCCGGCCGGAGACGCTCGGGACCGCCGGCCGGAGACGCTCGGGACCGCCGACCAAGTTGCTCCCTTCCACCGATCTAGACGCTCGTGACCGCCGGCCGGAGACGCTCGTGACCGCCAACTAAGATGCTCCCTATCACCGATCCAGATACTCGTGACTGCTGACTGGAGACGCTCGTGACTGTCGACCAAGATGCTCCCTACCACCGATCTAGACATTTGTGACCGTCGACGAAAAACACACGCATCCCCTAACAAATAGTTCAGTAAAATTAGAGTGTTAGATCGGCAACTGATGTGCATCCACAAAAATTTGATAAGAGCTTCTTTTAAGCACTATAATTAAAGATCTGATGAGTCCCCAAAAAATAAAGTTGTTTTACACCTATATAAAAATTTTTCAAAATGGCGTTTTTTTAGTAATGGGATACATTTGGAAAAAATCTCTTTATTTTTATTTTTACCTGCATTTCTCAATATAATGTTGTGGGACCACCACCGATAATTGTTGGATGGGAAGTTCTTCATTTTGACGGGTCGTTAATTTTTGGCTGCCATATTGGATAAAAGTAATTTTTTCCTAAAGCAAAGAGGCTGTTGTGACACATCATGTCAAAGTAGATTTTTACACTGATTACAATGCTGCAAACCGTTCAAAAAAATCTTGGTTTGTTTTTAAGATACTCATATCAAAATTCATCCCTATATATTATTATGGACGTTTTAAACTTAAAATTCATTTTTCTTCCTATTTTGTTTTATATCCAGTTCTAATTGAGGTATGCGGTTCATTGTTGTCTTAATATACCCAGTAATATTCTGGCATTCATTTGATGAGCTATTATTCATTTATTTTGGAGGAGTCAGAGACAAGTTTTATATTGTTCTATTTAATAGAATCTTTATTATTTTAATTCGTTTTTAGTTAAATATTAATATATCAAGTTCTAAAGACACAAAGTTAATTCTTGTCTTAAACCAAATAATACATCAATGTCTTTGATTTGAGTTATTGGCCATTGAAATTAGTTGGATTTTAAGTGCCTTATATGATTGTCCAATCAACATAAAATCTATTGGTTGGTGAAATTCGCTTTCAGTTAAAGACGTACAACTAAAGTTATAAATTAGATTTAATCTTCGTTCTGGTCTTAAATTACACAGTACATTATCAACTTTAATGCCCAATATTGATTGTTATTATACACTTTTCAATACAAAATATGTTGATTTCTGAAATTGAGGTAAAGTTTATAAAGTACAAATTGCCACAAACCCAGCGAATTCAAATGATCAAAAACTCTGAAGAAAGCCAATGATCCATTGAGTGATTTGATACCAAAATCAACAACCTTTCTCAATTAGAACAGGATATAAGGGAAAATAAAAAATAAATAAATTGAAAGTTTAGAACGTCTATAAGAAATGCATAGGGAAGAATTTTAATTTCGGTGTATCTTTAAAACGAAAAAATATTTTCAAAACTGATTGCGGCATTGTAATCAGCATAAAAATGTACTCTGAAGTGATGCGCCACAACACTATCTTTACATTAGAAAAATATAATTTTTATCCAATATGGTGGATCCAAAATGGCGGCCAAAAATTACGGACTGTTCAAAATATTTACCACTCAACAATTATTGGCACTGGCCCCACAACATAATGTTGGGAAATGCTTGTATAAAATGAAAAGGGGGAGCCTTTTTCAAAATTTATTCCAAAATTATGTTACTTAAAGACATAAATATTTATAAATGGGGGTTCAATGGACCCCCGAGTAAGTAGTAGTCACATAAAAATTATGTGAGTACTTAAGAGTTAAATTCAAAGATTTGAAAATTAACCCTTTCAGTCACCATGTCCTGTGTAAAGGACTATTAATTAATTGATTTGATCAAATGAATATAAGTGGAAGTAGAAACAATTTTATCGGCATCTTGGAGTTAAAATATGATTATCTTGCATAATTCAATGCCGTAGTGGCACACACACAGTAAACGTAAGTAAAAAGTAGCAAAATCAGTGTTGACCAAGGTGCAACTCTCAAAGAATCAACCGATCCCGTCAACTTTCATGCAAGCCTGCCACAGTTTATTTAACGTGGGCCCTCCCATCTACTTTGCCACAGATCGGCTAACCCTTTTTAAGAGTTGCACCACCAGGTCAGGTTTGGTTGTGTGCGGATTCGAACCCGCGCCGACGTAGACATCCTGGCCAGGATGCCTTACGCCTTAGCCATCTGAGCTATCACAATGGCAGCCTAGTCACGAGAATTAGGGTTTTGAACGGTGCTGACCCTGGCGGGAAAAACTATAGACCGTTGGTAAGTGAGTTCGCTACGAGAACGCAGCACTTAACCACTGCACTCTATTTGAAGTGACTGAAAGGGTTAAAACTATGTTCACTCCAACTAACATTGTGAAAGAAAAGTTTGAAAACAAATTTTGTTGCAAGTAGTGGAAAAACCTGTGGGTGTTAGCCTTGAAATTGATCAAAGGAAAAAATTACAAGATTGTGCGAAGACGAGGAAAATTTCAGAAAAACCTTGAAAAAGAGGAAAAAACCTAGAATTTCAATTCCAAAAAATAGTACACACCATGTGTTAACAACTTTATAGGTCTTGAAATGGAATAGGCTGTTAATTATTTATAGAAAATCTCACAGTTAGAAACATATAACATTTTTATTGAAAGTTATTGTTCAAATGACCTGTCGTTTTTATAATTTTAAAAATCAATTTTTACAGTTCGTACAAGGTTAAGCTTGTTGCATGCAAATAATGTGTGGCAAATGATCTATTCAGGAAGGAGGTCGTATAATAAGCAGATGTATAAATATTTAATTTCATTAATTTCTTTTATTGTAATTCAAAGTTTAATACGAGCTTACATAACGTAAAGTATATTTTTGTCTGTGTGTGCTAGGATGTGCTCAATTTTGACATTTTATTACAATTCTGGCAGAATACGTTATCAATCCTGTTAAAACGCACACGATATTCATGCAATTCCCACATGCTATTAACACCAGGTGGTTCTTTCATGATTAGATTGATTGAATTAGATTACAACCTTAATCAACAACCAAGGTATTTATGGGAAATACTTCCTTATAAGCCACATTGATTTTGTTTAAATGAATTCTTATGACTTCCTCATTTTAAATTCAAATGCCTTTATTAAAAACACAATTGTAAATACTTATTTTAAAATCAGATGGAGAAATTTTAATATTTATACCTACTTATTTAATACCCTAAGGCCATTTTTGTTAAGAGAACTCTTCCTACAATTCTCAACCCATTTTCAAGTTTTTTGTGTCTTTGGATGGGGCTTGGTCTGTAGTTGTTTCCGCAAAAGATTTATGCAAATCTTACCTAAAATAAGGGAGATATCCACAAATTAAATTAAAAAATTTCCAATTAGAACAATATTGGAATTAGGGTGAGCATTCTATAGACCTGTTAATGTACAGCTGTAAATATGAGTAGTTCTTTTTTGTGATTAATGACATTCATATAATATTGTATTCATTGGAAGTCATTAATTTATAACTGAACTTAGCTTAACCGGCATGCTTCACAATCTGGTTCGCTTGAGAGTTTTTTTGCTATTAAGGTAAGCTTGTTCGCTACGCTCACTCGCCACAAGTCTATAATATCGTATAGTTTTTATTTTTAATTACCAATCTTCTCTCAATAATTTAAATGAGAACAGCTGTTTATAAAATTAATGATAGTTCAAGTAATCACATGTTCGAATACAAATTTAGCTTCCAAGAGAATAATGTGGTAACTTTGAGGATGTCTAGGGTGTAGCTCTTTGTGAATGTTAATATGAAAATAGTCAGACTTTCCTATTTTAAGCCTAAAGAATGAGTATACCAAATTTCAGGACTCTAGCTAGTCGAAAATTTGGAGAATTAGTGATGAAGGAATGAGTGAGTTAGTGAGGGCTTTCCCTTTTATATGTTTAGATGTAACTTATGCATTGTATCAAAATAAATTGCTCGATTTTGAACAACCCGTACACTAGTGAGTATTAATGCCTGTGGGTGGATACTGAGTCCATCATATTATCTTAACAGTGTATAGGATTTTTATTATTATTATTTTGTTGCTATAAGGCAGTATCTGTCTTTTAAATACAATACTCATAGGTGTTTTAAATAGACTTAAAAGTGAGTAGTCGTCATCTCATTGTTTTATCAATAACATTATAGACTATAAGTATTTTTTTACAGTAAAAATTAATTACCTATATCCCCATCTTGATGTAAAAAAATATTTTCATTTACGGCAGAGTTTATTTGTTGATTTAATTTGAAATCAAATAATATATGCTTTACAATATTAAACTAGTTGACATATGGGAAAGGGGCAACCGATTTATTCTTGACTTTAGTGACGTTGAGCGGTTTGCCACGTTTCTTGGCGCACCAGATGCGCAGTGTGAGGAAGTATATAGCCTCGGTGGCGCTCAGGAAGCTGAAGCCGATGAACAGGCCGAGCAAACCTCCGGTGTTGGCTACAAAACACAATCAGACTTTATAAACATTAAGACAAAGTATTGTAAATACTCTATTGGAAAAGACAGGCTAAAAAGCTGTGAGTTATTTTTTCAGCATATTGGTAATATCTTTTACAATAATAGGTCTACTTAATTAATATATAAAATTTATATGTAAAAATTTCCATTTTTACAGTTACAAATACATTTCTTAAATATGTTTTACTGCACTATAGCCTGGGAAAAATTGTACAGTAGACTCCCTCTTAACTGGCCACCTTGGGACCAGGCCGCAGCCGGATATTGAATAGGCTGGTTAATAGTCAATAGTCAAAATAACTTTATTCATTGTTATCCATGGAAGTACATGAATGGTGTCATTATTACAGTATAATACATCTTAATTATACTAAAATAAGTTAACATAAATCAAACTTTTTCTACCCTTGTAACTTTAGAACCTCATAGCTAGGCCTATTTAAATTGAACCTGCATATTTAATCATTGAAGTATTCCCCAATTGAGTAGCATGGTGTACCAATCATAATTTTTTTATCAATGTTCATTTAATAACGCTAACCTACAATTTTATATAGCCTAAATATAATTATCACTTGAAAAACAACTTTAAATTCATTCTGTATATGATTTATTGCTAACATCTGACACCCATGAAATCCAAAACAAACCTAAACTAATAATAATTTGTTTCTTTATTTTTTTCTACTGGATAGTAGGTCCAAACGCATTGACTTCCCTGTAGAGAAGAAAACTACGTTTCCGGCCAAACACGGTCGGTTAAAGCGATGTTGAGATAAAAAATGGCCGGTTAAAAAGATGTTATTTTTGTGTCAGGGTAAGCCGGTTAAAGCGGACACCGATTAGGTAGTCTACTGTATTTTTATTTAAAATGTCAACTCTTTTTTCACTTTACTATATTTTTATATATTATATAAAATATATATCTGTTAAAACAGCCCCAAAATTTTTACTTATATTTAAACATATGTACGGTACCGTAACCATAAATTTTGAAAAGTGAATGCATGTTAATTTTGTTAAGCACTTATGTTAGTTGTATAAGCCATACAAAACAGGAACCATAGTCATGAATCATGAGGCTAACCCGATACTGCACTTTTTTGCGTACCAGTTATTAAATGTATCTTAAACAGGTAGGCGTATTGTACTAAATTTATTTTATATCTTACATAAAAACTCAGTGAATCCAAAAAGCTCTGCTCTTTGTTTTGCTGTGAACTGAGTATCAACCACAAACACATGAAGTACTGCCATATTCTTCCTGCAACAATAGTTTCCAGATATTATTTGAAGTTTCAGCAGAAAATTAACTACCGTATTTGTTTTGGCATTCACAAGGGATAATATGTACAAGTGATAAACATAAAATTACTTTTTTCTTTAACAGTTATAAACTTTTTTGATCGAAATTTTAAACGCTCTATAAAAAAGGAAACTTAAACCTAGAGTTGCTATACTGTATTTGATATAGAACGCTTTGGTCTTTTTAAATCCAGAACTATTCCTCTGTACTTAAAGGCTTAGAATACTGTAAAACAACTTTACGTTGCATCATTTTCCAAAACCTCTAAATCGTAAAAGTTGTTGAAAAACTGTTGGAGGCCTCGTAAGAGGGTGAAAGTCTGCTGACTGCTAAAGAGCATTTTTTTGGTACAGTTGCCCAAGACTAGGGGCTAGTAAGGAATTACATTGTCGCAGTAAGGTAGTCAGTCATATTAGGAGGTAAAACCATGGAGGTATCTGCTTCACAAGTTAGCCAAAATGAAACAGTTATAATTTTACAATAAAGTCTTGACTCATTGAATTTTGTTTTCAGGATCTTGGTTGTTTACAGCTAATTCACCATTCAGGAAGAAATGATTAGGTTTGTTAAATGTATAAATGTTGTGGTCTGGGCATTCGTGAATTAATTGTATTTTATTTTATTTATTTATGTTTACATTTTGATAGTATATTGTGTATATTGCTTGTAGTTGTTTCCCTCATGCTATATTTTAAAATCATATCACCCACCTATTTTGCTTGTGTGTTAAATGATGGTTTATAAATTGAGGGCATGCTTGGTGGTTAGTATTTCCTAACGTATAACTCTACCAGGAAAGCTTTGCTCAGTTTGCACGCTTCTTTTACCCATAGTTTTATTTGTGTGTTCACTGTTATTTATGGTTTAGTACACATCTATTGTTGAAAACTAAATAAAAATATATTGATTTATTTTTTAAGAGATTAAAGATAAAAATTTTAAGTTAGGTGTGCATTGCTAAAACCTTCAAAGCAATAATAAACTCATCTGAACTAAATTTCATCAGTTTTGTTAGTCTTATGATCCTATTCTGAATAACAAAGTGCCTAGTACCTGAAATTATTTGAAATTTCAAATATTAAATTGGTACTCATAAGATGGAAGTATTTTGTTGTTGTCAATGGATTAGTTATTTCTTAGTTTTTCTGTCCTGACAGATATTTTCTTCTGAAACTAAAAGAAATAAGGCTGGCAGTTAAGCTTCAACTGGACACAAACATTTTTGGAGTCTGCTTAAGGAAACATTATAGACAGGATTACTAATTTTATTGGAGGTAGGCCATATAGGAAGTTTGATGAGACTATTGTAGGAATCATCTTTGAATATTTGGTGATTAGATCAAGGAGGAGATGGCTCTTTTGAAACCTCATAAATAAATTACATCTGAACTACTCAAAATGTTCAAGCTGTTACTTGAGTTAATAAGTCATTAGGCTGCCGTATGCAGACCCGTTTGTCTTAAGCCAGAGATCCCTCAAAATCTAGACTAACAAGCTGACTAACTGGAAGTATTTAGAGTCGTGGCCGGCAAGATAGTCATTTCGGGTGTCCAGTTTCTCGGCCAGCTGGCTGATGGACTGGGTCTTCTCGTAGCTGATGGCGTAGCAGCCTGGCAGACAGCCGCAGGCCTCGCGGTTGGTCACGTTGGCCATGTTCATCATCAGTGACGAGATGTTGGCTCGGTCATCTATCAGTCTCTGCTCCATCACCTCTGTTGAAAAGATGTGAATACTTTTTGTTTTGGTGTACTTTTGGTAAAGTGTAGCTTCTCATGTATAAACTTTTGATCGCAGAGACTTAATAGATCGATGCATAATTTGGGGCTGCAAGGGTCAGTTGGGAGCTATAGCGATCCCCTCCCCCAAAATAGTATTTTTTTAATTGTATTAAAAGTTTAAAGGTATGAAATGACTGGAGTTTCATCTTTTGTAATTGTACTAGCTGAATTAACCTTAGAAGGGGTGAAGGATTCCCATTGTAAAGTTATCATATAACTATAGGAAATCGGAAATCATGCCCCTTCTCTTCTCCCACAACCATATTTCTGATTTTATACCATAAAACTTAAGACCTTTAAAAAATATTTTTTACTTTATGTACATTTAGTTTGTCAGTCATGTTACTTTAGTTTATTTTTTATAGCAGCCTAGTTAATTCCAATATAAAAAAATCACTTTTAAATGTTTTTTGAAAATTATAAGGTTTATAAACCTTCTCTAAGAGTAAGCCAGGGTTAGGTTTTTCTGGTAAAATTAGAGGCATTTCCCAATGTTTAATGTTAAAATAATTCAAATTCATGCTGCTGGAATGATAAACCAAAGTTTTAACAAAGTGAAAGTGCTGGTTTCTTACATCCCGTACTAAATATGTTTGTTTTGAAATAAGTTAATGCTCTTTTAATGAGAAGTATTACTCACTTCTAGCCGTTTCAGCACACTCTGCATCCTGCCTTCCACAAATTCTGGTCTTTGCGTCTTCTAAAACATTTATCAATCAAACGTTCATTTATGTTTTAGATTACCAAATTTGAAATTTAAAAAGAAGCTTCTAGATACAGTAGAACCTCGACAGTTTGATTCTCGATAGTTCGACACTCCTTATAGTGCAACACGGTCCATGACAACTTAACATGTTAATAACGAATGATAGTGTCCATGTTGGAGAATGACCAAGGTGGAAATGTAAACAAAGTGGCGAATGATTAGAATATTGGTTATTTTAAAGTTCAATTAAGTTATGGTTTCAATAAAATTTAGTGTTTCCGAAATTCAAATCATGATTTATATACTTCCAGTGTTAAAATTCCCCATATACTTCGTATAGTTTGACATTTCGATAGTTTGACACACTCTAAGTCCACGAAGTGTCGAACTAACGAGGTTCTACTGTATTTAACTTTAGAAATTTAGAACAAATTAAATGCTTCCTCCAAATCGAGTTCGCTTTTCGTCAACTTAAACTTCTGTTCGTACAGTATAAGGTGTACGTGAGCTATCTGCTATTGATTGTATATAATATAAAATGGAGTTGTCCGTTGGAATTTAAAATAAACTAAGATAAATAAAATCTGTGGTTAAGCCTATAGTTCTTCCTATAGTAAAAATAGGATCTTCTCACTGCACGAATGTTTTGTTTTAATGGCTGGGAAGAAGTATGCTTATAGAGCAAAATTTGAAATCTTCGCCGTATCAATGAATGAATCTAATAGAATATATATAATCAGGGGAGAGACTACAAAAAAGCTTGGTGAGAAAGGTTTTGTTTTCATCTTTAAATATAAAAGTATTACTCATTCAAGAATTCCCAGGTATCACTCACTCGGCATATAGAACTGGACACACTTGCAGAACTCAAGTGTGACATTGGCCTCACACTCTTGCGCGCAGTTGTGCTCCGTGTAGGTACGGTAGAAGCGCAGTGTGCGCTCACTGCTGAAC
Source organism: Neoaliturus tenellus (assembly GCA_030545055.2). Lineage (NCBI taxonomy): Eukaryota > Metazoa > Arthropoda > Insecta > Hemiptera > Cicadellidae > Neoaliturus > Neoaliturus tenellus. Next base: position 240,197,003 of record CM061531.1, on the reverse strand, counting down.
AAGCACTGACGCAGCGTCTGTGGGATGGCGCGCGTCCGGTGCGTGGCCGTCATCAAGTCTGGCTTGAAGATCATCCGGGTCTCGTAGCCCGTCGGCAGAGCTGAGGCGTAAGCGGACATCTTTGGCGTCTCCACCGGGTTGTGTAGAACCACCTTGATGAGATGGTGAATGAATTTATAAATTAATTTTTACTAGATTAATATCCGTGGCACAGAAAGCTGTGTAAAAGGTTAATGAGGGTGCCAATTAATAAAGAAAAACTTTATTGCCGTAACTAACTCGAGTTGCAAAAGAAACTTTTACAGACGTTCGGAAAAATCGCCTGTCTGTATATTGTGTCAGCTAAATCATCAAAATTATTATTGCATGTTATGGTCTGTTCATTAAAGGATTTGATCACAGCCTTAGCTCAATTGTGTAGCTTGGGTTATCACCCAGCAGACAGGTTTCAATTCTCAGCTTGGAATAATCCAACCAGTCTCAGCAAACCTATGTACCCCATGATTCTGAGGAAGTTAAGTATAGAAACCCAAGGCTAATTAAATGTCAGTTAATTCCTAGCCTTCCTTCACTAAATAAGTTAAATATTTGATTTCTTAAACTGTCCCACCTTAAACCCAATGCTGACTTCAGAAGAGCAGTAGTACTCGTTGAGGTTGGCGTCCAGTACGATGGTCAAGCCGAGGTGACTGCCCGGGCCCCACGGCCGCCAGGGGACGTCGTCCACGGATACGTTATCCGGGTAACCGTTTTCCGGAGTCCAGTCAACAGAGTCAAATGGATAAGTGACATTCAGCTCTGCCGAATCAGTGCTGCAAAGTTGTAGCATAAAGGTTATTGATGACAATCAGATAAGTGATGTCAAGTATTGTTGAATAATAGTTTTATTTTATGAAATATTTATTTTACTTCTAAATGTCTTGTTGAAATTTTTGTACCTTTTTTTATATCTACACCACAGCCATTTTGTTCTATAGAATTACAAACACTTCTTAGGGAAGTGGTCCAACCCATTCATGTGGGCATTCCGGGACTTTATCGCAAGACCTCTTGAGCCGAAGTCCAAAACGCTAACTGCTAGGCTAACGAGACACCCCAATCATTAGAACTGCTTCCAACTAATTGTTTTTCTAATAACAATATTTTAAATTTGAAAACAACACTGGCCATTAGTACCATTTCAAATTCAATTCGTGATATTGTTATGGCATGAATTAAGTCCTTCAGCTTGGCCTTAATGTTTTTTTAAGTTCAGCACCTTGCTTATTCTATATTGGACTGTGACAGTTTTTTACTGCCTTAAACAAATTTCAACAAAAATACCGACTTGTTGTGAAAAAGCAGGCTTCTTTTGACTCGGTTGAACGTGCAGCAGATGCCTTCATCAGTGAGGGCAGCGTTGAACAGGTCGTTGCAGTTGCGCTGCTCGCTGTGCCAGAAACACGCCACTACCAGCTCGTGGCATGGCTGGGACACCTGGGAAACCAACAAGTCACTTGTAACGCATCAATCGTGAAACTTAGCAAAATATGCCCTGATCTGCTTTGTATGCATTGTATGAAGAAGCACATTCTGCCCATCAATAGATAAGCTGTTCATTTATTACAGAATGGGGTCAAGAATGTACAGAACATTACAAATATTATATTTATCAAACTATAGTGTTTATACTTCATTATTAAAAATACCTCTGTCACAGGAGACATGCGTATTTAGCAAATTCCAACTGAATTCAATTTTTTTAAATTTATTTTTCCTTTTAATGCTGAGGGGCTATATAAGTTTGCTGTTATGGGAATCTTGTAAAGAAATATAGGATAATTCTTTCCTAGTGAAGATACCAGTACATACTAAATTGTATCAGGTTCCGTTATTATGTTCCATAAATGGCATGGGGGGATGTATGTATACCGGCTAATGGGTGTTGTGAGCAAATATAAGTTAAACCCTACCTGGTGAATATACATACCAAATTTTTTTCTAGTTGTGTGAATAAATTAGCAATATTTCCCATAACAATAAAAGGGAAACTTATCTGTGGATTTTCCTAAATTATCCACTGTTAAAAAAATTGATTGGTTAGTATGGTTGTCCTAAATGTTTTACACTCCTAGGTTATTTAGTAATGATGAGGTTTTATGGTTCTACCCATGCCCAATAATGTAGGTTTCTTTGAAAAGGACACCAATGCTAAATCAAAGTTTGGCAAAATGATAGTTTTTGAAAAGTAAAATTAATTTACTATCTAAAATACTTACATTAACCATAAAGCTGAGATAGTGGTTCCACTCTATAGTGTGGTTTTCTAGACTAGTGTCAGCATCATATTGCTCAAACCTGCAGACATCATGGAGCATTTTTCGCCTGATGTTTGGCTCATCCTCTTTAGCCCTTAACAAAAAAAGCCATATAATCTCCCAAGACCATTTAAACCATTTTGTATCAACTGACATGAGGAACATTTGTTTGAAAAAATGAACCCTGTTTAATCACACCAATTAGGTCATTATTTACTAGCCTATAGGCTATGTTCCTTGTAACTATTGGACTTTACAGAAAATTAATATTGTTATTTTTTTCTGGCATCAAACACACCTAGGCCTATTCCATAAAAAGTCTATACAGTTTATAAAACAGAATTTTAAATTTTAGTTTTACTCACTAAAAGAAATTTAATCTAGGCTATTTATCCTATTTATATTTCGAACCTCGAAAAACAAGCAAATGATCCAATAAAAAATAATTTTCATCGATGCTGCTATTGAAAAAGAATTGGATGAAACAAGAAATTTGGATAATTTCATAAATTGATTTGAGGTAGATTGTTATGAAGAGAATTTATTAAAATTAAAATGTTGATTTGTTACTGCAATCTTTGAAGCTTTTACTATATAATTTGTATTTATAATTCATTTTCCTTCTAATACCACAGTTAATAAATATGCAAGTCAAATGAAATATGAATTTTTCATAAAGAACTTTCTCAGAAAATCTATTATAGCCTGAATTTTTTTTTAATTACAGTACTCTAACAAGACCCATTTGAATACTCACTCTCTGAGGATTGACCAGGCTATGGATTTCTTGGCGTTGTTCATGTTGCAAATGGTAACCGCGGGGAATGGGAAGGCCGTGAGAGAGGTGGCTTTAGGTGAGAGGCTCATGATGACCGGACTGTTGCCCCACTTGTTGTACAGGTTGAGAATGAAGTAGATGGCTGTCAGGACGGCAATGATGAAGGCCACCACCCAGAACAGTCTGTGGACAGAGAGAGAGAGGTTGTTTTTGGGTGTTAGGCTCATGATGACCGGACTGTTGCCACACTTGTTGTACAGGTTGAGAATGAAGTAGATGGCTGTCAGGACGGCAATGATGAATGCCACCACCCATAACAGTCTGTGGACAGAGAGAGAGAGGTTGTTTTTGGGTGTTAGGCTCATGATGACCGGACTGTTGCCACACTTGTTGTACAGGTTGAGAATGAAGTAGATGGCTGTCAGGACGGCAATGATGAAGGCCACCACCCAGAACAGTCTGTGGACAGAGAGAGAGAGGTTGTTTTTGGGTGTTAAGCTCATGATGACCGGACTGTTGCCACACTTGTACAGGTTGAGGATGAAGTAGATGGCTGTCAGGACCGCAATGATGAAGGCCACCACCCAGAACAGTCTGTGGACAGAGAGAGAGAGGTTGTTTTTGGGTGTTAGGCTCATGATGACCGGACTGTTGCCGCACTTGTTGTACAGGTTGAGGATGAAGTAGATGGCTGTCAGGACGGCAATGATGAAGGCCACCACCCAGAACAGTCTGTGGACAGAGAGAGAGAGGTTGTTTTTGGGTGTTAAGCTCATGATGACCGGACTGTTGCCACACTTGTACAGGTTGAGGATGAAGTAGATGGCTGTCAGGACCGCAATGATGAAGGCCACCACCCAGAACAGTCTGTGGACAGAGAGAGAGAGGTTGTTTTTGGGTGTTAGGCTCATGATGACCGGACTGTTGCCGCACTTGTTGTACAGGTTGAGGATGAAGTAGATGGCTGTCAGGACGGCAATGATGAAGGCCACCACCCAGAACAGTCTGTGGACAGAGAGAGAGAGGTTGTTTTTGGGTGTTAAGCTCATGATGACCGGACTGTTGCCACACTTGTACAGGTTGAGGATGAAGTAGATGGCTGTCAGGACCGCAATGATGAAGGCCACCACCCAGAACAGTCTGTGGACAGTGGGGGGATGGTTTTGAGTGTTAACTTACGATGACCAGACTGTTGGTCATCCGCTGTGCTCCGCTTGATTATTTTCCTCCCTTTTTCTCAGCTTGTGTGCATCATAGGAGAAATCCGTGCATACCTTTAGAAAGTTAGTGTCCTGTAGATGAGCAGAATCCTATTATATTTATATCGGCCCTCAGAGCTATGCCCTACAGGCTTTCAAGTTGATATTTTATAAGAAGGGTAATTTATTGTATCATTAGACAGCCGTTGTAATATCAGATGCTAGCAAATCAGAAAAACAGACGAGTCAGTTTTAATTTAAAATTTAAAAACACTTAAATCTACAGTTATTGGGTTCAGATAAACTGACATTTTGGTTGAATTCCGACTAGTGGGCTATCTCTAATTTTAATTATTTAATACCAGCACATTTTTCTTATTAAAAAACCAAAACAATAGCTGGCAATTGGTTTGGGGGTTTTCCTTAAAGTTCGGGGAAGTATAAAATTAAAATTATGTCAATTGATGTTTAGTGAATTCGTAGTTAAAATAAATTATTATGCTAGAGATAGGACTTTTACTACCTATCTTTCTTTTTTTATTTATTTTTTTTATTTTCCTTTGTTGACATAAGCCAATCTTTCATTGATTTTTTGGCAAATTATAATTTAGCAACTTGTTACAGTTACGATTGCATACAATAGCATGGAACAATTTCTATTGCTTTGCAGGCTAATTAAATTTGAAAAGCCACTTTTTATTTTGGCATCACTATTTTGTTTAATCTTTGCATGGTCAGTGATTTCTTCGTAGTTTTTAATTTAATTTCATAAGTGTTATTTTTGTTTGTTTTAGGTTTAAAACAGAACCCTTATTCGTTTACCATGAAGTTTGTATAATTGTTGGAAAGCTTTTAGTGTGTGCTGACTTTAATGTTTTATTTAATTGTTGTTTTAAATTAAATAATTATGGCCTCTCCAACTGCATTATCAGATTTCGAAGAAGACCTTTTTGAAAGTGTTGAAAACGAAATAATGTGAGTCCTTTGTCTGAAGTTTGTAGATGGTGTTGGTTATTTATATTGCCTAAATGAGCTAATTTTATTAATGTCCAAATTAAAAATCTTTTCACTCAGGTCATCAAACATAATTGATTTTATCGAAACATGAGTCTACATCCACAATAAATTATCAACAATTGTACGGTTTGTATATCTGAGACTACAGTATTCTATTTGATTATTCATTCCATATGTGCATATCTCAAATTTCATTTTAGTGTGGTTGTACAGTAGAGTCCCGCGAACTTGCCACTCATAATCAGACAGTCTCGGATAACTCGGCCACACGGTAAATGCTGTACAGCTTGGACAGGCTAGCCAAGCGCTGTTTTAATTTTGCCAATTCATTTCAAATGTTTCAGTTACAGCAATCTTTGTGAAATGTTACTGTTAACTGATTTAACAAAGTAGTTTATGATTACAAACTGATACTCTGTTGTTTTTTACCCCATTCCTGATAACACAGCTATTTCACAAACTCAGCCTTCCTTCGGTGGTCGAAATTATTCTGAGTTTATAGGACTCTATTGTAAAAAAAATTTAATCAACAATATAACAGTAAAATGGTACTTGTTACCTTTCTACGTAATGTAGGCTGGTGTCTCCCACGTATCGAAGGCCATGGAGAGAGGTGTTTTGACTGAAATCGTGCGCCTTCTTGGCCCACGCTTCCACCGAGCATGCGTGTATCGACGGGCGCCTCTGGATGGGGGGAAGTGCGTTGGTGGAGGAAACTGAGCGTTGCCGGCTCCACCCCCATTGGTACACCGGTACATTGGGTTGCCTCCCTTTGGCCATCCCTAGCCTGTTATGAATGTGTGAGGAAAGGGTACCCAGTGTGTAATCATGCTAAAATGTTATTCTTAGACTGCCCAACAGTAAACGCTTCTTAAATATTTAAATTGATCTTTATGCACACACCTTGTCAGTTGGGAGTCAAATTTGTTTTGCCATAACTTCATTACTCCTATCATCCCTGTAGCTTGGTTTCCATGTTGTATCGGTGTTAATTACATTTATAGTTGTGTCAGCTATTCAATGTTGACTTTAAGTTCCATCACTGGGTGATGAAATTTTCGGCTTTGAGGGTAATTTTTTAATGCACTCATGATTTGTGTAATTTATTCGTTACCCATATTATTTATTCTAAATTAAATAAATCCCCTCCTTCAATAAAAAAAAATCCAATATTATATCGTAAATAAGTAAACTTGTGAATACTTTATTCTTTATTTTATTTTATTTTTGTACCATAAATTAAAAACTCATATTTTCAGGGTGAAAATGGAGGAGGACGAGGAGACGCCTCCCCCTAAGAAAACACGTCGCAAACGCAAACCAAAAAGGGACTTAAGCCCAGATACAGAAGGTGGAGGGGAAAGGTATGAAAAAATAATCATGTAATTGTTTGTTTTTCATTATTGCATATTTTACCCAGATTAGATTCTTGTGGCATAAAATTTCCGGCTCCGGCTGAAGAGTTGTATAACTTTATTGTGTTTTTTTTTAGGGAGAGCAGGAAAATGCATTACACACACAGGTGGAAAGCCTGCAGTGTGGGATTCCCCTAGAAAAAAGAACAAAATAAACGGGTTTACCCACTAAAAAACCTCCTCTACTCTTTAGGATTCTAACCTGGAATTGTTTATCACATTACGTCAGGCTAGGCCTAAATTTGGCTTACGCCCATGGGGCTCGCTCCTTATCAAGCCACTCGATCAAGGGATCTGGACCACTTGCGGTCCAGATCGGTTTTCTTTTCCAGGAGGATGCCCCGTACAAACTGTGATAAACAATCCCAGTTGCCTTCATCCTCCAAGATCTTTTTGGCAGACCGAATCCACCAAAAATGCACCAAAAATTTTAAATTGCAGTACTTGAGATTAATTATTAAAACTGTTATGGAAGATAAGTTTAAACTTAATTTGATAGGTTTTTGTTCATTAGAGATGATGTAGTGAAAATTATTTAACATGATCAAGTTAATATTTATTCAATGGATCGTAGTTATTTATTATTCTCTTGACCAAGATGTTATTAAATTGAAATTCGGTTTCTTGTTAAAGCATTTGCAGTGAAGAAACCTTTGAAGATGAGGAAGAGAAGAAACCCAAAAAAAGGGGTCGGAAAAAGAAGAAAAAGGAACCAGAACCACCTGAAGAAGAGCTGACTGAACTTCAGCATATATTTAGGTAAGAACTAACTTCATAAAAATATTAATCCATAGTATCTATTCCATAGCAATATTAAAAATTAACTGACAATATTCTTATAGGCTAGTTTGGAAAGTTAAACCAATTTTGTCTCTTAATAAGCACTGTTTAATGTAAACTAAAAATAGCGGAATTTTGAACTGTGGTAGGAAAATGAACCAATTGATTATAAGATTACAAACACTACTATTTGAAAGTGCAACTACAACAGGAATATTATGTTTCATAAAAAAATAGTGTATAGTAATAGTTTTCAGAGTTCATCACTCTGGGGGATGAAATCCACTTGGTACATTTGACATAAATGTTTATTATTAACTTATCGGTTTTTCACTTTTTTGAAAACCATTATAAAATTATTCTATTTGTCTAGTGATATTTTTTCTAAATCACAGGAATTAGTCTATTATATCTTAGTACAGTGGAAACTCGATAAATCTAATCCCGAGGGGAACGGGGAAATTTCAAACTATGGAGTGCTTAGAATAATTAAGGTTCGATTATCAAGGTTCATCCTCCCGAAAATTCGAATAATAGAGGTTTAATTCAATACAGCCAATAAACCTTAGGAGAATTGATTGCCTTCTAATATACGGTGTTTTGTACATTATGCATTGTACAGTATATGCAATACAATAATGCAATTTACTGTATAAAATTTAATACTTTAAAATCAAAGAAGTATTGTAGTTAGTTTGAGTTTCAAAGTGCTTCTTTGTTGAGCCTACTCTACTGCTCAGAGCCAGTTTCTAGATTATAGAAAAGGGAAGGGAATGAAGTAAACTAACAAAATGACTCATCGGTAGAATAATTGAGCCCTCCCAGTTTTTTACCCCTCGGCTACTTCCTGTTTATTATTAGAACGGGCTCATGTTCTCTTATCACTATGTGGATTTTACTTTCACTCACAGAATAAAGGATTCTGTGGAGACGAAGTTGGACAGAATAAAGCATTGGAATTTCCTGTTGAAACATGACACAGTAAAATACAGTATCGATGTTGTTAATCATAACAAATTTATGCAACTTCGATTAATAGAAGGTTTCTAGCCAATACTTCGAGTTGTAGGCTAGAGATGCGGCAGTTGCACAACTTCGAATTATAGAGGTTTTGGGGCTAAAACTCCAATTTATAGAGGTACTTTTGCAATAGGAAATACCATTAAACTTCGATTTATCAAGGTGTTTTTCATAAAATATTCTAATGGTAGAGGTAAAATTAAAATTGCAAACGATGGGGAAGTTCAAGGGGAATAAAAAAAATAAATTTATCAAGGCTAGGATTTTGAATAATTGAGTTTAGATTTTTCTACTGTAGTGGCTGGCTAAGAAAGCCAACTGGCTCGAATACTTTGACCCCCCCCCCCTACACCTACTTCAGGCTGATAAAACCACATGACAAATTCTTTCAATGCATCTTTTGATGTTTTCTGATTGAAAAATAGTACCTGGGGGTTCAAGCGTTTACTTAGTCAACTTTAAAAATATTTTACAGTAATAATCTCAATATTTCAAGTTACCTGGAATGCCAAGTCATAAAGGCTTGTTTCTTTCAAAGACAAGCTCGTTCGCTCCGCTGCCTATTTTATCATTTGAAATTTTCAGTGTATGCCTTAAAGTGCTACACTCTGGTATTAATTTCCTGAACCAGATATTACAACTTTATGGGTTTTATTTCTTTAGTTATCAGCTGAATTTACTATTGCCAAACATTTTTTTTTTTTTAATTATCAACAAGGTGGCCCGTGCGCAAATTGCGCATTTTATTATTCTGTATGAGTGAAACTCACCTACAGTACGTGAATGTTGATTATGAAGTGACAGAGATCTATTTTTGTTTACTATCTGGCTTTTAAAATTCATCTGACGGTAATCAGCTGTTAAATTACAATTCACATTAAAGAACTTGCAATAAAAGTTGGTCAACATTTTAAAGCGCCCTCTAGAAATAAATCAAAGGCGAGGGGGGCGATGCCCGAAACAATATGACCTTTTTAATTACGATTCGTCACTGCGGTATATCCTAAGCTTTAAAATGACACCTCAACCTTAAAAATCGGTTCAGTAGAAAAAGAGAGAAAAAGGGACGTAACAGACAAAACCCTTATAGAAATAAGAAGATAGATGGTATATTTAAAAAATAGCATAATTGTTTTATATTTTTACTTTTTTATATCTAAGCAATCACATTCATCAGTAAGAAGTGTGATTGAAAAGTAATAAATTATTTTTATTTCATTATATCATTTAGTAGAGCAATAACTGGCTAAAACCACATGCTTTTACTGGATCATGTGGATCTAACTTTTGCAGTTGTTAGCTGTTTTCAGCATTTCTTCCATGTTGGTTTTTAACTGAAAAAGACTAATATTAAACATTTTTTTCAATTCAAGATTACAGCTGAATAAGATTTTCCTAGCATTGAGACCTGTATAAATAATATTTTTATCCCAGAAATAAGTTTTTTGGAGAGTTTGAATCAAATCATTTAAGCCATTTTCAGATCAGATCGACTGTAAAGTCGGTGTTGTTTTTACAGGGTTGTAGAGAGCCTGATGACCACTCCCAATGCACCAGCATTCCTAGACCGTCCAGATGACTCTATATATGGAATGGCAGACTACTATGATGTTGTTACCAAACCAATGTGGCTCAGAGAGGGTGAGCTATTATCTATGTATTTGCAAAAAGTCAAATCAATTTTAAACTGAAAATATTTTTTTCTATTTTCTTTTCTGTGAACCTTGTGTTGTGTATTGAACACCTAGTATCTTCAGTTCTCCGTCTTATTGATATATTTTCTAAGATGCGTAACTGGTAATACTACTCGGAGGGGGGAGGGGCATTTCTAAAATTAATGCGTAAGAGTTCCCATGAACATTTTCATATAGCTTGTATATTTTTTATTAGGATGTGGTTATGCATAGGGGTTCAAAATGTCAGAATATTATAAAGGTGAAATTGTAAGGTTGAAACTTATAAAGTGATGAAAAAATGGGTAAAATATTCTCTTCACTAGAAATTTTACACATGATTTTCCTCAAATTTTCTTGACAGGCTACATATTTTAAATTTTTTCACAAGTTTTCAAATTAAGCTTATTTTACTGCACCTTTCACACGTAATAAGGGCATAAGAAATAATACCCCCGCTTCAGCAGACCTGCGTACTCAGTGAATTTCCAAAGATATATTTTTTTTCATTATCAAAGAACTTGTGGTTATACAGGGTGTAAAAAAAGTCCTTCCACCCCTTTTAACTTTTTTATTTATTAAGATAAACAAATATCGTTTGGGGGGGGGGGGGTGATAGTAACTTAACACTAAGTACCTTTTGACGTTATCAAATATTTTTAGTCATTTTTACTACTTAGCATTAAACTGATATCACCAGCATACATGCACAGGTGTGAAGTAAAAGGCCTTAACCTTAAGTGATTAAATATGATATTTTTCCTATTAAAGAAGTAACCTAGCAAAACATGGTAAATGAGGTAATTTAACCCATCAATATTAATACGGCTAGGCCTATATTGATAAAACGTACCGTACCGTACCGATTTTGAACCGAAAACCGAGGTACACAAAAATTGTACCGAACCGTACCAACCTGAAAAGTGTTGTACCGCAGACCCCTACCTGATGGGGCGAGTCACAGCAGTACTTTTTGCAGATATTTTAACAATTAACACCTAAAGTTTATGAGGAAAACTTATCAAGTGCCAAAGCCAATGTCTGACACAAAAGATTGTGCATTGCTTTTTGTAGCTTTCAGTAACTACTTTGAGTGTGTGAGAGAACAAATAGTGCCTGACGTGATTAATTGCTGGAAAATAAACACACTTGATGTATTATTTCCTTGAATGACTTGATAAATTAAGCTGATATGATTAACTTAACTTTGTTTACACTTAGCAAAAATGTCATTTGGCATTCCTTAAGAAGTAACCTCTCTTGGTAATGTTTTATACTCGATTCTGATGAGATTGTGAATGTACTTTTGCGAGATTATCAAGGTGTCGTGTTACAGTGGAGCGCAAGTATCGGGCTGAGGAGTACACCAGTGCCACAGAGGTGGCGGCAGACGTCAGATTGATGCTGGAGAACTGCTACCATTACTGGGGTCCAAACGACACGCTGTCCAAGCGGGCTCTCAAGCTTGAGCAGCTGTTCGAGAACAGAGTGTCCACCCTGCCAGAGTGAGTGCGAAGCCGATATCAATCCATCAAACCGTGTAATCACCACCGTCAATCGCCATCAAACAGCAGAAAAGAGTCCTAGTCTATGGATTCTTGATAAATGGCCTTAAATACTTATTGCAGCTGCAGTAGTGACAAAATCGCTCCTAATGTTCATAAATAATAAACCAATCACTTGCTTGTGGAATCGTTCATTACCAATTAAAATATGCTGAAATAAAATCTTTGTTCAAAAAGGGTAGTAAATTGGATGTGGACAGTTACCGTCCAGTGTCTTTGCATACAACATTTTCAAATGTTTTTAATAAGGTAGCTTTTAATCAGATAATGCATTTTTTTATAATAATTTACTTGTCAAGGAACAATATGATTTTAAGGGAAAAAAAAGAGTTCAGTTTTAGCAATTTCTGATCTGGTGAAATGTGTGTCGGAGGGCTTGGATGGATCGCAGAGCACAGCTGGTATGTTCTGTGATCTATCCAAGGCCTTCGTTTGTGTTGTTCATAACATCCTTCTTAATAAATTAAAAGTTTATAATATCTCTTTCTCTGCAATATCTTGGGTGAAAAGTTACCTGTCAGAATGATGCCAAAGAACTGTTATTTTTAAAAAAATGATGCCCTTTTTAAATCAGATTGGAAAAACATGACTAGGGGGTGTGCCCCAGGGTTAAATATTAGGCCCTCTCTTTTTTTTTAAATTTATATAGGCTAAACGATTTGTCGAATAGTGTTGATTTCGATCTTTTTATGTATGCAGATGATGCGACAGCCATTCTTAAATCAAATAACTTTGCATATTTACATAAAATGATTCTGAATTCACTCACCGACTTGCAAGTGTGGTTTAAGGCAAATGGACTCAAATTAAATAGTAGTTAAACCAATGTTATCAACCTTAGTACTTCTCGCAATCAGGAACCTTTTCGTCAGATAACTTTTAATAACGATAATTTGCAAATAGTAGAATCCACTAAGTTTCTTGGTCTTGTAGTTGGTAACAAACTAAACTGGAAAGTTTATTTTGATATTTTGTCCAAAAAAATAAATTCATTTTGTTTTCAAATGTATGTCCTTCATAATATTGCTGATTTAAAAACAAGATTAATTGTGTATCATGCTTTGTTTTCATCTTTAATGCAGCATGGGATTGAACGTTGGGGTAGCAGTTCTGGTCTGATTTGAATCATTACAAATTCAACTCCCAGAATATCTTGTAAAGGCTTTTTAAATATCTTGATATTTTAACTTTGCCTTCTATGTACATTTTTAAATGTTTGCTGTATGTAAAGTCTAATTTTAATATTTTTATGGAAGAGCAACATTTTTATTGTTATGAGACTAGGAATAGAAATGATTTTCAGTTTCAAATTCATAGATTAGGTTCCTTTGAAAAACTGCCTGAATATTTTGGGGAAAAAAGCTTTATAATAAGTTACCAAGTAGAACTACGGATATTAAAAGTTTTAATACATTTAAGAAAGAAGTTAACTCTCTGTTGCTAAATCTAAATATATAAAAGGCAAAGCCCTCACTCACTCACTCACTGACTCACTCATCACTAATTCTCCAACTTCCCGACTAGCTAGAGTACTGGAATTTGCTATACTCATTCTTTAGGCTCAAAATAGGAAAGTCTGACTATTTTCATATTAATATTCACAAAGGGCTACGCCCTAGACGTCCTCAAAGTTACCATGTTATTCTTATGGTAGCAACATTTTTGTATTCTAACATATGATTATGGAAATTGAAATAAGTTTGTTTACATCTGCCACATGATGATTCATTCAAGAAAATGCTTATAAGCATAGAAGTAACCTGGTGTGAGATATAATGTTTGTTTATGTTTCACATTGTCAAGTTATAGTGATGTACTATTACTTTTAGTCTGGTGTAATTTGGTTGTATTATGTGCAGTTTACTTTATTTCGTATTTTATTACTATATACTTTTTTACTGTTCATATGCACTAACAAACAAATTGCAAATATAGTTTTTGCAGCACTTAAGGGCTCCGCCACACTGGATTTCAAAATTACTTTAGGGCATTCGCGGCGTTGGAATATTTGACATGGACGTTCCTCTTTGCTCATGGATTCTCACTAAGAAGCTGTTTTACCATTATAGATTTCTAAATTGTTTGGGGCTCTACCTCAAAGAAGCTGGCAATTACAGTATAGCCTACATGTTGAAATTTGACAAGGACGATTCTCTTAGCTCATAGGTACTATCTAATCTAAGAAACGTTTTGCAAATATAGTTTTAAAGCCCTTTAGGTCTGCACCCCACTGGCCTTTCAAATTACTCTAGGGCCCACGGAGTTGAAATATGATGGAGGATTCCCTTTGCTCATGGAAACTCACTAAGAAAAGGGTTTGCAAATATAGTTTTTAAAGCACTTTAGGGCTCTACTGGATTTCAGAATTACATTAGGGCCTTCACTGGGTTGAAATTTGACATGGACATTCCTCTTTGCTCATGGGTGCTTACTAAGAAAGGGTTTTGCAAATATAGTTTTCGAAGTTCTTTAGGGCTCTGCCCAACAGGACTTCAAAAACATTTTAGGGCCTCCGGGGTTGAAATTTGACATGGAAGTTCCCCTTAGCTCATAGGTAGGTTACTCTATGAGTAAAGAAAAGGTTTTTCAAATATATATTTTGAAATTCTTTAGGGCTCCGTCCCACAAGTCTTGAAAATTACTCATGGCCCGAGGGATTGAAAGTTGACATGGACGTTCCTCTTTGCTCATAGTTGTTCACTAATAAACAATTTAGAAAATTTACTTTAGGGCTCCACCCCACAGAACATCAAAATTACCATATATGCTAAGGGATTAAAATCTAACGTGGATGCTCCGTTTTGCAAATAGGTGCTCACTTAGAAACGGTTTTGCAAAATATAGTTTTCGAAGTTCTTTAGGGCTCCGCCCCATAGGACTTCAAAATTATTCCAGGGGCTTCCCCCCACAAATCCTCAAAATTACCATAAATCGTACGGTGTTGAAATTTAACGTTTATGTTCCGTTTTGCTAATAGGTGTTTACTAAGAAAGAGTTTTAGGAATATAGTTTTTTTATTTTCTTTAGGGCTCCGCCCTGCATGATTTTAAAATGACTGTAGGCCCTACGGGGTTGAAATTTGATATGGTTGTTCTTTTTTGCTCAATGGTTCTCATTAAAAAAATGTTTTGCAAAATTCCTTCAGAACTCAACACACAGTAATTTGTTGTTTCAATGTCATTCTTAAGGAAGAAGATTTTGTTGCTCTTTTAAAGATGTTATTACGGTACCTAAAAAATAAATTCAATCACGGGCGAAGCCGTGACGGGAAACAGCTAGTCTATATATATAATTCCGTAAGCGAATCGGTCCCCACAAAATATCTTGAGGTAGAAGAAAGATATGGTAACGTATGATGGCTCATTTTAAAGCTTGAGGTCCAAGGACGCAAGGAAAAATATCAGAATTATCAAAAGTTCTCTGGGCTACGCCCCATTGGACTTTGAAGTTCCAATGTTAATCTAATGGGAAGAAGATTTTTAGATCTACACAATTAAGCAGATGTTCCCGAGTATATTTTTTATCATAAACACAGCTGGTTATTGAGTAGATATTTTGAGTTAAGATAACCAAATAATTACAACTTTTTAAAACTGGGAGTGCACTATAAAAAAGGAGAACACTAATAGTCACGAAGAGATTGCGGATCCATACTTTCTTTGTGACCCAATCTATGTCATTAAGGAACCAGGAGTAGAATGATTTTTATGCTGAATGTATCAAGTTAAAAATGGCTTAGACGGGGCATGGTTGATATAATGGTTAATTGTCTTTACTCAGTGAATGTAGTTTAGTTATTACGTCACTGCTTTATATATTGGCTATTTAGTAGTTAGGGTTGCAGAGTTGAATCGTTTTGTTCAGTGTTTGTTTATTATCGACTGGATCATATATGTAAACTACTAACTTTGGATAACCTCTCCCTATGAGGAATATTTTTTGTTTTTGTTTTATCTATTCTCTGCTTCTTTTTATGTAGGTCGTAGGAAACAATAAATGCCCGTTAATCCATAAAAGACAGGGAGCTTTTCATGTAAATGATAGTATGCGATAACTAACAATATATTAATGTTCTACTTCATTGACAAATAGACAAAATAGACTATAATCCAAGCACGATGGACGTCGGTGGCACGGAGGGTAAGGGGGCATGGGGGCACGGGGGAGGCATGGGGGAAATAGAGGGCACAGGTGGGCACGGAGGTACGGGAAGGGAAGGTGGGGATGGCGTCACACGGCCATGGGAGCACAGGAGGTTAGGAGATATGGGAACACGAAGGGCACGAGGGGTATCGTGGCACTGGACACAGGGGGGCATGAGGGGCACAGTGGAGGCATGGGGAACATTGGGGCACAGGGAGGAACGGCGAGCATGAGGGAACGGGAGCATGGAGGGTTCGGGGAGACATGGGTGAAATAGGAGGCACGAGGGGGGCACTGGAGGTCACAGAGGTACGAGGAGGGACTGCGGGGATGGCGGCAAGTTACAATGGGGAGCGCAGGGGGTTCGGAAATATGGGGCACGAAGGGCACAAGGGGCAGGACTGGGGAAAACTGCTGTAATGTAATAGACAAGGGCTGTTTCATTAGCGGGTAAATCGATGTAAAAATTAGTACCCAAAACGTCACTAGCCTGATCAGCTGGTGCATGTTATTCTTATGGACTTCAGATGAATTACGTCACCGGCCTGATTCAAACGCGTCATTTTCCAACATCAAAGGAATGAAACAGCCCTTCTTTTGATTACATGTTCAAGATGTTCTCCGTAGTCCTGACAAGGGGTGTCGTGGCACTGGATACAGGGCGCATGAGGGGCACGGTGGAGGCATGTGGGACATAGGAACACAGGGAGGAACGGCGAGCATGAGGGCACGGGAGCATGGAGGGTGCGGGGGCATAGGGGGCACTCTGGGGAGGCATATTAATGAACTGGTGCAGGTGGCGGTGGGGGGTGCGGGGGTACAAGGGGCACTAGGGGCGTCGCCAGCAAGAGGAACAAATGGGCAAGGGGGCACGGGGAGAAACGTTGGGCATGAGGGCACGGAAGCATGGGAGCACGTGGCGGGGCGGGGATGGGAAAGCACAATGATCACTAAGGGCGTCGGTTGCGTGGGGCAGATGGGCATGAGGGCGCGGGGGAGGCGGGCATGGGAATGGGCGCACAAGGGATACTAGAGAAGTCGGTGGCACGGAAAGGGGCACAGAGATGAACTTGGGGCAAGGGGGTATGGGGGAATAAGGGGTACTCGGGCCTCGGGGGCATAGGGGGAACAGGAAACATGGATCAGGAGAGGTGAACGGGAGCATGGGGAAGCATGGGGTAACGGCGCGTGTGGGGGAATGGGGGGCTCAGGGGTAGAGGGTGAAGATGTGTACAGTATAATTGGGCTTACGTTTTATTGATCACTTTTATTAACTTGAGTTAAAAACTCATCATAAACATGTTAAGGGTTAAATCCATATTTGCCGCGTCCGGTAGTATAATAGTGCTATGTTTTTTCTTTTCGTCACAAAATAGACTACTACATTTTAATACGGGGGAAATTATTGGTAAATTACTGATTAGATATTGCCAAAAAGTTTCAGCAAGATTAGGAAATATTTTATTAGAAAATCCAAACGTGTAAATTCACAACTACAGCTTGAAAAAAATACAGTAATAGCAAGGAGGTGATAAATTGCGACTTATCTTTGGAGACAATATCACCATTTTGATTTTTAGGGGCCTTTGCCCCTACAAACCCCTAGTGAAGTATATTATTGTGTTAACGATTTCTTAACTGACTCTTTATAACTGTGATATTTCGTATGTACTTTTAATTTTTTTGACAAAGATTGTATATAAACTTTTCTTTTTATCATTATATCACTGACTTGTCACCTGTTTTAATAGCAGTGCTGTAATAAGAAAATATGATAAATAAAGAATCTAAATCTGAATCTAAATTCTGTGTAATATTGATTACAATATGGGCTTTAGAAAGACTTCACAACGAATGGCAAGTTACAAAGTACACAATTTAATGTGGTTGGTTCATACAATGATTTGTATTGGTATACAAGATTTGTATTGGGAGTTGAGTTTGTGGAGTTTTACTCTAAAGTCAGTGTGCAGTAAACAAGCAGTTTTGGGACTTGAAATTAAAAATTTTTAATGGCTAGAAAATCTGCTGTTAAAACAATAAAGATCAACAATAAAGTGAAAGCCTTATCAACTTCTTATCATAGTCTAATAATCATTGTTTCTTGTGATTTTATGTCAAGCAATTACATTTTATGTACTCTCAAAACTTAACAAAAAACTCTGAGTATCAAAAAAAAAAAAATAATAATAATAATAATAAAATAAAATAAAAAACTGGCAGTCCAGAGCTTTATTACATCTTAAGATAATTTCTTGTGTGGATGGAATCAATCTCATTTGTTGCCCATAGTTGAATTTTAATAAAACAATATGATTTGTAAGGCCGGCCGCACACCAAAACGGACGCGACGCGACGCTGCAAGACAAACCATATTACGACTTCGCGAACAAAGGTAAACACATATTATTAAATGAAATACCCATTTACTATAAAACATATGTTATTGTCTTCGCTCGCGAAGTCGTAAAAGTTTCGTCGGGTCTTGTCGCGTCGTGTCCGTTTCGGTGTGCGGCCGGCCTAACTGAGCCATAATAAAATTGTGTTAATGTTGATAGCAATGTTTTTGACGTTTTAGTTGGCCTAATTGTAATGCAATATAACTATAACTGTTAATTTTCTGAGTACGTGGGTTTTTAAATAAAACTTTAAAAACTTTCTCACTTCCTTCATCCTTATCAAATATTAAAGAAAGTTCTTTTTTAAGTTAAGTTAGTCTGATTTAGCATTTTATCCTATACCGTATAGTTCATTGTAGTGTACATCACCATGTGTTATTGTATGTAAGTTAGGACCGATGAATTCAAGTCAAAACTTTAGAGCCCTCTAGCTTTTGCCATTCCTCTGCTTTTATTAAGATCATCAAAATGAGGAGTTTTTGAATGGAGATTTAAATTCAGAGTTTTTTTTTAGTTTGTTTTCAATATACTGTATGATTATTTTTCGAGGCATTATCTAAAATCAACTAAAAACAAAATTCAATTATATCTGTAAAGGTTGTTTTGATTCTGATAAACCATTAATCTAAGACAGATTCTTCAAAGTGTTTATTAATACTTTGTAATGATACTCCCTTGTGATTTCTCTTGTATTTTGTGTTGCAGGCATGTGCAGAAGTTGTGCTCACTGGAGGCGACTCATGGAGACATTGTGAAGGAGGAACCCGATGAAACATCCACTTCTAAGACTAACAAGAAAAGTACCTTTGATAACATGTTGTTTTTATTGTATTAATACTTGAAGGGTACAGCTTTTGTTTATTGGGAAATATCTATTTGTTTCAAGTAACAGTAATTGTTATGTCACTTTACAGTATACTCACGTTAATTTGGCTAGTCCGGGTTTGCACATTACAGAATCAGCCATCAAGCCCATTGTTGCGGTGACCATTTATGACTATATTCATATTCACTAATTTTTACTGGCTAATATGAGGTACCTGGTGAAAATTAGTGATAAACATTTTATATTATTTGACAGGTTAACTTCTTGAAGTGAAAAAAACAGAGGTGCAGATGAGAGACTGAGTTAGGAAGATAGATTTATCTTCCATCCCACTTCCCATCACCGCACGACTATTATCGTTTATTACTAGATTTGGTGGCTTCAAATAAGTGAGAATGTACTATAGTATGATTCTCTAATCCAGTCAGGATTTTTCCTGAGCTTCTTTATCGGTCCACTCATTGGAAAAATAAATTTTTCCTTTATAGCTTACAGACAACAAGTCTCTATTTGAGTGTTTTTTTCTGTTGAACCTACTACTGATAATTTGTCTATGAGTCATTTTTAGTTTACTCCTGTAACTACAGCTCCAATTCAGTGCAACCAGTAGTCTCTAGGTTAATAAATAAAAATGTCTCAATTTACAAGCGGTTGTCAGTTGCAAACTTATTTTCAGAACAACTTAAACTGGACATCTTACACATCAGTCTCCTGCCAGTGCTTGTTTTTTCTTCTTTTTTTTCTTTGTGTTGTGTTACAGAATTGTTTATTATCTCTTTTAACTTTTTTTCCTTTTTCATAGCCTACTGTAAAAGAGTTTAAGTTAATTTTTCAAAATAAAAACTGTATTGCAGAAAAATACAATTTTAAACTTTTTCTGTTTATTTCTAGCCACCAATTGGCATTAAAAAAGACAAACATAAATTTTATGATACGTTCATGTGACCCGTGTTTTAGGTGGCTACGTGTCGAAACTCATGAACTGGGTGATGAACGGGAAGAGCGACGGTAGCCCCGAGCGGCCGGCCAACGCTCAGGATGGGCTCACTTCGGGAAAGCGGGAGCGACGGGAGGCGGCGGAGAAGGAGATCTCAATGTGGGAGGTGGAACAGCTGTTCAAGGGGGGGACTAGGGAACAGATCGCATCCATGTGGGAGGTGGGCTGATAATTCATTAAAAGTTTTCGCAATGAAAATTTATCTGTGCAAATACAACAATGAAAATATAGATCAGGTATCACAATACAGTAGTAGACACCCACAAATCTGGACTAACCAGGACCGGATTAACCAGTAATTTATTAAACAAGTGAAATAGACTCCTATGTTAATAAATGTTCTAAAAAGGATCTAATAGGGTGTATGAAACTACGAATGAAAAAGTAATCACCCATTTAATGCTGTGGACTTTCATAATTTACTCAGATGTTGTAATAACGTCGCTCAGCATTGTATACGCCGAAATATCGATCAGAAAACATACAACCAGTCACTAGCGATGAAACTGTGTTAAATGGACAAAAATACAGATTACCTTTTAAGAAAGGTCTAACGTAGAAATACGACCCCGAAATAGTGATGGATCTAGTGGATCATCAACGTCCGGGCCACAAATAAACAGCACAAATAAAATTCATGTTCGCAAACAAACATGACTTGGCCGGACTATATGGCTTCTATTGTAAACAAAAGATTAAGGATTGTACTATCTGAGGAAGTGACAGTTTTTCTAAGTTACTTACACATAGCCTTCAATAAGTTGATTTAGCTTTTTGTCATGTTGTTCAAATGACAAATCTATCTTCTGTTTCGGACCGTAGTACTTTATCTTTCGTGATTTGAGCATCTTTTTCAGTTTTTAACTGCATCAAGTCTTCTATTTTTTTACTATGTTTCTCTTCATCTTGCTCCATTTCTTCTATTTTTGTCTCAAAATTTGCCAATCTAGTTTGTAGAATTTCGTTTTTTTCTTCTTTTAAATATGTATTTTCTTCTAACAGAGCTGCTCCCATTTTTGCTGCCATTTCTAACTTGTTTTCATCACTTTCTGTATTTGCTAGACATTTATTTTCAATTAAACTCTTTTCTAGCTCCTGTATAGAGTGATTTTGGGTATTATTGTTATCATTTGCATTGGAATCAGAATCAGAATCATTTATTAATCCAAAAGACATAATACATGCATTGGTGCGTCAACAGTTTCAACATGTTCTGAAAGATACATTGAGTCATTTCATTTAATTGTCTAATGTAGTCTACTAGGCCTACGAGAGAAAATGATATAAAGAAAAAGGTAGGCTTTGGGCGGTGAGGACATAATTGGATCATATCAAGTAAAAATAAATAAATAAAAATACATAAAATTGAGAAAAAAAACCACACAGCAAACAGAACAAAAATCAGTACAAATGCAAACTCTACTTACATTAAGATGTCCTTTGAGGGGGTATCTAAAAACTCCCTGAGGTCATAGAAGGGGTGATCAAGCAACCACTGCAATGTTTTTCTTTTAAAGGTTTTAAAAGGCTGCTGCTTGATTTCCATTGGCAACTTATTTAAACATTTTAATCCCAACATTCTATAATTTGACTTTGACTTTTCTAATCTTACAAAGGGTACATCAATTTTTCCTCTATTTCTAGTGTCAAAATTATGAAAGTCGCCTCTAACACAGTGAGAGTTGTAATTCTTAAAACTAGTTAACAGGATATTAAATATATATAAATTAACAACAGTTAAAATCTTAAGGTTAATAAAAAGTGGGCGGCAGTGGTCTTGGGTATTTGCTTTTGCCATGATTCTGATGACCTTTTTTTGAATTATAAGTACATCTTTTATGTGAGAGCCATTGCCCCAGAAAATTATTCCATAGCTGAGAGCAGATTGAAACAGAGCAAAGTAAGCAGTCTTAATGTAGTTAACAGGGATTGCATCACTAAGTCTACGGAACAAAAAAGTTAATCTGCTAAGTTTGATACATAATTGCTGAATGTGATGATACCAGGTGAGTTGTTGGTCCATGAAGACTCCCAAGAATTTGACTGCATTTACTGGGTTAGTGTCCTGCACTTCCGGGATTTGTCTAAGCCCAAAAATGACAGTCTGTGTCTTCTCATTATTGAGCATGAAACTGTTTGCTGAGAACCAGTCTGCAGCATCTTTGAGAGACAGTTTAGCGGCTCCCTCAAGCTCAACAAAGTTATTGTTACAAGACAGCAGAGTGGTATCATCAGCATATAAATATGACTTCGAGTTCAAACAAGAGGGTAAGTCATTTATCGCTATCAGGAACAAGAGGGGCCCAAGGACAGAGCCCTGTGGGACCCCACAGTTACTTGTGCGAACTTTCGACCATTCACCCCCAGTGTAAACCGCCTGTCTTCGGTTTGATAGATAGGTTTGGAAAAGATTTAAAGCTGAGTTTTTTATCCCATAAAATTCCAACTTATGAAGCAAGATACCATGGTCGACACAATCAAAGGCCTTACTTAAATCAATAAAGGTAGCCCAGGCAAAACTCCTATTTTCAAAGGCCTCTAAGATGTCCTGAACCATGGCACCTATTGCATTCACAGTGGACTGTCCATTTCTAAAACCAAATTGGTGATTGTTAAAAAGAGAAAGAGATTCAAAATAATCGCTGACTTGATTGAAAATGATATGTTCCAGTACCTTGGACAGAACAGGTACTAGGCATATTGGCCGATAGTTGCCTGGGCAAGTTTTATCCCCTTTTTTGAAAATTGGACAAATTTTTGAGATTTTGAAACATTCTGGGAAAATTCCCTCCAGAAGACAAACGTTTATACAATAAGTTAGGGGTGAAACAATATCGTCCGCTATGCTTTTAACCAACCAGTTTGAAAAGTCATAAATGTCTTTTGTTTTTGAGTTTTTCATTTTTGCTATGATTGACAAGACATCTTGACAGGATACAGGTGTAAAGTTAAAAAGGTGCTGGTTCACTGGGACATGATTGAGAAAAATATCAAAGGTGACATTGGGTTTCTTAATACTATCCTTGATAGCAGTGACAGATTCAATAAAAAATTTATTTAACATGTCAGGATGAATTGGGACATTGGGTGTATTACTATTGGACTGTGAATTCTGCCTGATAATAGCCCAAGCAGTTTTACACTTATTGTTCGAATTATCTATTGTCAAAGCATTAAAATTAAGCTTGGCCTCTTTAACTGCCCTTCTATAGTTACATTTGATACTTTTATAGGCTAATTCACATTGTTGGGTTTTAAAAAACTTAAAATTATCATAAGCTACTTTTACCTGTTCTTTGAGCCTGTAAAGATCCTCTGAGAACCAGGCATGGTTGTGCTTACCAACCCTTCTGGATTTTTGGTGAGACTTAACAAGAGGAAAACACTCTTCAAACACATGCATCAAACTTTCTACAAAAATGTCAAAAGAGTTACCTGGATTTCCTTGAGGTTGCCAATTCCGAAGGTCAAATTGTTCCTGCCAATTGAAAACCCTAATTTTGAATTTGAAAGTTTCCAAATTTTGGGGTGAGAAAATTCTCTTAAAAGTAGAGGTGTTTATCTTATCAGGCTCGCATGAACTCTCAAAAACAACTCTTAAAATAAGACCATCATGATCAGAGAAATGAAAAGGCACAGTTACACAACTTCCTATCACGTGAATTATGATATAACTGGAAGTGGTTCCAGTCAAATCCTCGTGATATGCTTGAATATGTTGATGGGATCTACAGTTTGTACATTTCCAATTTTTTATTTTACCGGGGGACCACCGTTTTAGATCTTTCTCGGGCATCTGCTGGTAGCCTCCATGATACCACGTATCGCAACGGCTAGTACATAGTATTTCACCCCTACACTACATGAGCCGCATAGATACTTAGGCATTTTTATTGTTATTTTTAAGAAAAATGTTACTTGTTTTCATGAAAATGGTATAATTTTGTTTGATTTTAAGGTTGAATCAAATACAATGTCAATGTAAAATGAAAAACTCTGATAGCCAGTTGGTGAGTAAGTAGGCAGAGTGCCTAGGTCAGGGTTGCTGAGGTTGCAGGTGTAGGTCACTAGCATCTGCTGTGACACATGAGCTATGTGAGTGCTATGTCAATATTGCTTGGATAAGTTGGTGGTGTAATGGTGGATCTGTTGTAAGTGTCGTGTTGGAAGATTTGTGCTGTGAGTTGGCTCTGACATCACTTGACACCTTTCCATATGTTTATTCGTACACCAATTTTTCATGTTGTTTTGAAATGACTAATAAATTTGAGGTTGATCTTTTAGTTGAGATATATTCGTAGCTTGATTTTTATTGAGTTCTATGAAATATGAGATTCTTATAATTGCATCCATCAATAATTAGGTTAGTTCTTAAGTCAAGGTATTTGTGAGCTGTATATACTTGATTATAGTTTAGTTTGTTGATAGAAATTTATTGATAATTAGACTTACAATTGCTCCAAGTAAGTTTTGCACATAATTTAGATAATGTTAGTTGGATAGTTATCACTTATACACACTTTTGCTTGAGAGCCAATTCACAAAGACTGTAGTCAGTCAGCCATGTTGGATTGAACTGCGTTGGATACTTATCAGAGTTAAATAAGTTCAAAATGTAAACTATAATGAACAAATAAACGAGTTTGAGTTTGATGTGATCAACATTGACGTCATCTCCCCACCTGGAGCTGGATGGTGATGCCGCAAGCCTCCAACACGCTGGCCACGCTTGTGACTTGATTTACTGTCGTCTGTTCCATATTGTTGTAGTTCCCGTTGATCGGCCAGTTCCTGCACCTGGTGTACGATGTGCTCAACATCGACGTCATCTCCCACCTAGAGCTGGAGCGAATGATGCTGATGCCGCAAGCCTCCAACACGCTGGCCACGCTCATGACATGATTTACTGTCGTCTGTTCCATATTGTTGTAGTTCCCGTTGATCGGCCAGTTCCTGCACCGGGTGTACGATGTGCTCAACATTGACGTCATCTCCCACCTAGAGCTGGAGCGAATGATCCTGATGCCGCAAGCCTCCAACACGCTGGCCACGCTCATGACTTGATTTACTGTTGTCTGTTCCATATTGTTGTAGTTCCCGTTGATCGGCCAGTTCCTGCACCGGGTGTACGATGTGCTCAACATCGACGTCATCTCCCACCTAGAGCGAATGATGCTGATGCCGCAAGCCTCCAACACGCTGGCCACGCTTGTGACTTGATTTACTGTCGTCTGTTCCATATTGTTGTAGTTCCCGTTGATCGGGCAGTTCCTGCACCGGGTGTACGATGTGCTCAACATCGACGTCATCTCCCACCTAGAGCTGGAGCGAATGATGCTGATGCCGCAAGCCTCCAACACGCTGGCCACGCTTGTGACTTGATTTACTGTCGTCTGTTCCATATTGTTGTAGTTCCCGTTGATCGGCCAGTTCCTGCACCGGGTGTACGATGTGCTCAATATCGACGTCATCTCCCACCTAGAGCTCTAGCGGATGATGCTGATGCCGCAAGCCTCCAACACGCTGGCCACGCTTGTGACTTGATTTACTGTCGTCTGTTCCATATTGTTGTAGTTCCCGTTGATCGGCCAGTTCCTGCACCTGGTGTACGATGTGCTCAACATCGACGTCATCTCCCACCTAGAGGTCTAGCGGATGATGCTGATGCCGCAAGCCTCCAACACGCTGGCCACGCTTGTGACTTGATTTACTGTCGTCTGTTCCATATTGTTGTAGTTCCCGTTGATCGGCCAGTTCCTGCACCTGGTGTACGATGTGCTCAACATCGACGTCATCTCCCACCTAGAGCTGGAGCGGATGATGCTGATGCCGCAAGCCTCCAACACGCTGGTCACGCTCATGACTTGATTTACTGTCGTCTGTTCCATATTGTTGTAGTTCCCGTTGATCGGCCAGTTCCTGCACCTGGTGTACGATGTGCTCAACATCGACGTCATCTCCCACCTAGAGCTGGAGCGGATGATGCTGATGCCGCAAGCCTCCAACACGCTGGCCACGCTCATGACCTCCATGCTCATGTGAGTATCAGCACCTCACATTTGTGGCTAACCTAGAGTGTTAAAATACCTATTCTTATTTTCAACATCAAGTAAATGTCATCAGAAGACCGTCCATTTCAGTCAATACCTCTTTTTTTGTACGGTAGGTAGCTCACCAACAACAATAGTTTCTGTAACTCAATTAGTAACAAAGATTGTTTTCTATCGCAACTAATTGTTAGATTACAAAAACAACTAACTTGTTTTACTTGTTAAAAAACTCCGTATTGTTACAGTAAAATTCAAGGGAAATGATTAAACATACACAAAATTTGGTCGCCATTCACAATATTTTATGTTTTCAATGAAATATCGGAAAATTATAAAAAAAATAATGTATTGAACGTCAGCCTTGCTCAGTGGAAGAACATTCTACCTTCTAAGCAGGACAATGGATGACAATTCACCCTTGCACCGAAAGTACCCAACTATTGCAGAAAAGTCGGCTTCGTCAGAAAGCTCGGCCATATAAAAAAACACTGCCACACTTGCAAACATATTAGGACAGTTAATAATAATTGTATTGTTCAATATTGTCTACACTATTGATCTACAGAATTTTGTCAAAGACTACCACCAGCATTCTTTAAATAGGCTAACACAATGATTCCAGGAATCTTTTTAACAAGCAAATGTGAAAATACATGAGGACACTTATTTTACAATGGAAGTTTACAAAATCAGATAGTAAAATTGTTACTTAACTACTAAAGTTACTCTGTTGTTGACAGCCCTCCGTTATTCAGAGCCAAGCTAGAGGGTGGGCCTGCCATGCCGTACTCTGTTTGGACATCAAAACTCAACACCAAGGTCTCTGGCTGGTATCGCAGCTACCACAGCAAGGGCGACAGCACAGTCGAGGTAGGAAGTGGTCAGTCGACCCTAGCTCGCTTACTCGCTCAACTGTAGTAACAAGGGAAAAGAAATAGTATTTTGGTATGGAGTTAAAAATTTCACAAACTGCACACAATAAAAAAAAAAAGGTTCTCTTTAACTGAGCGTAATCGTCCTTATGGTTTTATTTTTACAAAGGTTAAAACAAAATCTTTTTTTTTTCATGACTTTTTTTAAATGATTTTGTAAAAAATGCAAAATCATTTTGTTTAATTTTACAAGGTGTGTTTTTTAAGTAAGTACCATATTGATATAAGGTACAAACAAGGAGAGATTTTTTAATAATTTTAGTTTTACATGAAGCCTGTACTTTTCTACACAATTTCCTTCATTATTAAGGCACTTGTCACATTGTCCTATTAGCGTTACAATTCTATCGTCGTAGAGTTCTATCGCTAGCCTTGAGAACCACTCCAATACAGCCATTTTGAATTCGTTGTAATTGTCGTGGGGCTTACCACTTAGGGATTTCTTCAAACAAAGAAACATGTGGTTGTCACTCAGGGATTTCTTCAAACGAAGAAACGTGTTAGTCACTCGGTGCTAGATCGGGACTGTCGAGAGGATGATCGAGTTGTTTCCAATCAAATTCTCTGATCAAATCCTTGGTTCGATTAGCCACATGTGGACGGGCAGTATCATGAAACAAAATGATACCTTTACTCAGCATGCCCCGTCTTTTGTTTTGGATAGTATGGCAGAGTTTTCTTAATATCTCACAGTATGTCAGTGAGTTTATTTTGTACCAACAAGGCAAAAAATCCACCAGCAAAATGCCCTTCCAGCCCCAAAATATGGCACACACACACATGATTTTTCGGGCTGATATCGTCTGTTTAAGCTTGACTTTCCTGGGCGATGTTGAATGCCACCATTCCATAGACTATAGTTTTGATTCAGGTGTAACGTAGGCCAGCCACGTTTCAATGCCTGTCACTATTTGGCTTAAAAAATCATCAACTTCTTCATTGTACCGCAAAAAGAAAGTCAAAGCACTGTCCAAACATTTGGTTTTCTGCAGCTCAGTGAGCATTTTTGGTACAGGTACCCAGTGTGAACACAGTTTCCGATAGCCTAAACGTTCCGTCACAATTTTATACACAACACTTCAAGAAACTTTAGGATCCGCTCAGAAATTTATGAAATTGTAAAGCGCTTGTTCTCTTGGATTTTTTGGTCCATCCAATAAATCGTCAGTAATTATCTAAGGGCGGCCACTGCATCCATCTACCTGAACATTTTTGGGGCCATTGTTTAATGCCCTAACCCACTCTCGTACCTTTCTATCGCTCATAATGTTTTCTCTGTTCACTCCACAGATCTTGCGCTGAATATCGATCGATTTCAGGCCTGTAGCCCTCAAAAAACCGATAACAGACTGTACTTCACAGTCGGCGGGACTAGATATTTTCCACTGTATCTAGATAGTTTTTTGCTCAATGTTTGTCAATATTGGTATTTGTCAAACGCTTGTTATCTTTTGCTTTCTTTCTAAACAAATATGTGTCATATGTTACGTTTGTAATCAAATCAGATCATAAACTCCTAAAAACTCTGACAAGTTTACTTTTATGATGGTTGTGGGGCCAAGCACTGAGGACAATAAAAACAACGAATGGCATTAAAACCTATTCCATTAAATTTTTCATATATACATATATATTAAGTTTCATGTCAAACTCGACATATACAAATACCAACATCCCTTTTTAGCCAATTTCCCATAGGGAAGAAGCTATTACCGTAGGTCTCATGGTAAGACCTAAGCCCAGGACCATGTTACTTTTTCGTTTTTAGGTGCCCAGAGAACAAAAATAATATTCATTAAAATTTATGTATATATGTATGTGTCCCTAGCTAAAAATATGTAATAACGCTCGTAAAAACGGTCCGATCGAGGCCTAATTTGGTAGAGAAGTGTAATCCTACCTTTATTTGAAATGAGTTCGTAAATCAGATATATCAACCTACCGGAAGAGGTAGTTTTGGAGGGTTTTGTACCCCAAAAAATGGGTTATTTGCATTTTTCATATGTAGTTTTAAAATTTTTTGATTTGATTTTTTTTCACTGGATTTAACTAAAAAAATCATACAATTTATTATTTTGAAGCTTTACTCTATCTCCATTGGTTAACAAGATATTAAAAAGTGTAAAGACAGTACATTGTATTTTGGGGCTGCAATGTTAATCTTATGAAGAATAGGCATGTGTTAATATTTCACTTATTAACCTTTTTTTTTTAATTAAACTTGGTATTTAGCTTCATTTGGTTGAGATTAATCCATTTATGGTAAAAATCTTGATTTTTGTACTTATCATGACAGCAAACCTGCATACTCTTTCCCATGTTAATCATATGGAGAATAGGCAAACTCCTTTATTTATGGACCGATAATTTTGGTGAAACTTAGTATATGGCTTCATATGGTTGAAATAAAACTTTTTATGCTAAAAACCTACTTTCAGTGTTCCCCATGGCAGCATACCTACATACTCTTTCCCTATATTTATCATAAGGAGAATAGACATTAATTTTCACTTTTTATGAGCACGTGATGAAATTTTCTTTACAGGTTCATCTGGTCAAGAGTACTCAGGTCTGCTGCGACAGGGGTATTGTAAATATTGATTAATTTTGTAAGCTATACCTCTTGTGCCAAGGTTGATCTTGTACGAGTGTTGTGAAAGTGTTTTTGTTCCCCAGGTGTTTGACAGTCTTGGCATCGAGCCCCAGTTCTGGCTTGTGATGGGTGAGGAAAATCCATTGGAAAACCATGATTTTCATGAGTTGACGTTCCTCCAAAGAGTCTGGTTGCTCAAAGGCCTTTGTGATTTCCTACTGGTAAGATATGCTAATTATATATAATTTTTTTTTTTTTTTTATCAGTGCCAATTCTACATTATTTAACGGGAAAGCGAAAAAGAAACTGCTGCTTGATAGACACTCAAATACTTGTGATTTCTTCTAGAATTCTATGGAGTGCAGCCCATGGGGTGTAAAAAGAAATCTTGAAGAGACAGTGGGTTGAGATTTAAAAATTAAATAACGTAATTAATAGAGGTCTGCGGGTAGTGATTTTTCAAGTCGGGTCGGTTTCGGGTCGGGTAGTAGATTAACATCAATTTTCGGGTCGGGTCGGGTTTGAACATTATAAGTTAAAGAAAAATTCGGGTCGGGTTCGGGTTCGGGTGTGTGAGTTAAAAAAATCTCGGGTCGGGTTCGGGTAGCCTATGTATGTTAAAAAAAACTCGGGTCGGGCTCGGGTATTGTAAGTTGAATAAAACTTCGGGTCGGCTTCGCTATTTGTAAAAAAAATGTCTAGGCCTAAGTTATTTCATTTTAAAATAATTGTTGATGTGCCTACTAAGCTTAAGTAGGTATAGTATTAAGTTAATAAATATAAGGCAAAAACCTTCCACCTACTAAGTTAGGCCTAGGCCTAACAAAAGTTATAAAACCATAATGTATTTTATTCTAGTATAAAAAGTTAAAAAATTCTCCTGAGCCAAAGAACCTATCAAGCTAAGGGTTCCTTTAGTCCTAAGTTACTTTACCCAATGTTAACTTTTTCAACAAACATGACAAATATACAAATTATATTGTACACTGTTGAAACTAAACAAAAACCACTTTTAAAAATGTCAAAATACCCTAGATGCGAATTATCATACCGTAGCCTATTTTTCTGTAGGCCTAATAATACACAAAGTTATTTTATTATGAAAAGATAATGTGATTATACTCAAACTTGGCCTTTCAATCAATATTGCTATATCCTATTTTCAAAACAGACTTAAAATAATTGCATTTCATTTCTGTTGGATTACTTTCAGCAAATTTGTTTCTTTGCTTGAGTGATTCCAAATAGCAGATGAATGCCCATCCGCGACATTTTACACTTCCCAAATCTTTGGTTTCACTAGTAGGACTGTTAGTGGATACACTGACATTAGCATTCTCTCAATTCCGTGGCTTTTTAATATTTATTTTTCATATCAGGAAAAATTCAACATCACTTAAGTAACACAAATAATTGAATAAACAAGAACGAGACCAAAACCATCTATCAAATCATCAATGCAGACGACAGATCGCGCCATCGCCATACCATACGACAACATGGAGTTGGAGTACCGTAACTATAAAACTACATAGAGAATGAAGAAATCTCTCTATGAAGTATCCAAACCATTGACTATGGATATCCAACTGTTACATTATCCAAGAAATTGTTTTCATTGGTTATCAAGAAATCTTAAATGTTTTGACAATTAATTTGCAAGATGGAATGAGAAATAATTTGGCAATAAACCAATTACACCGAATAGTCATATATTGATTATATTTCGTAAAATATATATACACTGATGAATTTTGTATTGTAAAAATAATGCAAACACTAATCTGTAGAGATTATTTACTTTCGAAAACATTTTGCTCTTGCTATTTACCGGTTATCGTGTAAATAGTACCATTGACTTTACATACAAATGGAGAGTTAGATGTAAAGTCAATGATAGTACCAATGCCACTGCTACCTTGATTTCGGTTTGTACAGTTGGTGACGGTATTGGCTACGTCACAGTCTATCTTTCTGGCCTAAGAGTGTGAGTCAGTCACGACACTCACTGAGCAAGTTCCTTTAGGTTAGAGTGAGAAAAGTATGCTAGCGCTACTGGTGTCTAGGCTTGCAACAAATGATTTAATGCTGTTTAAACTATTTTTTGTGCATAAAATAGTACCGTACTAAGGAATACAAATGTTCCTACGTCAAATACGATCTTGCATTATCAAAATGTTATTTGTTTTTAATTGAACATGAAATATGGCGCACCAAATTATCAACAAAACAAAATTGCTTACGTTTCTAGGCACCAGAGACCGCTAGCTTCTTTCACAAGCCACATTTTCATGTGTGAGTGTCGCGAATAGTAAGCTAAGGTATTTTCAGTTCATCCACATCCACCTCAGTAATGACTGGCAGTTTGGCAGTTATGACCACTAGTCTAAAATAGTGTGTGGAACGATGCCCATTTATTCCGTGAACGTTGTAATTCACAAATTTTGGCTGTAAAATAGTTTTATAAACCCGGGTTTGTTTTTAATGTCCTGTCGGGTACCTACAACCCGATTTAATTCGGGCATTAGGTACCCGCCCGACCCGGCTTAAAATAAAAGCCCGCCCGAATAAAGCCCGTGACGTGTCAAACCCGCCCGACCACTCGGGTTCACGCCAATACCCGGAGTTACCCGAATTTTCGGGTACCCGCAGACCTCTAGTAATTAAATCTGAATTCCAACCCTCGCTTGAAATGGATTGCTAGATCTGAAATTGTAGCTATACAAAGTTTAATTTTAAATTACATTAACAAAACTTATAATTCAACAACTTCCAAAAAATTCAAGCGCTTATATTCCGGTTTAGGCGAAAAAATTTTCCTTCAAATGTTGGCAAATGACCAATGAAAATAACAGCTGGGATTATCAATGGGAGAGAGGGTACTTTTCCAAAAATATCAAGCTTACGTAATATTTTAAAATTTATTAAATAGCTGATTATCCCATGCTTTCAACTGATTAGTAGTGCAAATTCATTCATCAAGTTATGTGGCTGGGACTTATACAAAGACTTTTACCAAAAATATATAAATAATTAAACTGATTCCACTCTGTTAAAGATCCCATTTTTGCTTGTTTTTTTTTTCTTGGTGAACAAAATGCTTTTCTATTGTTTAATAAATTTTATGAATGTTTTAGCACAACCATAAAACTATTCAGGACCGCATCAATAATTTGGAAACAGAAGAGTTGCGAGAGATGAAATTGGGGAAAGACAAAGAAGGCTACACTTATCACTACTTCCCCAATTTTACGGAGGTTCGAATATACAAAATGGCCAAGGTACCTGATGCGAAGGTAAATGACCGTGTGCATGCAGTTAAGGTTGGTATAATAGTGCATGGGCATTATTTTTTATTTATTATGTTTAATTTTTTACTAATTTTTAGTATAACAAATGAATTTACTTGTAATTATAATTTCTAATTATTTATTTATACACTAAAATTAGGTTAAGCTACCTAATGGTCTTCTAAACTGATCTAGTGAATCCTCTCTGGATTATGCGTTTCGGCTTACAGCCATGATCAGATCCTCAAGTATGAACCTTTTTTTTTTTTTTTTTTTTTTTTTTTATTTAATGTACATAACTCATAAAACACGGAATCCGCGGACACAAAAACACGTACATGACATTTATAGTGCGTAGGCCTACAGCGGATGCACGTCAAGTCTCGACTGAGGTAGCTCATCCGTTGTCTTGTGACCTTCGTCCTCTCTTGTCTTCCGCCCTAGATAATACAGATCCGTGCTACTGTTTACAAGATGTTTGTTAAAATTTAACTTTTTACCCTGGACCTTTTTAGGAAGATGTTCTTTAAATCTTTTAGTGAAAGGTCACCCAGTTTGTCCAATCTAAAATTATCACAGCTATCACATTCAATCTTGTACACTACAGACTTCTCACTGATATCTATATTTGGTTTCCAAAAAAATTACAATTTTTTTCTAATTTGGTTGTAAACTTGAGTTGTGGGTGGATTGTGTTCATAGAGTTACTTAATAATGTTATTTGCCTCTTATTGCCGTCTCATATCAATAAAACATAATCTACATATCTAAAATAGCAAATAATCTTATTTCTATGGATTTTGTTAGTCCAAAGATTATTATTTTCAATGCTGTTGAACACTTCTGCTAAGATTCTTGAAAGTGGTGACCCTTGACACTATATCTAGGCCTTCACTTTTGATATAAAATCACTGTTGAAACAAAAATAGTTTTTTCATAATACTGTTCGCAGCAAAAACATTAACTCATTAGTTTCATTATCATTTAGCAAACAGTAATCACAGCTACACAGATATGGCAAGCAATTTAAAAGCATTGCATGTTTGCCATAAAGGACGTATGGTGACTGCATTAGAGCAGTACAAAATATAAGGCAGTAAAATCTAGCCCAGACGACCTGCTAAATAATAAGCACATGCTCCAGCCCAATCTTTTTCATATACATCAAGCACAGACCTGTATTATCTAGGCCGGAAGACAGGAGAGGACAAAGGTCACAAGACAACAAAAGAGCTACCTCAGTCGAGACTCGACGTGCATCCGCGGCGCCGCTAGTAATGACTCGGTCCGTTTTTACTGTAGGCCTACGCACTATAAGTGTCATGTACCTGTTTTTGTGTCAGCGTTTTCCGTGTTGTTTACATTTAAAATAAAAATGTTACGCACCAATAGATGGGAAACAAATTTGTACTTGAGGATCTGATGATGGCTGTAAGCCAAAACACGTAATCCAGAAAGGATTGACTGGATCAGTTTGGCGAACCATTAAGGTAATTTAAAATAATTTAAGAGTCTATATTTGATCCTGAAACAAACAAAAAAAAACATGATATTAATTTATAATTACAGTAGAACCTCGATAGTTTGACTCTCCTTATAGTTTGACACTATTCATGACAACTTAACATGTCAGTAACGACCAATAGTGTCCATGTTGAAGACTCACACAAGGTTAAATTAAACCAAAAGGCGAATGATTTGAATGTTGGTTAAGTTAAAGTTCAATCAAGTTATTGTTTCATTAAAGTTAAGTGTTTCCTAAATTAAACTCATGATTTTTATACTCCCTATGTTAAAATTTCCCATATACTCCCTATAGTTCGACATTTCGATATTTAGATACTTTCTAATTGCCACAAGAGGTTACAATACCTTATTTATTGTCCACAATCCATAACGTCGCTGCAGTGGCGACCGGTTTCAACACTCAGTGAGGTGTCATTATCAAGCCTAAAAATGTGAAATCTTCACTCCAAAGAGGTCGTTAAATAGTTTTAAAAACACATACAGTCAACTCCTGATTATCCGGGGTAATGACTGGTTGAACCCAAAACCACGATTACAACAAAGAGTTCAATAAATTGAGTAAAACACAAAATAAAGAAGTTTTAACTAAGGCAGGTTCCTGATTTTTATTATTTTTTATTGACCAAACCTTATTGGAATTAATAAACAGATCTTCTAGTTGAGTAAACAACTAACACAATAAAAGGGTCCAATGTGGACAATAAACCAAGGTCAGATGTTATATTGTTTGGCATCAGGCAGCAGGGATGGTGGAGGGGGGTCCGGCACTGGGTGAGGGGATATTAATTTATTCAAGATAAGAGCAGGCGTACAAAAACAAGTTATGGTTCATCTTTTTGTCTAATTGGTAAAAATTGAAGAACAACCTTGTTCAAAATGTATGCTAATTCTTGAATTGGGCTAATAAATTTAAAATTTTGTCAAATAAAATTTTATGTCACTTTATCAAACATTTCTTGAAATGCAAATAAAATGCATTTTTAAATGTGTGGCTTAGCTAATACAACCAAAAATTAATAGGGGTCACTGGACGGCACATGAATTAGAGCGATAATCCCACACTGAACCAAATAGGTTCTTTCTTGGTTTCTATTTTTAGCACATCCTGGCAGGTGGCCAGTTGTTCCTAACAGTCAAGGTCACTCGCCATTGCTCCCCATCCCCATCCCACTCCGCTTCGCCACGCCATCGCTCTGACTCGTTCCTCCCTGACCACATGACTACGATCACAATTACGCCACCAAGTAATTTATGGGTAAATTTCCGTGTTTCATTGTTTTTCCTTTGATAAATTGAATAATAATTAGGAATTCTGGCTTCTAAGAGATTTCTTCTAAAGTCATTTTAACATATAAGATTGATAAATTATGGTATTGTTGTCTAAACTGAGGAAATAGATAAATTGAAATTGACTTTTTGTGACCCCGGTTAATCCGCAACACGGTTTACCCGCCCCAGGATAATCGGGAGTTGACTGTTCATTAACACGAACGAGAACAAACACAAAACAACGAACATACACTACACATGGCCAAAACAGTTAATTAAAATTTCACGGCGCGGCGAGTACGGGGTACGGGTCCGGACTGAAAACGGTGCGTGGATGTGCTTCCCCTCCCCTCCTTCCCCTTTCGTTGATCTTATCAGCTGCTTTGTACCTTGATATCGTATGATGATGACAGCAGTTTCATGAGGATTTCTCATTCAAAATGTGCTGGGGATGTTCCATCCGGCCTTGTAAATTTTGTACTCTTCACAAGTAATATTCTGTAAGTCCACAAAGTGTCAAACTATTGAGGTACAACTGTACAAATGATTTAATTGAATTAGCCAGTTTTTTTAGTTTGTGTTAAAAATTCATGTACATTTTAGTAAGGGGAAATGGAGGTGAAGATTTTTAGTTAAAAAAAAAAATGTTTAAGAATTCCACTGAAAGTTAAATCATGGTTATTCACGTTTATAACTGTTTATGTTGTTCAATAATGTCATAACAGGTTTATTATTCAGAATCAAAAAGTCTGGACTTTTAAAAGCAACAAAGTTTCAAACTAACTAACATGTTATAAAACAACTTTTATATATCACTGATTCATTAATCATATTTAGGTAAAACTATCAGTCTTGTTGGAGCAGAGAAATAAAACAGAAACCAAAGAAAGAAACAAAAGATTTCATCTAACGTTAAATTACAACATGGAACCAGACACCTTCTCACCTCCTCTTTCCACATTTTCTTTATACTAATCAAGTTAAAAAAAAAACCTATAAATTGAATACTTTTTCCAAACCCTGTTTAGATTTTTTAATATTGTTGATTTTCAGCTTCAAATACTACTATTGAATTTATTTGTGAATGTTGCCTGTACCAGTAAATCTGAATTCAATTCCTTTTA
This sequence comes from Neoaliturus tenellus, assembly GCA_030545055.2. NCBI lineage: Eukaryota > Metazoa > Arthropoda > Insecta > Hemiptera > Cicadellidae > Neoaliturus > Neoaliturus tenellus. The sequence goes on along the minus strand of CM061531.1, from coordinate 240,160,109 downwards.
CATAGTGGCGTTGGCTTCTAATTTTATTTATTTTTGTTCTTTTAAGTTTTTTATTATTTTAAAAACAATAAATAATCATTCTAAATATATAATAATATAAAGTGTTATACTTTTTCTTTTCAGATTATTTATTAGACTTATTTAATGTCAATACAAAGTTAAATGTGCCCAATCTAACCTAACCCCTCTATACAACTCCAATACAGTAGACTCCCCATTATCGGGTTGCAGGTGATCGGCAATGCGGCTTAACGTCAAAGGCCCAATTTCTTTTGTTTTTAATACTTTTTAGATGTTTTCTCATTAAGTAATTTTCTATTCAATAATTGTTTTTCATTTAGCAGTAGTGTTTTAGTATGTCCTGGTTATTTTAAATTTTTTTATATTAATGGCAAAATTGATTATCAGTGATAGTCTGGCCACAGAATATTGATGATAATAGGGGTCTACTGTATACCTTTATATAACAAAACTGTCCTTATGAAAATCTTTCAGTACGAAGGTCTGCTGTAGACATGTAATGGATATCTGGTTACTATCCGGTATCCGGCCTTTATTTTAATATCCGGTATCCGGCCGGATACTTGCTTCTATTCGGCCAGATACGGATACTTAAATCTGTAAATAAAATTTTAAAAAACATCATCTTGATTGAATTTTTTTTAATTGAACGGTATTGTATTTTAGTACAAAATTCTGTAAGTTTATAGAGCTTTAAATATTTAAAAAAATCAAAAATAGTAGTCATATTGAACTAATTACAATTTATGATGAATGAAAACAAGTTTTTCAGCATATATTTTCACCAAACGGTTGTGTTTTGCTTCGCATACAAGTCCCGCATAGAATAGCCTTTCACTGTAGACACTGCTGCAAGGAGATGAGAGATATATCTTTATAATGTTCTGTAGGATTGGGTATTGTTTTTCACTGATCGATCACTACTTGTAACGGTCTTTTTTTTGGTCAAGACAAGCAATTTAAAAAAAGTCAATTGAAAAAAACAAACAAAAAAACTGAAAAACTTACAGACTGACTGATAGCGAATGAAAAATTCATGCCACCTACTTTCCCACGGTCAGAGGGACAAGTTCTTACTTGTCTTTCTGTAAATCATCCTTAAACTAAAGGCTACAACATGAGCCGAATATCCGGAAGCCGGATATTCAGCGCTTCGGCCTAGAACCTTGCCGGATATCTGGTATCCAATATTTGGCCAAAAGAACTATCCATTACATCTCTAGTCTGCTGGGTTGGGGCTATTAATTTAAAATAAAATACATAACTACCTGACAGAGGTGAAGTATTAATACTGTAACAGCTAGATTGGTAATCTTATTACAATTTGACACTTTCTTGTCCATTGTATTGAAATTCAATACTGGTGTAAAGGTATTGAATCTTAAGCATACTATGTTTTAAGAATAATCTTTCCAATCATGTTTTTCAGTGGAAGAACTATGAGGGGGGGGTGGAGGAAGCCATCACGATGTGTGCGGAAGAGGAGGATGAGGAAGATCAACCCGAGGACTCGCAGTTCATCTCAGGAGGTAAAATAAAGAGAGATCCATTTATGTAAAGAGCCTTTGAGAAATTCACGCACATAAATATTTGAGTGGCCTCACTAAGGGCTGGGTGCGGTTGGTTCTCTCTCCCATCTGTAGTTAGGCTGATTGACCCTATCCTACCTATTTTTTCCTGCTATTGCCCTGTTTCCAGGGTACAATATTCTATATCGAGTCATGTCTAACCACTTCTGGAGTCTTCTTATCCCCCATAAACTAATTTCAGCTTTTTCACAAATGCAATGTTATAATATATTTTAATTTGAGTTAGGTGTATTTGTACGATATGCAGAAGGGCTTTGAAAATTGTCATTGATAATAATTGATATTATTACGCTGAAGAATTTTATAAGTTACCGAGGAAATGCTCGGCTCCCAGATTCTATATTCAGTACAATCATTGCAGGCCTGAGCCGACGGGCATTGCACCGACCGCCGCGGTCCATGCGGCCCTCCCACTCCGACTTCAAGCTGGTCTGTCAGTCGCTGCAAGACATCCGCACTCTGGTGGATCAGTTCCGAGACGCCGACCCTAAGCTGCTGCAGGGAGAGGTAGTGACAACCTGATAAGTAGAACTGCATGTGAAGTCATCTATCAACCGAGCACAGCTCGCACAGGATTCAAAACACGAGCGGTTGAGCAACACCTATTAGACACATTTAGGAGTAAAGTTTTTTTTTATGAAAACTGAATTTTATTGAGATACGACCATAAAAATATAGACTTTGTATGTTTTCTGAACTTTTAAAATTTTGATTATTGTTGCAAAATGATCTATAAAATTCTGTTTATAAAATAATAAATGATAAATAAATCCTTACCTGGACTAAAAAGTTTCTGTAATATGTTTATCCAAACAAATTAATAAGTAAGCGAAAAAAGTTTATAAGAATAAATCTAGGTTTAAATGTTTAATAGTGTTGTAAAATATTGCCCTGTGAGCGAATGGTCAAATTGTCCACACTAAAATCATCACCAGTCTGAAGTGAGGAAGAGGAGAAATGCATCGGGACATCTATGAAAGACATGTGTAGTTAATCACTGTCACTGCCGACACAAGTACAGTATATTTATTTTACGCATAACAATTCTCCTAGAATTTTTACCACTCAAGATCACATGAGTTAATTTTTCCCTATATTAACGAGTGTTTAGCGAATTTCATAATTGGGAGTATATTATAGTTAGTAATGGTCCACGTAAACACCTAAGGCCGGATCATGTTACTTTTTTTGTTTTTAGGTCCTTAGAAGAAAAAAAACACTAAATCAAATGTTACAGTATAGCTTGTATTTCCGTAACCAATGCACCTAGAATATCTGATTCAAAATTTGTAATCCTTACTAACTGAGCTTTACTACAATATGTCACATTTAAGTTTTATTTTAAAAAATTTAAATAAAAGAATTGATTTTTTGAAATTTGTATTTGGTGTCATAACTCAAAACTTTCAAGTAGTAACATATGCCAAGTTATATATAATTTTAAAAGTCTTTTGAATTATATCAACTTGCTAATTTACATGCATCATGTATCTCTATTAGTTTTTGTGGTAATTAGCAAAATATACTATTTTCCCATTTAAACTTATGTTATTTAAATTAGCTAACATTGTTTTAACACGTTAGTTTAAACATGCTTAGATGTTAGAAAAATGGGTTGTAAAAAAATATGCATTTAAATGGTAAAATAGCCTTTTTTTATTTATTTATTTTTTATTTTATTTTTTTATTTTATTTTTTTTTCTAATTACTACAAAAACAAATAGAGATACAGGATGGATGTAAATTATTAAGTTGTTATAGATCAAAAGACCTTTAAAATTATATGCAACTTGGAATATGTGATTATTTGAAATTTTTTAGTTATGACCAATACAAATTTTAAAAAATCTAATAACATTTTTTTATATAATACATGTGACATACCGTAGTAAAGCTCAGTCAGTAAGGATTACAAATTTTGAATCAGACAGATTCTAGGTGTATTGATTACAGAAATACATGTTATACCGTAGCAACTGACAATTTTTCAAAGAAATAACCGCTATTTTGCAACGGTTAAAGATATTTAAGTTTTGTTTTCACAGAAATGTTAATTTCGACTAGAACTTTAAAACTATGTAGAACACGGCATATGTTTACGTTTGAAATTACTGAGATTCACAACATGTGACCCATAGTTTTTAAATACCCTGTAAATAGTTAAAAATATGTGTACGATGTTCCTCGGAGTCAATTTAGTGGGAAATAATTTTGTTTTAAGGTTATAGGACAAAGCGTTTGTAATTCATTTAGGACACCTTGCGAGATTCACCCAGCACACGGTGTATGTGTATGTCTGTGGACACAAAACTTTTGTACAAAACCTCTGATTTTTGTGAAATTAGGTACAAAGACTTAAGGTAGCATTTATCAGGTTAAGTTTAAAAAAAAAAAAAAAAAAAAAAAAAAAAAAAAACAGGGTGATTGGGCCATATAGGAACAGGGTTTTTCGGGATTCAAATGGATAAAAATTGGGTGTTTGCCCTTAATTTTTAAATTTGATAAATTTTAACCAAAATTATAGTAAAGTGCACAGATAACTGAACAATTTAGTTTTTTGAAATATTAACTTAGCTATACAGGTTATAGAGAAAACCCGAAAATGTTTTCCATGTTATTCTCATGAAAAACCAACAATACTAATATCCCGCACATTTATTGACATAATGTGGATCAAATTTGGTATTATCTCACTAGATAGGGTGTTACTTACATTTTCTTTCAAAATCCACATGGGGACAAACCTACATACTTCCTCCCATTGTTTTCATGGTGAAAATTAAAATACGAGGTACGTTTGGAAAGTAAGTTCCGTTTCCATTACTCTCCGCGATAACGCTGTGATCGCAGTTACCCGCATGCACCGTAGTCTCTATGTGTCAGGCACAACAAAGTAGCGCAATCTGGAGCTCGCTGTCTTTTGTATGTACTTTGTAGCACTTGTTTGTAATGACGGATTTGGATAGAAATCCTGCCTCTTGTGAAATTTGATTGGTGTTTCGTTTTCTGAATGCAAGGAACATAAAACATTTTGTTTTAGGCATTTTGTTGATTGATTTTTTGCCGCGAGATGAAACAAACAATGAAGATGTTTATTGCGAGACACCTATGAAACTACGCCGTGCCATACGGAACAAGTACCAAGGAATGCTGACAAAAGGCATGGTTTTCATTCAGGATAATGCCCGACCACACTCTGTCAATGTCACAAAACCTTTCCTTCAGGGTTTTAGCTGGGATGTGTATGACACATCGATAGCCTAAGTTGAAAAAAATCTATACACAGCAAAAATCAATCAAAAAATGCCCAAAAAAAATGTTTTACGTTTCTTGCATTCAGAAAACAAATCACCAATCAAGTTTCACAAGGGGCGGGATTTCTAATCAACTGTCATTACAAACGAGCGCTACAAAGTACAAAAAGCGACAGTGAGCTCCAAATGGCGCCATTTTGTTCTGCCTGACCCAGATAGACCACGGCGCATGCGCGGAACTGCGATCACAGCGCTATCACGGAGGATAACAAAAACGGAATTACTTTCCAAACGTACCTCGTATGTAAAACTCCATTGGAAATTTACTTAGTATGCAGGTATGCTGCGATGGGGTGATATAGTTTTCCTTGTGTGACAGGGGCCGAACGCGGCACTGGTGGCTGCACTGCAGAGCATCGTAAGCGACCTGGAGCCGCGCGAGGCCAAGATGGAGCTGGCTGTGTTTAACGTACGCAGGAAGATGCGCAGGGAGTGGCTCGATTATGAGAACAGGTAACAAAACATGCAGTGCAACAGTACGGCAACCTCTACACTCCTTTTGATAGGAGTGTTTGATCTTTCAACCCTAGAAGCGCTGGCCAATTTAAAATAAAACAAAATGCCACTTTTTCTACTTTGTTGTATTTTTCTTTGTATTAATAGGCCATCAAAAAAGTAAAGAATGTTTGATTCACACTCAGTGCCGTTCCTTCAATATCTCATCTGATGTGCGTCAATTAGCTCTATGTATCAAGCTAATCTGAGCTGTTTCATTATTTTGCAATCTTTTTTCTTTGCTCTGAATCATAAATACAAAATACAAGAACTATTACAAGATCTATACAGATGGGTCTCTAGATCCCAATGTACCAAAATCTGGGGCCGGTTACTTTGTGGGACAATCAAACACATCTTTCTTTGTTCCAACAAATTCATGCTCAAGCACCGAGACTGAACTCCTTGCTATCAATGCAGCAGCTGCCCATTGCATAAGTGTAGAAAATAAGAATATTTGTATCCTTAGTGATTCCAAAAGTGCACTACAACTACTGAAACAATACAGACCTTCAAACTTCTACCATAGAACACAAGAAATAATCCATCTCCTGAATGCAGCTTCAGACAAAAATATTTGCTTCCAATGGATCCCAAGTCACTGCGGACTGCATGGTAATGAAGAAGCAGACAAAGTTGCCAAAACAGCCGCCAACATGCATCCTATACCACTTAAACAACCACCTCTCTCCAGTTGTATTGCTGCAGCTCACAAAACACTGAGACACAGATGGGTAGAAAAGTGGAGCAATGAGCCAACTGGTCGACACCTTTATAATATTCTCAAAGAACCAAACAACATTGAAGTATACAAAAACCTACCCAGATCAGTCGCATCATTCGCCTCAAGAGCCAGAACAGGACTTGTAGTAACCCAATCCTATCTTTTCCGTTTCAACCTCACCGAGTCACCCCTGTGTCTCGTTTGTCAGTTAGAGGAAGAGACCCTAGAACACATCCTCCTATACTGTACCAGCAAGTTAGATGCAAGAGATGAGTTGAAAAGAACACTACAACCAAACTGCTCTCTCAAAAGAATCCTAACCGAGCCCAACTGTTGGAAACTAGCAAGCTATGTATATGAGAGACACCGTGCGGTCAGCATCACCTGAAGCTGGAAGCACGCACCAAGAAGTAAAGAAGTAAAGTTTTCTTTGCTCTGTAACATTTCAAAATGGTGGTGCCCTATGAAATTCCCACCAAATGTGAAGTGCAATGTGGCTTTTAGTACCGTGAGGGTTTAATCTATGTAGATGTTATTCAAAGGTGAGAAAAAAATAGATCTCTATTGCCCAACCCTTTTAAAGCTAAAACGTACAAATGACTTGGCATATTATCGACCCTCAAAGTAGAATTTTTTTTATCTTTCTGCGACGTACCCAAAATATCTCAAAATCATTCTCCAGTAATTTACAATTTATCACGGAGTATTTGGCATATTTTCCATCTAGTTCAAAATTAGTGAAACATCCCTTTTACTCCAAATCAAAAATGATTTATTAATGCAAATGGTTTTATTTTCATTCTATTTAGTATTTACAGTGGGTATACATTATTTAAGTGTTTATGGCTGTTAAAATTTAATCCACCATTTACTATTCACCATTTATGAATTGAATTAATATAACACAAGAATCGGCCTAACTTAACTAATTCAAAAATCTAAATTCAATAAAAGTGAAATTAAATACTGGTAGACCTAGGTCACTAAGGATTTAACACTTGGTGCATTGTCTGCCTTGGATGAATTATAAGGAATAGTTTCATTGTCACCAGTCGCGACATCATGCTCGGTTTTCTTCTTTTTTACCAGTAGACAAAATAAATTACTAATACAGTGTATTCTCGTTCATCGGAACTAATGAGGAAGAGTGGCCAGAGAGGAGGCTCATGTATATTGATAGAAAATAATTGTAAATATATTTATAGAAACGATTTTTAGATTTTAATGAAGATTTGGTTTTTGAATGTTCAGCAGCTGAACTTTTAGATTTGAACCTTATTGTCATTTGTATATACACTTGAGTCCCGCTAGTCCGAACACGGGTAATCCGTACGTCCGCCTAATCCGAACAAGCTCCGGATGCATTTTGCAAAACATTTTCATTAATGTAAAAATATAGTTTAAGTAATAAAAATAGAATTTATAATGGAAAGGATAAGAATTATGGTAAAGAAATAAAAACGAATTATTCCATTAAGGAATATACTGTACAAATATTTAGTTTATTGTGTTTGGACTAAACTTACACAACGTAAACAAAAGAATGTAAACAATAAAAAAAATACAGTATACCCTGTAAAAAGTATTGCACACGTAGTAGATTAATACTGTAACACATAAAAAGTAACATTTATTTATTTGTTGTTGACCATATAGTCCAACAACGTCTTTTGTTGAAGTTTAGTCAGTCTGTTTTTTGCCGCATAGTTCCGTCATTTTCTTATAAACATCACATCTGGGGGCGTGGCAGTATAGTCTCTGTTAGCAGTGGATACAGTCCACGGCGCGAGCGAACAGTATTTTCACGCCATGCGTACAGGCAGCACACGCTGCTTGCCCGCTCTTTGCTCACCTAAAATTACGTGCAGTGGGCCATTGTGCTGTCTGCAATGCGCTGTACAATTGTTGGTTTTGTTTATATAAGGGTAAAAGCACTGTTTAAATTTGTTTTTGTGTATTATTTGCTAATATTACAACACGTAAACCCATTTAAATTGCTTCATTTTCCCTTATTGAATTGTTTTGGATAATCCGAACAATTAGCTAATCCGAACAGCGTTCGGTCCCAATTAGTTCGGATTAGTCGCACTCAAGTGTACACAATACCATCTTACAGAATTAGTAGTAGGCAGTTTCTTATAAAGTTCGAAAAACTAATTTTAAGTACACAGGAAATTGCAAAAAAGATGTCTATCAGCCTAACTGTTGATTTCAATATAAAGATTTTAGAACATAGCACTATTTCCTGTAAATTAAAAGAAATAGTTGAATGTAATGGTTTTTGCCTGCACTTTGATGAGCCCACAAGAGTAACACAATATTCAAAATATTTGTTTAGATAATATAATTACTCATAGAGAGCACAATATCAATTACAAGCTGAACATTGATTTAGTCTTATCTGACCATAATGCAATTATTGTAAATCTTCCTATTGTAAAAAATATTTTAAAATTATATAATATCCCTATACAATTCATACAACTCTCCTTATCCTTAATTATTTTATACTTTTAGAACATTGTTGTCAGATATACACATTGTCATCTATTATCCGTTATTCTCACAGTACTTGAATGTATCGCATTTTGCTTCACCAGGCGCTTCTCTATAATCTGCGTCACATGACATGATTGAAGAGGCAGTGTAAGTATTCGCACGGAAATAGGCAGGGGTACAAGAAGTAACTATCTGCTTCTCAAATGTCAATCTCGCCACTCCTCTGCACTATGTGGATTGGTGATAATATGACTTTTTATTGTTAGCCATTATATCAGTCTTTTAACACATTCGCTACTTCTGTGTTAATATTAATCCCAAATATAGCCTGGCCAGCTCATATATGAGCCGGCTTGAAGGTTATTTGTAATCCTGGCTTACATTTGAGCCGCCGGCCTGTAATCAATACAGAATGAAACATTTATAGTAAATAAATTAGGTTATATCAAAATCTTAGATGAACCACACTTAAAAATTACCTCAATATACAGGGTGATTCACGAAGAAGTGCAGAAATTTCGGGATCTGATTCTACACATGAAAATAAACAAAAAACCCCATGTAAACATATGTCCTCAAATTCTTCGTTTAACCGCTAGCCGCCATTTTTTTCTTTACACGTAGTATTTATTTCCGTAACGGTTCGATGGTTTTACTTAATTTTTGGCATGGACCTTTATCACAACAATGTTAATTTTCAGAAAAAAATTTATTATTTTCCGATGAGTATTTTCAAAATGGCGTCCATTTTAAAATTTTAAACTCAAATTTCTCTAATTGGCTATACTGATATTGGTTGTTACAATGATACTTAAATGGTCCACAGCAGAGGACATTCTCCGAGCATTGCTGTCTATTTCAGTGACCACCTCAGTCATATATGGTCCGCCCGGTAACGAACTTGTTAATATAGCCTATAATACTTTACTGTTGGTCTCACTTTTTAGCATTGTTCTGTTTTATTGTATGTTTTACTTTACTAATATACATTACAAATGTCAATATTTTATTACAGAAGATCTCTCCTACTAGCTCATTAATAATAGTGAATATAGCCATAATTGGTTGCTGCAATGACGAAAACATGAACAAACCCTACTCCGCCACCATTTAAATATTTGTACATCCAAACCGGCTGTCCGCCACCACATTAGTTCGGATGAACGAGAGTGCAATGTACTTATATTATTGTTGTTAATAATTATTTATTTATTAACTTGTACTTTTTTAATCCTAAAAACTGATCTATCTGAATATTTCACCATTCAACAAAATGTGAAACTGTTTAATAGATTCCTAATTGATTAAACTGTTAACTTATAATTTTTACCATCAGAAATTATTCAAGGTGATCATCCTTTTAGAGAAAAAACATTTGTTACAGGAGCAAAGACTTTGTTGATCCTGGCATAGCTTATTGGGAGCGGAAAGAAAAGGAAGAAAAGACATCTATTTTAGAAGAAAAACTGGCTACCAACTTAGATTTGGGAATTCCAGGAACTTCTTCTGATAATCTAATGGAAGATGGGAAAAGTAAGTTTGAAATAATTGTGTTGTTTATAAAATTAATATTTACTTACTCTAATTATTATTACTTTTGACAATATTTTGTTTGTGTTACATGTTAGTAGTAAAATTCCATTATAGTCGAGTCCAGTCCGAAAATTTGCTCATTCCATACACATTCAAAATCTCAAAAATTCAAATTTCTTTCTTAACTTCTTTTTTTTCCTACAAAAACATTCAAGAAAATTAATCCTTTTTGTGCAGAAATATAAATAAATGAATTCTGTATTAAACAAATACAAAGGTAATAATTACATAGAAGTTGGGGTATATTTTTTCTGGGCACTTCTAAGTGAGGTTGCCATGACTGATAAATTTACAGTGGTCGTAAATAAATATTTATAAATATTTAACCATTCAACTTTGTTTTCATTATTAACTTTTAATTTTATTTAATTGTTTTATTGTTAAATGTAAATTTTTATCAATTAATATTTGTTACTCTAAGGGCCGGTTTCTCTAAGCAAGTTTAAACCTATAATGAGGTTTAAACCAAAATTGTCCATATCATTAACATTGAGTTAAACTAAGTTTAAGTTAAACGTGTATTGAGAAACCGGCCCTTAGTAGTTAATTGGGAAACATTTGATAATAAAATGAATTTAAATTTGTTGGTTAACCCTTGAAAATGGAAAATAAAAGAGAAATGTAAAACACAAAAAACAAATTTGGAGTTACTCACAATCAAAGTGTGATGACCCAATGACTCACACATTGGGACCATGGGAAAGGAAGAGTCCCTAGGGTAGGGTGGGGGTGGTCTATTTCTGTAACACTTTGTATCCTCTTACCTAAAGTCAATGTCACTGTCGTAACAACATCTGTTTACAAGCTAAACAATACCTTAGAGCTGGCATTAGCAGATTTCCTCTCAGTACTGTACTACAGTCTATCATAAGACAGTCGTGGAAATCATATGTGTAAAGTGTGGGGCCTGGAAACAGCTAGCGGTTCCTGGTGCCTAGAGTTGCAAACACCACTGTTTTCCTGTTAATTCCAATGCCTGTAAGAGGACAACATATCCAACTCCTCATGATTTGCATGAAATATTTCACTCCATTCATAAACAAATAAAAGTTTGATCATGGAAGATATTAATTTCAAATTGAAGCTATGTGTATCCACTATTCTATGGAATACCCATTAATAAAATGCTTAAATCAGGAAATGAGTTACTTAGTTACAAGTCTAGACATTGGGAGCTTTAGTGCAGATCCTTCTCTTCCACGAAGCACAGAGACTGTCTGATTGTCACGACTATCCCCCAATACTTATTAGACTGTAACTGTACTCAATGCACGAGAAACTACATTGGCATATAGTGTTATCTGTTACAGTGTGGTACTGTTAAACAACTAACTGTAAAGTTCTTCTAAGATGACTATAAAGGAAAAAAGTTGTATTAGAAATTGACAAAGACCTGGTCGTTTTTAAACGTTTCAGGAAGGGCAAAACTGCTATGTTAATAAAGCGGATTTAAGATGTTGGCAGAACGACCATAAATTATGTAAAACAGGATTTATTGAGTAGGCATACTAATGAACAGCAGCTTTGTATTATTTTTGCATTATGCAATTTTAATATAAATGTGTATTATTCATTTGTATAGGATATAACTATTTCATTTATCCGTCTCTTCACTTAACCGGCACAGTCCCGGTCCCAAGGGTGACGGTTAATAGAGGTTGTACTGTATTGTATGCCATTATAATGAGCTTTACTGAGATAATAAAGAGCTTTACTTGAGTTAAGATGCAACTTAACTCTTGATTATATGAACCTGGTTAAACTGTATGGTAGGGGTGTACTATGCATTGCAATTGCATCAAAATTTCAATTCAGAGGTATTCGAAATTGTGATGCATTGAGTACGTTAGATGCGACTCAGAGACACAACGTGCGTCCCGAATTTTCATGTTATTAAAAGAAATAAAAATGCATTCTGTGTTTGTGTTTCATTTTCATTGAAACCTAAATCCCATTTCCACTATTTAATTTTCAATCTAAACTCTTTCTCGAAACCAACAATTACGCAGTTTGGGTGATGGGTGACGACGACAAAGAAAGGTAAGCGGTGAAAGGATACTGTGCAATGATTTTTAAGTTCATTTGAGTATATTATATTATATCAGATGTCAAGTGATTTTAAAGGTTATATAGTTTTGTTTTTAGTGGGATTGGGAAACTCTAAGATATGTTAATTGCAAGATAAGTAAAAAATAAATTGAAGAAATCATGTTGCTTTGCATCACATTGAATTTGAATCGAAATTCTGTGAATCAAATTGTTGCATCGAATCGAAAAAAATTTGCTGCATCGCACACCCCTACTGTACGGGTCAGCCCTTTCAATTTTGTGCAAGTCTTTGGACTGTTCTATGACTGAACACCAACACATACAATACACGGACGCACGCATGACTACAGGTTGTGCTGTGGGTGAAGCTACACACAAACACACTACAGTTGTGTGCACCTTTTGGACTGTGTGATGACAGAATAATAACACTTATATTCTACATGGTAGAGTGCATGTCTTCTGACTGTGCTGTGACCAAACACTAAATCTGACATATAACACGGTCGCAAACACGCCTTCCAGTTGTGCTGTGGCCGAATACTTACGAAACACAAATATTCCCTGGATCAGTCGTGGCAAAGCACTGACCTTGAGAAATCTTATAAGTTATACTTATTGTAAAACTCGAACACAAAATATAATCATAATCCTAACCTAATTGTCTAATTATTGCCACTATCTGTATAGATAATTAGAAAACATAGAAATCATTTTAATTTCGCTCCCTCATTTAATTTCTTTGTGGATGAAGGAGGGGAAGGTGGTCCTAATTGGGGACTCAGCTATATTACAGTTTATACTTTCCAGTTGCCTAGTTTACATTACTGTTTAACCGTGGTTTTCAGTTATCCATGACTGTCCTCCCCATGATTACCCCAGATAATCAAGGTTCTACTGAATTATAATTATATCTTTTTACATTTGCGGTGTTATAACAATTACAAACAATCAACTACTTAAATTTGTAGACTATTTGTGTGTTCAGTGTTGACTCTCAGTTCACCTCAAGCTAAACTACATATCTAAAACTCTTATGTAAAAAATGCGGGGCCTAAAAGAATATAGCAGTCCATGGTGTCTAGACTCGCAAACACTCTTATTGTACTGTTGATTTCGATGTTTGGTGAAGAACAACCATAAATGCTCCAAATTTTCTGTTTTATTCGTAAACAAATTACATTTTTACTATTTATGATCTTATTGAATTGAATTAACTATTTGTTTATGCTAAATCAGAAAATCTAAATTCTAAGAATCTTCTAATTTTAAAAAATATTCTGGAACCAAAATATACAAATAAACTTTTTAGATGAGAATTGTGAACAAGATACTTACTACTGACAATGGTGATATTTGAACTAATTGCTACCAGACTTTCGGTGTGTGGATCTTAATACCTTACCAACAGCCAATATCCTTGGTATCAAGTATCGACTCATCAATGATTAAACTACTGATTCTTCAAAAAATAATATAATTAACCCCTTGTTTTATTTTTTCAGGAGAAAGACGCACAAGGAGAGAATCTTCATTCAAACTCCTCTCTAAAGAAGAAAACGGTTTGGATGATGAATCTGCTGAAGAGAGCCCATTAGATTTTGATGATGATTCAGAAGATGAATGGTTTGCAAATAAAAAAGAAAAAGAAATCAAAAAGAAAAAAGAAAAGAAATTAATGTCAGCAAAGAAGTTTAAGAAATTAGCTGATATATCAGATAGAATACAACAATCAAAAGAGTCTGATAAGAGCAATAGTAGTGTTAAAACTGTGACCTCCAAGTCAGACCCAAGTTCCAGTTCAGAGATACCAGTAAGGATAAAAGAAGAGCTTCCCGATCCTGATGATCCATTAAACCAGTCTAACGCCATGACAACTAAAAATGCTCATACAATATCAAAACAAAACCAAGATCAGTCTCAAAAAGAAATTTCACTACCAAAGAAGCAGTTGATATCAGTGAAAAAGGAATTCACAGAGGGCTCCCAACCCAACTCCATGTCAGCACAGGGTGCTTCCAATCAACACAGTGTCATACAAACATTAGTGCCTCCCGTCACTGCCACTAATGTGAAAATAGAAAAAGTGTCAAAGCCTGTAGTACCAGACTTGTCCAAGGTAAAACGTTCCAACTCTCCTGAGGCTGATGTCGTGTATATTAGTGACTCTGAAGATTCTCCGGACATTAAACCAAACCTGAAGTTGCTGAATCAACGGAGTCATGTAGAAACAATCAACTATGTAGTTCCTCAACAACAGCAGCAACAACCACCTCAACCGCAACAGCCGGTGGGTAACTTTCTGGTCCAGGGTGCAGCCCCAAACCAGAGTCAGTTTGTTCCTGTGAACGTAGCTCAACCGCAGGTCTACCAACCGACCCAACCGATTACCTACCAGATGCAGTCTACCCAGCAGATAGTACAACAACCGATAATTCGACCGAACCCGACGATTGTTCGACTTCAGGCAACACCCGCTAGACCAAACATTGCACAGAATCAAAAATTTGTCGTCCTGCAACCGAATGCCAACAACCCAGCTCAGCCAAATCAGTTTGTCAACAAAGGTCCTCGAGCTCAGAATAACTTCCCGACCACTCCTACAATGCAGAACGTGAACTGGTTCGGAGGACGGGGTGCATCTCCGAGAAGTAACGCGACATACTCGCCAAGGCAGAGGGGGGCGATGGTGGTAACTTCGACCCAATCCCCAAGAGGGCGGGGGTCACCAAGGGGGTCGCCCATCACGCCCCCGCGCGGCGGAGGTGTCCAGAGGTTCACAGGCAGGACTCCGACAACACCCAACTCTGCGATGCGAACCCCTACGCAAGTGGGAGCCAGAACACCATCACCAATGAGGGGAAGATCACCCGTGACGCCCGTGAGACAGGGTCCAGTTAGGAATCTAAATTTCAACAGAAGCCCGGCGAAACCTGTGAGTAAACCGGTGAACGATTTCCCACCCGTGAACGATACACCGGACATCGAGGGAACTCTAGTGGTCAGTATGACAGACACTGGTGGTTTCGGTTATGCTGTGATGCTTCCGGACGGTGGAAAAATCAGTTTAACGCAAGACCAGTTGGCGAAAATTAGATCTGACAATGGAGGAACTTTGCCGAAAAGGTGTAAAGTTCCTTTAAATATGCAAACAGAAGGTTTTAGAATTGACTAAGTTTTTGTGAAGTAACTGTAAATATTATGTTCTAAGATATTTGTTTATGTTATTTTAGTGTAAGTGTACTTAACTCTAAGTATTTTACTTTGTTTTTATATCCTTCCAGAATAATTAAGAAACTATTTTTAGATAATTCCATAGAAAGTATTGGACATTGTCATTTTATTTACCTCACATTTTGTTTGTAAATTTGTAAATACCTTATCATTATAGTTAATGAACAATACATTTTTGTATTGATATGTTTGAGCAGTGTCTTTCAGAAAAGCAAATTTTTCTCCAGTAAGTATTTATTCAAATCCATATTTTATTAAAGTTAATTTCAGCTTAGTAAATTAACAAAATTACAACTAGAAGTTTAATTTAAGTTTATAATAGCTGATCTACTTTGAATAAGTTAATTTTTTTTAAATGCTCAACAATGAAACTATTTTTTCCCTGGATCAGCACCTCAGCAATTATTTTTATATTGTCACACAATGTCTTTACTTTATTTATTTGATCAGTATTATAGCTATTAATTGAGTTATTTATGTAGATTTGTATTTGATTTGTTTTGCACATATTATTACACTTCCGATTGGTATACTTTTTTATATGTATTTATAAAAAGATACAGTAGTTGCCCTTCTAGCTGCCTACCGTTCAACCAGTTACAGATTTGACTGCTCTGCGCTTTCAGGAAAGCTAATTCTTTTCAACTGACTATTTATATCAACACGTTTAACAGCTAGTTTTTCACCAAAATGGGTTTGAAGGCATATACACTGTTTATTTGTACTTCAAATCAAAGTCATGTCATAGACCTGTTTGCTTTGAGTCTGTATACCAAGAGCTCAGAATATTGATAAATTAAATCTTTTTCTGTACATTTTTGGTGTCTTTGGAGCTACACACATCATTCATAAATATCATTTGTATAATTTTTCAACTCAATTTCCTTTTCAGTCAAAAGAACACTGGAATTTAACCCTTTCCACTCAAATTAATTTGGACCCGTCTTCCCCATTTACTCACACTTATTTTAATGGAAAATTGAGTTTACTTTCTTTTTTTATTATTTGGGCCATAAATAATTTTTTTTTTGAATTTTTTAGGGTATTGATTCTGATTCAGCATAAAATGTCATACAAGAATCACTGAAAAATAAATATATTTTTTTTATTGTTTTATTTTTTATGCATGTATATTACAGGGTTAGGCAAAAGTCTGGATACCCCCAGTTAACTTTTTAACGTGTTGCAGTAGGAAAACCAAACTCGGCACATGTTTACAAAATCAAAAACGGCACTTTTTCATCAACTACACAATTTTGCCCCTGCCCCCAAAATGGGGTATTTTGGGGGCAGCCCCAAATTTTCAAATGTAAACCCCTATCGAGTGACCCCTCATTTTAAACGGTTTATCAAGAGAAATTAAATGGCGCAAACCGGAGGTCGATATCTCACCCCTAACCAAAATGGCAGCCATTTCAAAATTTGACATGGGCAAGCAAGTATAAGTATGGACACCCCCAATTAATTTTTAAACACGTTGCAGTAGGAAAACCAAACTCGGCACATGTTTACAACATCAAAAACTGCACTTTTTCATCAACTACACAACTTTGCCCCTGCCCCCAAAATGGGGTATTTTGGGGGCAGCCCCAAATTTTCAAATGTAAACCCCTATCGAGTGACCCCTCATTTTAAACGGTTTATCAAGAGAAATTGAATGGCACAAATCGGATGTCGATATCTCATCTCTAACCAAAATGGCAGCCAATGTAAAGTCAATTTACCCTTCTCGAATTTTAAAATGGCTGCCATTTTGGTTAGAGATGAGATATCGACATCCGATTTGTGCCAATCAATTTCTCTTGATAAACCGTTTAAAATGAGGGGTCACTCGATAGGGGTTTACATTTGAAAATTTGGGGCTGCCCCCAAAATACCCCATTTTGGGGGCAGGGGCAATGTTGTGTAGTTGATGAAAAAGTGCAGTTTTTGATGTTGTAAACATGTGCCGAGTTTGGTTTTACTACTGCAACGTGTTAAAAAATTAATTGGGGGTGTCCATACTTATACTTGCTTGCCCATGTCAAATTTTGAAATGGCTGCCATTTTGGTTAGGGTTGAGATATCGACCTCCGGTTTGCGCCATTTAATTTCTCTTGATAAACCGTTTAAAATGAGGGGTCACTCGATAGGGGTTTACATTTGAAAATTTGGGGCTGCCCCCAAAATACCCCATTTTGGGGGCAGGGGCAAAGTTGTGTAGTTGATGAAAAAGTGCAGTTTTTGATGTTGTAAACATGTGCCGAGTTTGGTTTTCCTACTGCAACGCGTTAAAAAGTTAACTGGGGATATCCAGACTTTTGCCTAACCCTGTATATGAAAATTCAAAATGACAACCTGATAATTTGTGTTTTGGGCCTATAGAAAAATATAATAAATTTTTCAAAAATTTTAAAAACATGTATTCTACATACCTTATCTACTTACAATATCAAATCAGACATCATATTGTATAATACCCATGTTTATTATTTAAAAAAAAATTATAAACTTTAGTTTTTTACCAATTTTTTTTTCCATGACGATTATTTTATCTTTATTATCATTATTAGGCCTACAAACAATAGGCCTATGTTTTGTTCTTCATCCGCATCCATTTATATTGATAAACGTAACTCTATACCCTGATATCATAAATATTAGTACAACAAACCAAGTTAGTAAACAGTGAAAACTTAACTTATGAAATACAAATATTCACATCAATTAATTTGTTGTAATAACACAAACAACACACCAAACGCCAGCAGACGAGCACTCCCAAAGCAACACAACAAAACAAAGCTAACTTCACAGCTGACTAAATAGCTTACATTTATATTTATTGAGGCCAAGGACTGCTATAATGAACAAAGGGGACATTGATATTGACTACGTAACTAAATACGAGGACACACTTACTATATTAAGTGTATTTATTTACTAATTAGCGAGCCGATAAAAAATGTCGCAAATACCGCGACATACGAGCGGAACCGTCAAAGTCGGATGTCGCAAGTACTTGCGACATATGAGCGGAAAGGGTTAACTGTATTAAAGCCAGTCTACTGTAACAACCAACAAGGCTGAATTTTTTTATAAAAGTTTTCTGATACATCTTGAAGCTAATTCCACAATTTGAAGAGGCCTGCTCTAAATCACCTATTATGGCAGTGTGATTTAAACAATGAAATTTTATATCAAACATATTAAATATTTTTATTTGTATAAAGTCTTTTGCTTTAAAGCTGTAAGACATTGTATGTTGAGGGGATGTAGTCTTGTTGATACTCCCTACCCATATTCACACCTAATAGTTTTATATTGACGTTGCCATGCAAAATAACTAAAATTTAAGCAATGAAACTAATATTTTATTTTTAGGGATCTCTTGTGGTGTTGATTCAATTTTCTATGAACACTATAGATATTTTTAGATACTTCATGTACATACATAATTTCATTAAGTTAAAGAATTTTTTACTGTTATTGTAAAAATGTACCTTTTATTAATACAGTGCAGATATGTGTTAAAATTGCAGTGCTTCCTTTATTAATGATATGTAAAAATCCTGAGTTCCTCCATAATTCCCTTTTCTCAAAATCTAACAAACTACCATGACATTGCCTTTTACATTCAAATTAACAGTTTCTTAAATTTTTTCATTCACATAGACCGCAGAAAATGAAACATATGTTGGATAGTAAATGTGTGAGCTGCTACAGTACATCCATGTGGAAATATTAATACTTCCGTGTTTTTCACTTTGTTCAATCACCAAAAGATTTGATAATCATCCCGTTTGTTATCCTTACAAGAAAGTATAAGACAAATTATTTAATTTTATTACACTTTACATTGATTATTTTTTTTAGTACAGATTTGATTATCATCCCGTTTGTTATCCTTACAAGAAAGTATAAGACAAATTATTTAATTTTATTACACTTTACATTGATTATTTTTTTTAGTACCAGGGGGATCGAGCTTAAGCTCAGTAAAATTATTGCTTTCGCTCTCACACAAAGCTCGTTCGCTTCGCTTTCTCGCCAGGCCGAAGGGTGTTGCACTGTGGTATAATTTTTCTAAACTACAGGTTAAAGATGTAACACAATGGTAGTATTCCGGGCGCCTCACCAGGAGTTACCGGTGACTAACCAAGACGATAATTGTCGTCTGCTAACAAGGCATTTGTATTGTTAGCAGACAACAATTACCGTTTTGGTAATTCCTGGTGAGGCGCCCGGAATACTCTCATTGGTTTATATCTACAGTTATCAGCTGATTTTTGTTCAATTTAAAATCTCCATAAAATCACATGGAAACTTTGAAGGGCTCTAGAACGAAAATGAGGTTTTTCCCAGACATGGGACCAGCTCCAATCAATTTCTGGTGGCCAAAATCTCCATATTCAACCAAAAAATCAAAAATCCCTGGAGCAAAAAATATTTTGCCCATACAAACATTGCTTGTTTTAGAGTATGAGATTTAAATATACATATAAATTGGTTTTATTTAACAGTTAAATGAAATTTATAGCCAAAGATAACATTCATGATATGTATATAATTCCAAAATTGGTATAAACATTACAAATACCAGCCTGACCAACAAAGCTGGCTGACCAGCTCCACGACAAAGTTGGATACCTATAACGGACTTGTCTTCTCGCACTACAAAACAAAAATAGGTGAATGATACTTATGAATAGGAAACAGAAAAAATAGTGGGGTTCACCTCATCTACAATAATAAAATATCATTTAAAACTAAGTTTTCATCTTGTTGGGATAGTCCTCGGGACTCTTGTGCAAAGTAGGTTTTACTATTCAAAAGAAAAGTACCAGGTAGACGGAGATTTTCTCTTTGTTTTTAATTCACTTTTGTTAGGTATCAACCACCAACAACCAGCTATACCTTTTTTAGAGCGAACCAAAGCAAAAGTAATTTCCTTTTTATTGTTTTTACTTTTCGTTTTTATTTTCAAACTTTTTAGAATAAAAACTATTTACCCTAAAGCTGAGGTTGTTTTTAAACTTATTTTT
Organism: Neoaliturus tenellus; assembly: GCA_030545055.2. Taxonomy (NCBI): domain Eukaryota; kingdom Metazoa; phylum Arthropoda; class Insecta; order Hemiptera; family Cicadellidae; genus Neoaliturus; species Neoaliturus tenellus. Next base: position 240,139,567 of record CM061531.1, on the reverse strand, counting down.
GACAAAAATGCTCTTGAATGGAAATTGTAAACAAAATCTACCCACTAGATTTTGAAATAAAATGTAAATACCAGGGTGTCTACTGGTCACTGAAGTCACCAAAAGTCACCGAAAGTCACTGATTTTAGTTAATGGTCACTGAAATCACCAAAAAGTCACTGATTTTTCTTTTAAATGCAAGAAAAGTCACACATTTTTAGCATAAAATTTCAAAAATAATGCGATTGCGAGCAAAGGTTTTGCGACTTTTACAGTTTCCCCAACATTTTCCATCTTAGAGACGGAAAAGTCACTGATTTTTAACAATTTTCTCCCCCAAAAGTCACTGATTTTTATATCATATTGGCAGTAGACACCTTTTGAAATACATAGCCTACAGACACCTTACTTCTATTATGGTATAGGATCCGTCCGGTTCAGTAACATTTTTAGATTTTAATCCATATTCAAAGCATCAGGTATTATTATTTCTCTAAGTTCTATTGTTCAAAAAAAATCATTGTATCTAAATATGACTTTTTTTGTGCATCTTTGCCATTGTCATTTCTTAACGTTTTGACAGAGAACGGTTCAAACCCCAGTCTTGTTACTATCTAACATCAACCAGTTGTTAGAAGGCATCATTAATTAATAGCCCAATGACAAATGGCAACTGGGTCCGAAATCGAACCTTTAAAAAGCTAACTTTTCTCAAGGTCGAATTGGATTCAAAGGGGAGCACTATAACCACTCAGCTACCCAGCCAGTATTTGTTTGCCAAAGGAAAACGAGCTATTTTGAAATTTGTTGAGGGCCAAGATTGCAAAATGGTTGCTGTTTTTCTCATGTTTTCAAAAGTTGGAATGTGAATTAATTGATTAACTGCTATCAGAGTGGTATGTGATGCTGGTCGTGCTGATGAATAGTGTAGAAATTTTTGTGTACATATATCAAGACCAGCTATGTAATTCTAATAAGCTTTTTATTTTGGCCCTTTTTAAATTGAGTGCCAAAAGGGTCTATTTTACAATGACCAGTCCATGAGAATGCTTTTGATCCTATTGACAAAAATTATATGGCGTAAAAATCAACACTATCAATACTGACCTAAAAACACTATCACGTTCACTTTAACCATTGACTATGTACACTAACGTTAGTGTACATAGTCAATGCTTTAACTAATGTTTTAGTTCCTTAAGAATTCATTTAAACTATAAGTACTTTACTTTAAATCAGATGTTTTACAAGGATTGTCTGAACTACTTATTTCCTTTTTAAAAATGTGAAGATTTGGCACTTTTTATTTTATTTCTGTAATCCTTTTTCAAACTATTGTAGGCATATATTTTATTGTCGCATCTGGTCAAAGTCCACTCATCATAAACATTGCGAACCTTGATTTTCATTCTTTTAATATCATCGGTAACCCAGTTTAATTTTCTACAGGGTTTTTTCTTAATTAACTCTTTTTACTAGGCCAGGATACCTCCAGACAGTAGGAAACCATACCAAATGAAGTTGTCATACATGGTGTTGACAGTATTTTCCGTAAACACATCAGACCAGTCTTGCCATTTAAGTCTAGTTCTTAATTCTAGTAAATTCTGTGAAGAAAGATATCTCTGAATTCAATTCAATTTAAGAGTTATTACTGTTATCTGTATTAAATAAATTCACTGGCATCTCAAGAGACGTTGCAAGGTGATCCAAGACAAATGGCTGAAAAGTGCAGCATGAAAGACAAGAAAGTGGTGTAGGTAAGTCAAAAAATTATCAAGACAGCTATCTGAATTTCTAGAGAATCGGGTGGGAGCGTTAATTGAGAAATCAAGACCATAAACTATTCACAAGATCCTTAAAAGACGAAAAAGCATATTGTAATAGATATCACTATCAAAACCCAGTCAGCACAAAATGTGAAAATCACGTTTTTCCACGTGAAAAATATAAAAATTATGTAAATGTGAATAAAAGAAGAATATTTTTCACGTGAAAATTACGTGCAAAATCTAAATGTAAAAAAGGTGAAAATGATCCGAGAATAATTGTTTCACATAAAAATTATGGGAAAAATGTGAACGTGAAAAAAAGGTGAGAAGAAGAATATTTTTCATGTCAAAATTACAACGTGAAAAATGTGAATGTGAAAAAAAATGTGAAAAGAAGAATATTTATTCACGTAAAAATTATGTTATAAATGTCAAAAACTTATGAAAATAAATATTATTTTTACGTGAAAATTATGTGAAAAATATCAAATGAGTAAAAAGGTGAATAATAGAATATTTCTTATTTAAGAGTGGCAATGTAAATCTTAAATCAACTATAGAAAATATATAATAGTATTACACTGGCACAGCTGAAATGGCTGAGAGGGTTAAGGCGTAGTAAACTGACCTGTAAGGTCGTAGGTTCAAATCCTGGTATGGGTGGAAAAATTTTGATCAACTTTATTTAGATTTTTAAAATATATTGGATAGAAAAAGATCATTCATTTACAAATTATATTGATTTATATACTTTTTAGACTATCTAGATTTACAACACGTGAGTTAATTTACATAAGCATAAAGTATATCCTATCCTATACTCCAATACGAGTAAGGTATATATATTTGTATGTGTGTATGTTTGCACACGGATCTCAAAAACGGCTAAAACGATTTTCTTCCAAAACATGCAGATAACATAGTTTAGGGATAAATTTAATATAAATACAGTACTTTATATGCCATAAAAAATCTTATTTCTTTATAATAATTAATTCAAATTAAAAATTTATAACATTGGTCTTATGGAGTTAAAAAAAATAATAATGAAAACAGCAGACTCGACTGTCAAAGTCCAGAATAGGCCTATATGTGTTTCAATATAAACATGTAGTTTTGCATCGCAGCCAATTACTAAATTATTAAATAATACTATATTATGATGAAAATAAACTACAATTTTTTAAATCATACTTCATACTATGCTGATTATAAATATTTAAATGAATAAAAGTCTGTAAAAGTATTAAAACAACAAAACAATTTGTAGAATTACATTTGCATTGAAAACCAAAAGCATATAAGAGAGAATAAAGCAAACAGCGGCTAACTAAAAAATTAGAATCCACGTGTTACACATTCAACATGTGTTTTAACAAATATACAAGAGAGTGCATTATCCGTAGGCCTTACATTGAAACAGTCTGAAAGCACAGAAAAAGGAAGCTGAGACGCGAGTGAGCGGAGCGAACGAGCTCGTCTTGAACAAGAAATAAGCCTCTTTGCACCAGGCTTTCTGTAAATGATATTACTATAAAAAATTACTGTTTAAGTTTACCGAGCTAATGTTTGGCCCCCAGGTACTGAAAATTATAAAACTAATATCAAAGTATATTATACGGTGTATATATTTTATTTGATATCAATAAAAACACACAGCTAAAAGCCTGTAAAGGATTAAGGGAAGATTGGTAATATAAAACCAAAGCATAGGCCTATTATAGAACCTGACGGCGAGAAAGGGTAGTGAACGAGATCACCCGAAGGGCAAGTTTGTATTAATATAAACTTAACATAACATTATTTTATAATATAAATTTTTTTAATACCAGAACATGTACATAAAATAACAATTAATTGTTAAATAAGGAATTATGTACGTGGAAGTACTTTTCCGGGTGTAGGATTCAAAGATATACACTGGCAGAAGTATCTTTAATTTAATTATTGTTGAAATGGAATGTACATGTATGTATTTAAGTTATGATGACAAGGCCTTTTGTACATAATTTGTATTGAATGGCAATACAAATCTTTGAATCTTTGAATGTTCCAAAATGTCAAAGAAAGTTAGGTGCATTGGTGCATTACTGCGGCGAGACAGTCGTCTCCAAGCAGGCTGTGTTGGAGTTGGAACCCGAACCCACAGACTATCGAACGTGTTGGATGATACAGGTCAAACGATGCTTCTAGGTGTCAAACGAGGCAACTCAACCGTACATTCAAACCTCACAAGATAATTCTGTTATTCATAAATTAATGTCACTTGTTAATATAGAAATAATATAGAAATACATCGTATATAGCAACATGCTCGATATTCAACAGTGTGTGTGTGTGTGTGTGTGTGTGAGGGGGGGGGGGTGCTTGAGCATAGATATATACTAATACACCTGGATCGATAACTGAAATGGTGGAATAGCGGTAAAAACGAGCCGGCTCCCCCCACCACTAGCCAGTATTGCCGCCGCTGCGCCGCCGCCGCGCCGCGCCGAATATCAGCTGACACGATTGTTGTTGGTGCGTCAGCTGCATTCTTGTTTGTTTACATTCTTTTAAATGTTCAATTATAATTATGATGATGAAAGATGGTTCTGTACTTGCAGCTTTAGGATGTATTAGTGCACATTCTAAAGGCTGAAATTTATCATTTCATAGGTAAGAAAGACTAAAAAGTTACAGTATTACTGTAATTTATTTAATTAATGATTTATTTATTTATTTATTTAAATTACAGTAAATGATTACTCGCACAGGGTTGGCAACACTGACCACGAATACTGGCTAGTGGTGGGGGTAACGGCTCGTTTTCGCAACACTGAGTTACCAATCCAGGGGCCCAATTTTTGAATCGAGTGAGTCGTGAGTTACATCTCACCAGTTTGCTCCTTACCGACTGGCTCGAGATGGTAAAATTGAAGTTTGTGTTAGCATCCGGTTTCAAACGTCAAACTAATAACACCATTTAATATTGCCAGTTCTATTAATTTAAAGATTCTAAATGACTTGCAGTGTTATATTTAGAACATAATTACAACCTTCTTTTATTTAAAATGTTCAATTACACACTTGTAAGTATCAATATACATTTTAGGCCATTTAACTAACGTAAACATAACCTAGATGATTTTTAAAGTATGAAAGTTGTCATTGACAAATTGAACTATTTCCTGTTGAGATCAAGATGAATAAGAAGAATTTTCAACCTCACGTGAGATTATCTCACCCAAACCACTCACCACCGATTTGTTAGGTGAGTGAAAACGGGTGAGTTGGTGAGATTTTCTGCACAAATTACATTTTTATACATATATGCCACAATGGTGAATAAAACTATCCCTTGAAATACTGATGGACAATATTAATTACTGGATGCGCAAGTTTTAAAAGACCTTAAAAATTACATTCATTCTCATTTACCTATTAGGGTAGATGAAAATTGTTTGCTAATAAGCCAACTCACCAACTCACTACTCACTCGATTGAAAAATTGGGCCCCAGGTGTATTAGTATATATCTATGTGCTTGAGTCGATGAATTACGAAGAAAACAAAAATTGAAATATATACTTTATTTAAAATCATTATCATTTCTTTGGATTTGTTTGTAGCTTATCTGAAGAACAACAATAATCTTATAATGAAGTAGGGACTGATTTTATAATGTAGTAGAAATAACGCAACTCTGGATAAAAAATCAAATTTGTATCATAATATGATCTCTGTTTATTCAAGTGCATTATCCTGGACTGGTTATTGAAAGTTTGAAAGTTGTAATTTCATTACATATCCAATGCAAGTGAACTTACGGGCAATAAAACTCGTTCAAATAAAAAAAACGTGTTTTCTGTTCTGCCTTGTGCTGGCTTTCAAATTCTGTGACGTCAGTGCAACGACAAACAAATTTTGCGGATGACGCATGCGTATGTTGAAAACCTAGTTCAAGCCCTCCCGGGATTACTTTCTTATTTTGTGCGGTTAATAAATTTGTAAGCTGTGTTTTAAGTATTTAATTATTTAGTGTATAACATGGCGAAACAAGAACAGGTATTAGTTATAGACCCACTTCACGAACTAAAATTTCGAGGTAAGTGAAAAAACTCTGCAAATTAAATTGCCACAACTTGCTCGTCATTTACTCTTCTAAACAATACAGAATAATATATTTCATGTAAAATTCTATATTATGGTAAGATTGACTGTGAAATATATTTAATTTAGATTCATAACGTAAAAAGTGCATATGTACACTGTCTACACATTGATTCATTTAACTATTGATAGCCTAAATTGTATGCTGACTGGTCAACATTAAATCCAATTTTAGGCCTAAGCCCAGCTCCAGGATCTGGTCTTGGAGTAGAAATACAGGTTTAGTTTTGTATTTTTCTGCTAACATTTCGTTTGGAGATATTGAGAGAAATTTTAATATTATGATAGCAACTTATATTCCTATTTTAACTAAGTTTTAAATTGAATACTAGCCTAATACATATTAATCATGCCCTCAAAACTGACATGCAAATACTGGAAAGCATATATTTCAGCTAGCCTATGTTATGGCAGCACTAAGCTTTTCATAAAAGTAATTTTTTAGTTTATAAGACAATTCTATGACAAGAAGATTTTCTAGGTCTCTCCCAGTTAACTTAGGCCTACTAAGAGGTATCCTAGGAAACATCATTGTTGAATAAAAACTTTAACGTGTGTTAAAGTGCACCTGTGTGTAAAAAGGTGTGCACACTTTTTGTAACGTGTGCAACCTGTGTGGGTCGTGTAGGTAGGTGTGTGTTTGTAGGTGTAAGTTATAACCTGTGTGCACCGGTGTTAAAGTGTGTTAAGTGTACGCCTTTAAAATGTGGTAAGGCCTAAATATATTTTTTTACATTTCTTTAGGTGGTATTGATAGGCCTGGTTTGGGCAATTTTCATTGTATGATATGTGATAGGCCTACTCATTCCACTTGGTGTGGTATTAATTAACCGAGCCTTGCTCGTTGGTTTTCATCCACTTTTGTTATAGCCTACTTAAAAACTGCTTTATGTCTCTTTTGTCATGGTATTAAAGCTACGGTAAGATACCCATTAAATTTCGAAAAAGTACGACTTTAAACTTAAATTTAGACCAAATTTGATTTTTCCTGGGATTGAGTCTGTTTCTAAACTTATTTTTGGGCCAAAACACTCTTAAATGCAAAATTTAAGCAAAATCTATCTGCTACATTTCGAGATTGTGGAACACACATCCCTTCAGACAGTGCTAGTTTTATAGTAAAGGATAACTTAACCCTCCAACTGGTAAAGGTTGCGATCGCGATGCAATTAGGTGTTTGTGTACTGGTAAGATCGCGATCACGATCCATTTGCAAGGGTTCAGGAAAATGCATTCTACTCAGTTATTTTATGGTCAATATCGAAGTATTTTATATAGTATTAAAGAGGAAACAATGCGCAATCTAGTCATCGTATGTTCAGCTGTCTTTGTTGAAATATCAGTATGTTGGTAAGACTGAATTTCTGGTGTTTGTTTTTGTTTACGCGTATCATAGAGACGGCGCTGTTTTGTGGTTATGTTTTTACTTAAAATGCAAATTTTAGTGAATTATAGTTAGTTTGCAATATAATAATGATTGAATTGAGTAATTATAGTGCTATTAGGGCCTTCTAAATGAAGATTGAGAGTACAAAGTGAAGTTGTCAGTGAACATGAAAGTTGTGAGTTAGGCCTAGGCCTAGGTGAGTGAATAGGCCTAGGCCTAACCTTATTTATTTATTATAAATAAATATAGGCCCTAATTATTTATATACATAATAAATAGTTATATTTATTATTTATAAATAGGCCTAGTAAAAATTTTATCATAAAAATTAATAAAATAAAAAAATTAAAAATAAAAAAAAATATGGCGGCGAAAAGGTGGTTTGTGTTTACTTCACATATTTGCTTTGTAATATTTTATTTATAATATAAACAATCAAGTGTTATACCACATCAGTAAAAAGCCAATAAAATTGTGGTCATTTAGGCTATCTTAGTTTTGTTGAATGGACAACATACCTTACCATGATACTACACTAAAAGGAAAACAATAATAAAAAAATCTTTATTGTTACAAAATAGGAGGATTAACATAATAAATTTTTGTAAGTTCACTAAAACAATATTGTTTTAAATAGCCTATTTCATTCTGAAAAAAATTATATAACTTAGGCTAATTTGTATGTTTTATATACCAATTTATATGTTTTATGCTGTTTGTACTAAATGTTTGCGCGGCGGCCAAAAAAACCTTACCAGCAAAGGAAGTTATAATGACCAGTTGGAGGGTTAAAACCAATCATTTTAGGCTATAATTCTACCATTCTTCAAGTGGTAGTTGCTCAGGGCGATGTTTGAAAATATCGCTACAGGCCTACTAACGCTATCCCTCAGATTTTCAGTTAATTACACATCTGTCATTCCCTAACTTATAGAATAAATTGCAGTTGCTGGGCTGTCAAAAGATCAACTTACTAAAAATTTATCAAATTATTAGTTAGCTAGGCCTATGCAAATAAAGAACTTGGGGTCTAGGCATTTGTTATTGTTTTCTTCAACGACGGTAGGATTGAAAATTATGATATGATATAATTTTAGTCACTCAAATAAGTTATTAAAAGAAACGGCAAAAAATGGTTTATGTTACCTGCCTATAAATGATCCAATGTAGGTAGTTGTAATATCACAACAACAGCTGTTTCGTGCCCTTCATGAGCACATCTTCAAGGTGAAGAACACAAATCTAACACATTTTACTCGCGGAAGAGCTCGTCAAAAAACGTAAATACCCCCGTCGCAGCAGACCTGCGTACGGTACTCAGCGAATTTCCAATGGAATTTCAACATTATTTACTCTCCCCATAAAAACACCATAGGATCGAGTATGTAGGTTTTGCTGCCATGGGGTATTGTTAGAAAATCTAAGTTAATCAATAATTGGTGAATGTAAACACAAAATTGTATCAAGCTCTGGCAATTTTTTATTTTCCCCATAAACCCCAGGGGGGGTGAGTATGTAGGTTTGCCGCCATATGGGTTTTGGAAGCAATTATAAGTTGCACCCTATCTAGATAATGTACATAGGCCTACCAAATTTGATTAAGTTATGTCAATGCAAGATAGGCCTATAGGGTTTTCTTGATTTCCCATAAAAATAACATGGAAAACACATTTTTGGATTTTCCCCGTAACCAGTTACACTAAGATAAAAATTCAAATACCAAATTGTTAGTTTTTTAAGCTCTTTTAAATGGTTTCAGTTAAAATTGATAAATTTTGAAAATTGAGGTCCAAAAATGCCAAAAACCCATTTTTGACCCATTTTAAACCCCATAAAACCCCGTCCCCATAACCCGACAATGCTGGTTCGCGAACTCATGAAAATAGACCTGGTCTTACACCTTCATACCAAATTTCATAAAAATCGGAGGTCCCCTTCAAAAGTTATCAGTACCACGGACATATAGATATATATATATATATATATATATATATATACATATATATGAAAATGAACGAATGGTGTTTTTGGCTTCTGGGGACCTCAAAATGAAAAAGTAAAGTGGTCCCGGGCTTAGGTCTTACCATGGCTACTACTGTAATAGCGTACTCCCAATAGGGAAATTCGCCAAAAGTACATAAAGCTCACAAGAAACACATTCATTATTACACTTGGCGCAGTAAACACGATCAACATACGCGATGTGGCGCCGGTAGTCGGTAGAGGTCATGACTGACGTGTGTTGATAACGGAGGTATTCACCCCCTCTCCATCACGTGTTGTCTTGTCAGGGCCCTTCTTTTTATTGGTTGTATTCAGGATGCGGATGGCGGTGTTGTATATAATATTTGATTTAAATGACAGCTGTTCGTTTAAGATGTGCTCAGGGTTTTTTGCTGTTGGAATGTAAAAAAAAGTAATAAACTGGTCACAAAGCTTTGATTACCTAGCTCTTTCAAATGGTTAAAATCGGGAAAATAAAAAACCTATGTTTTTCATGTTATTCTTATGGGAACTCATCAAAACCTTCTATCATACTTATTTATTCACACATTTTGATAAAACTTTGTATGTACATTCATTAGGAAGTGGGTTTAACTTACATTTGCATACAAAACCCATATGGCAGCAGACCTCCATACTCACCCCTATGGGGTTTATGGGGAAAATACAGTGGAACCTCGATATATCGAATCTGAAGGGGAATGTAACAAATTCGTTTAATATCAAGGTCTTAGATATACTGAGGTTCGTTATATCAAGGTTATTTTTTACAAACTGATATACTGAGGTTTACCACCACCTTATAATACCTTTAAGTTTACTTATTTCCAGTTGGCCTAGAAATTGAGGAATAAATATGTGTACTGTGATTACATAACCAACAATTTGCTATTGCACAAAAGAATCTAACAGTCCACGCAACATTATAAGTTGCTTAATGTTTATAAACCCTTCTATGAAAATTTTATCACGAGCTGATCAGGACAAAGACTATAAATGGTGACACAAAAAACTAAACAGTGCTGCAAACACAAAATTTATTTAGGCTAATAAGCATCAGTCGGGACAAGAAGACGTTTTTACTCTTATACATACAGTAAATATGGGGTTTTAAAATTATTACTCGATAATAGTGTAAAATGCATCTAAACAAAATGTTAACGGCCACCCAATGGACACTTAAGGTAATGAATGAAACAACGCTAAGACAGTAAGTTAACTGCAAATGCGGGAAACAAGAACAGAGCTGCGAACACAAGGCGCACGGCAAAAGGCAATGTCTGTAGAGCGACAGGTTGCAACATGAAAGAAAATGAATGAGCTCAATGATTTAACTTGTTGTTCTTTTTATAACTTCGATATGTTAAGGTTTTGTAGTCAAAACTTCGATATGTAGAGTTAGGTCGTGCATCGGCGCTCCAAAAGTTTGTTATATTGAGGTTATCCCCGCTAATCCGCCGATAAATAGAGGTACTGTAGAAATAACATTAGATTGATAGGCAGGTTCAAGGGGAATGAGAAAAATTCTTTATATCGAGGATTTCGATATAATAAGGTTTGATATATCAAGGTTCCACTGTAAAAAGAACACCATAACTTGATAAAACTTGGTATAACATTCACTAGATAGGGTTTTAATTTATATTTTATCAAAACTCATATGGCGGCAAACCTACTCTTACCCCCATAGTTTTTATGGGAAAATAGATACCCCTACCCAAAATTCCGTTGGAAATTTCCTGAGTACGCAGGTCTGCTGCAACGGGGGTAGATATATATGTGTGTGTGTCCGTGTTCGTGAACACAATAACTTATATGTCACACCGTCGCAGCAGACCTGCGTACTCTGCGAATTTCTATAGGGATTTGAAATTTTTTATTTTCACCATGAACACCACAGGAATGAGTATGTAGGCCTAGGTCAAATGCCACGATAACTTATAAGTCACAATAGACCTGCTTACTCAGTGAATTTTCAAATGAATTTGATATGTTGTATTTTCCCCATAAACACAAAGGAATGAGTATGTAGGTTAAATGCCATGGGATGTTGTTATAAAATGTTAGTTGTTAAGAAATGTGTAATGGTTGGGTAACAAGGTTTAAAAATCTAAATTGTATCAATTTTCAGCACTTTTAGCGAATTTCGCTATAGGGAATTTTAAAGCTATTACAGTAGTGGCCATGGTAAGACCTAAGCCCGAGACGATGTTACTTTTTCATTTTGATGTCCCTAGAAGCGAAAAATACCACTCGTTCATTTTCATATATGTTTGTATATGTATATGTATATATATATATATATATATATATATATATATATATATATATACACATACATATGTGTGTGTGTCCGTGGTACTGATAACCTTTGACAGCTACCTCCGATTTTGATGAAATTTGGTGTGAAGGTGTAGGACCGGGTCTATTTTCATGAGTTTGCGAACCAGCATTATCGGGATATGGGAACATGGTTTTACAAGGGGCAAAAATAGGTTTTTGTCATTTTTGGACCTAAATTTTCAAAATTCAACAATTTTATCTAAAATTGTTTAAAAAAGCTTAAAAAACCCAACAATTTAGTATTTTAAATTTGTAACTTGGATTAACAGGTTACGGAGGAAATCCAAAAATAGGGTTTCCATGTGATTCTTATGTGGAATTAACGTTATTTTTATACTATTTTACAAAACTGTTTTAAAAAAATACCAAGTTATAAGTAAAAAAGCAAAACATGTTTTGTATAATCCATAATAGTTATAATAATTTCATTGTTAAATTAACTACGTCATTCTTACTCTGTTTTGCAGGGATATAGCGTGAAATCTATTTTATAATCATTTTCTGTTTTTATATCAAACATTAAAAGTATTTAGAATACATTTTGTGCATTTATTTAAAACCCGGAGGAAACCTCCTTGAGCGAGAGACGGCATTTGAAATTTTAAGCGACCTCTGGAGGATTAAAAGTTTTAAAGTTTTATTTTACTCAAATGTAACTTAATTTGAAAGATTTGGAGGAGGTGTCCTCCGGTTTTAAATAAATAAATGTACAAAATGTATTCTAAATACTTCTAATGTTTGATATAAAAATAGAAAATGATTATAAATTGATTTCACGCTATATATATATATATATATATATATAATATATAATATATATATATATATATATACTAACTTACAATACTATACTATACTATATATACTAACTTTACAATAAATTAAACATTACATGTAACAAGCAATACATTTTCAAATAAGTACAACATAAATAAATAGTTAAATACATGCAGCCAACAAAAATACAGGAAGCATATAAGCAATTAATTATGGACAGACAAATAAATAAATAAATATATACATATATATATATATATATATATAAATAAATAAATATATATATATATATATATATATATATATATATATATATATTTATTTATTTATTTGTCTGTCCATAATTAATTGCTTGTATGCTTCCTGTATTTTTGTTGGCTGCATGTATTTAACTATTTATTTATGTTGTACTTATTTGAAAATGTATTGCTTGTTACATGTAATGTTTAATTTATTGTAAAGTTAGTATTTATGAATAAGACTTTGGGTTCTGTATGAAGATTCGCACTACAACAAACAAGTGAATGTAAAAATGGACTGCTAGTCAGAAACTTATATAATTGGAATGTATAGTGTCTAAGGCCACGGCCACACGAGCGTTTTTTTTTTTTTCACGCACAAACGCAGCATGAAAATCCGCCAGAAATATGAGCAGCATTAAATGTAATGGGGTATGCCACACGTAGTGTGTTTTCCCGCCGTAGCCTTTATAATTAAAATTGAACAATAAATTGAAGCAGCGTGAAAATAAGCTTGTTCATACCGCTTGAAAAAACGCTCGTGTGGCCGTGCACTAATTGTCATACTCTGCACTCGCTCTACTGAGCGCTTGGAGTGTTTGAATTAATGTAAGTCTTTTTTTGAAAGAATAAATGATTTGATTTCTGATTACTGATTATTACTGAAATAAATTTAAAGAAGACTCAAAAATAACTTCAAATCATGGAATCCTACCATTTTTTTAAATGGTTCAAATATTGTTTTATTAGATTTTTTAACTGTTTGATTTAAATATTATGTAGGCTAACTTATCAACTCTTTGCACCGTCTTTGGCTGACAATTTTTTCTTCTTTCCTTTCTTTGGAGCTTTATCCTCTTCAACTTCATTTTTTTCTTGAACTGGTTCCTTCTTTTCGAAGTCTGAAGTTTCCCATTGTGTTCCTATCTCAGCTAACTCAGGTTTTTTGACAGGTTTTCTGAGTGCACCAGTACACAAGTATTCAATTTTGAGTGAAGATGATGATGATTTTGATATTTGCGAGCGTGAACTTGTGGACTCAGCAATTTTGAACTGTACTGGTTGTTCTTCCTCAGCATTTTCATCTTCCCCACCCTTTTTTATTGGTCGCATTTTAACATGGTAAACCCCATGCTCTTTTTGGATACACAAAGTCGGTGGTACGTCGATTGCAATACTTGATGCATAGCTTTTGGATGCTTTAGATGTACCTGAGACCTCACTCTTACCACCCTTCTTTTTCTGTCTTTTCCCCTTTGCCCCGATTGGTGTCATGAGGGGTTCGGATGTTGAACGGGATCTTACATTCTTTCTTCTTACTCCTACTGCAATAGCTCCTGGCCGCCAACCTCGAGGAAACTGTAAAAGTTGTTAAGTCAGATTTTTTGTTGGCCTAACACGTTTAAAATTGTATTTGGAATGCTATTAGGAATCAGACTCTGTTTATATTTGTGAGAAGTTTGTAATAAGCGAATTTTATGAATACACTAGACTCCCTCTTAATCGGCCAACTCGGGACCAGGCCTCGACTGCATAATGATTTAACTGGTTAAAGCGATGTATATTTAAAAATGCCAGACCTACAATTAATTTCAATTGGCCTAAATGCAATTATAGCTTGAAAAAACAACTAAATATAGTACTCTATATAATTAAATAGCTAACATCCGACACCCATGAAATCCATGACTAAAGTAAACTAATAATAATTCGTTCCCTATTTTGGCTACTGGATAGCAGGTCCAAACACATTTACTTCCGGTGGCATACACTTCTGTCCAGGACAGTACATTTTAGGTGGTTTGAGACTATCATGATCATGATATAATGTTGAATTGAATGATACAGTAGATAAAAACCAAAGTTTCCGGCAAAACATGGCCGGTTAAAGCAATCTTGGGATAAAAATGGCCGGTTAAAGCGGAGACAGGTTATAAGGTGGCTGGTTAAGAGGGAGTCTACTGTAATGTAAACCAACGAATAATGTTAGTCCTGCTTGTGAAATTTGAGTTAAGGGTGGGACGTTTACTAGTGTAGGCTTTAAACAGTGTTGGTCAGAATATGGTGTTGGTGTTCTTAAGTTATATGCTCAGTGCCCACTGTTTTGTCCTTATTATAACTGGACCAGTGTTGACTTCTTTAGAGTTTTTTGAACAATTTTCTCTTAGTTTTATTTTTAACAAAAAAATTTGAATATTGTCCAACGAGGTGTGTTTGGAATAAATACCAGTATGGTTATGACATTATGGTGAGGAATGGTTATTTGTCCAGGCTTATTAGCCTAGTCCAGGCACCAATGAGGTTGAGCATGACTGAAAGTCGAAGGAAGTTTAACTTTAAATTATTGTTGGGGACATCTAATAACTTATATGAAAAATCTGTGTTACCACCTTGCCAACAAAGGCACGACATTTCAATATGTCCCACGCTCTTTCCAGCGTGGGAACAACATGTGGGATTCTTCCCAGAGGAAGTCTTTGAGAAAACTGAATTGGCCGGCCTATAGCCAAAACAATTTTAAAGGTCTTTGAATGTAGAGCAAAACAACACAAACCTGACTTCAAAAGGTCTAATATGTCGTGAGTTGTTGCATTTTGAAATTTTGCTACGGTTATATGTTTTTTAATGCACAGTTGGACTGCCTGTCATTTCTGTATTGAACGGCCATTTTAGGTCGGGTTTGCATCATCGTTCCCTTGTTTAAAAGTTAACCATGATCTTGAAAATTAAGTTAAATGCTTTCTTGTAACTCTTAATTTTTTTTTGCCCAGGATTTTTGTGTGCAAAAACATGCAATAATTATTACTTTAAGCCGTTATTGGGACAAGCCTTGAAAATTAAAAAAAAATTAAGCTTAAAAGATATCCTGGAAAACAATGCCTTAAACCCGTCTTTAAATGGACTTTAATGGATTAAGCATTTACTTAAGTTTAAGTAAGCTTAAGTAAGTGAGTTTTATTGCTGTTATCTGTCACCTCATAAAGCCGCAGCCTCACTGGCCGAACATGTTCGCCGAACAGTGTTCTGCCAAACTTTTGTTTGTTTGTTGGTGTTTATTTCTAATGTAAATCACATGGTAAATAATTGTTCGTTGATTTCTTTGTGTTTGCTGAACAGGTTCGCCGCGAATTTTCGGCCAGTGCGGACATGGCTATAATAAGAAATTTAAAACATCCCACTGTTAAACCCAATAGGCCTATAGACAATTATTCAATGTAGGATAAATACCTAGTCTGGATGGAGCTTATATTTTTTTTGAAACGATGTCATACAAATAGGGTTAATCATTAACTCTAGGGTATTCAGAGGCTTGTTTTTAATGGGCACTTTTAGGGATTTGAGTATTTATATTTTAAATCATAACTTTTAAAAAGGTATGGTTTCTTCATAATTAAATAAACAGGTTAAGGGTTTTTTAATATCTAGTTGGGATCGTATTTACCGGTACACCTGTAGCTGTATCCTCAGTATTCCATAGCCATCCCATCGTCTTGGGAACAAACACAACTTTATCAACACAGTTTTTATGGCCGAATTTAATCCCTGGATACATCGCGGCCATCAGGTCGCTGAGGCGGATGGATTTGGAATTCATTGTTTTGTGAGTCCTCCCTGTCCCCGGTGTGCCAGTTATGTATTTGTAGGAACTCGAGTTTGTTCTGCTAATAGTCTTTACCACGGAATGCCTCTGTGGGACCATGCCTCCCTCACTGAGCGCATGGCCGGCTAAACTGTGACCGCTAGTTTTATTCTTATTAGGCAAGCTGCGTCTTGGTGTACTCATATTTTAAAATTTTATTCTGTTCAATTAGGTCAGTGTAATGAATAATTTTTCATAAAATATAACGTATCAAATTTTTGCAGACAATTTAATTTTGGTTAAACAAAGGATTATGTTAATTCACAGTTTTTATCCATGGTAACAAAACATTTGGCCTATAGCCTGATAGCCATATTATTTATACATATGCAATTTATTCCTTTTTTG
This sequence comes from Neoaliturus tenellus, assembly GCA_030545055.2. Taxonomy (NCBI): domain Eukaryota; kingdom Metazoa; phylum Arthropoda; class Insecta; order Hemiptera; family Cicadellidae; genus Neoaliturus; species Neoaliturus tenellus. The sequence goes on along the minus strand of CM061531.1, from coordinate 240,122,927 downwards.
CAAAATCTCAACACTTACTCAAGTCTTACACTTTTGGCCATGTAAACTTAAGATGGTTTTTGTTTTTGGCCTCTCCAACCCTTTCCCCTCAAGACTTTTCTGTTTTCGGGCTAAAACATTTGTTATTCCTAATTTGCTACCATTTGATATTTCAATAGCTGTCTAATGATTCAATCAATTGCCCCTCTTCCATAAGATTAACATTGAAACTTTGAAAGCCTCTAGGACGTAGTTCTTTAGGCTGATATGAATTATAATACGATTCTGCTTATCTACAGGACACTACCTTTCTAATGGTATGCACAGATTTCCCCTACGATTCACACAAGCTGAGGGAAAAAAGGAGTACATGAATCATGATTAATATTTAGATAATTTTTTAAGCTTCTGAATCCCACATTTAGAAAAGGTGATGCCTCTATGTGTTTGTTCAGCAAACACTTTGAACGGTTTATAACTAGGCGCTACGTTTTAAGTTGAGGATGATGGATGAATAAAGTTGTAATTAAAAGAAAATACACATTTTTATGTTATTGTGTAATGTGTAATTTAATTATTTCACCATATATAATGTATTTCACTAGAATTGATGACTTTATAGACAATACGACTCCTTGTGTAATTTATTTGCTTATTTGTTCTTCTTTTAAATAATTGTCAAGCTACTGTCTTAAGTGTGGTGCAAGTGCTTGAGTGTTTTGCAAGCAGTGCAAGTCATTTCTCTGAGTAATACAATGACTCAACAATCTGCTATAGGTGCATATTCACACGGAAAGGTATTTATGTCTGGCAGATAATTGCTTTTTGTGGCTATCAATGCTTGTGTCTAGACATTCGCCAGATAAAATAACCCTTTGTTTTCAAATTCTTTAAAATCCTTGATAATAGAGGTATTATGAAAAATGGGATCTATACCGGTACGTGAATGTGCAGTTAAATCTACACACAGCAAGGCAGTTTGCAGCAGTTAAAATTATCAAACTTTAAAAAAAATAATATTAGTTACAAAATAATAGATTCCTAAAATAGTCCTGGTTAGTTATAAATAACATTTAAGTTTTTATTCTTACTAGGCCTAATTATTTTATTTATAACTTGATCAGCCGCTTGAAAAACCTTTTACATGTTTAGGACTACATGGATTTTCTGAAATTTTAAATAGCTTTTAAATGTGATGAAAGATGTTTCAGAATCACAGAAATAGACTATATGCATATTTTTAGTGTCAATCAGACTTAGGATTGGAGGTCCAAACTATAACTATTTAGGTTTGAATGTTTTTTTGTCTTCTTCATGACTTGGTGCCTCTCCAGTCATATTCAATCTTGATCACTAAGCATGATTTATTACTCAATTATTACATGTATGTTTGAAAGTTTATACTTATTGTTTTCCATTGCAGGTCCATTCACCGTCCCAGTCACCTCGTACATGAAGCTCTCAAATCCGTCAAACAATAGCGTCTGTTTCAAAATCAAAACCACAGCTCCAAAGAAGTACTGTGTCAGACCAAACTCGGGAATACTTAACCCCAAGGATGTCATAGAGATTGCTGGTAAGATGATTGATCACTCCTAATGACATGACCGCTGTGCAAACAGTCACTAGTTCAGTGACATCAAAGAAATAAATTAACACAGCAACAATACAACCAAAATGTTATAACAACTTGCATAATCTTTTTACATATACATTGCCTTACAAAATTGAAACATTTAATATTTTTATGGCGCCATAACAAATTTGACAAATAATATAATATTTAAAAATATATGTATTCAGGGGAACGGGGTTTTACTAGTATACAGGTTGTTGATCTGTCGAGATAAATCAAATACAATATTGATGAAACATTCAATATTTTCATAACACTAACCGATTTGGCAAATAATATAAAATTTTAAATGTATCTATTCAGGGGAACGGGTTTTTACTATTGTACTGGTTGTTGATCTGTCCAGATAAATCAAATACAATATTGATACATTCAATATTTTCATGACACTCTAACCGATTTGGCAAATAATATAAAAATTTACATATTATATCGATTCAGGGGAACGTGTTTTTACTAGTGTACTGGTTGTTGCTCTGTCCGGATAAATCAAATACAATATTGAACCATTCGATATTTTCATGACACCCTAACCGATTTGGCAGATAATATAAAATTTAAAAATATATCTATTCAGGGGAACGGGTTTTTACTAGTGTACTGGTTGTTAATCTGTCCAGATAAATCAAATAAAATATCACGGTTCATAAAAAAAAAAAAAAAAAACTAAAATTACTGTACACGTTTTTTTGTAGATATGTTTGAAATTAGCGAGCATCAAATATACAGGGTGTCTTTAAAATCTGTCATCAAACTTCATTATGGCTTAATGGATCAAAATAAGAAAAAATGTCATATGAAGGTATGTCCTAATATGCATATTCACCCAGATATCCTCCATTTTTTTTCCACTTAATAATTTTTATTTTAGTGACGGATTGATGTAGGAACTTCATATTTGGCATGGACCTTTATAATCCTCATGTAAATTTCCACAATCATTCAATAATTTTTTTCCAATGCATATTTACATAATGAATTGTAACATTTAAAATATTTAAACTCAAATATCTTGAAACTGGTAAACTATATCAACGTTTTACTGGAAACAAAGAAGTTGACAAATTTAATTATCTAACCAATGATACAAGTTTGTAAGAATCTGACTACAAATAACAGAGTTATTGTGATTTTTCAGCACAGAAATATTGATTTTTGCATTATAATTAGTGCAAATTTAGGCCATTTTAATAGAAAAATTACATCAATCTGTCATCGCAATAAAAATTATTAAGTGGAAAAAACAAAATGGCGGATATCTGGTTAAATATGCATATTAGGGCATACCTTCATATGACCCTTTTCATACTTTTTTTGTTATTTTGACCCAATAAGCCATATTATGAAGTTGGTGAAGGACTTTAAAGACATCCTGTAGAGAATGTAAGAAATTGGAAAAATAACGTCAGGGTCTTGAAAAACGTTTTGTTTAATTTGTGGCATTTTATAAATTATTTTCTAAAATATTAAAAAAACTTTGCATCAGAAATTAGACTATCAAAAGTGTTATGTGTACACGTTTTCTGTTCACAGTGAGTTTGCAGCCATTCGAATTTGATCCAACTGAAAAAAACAAACACAAATTCATGGTTCAAACGATGATTGCTCCTGAAGGGGAAATAAATTTAGACCAGTTGGTAAGTTTACGGAGCGGGGAGAAGGGTGTTGCTGGCTAATAGGATTTATTCTGTTGTAGAACCAACACATTGCTGCTTACATAACTACATGCCTCAGTCATTGTTAATATTGGTATTTAACATGCTTCAATACCAATACGTCTGTTGGACCAATGCCAGTACTTCAATTGCGTTTTTATGCACAGCATAGGCTATTGCTACTACACATAAAACATTTTGTTATTTTACAATATATAAGAATTGATTGAAATTAGAATTATCATAAATTAGGTTTACTTATAAATTTACGTATAAATAGCTGTTGTAAAATTGGTTTTAAATTTTAATTCTTGCTTAATGAAACAAAATTAGACATTTTTATGATAGATTTATAATAAATAGTTAGCAAGATCAAGGACGTTTTTGTGTTTCTATAATACACTGTGCTTAACATTTGACTTCCATCACATAATGTACCTAATTAAAATGTGATTGCTTATGAAATTTTTATTCTGACATGTCTCCTTCTTGTTGATTTTTACCACAATAACTCTTGTAAAAACGGTCCGATCTAGACCAAATTTGGTAGAGACAAGTAATCCTACATTTATTTGGATGAGGTCGTAAACCAGCTATATCGACGTACCAGAAAGGCTAGTTTTTGGGGGGGGGGGGGGGGTATGTACCCCAAAAATGGGTTTTTTACATTTTTTATATGTAATTTTTTTAAATTTTCATTTTGATTTTCACCACTGGATTTAGCTTAAAAAAATACACAATTTAGTATTTTTGAAGTTTTGCTCTATCTCCATTGGTTACGAGATATTAAAAAAGTCTAAAAACAGTACTACATTGTATTTTTGGGCTCCAATGTTAATCTTATGGAGAATAAAAATGTGTTAATATTTCAGTTACCGGTATTAACCAATATTGTTGGATAAAACTTGGTATTTAGCTTCATTTGGTTGAGATTCTTCGATTTATAGTAAAAAAATCTTGATTTTTATACTTATCATGGCAGCAAACCTGCATACTCTTTTCCCATGTTAATCATATGGAGAATAGGCAAATTCCTTTACTTATGGTCAGATATTGACGAAACTTAGTATATTTCTCCATAACGTTGAAATATTTTTTTTATGCTAAAAACCTACTTTTAGTGTTCCTCATGTGTTTAGTGTGTACCTGCAAACTCTTCCCCTATATTTATCATAAAAAGAATCTATAGACATTTTTTCCCTTATTTATGAGTACGTGATGAAATCGTGGTCGAAATTAATATTACTAATTTGGAAATTTGCTGAGTACCCAGGTCTGCTAGGACGGGGGGTATTTGTATTAGGCTAGGCCTACTTTGTGTCACAAGTAAGTGGCCATAACTTACATTTAGACAAAAAAGAAAATCCTCTGAAGTAAAGTGAATCACTCCATTCTTCACCTTCTTATTTCACACTTTTCACGTTTCACTTAATTTCAAATGTTTCCAAATAAGAGATTTTCCTTCCTAGTTTTTTTATTAGGCTAGGCCTACTTTAAGCCTAGATGGCCCAATACAGCTGGAGCTGAATCTCTTGTTGTAAGTACATTTGTGAATTAAAATTTTCATTTTCAATCTTCTTCTCCAGTTGTCTTTGGCCAAAAGAGAATCTTCATCCTTCGTTTGTTTTAGGATTTACTGTCACTTATCCAAACTATTCAAGCCCTGTGTACACATAATTTCCACTGTTTTGGAATTCACATAATTTCCTCAATTTGCCGTCCATAGTAGTGGTAGCTCTTAACCACTCTTAACTGACTAAAGGCTAGCTCTGTTCATGAAGCTATGAAGCCTGGGTCCAAGATTGCATAGAACAATAAATTTGATGTCTACTTTATAATCAGAGCAATTAAGTAAAAATACGTTGGTTATGCGTTGACTAACATGATAGATCAAGTTTTTTAGTCTCCAAACTTTGCAATAAAATCTACCAACAGCTATCATATAAATAACTTATTATGTTATTTATGACCCAAAATGGTCACTTAGCTAAGAATCTGAGAGGAAATTTCGATTGTATTACATGGGCTATTTGAGGTTAGCCATTGGTAAACATGATTGTTCATCTGGTTATTCTTCTGTCTGCATCCATTTATCTCCTCTTCCTGCCAATATCAACACAGCTGGTGTATTTGTTTAAAGTTATTTAAATTATTTAAAATATTTGTCTTAGCGCAGTTAAATGTCAAATTATGATTGATCTACAAATGAACCATTTTATTAATCAGTCAATGTTGACTCACAACCACTATCCCATCCCTGCGGTGTCACTTGTTTCGTCTATCTCATCTCTTCCAGTCCGACTAGTCCGAGTTCAAGAGTCCAGTCATTCGGCAGTCGCTGTCTGTATTTTCATTGTCTTCACATCTATCTTTGATTTTAAATGTTTTAAAATGTATCACTTTCACAATAAAACATTTTACAATTCAAGGGAATGGGGTTTAAATAAACAGAAAAACATTAAAGAAATGATAATTTTAATTTACTAACTGCTTGACTTCAACGAGTAGTCACAAGTACCCGCTAAAGCTTTGAGCATAAAAAAATACTCGACAGATACTCAAAAACTCAAGTACTCGCCCACCCTACTTATCTGATAACCATTTATTTCATATGCTAAGTCATGCATCGGTGGTTTTCAGTGGAAGGAGGTGACACCAGAGAATCTGATGGATTCAAAGCTCAAGTGCGTGTTTGAGATGCCAGTGGAAGAAAACGCAACGAGCGCCACCAGTCAGGAGACCAACAGCGCTGTCGAGGAGAAGACAAAGCGAGTCGGCGACTCGGTATGTACGATCACCATTACAGTGACCTGTCATGAATTTTTTTTAACACTGATCAAATCCCCGGTCTCACTGGCCCCTGGAAAACTTGTTTTTTTTAATACAACTAACACTGACCATAATTTTTTTTAGTATTAGTAACTTACAGCCATTTCCCGCTTTCTGAGACTTCTTAGTTAACATTGATATCTGAAATCAGAAACACTTTATTAGGCCTACCTGAATTTTGAGAACAATTATAGATTTTTACTTACATTATACAAACTTAGATAGGATAGTGGAACCATATTATTTTCTACCATTGATAAACTCCTGGATGGTGTAACAGGGTTGTCAATCAACCAGTTGTGGAGTTTCTGTTTCAAGATATCACCTTGGATTTGTTTAAGGTCAGGGGAAGAGTGTTGTAAATCTTGCTGCCTGCAAAGCTGGGCTTCTTCCCATAGAGGGTTGTTCAAAGCTTTATTAATGGCCTTCTTGATTTATGCCGTGTATTGTTTGGATGGGGTTTTGATTTCCTAGAAAGTCCGAGTCTGCAATCTGCTCACAAAGTGACTTCTTGGATGTAGATAGCTGTGGCAGTTTTGATCTCCATCCTCTTACGCAAGCCTACAGCTACCTCACGGGCTAGGGAGGGCAAGGATTCTTGCTGCTAGCATCTATACAGATGCTAAAAATACACTAGAACCCACTTTATGTTAAATGCGAATTAGGCACCCCACACGATGATCCCGTATCTAAGGTTTACACTTTAGAAGGGTACTGATATACATGATATACTGTTTTTGTGGAATCAGGGTTGTCAATGTTCTATATTTTGTATGATATACACATTCAAAGTTTAGCTTTTTGCAGTGCTTGTTTATACCTCGCTGATACCAGGAAGGGAGGGAATACGGTGGCCTCTCTGTTTAAATTTCATTTGTTGGTATTTTGCTGGGTTTGCTGCCAATTTATTAGAAAAACAATAGTCAAATGTTTTGTTAGGGCCATTAAAATTGAGCATTCAAGTGAAGTCAAGTCAAAACATCCTTCATTCATAAATATACAGGGTGGAAAAAAAACTGGAAACGGTGTAATGTCTTCTAAACTAAAATATTTAAGTTATAAAACTAAAACTTTGTAAATTGATTTTGAGTGATATTCTACTTCTTAAAGTACTTATTGTCTTTGGACCTTCAAGGGGGGACGGCCCACAGGGAGTCGGAAGAAAATCTTAAATGTAAGCTTAGGTCAATATGTACATCAAATTAAAGGTCTCTAAGAATAGAGAACAATGCCACAAAATTTCAAAATTTATTTTAAGTAAGGTAAATGACAAAAGTAAAGTTTTGATAACGTTTTTGGACCTAGCAAAAGCTTTTGATTCTGTTGAGAAAAAAAATTATTAGCCTAAATAAATTGGAAATGATTGGAGTAAAAGAAAATGCTTTAAACTGGTTCAATGATTATTTTAAAACCCGCAAATAATTAGTTACAATAAATGGAATCTGTAGTGATCAAACTAATGTCGATTATGGAGTAATTCAGGGAAACACTTTAGGACCTTAATTGTTTTTTATCTATATTAATAACATATCAAAATTAAATATCAGGGGTAAACTATTTCTTTTTGCTGATGATACATCTCTGGTGTCGTTTGGTGGTACATGGGATGAGGCATATGATCAAGCATCCTCTGACCTGGTGAAAATTAAGAACTGGTTCGATCATAACATACTTTCCGTAAACGTGGAAAAAACCAAAATTATGCCATTTTTTTTTTTCAAAAATGACTCAGGACCAGGTCAGAGAGAGCTTAAGATTCATTCCTGTGGTGATCCGCAATCAGCCACTTGCAGTTGTGGCATAATAGAGCAAGTTGATAAATACAAGTATCTTGGGGTAGTATTAGAAAAAAGATGTCGTGGGAACCACATGTTCAGTACGTCAAACAAAAAATCAGAAGAATGATTTATGGATTCAGACAATTGATTCGTGTGCTGACTGTGGATCACTACAGGTTTGTTTACTATGCTTATGTACAGTCCATCTTACAATACGGTATACTGGCGTAGGGTGGTGCCTTTGCCTCGGTGCTAGAATCGCTCGCTATCACTTAAAGATCGATTATAAAAACAATCCTAAAAAAAAGACAGATGCACCTACTCATTTAGATTTTCCCGTTCTAAATATTAGACAGCTTTATCTTAAAACCTTGTTAATTTACATTAAAGAGAATAAGGAGAGTATTTTTACAGTCACTTCCAATCACTATAATACAAGAAATAGGATAAATTTTGGTTTTAATGTCCCAAAGCTGAGTATTAGAGCAGAACAGTTTAACTCTTTTTATATAGTCCATCAACTTTATAAAAACCTTCCCAACGAGATAATTATTTCAGAGGGTGACAGTGTCTCTGTTTATAAGCGGAAGGTGGAGGAGTGGCTGCTCCGCATCGGCCCGGCGGCTGCTGAGACGATACTAAAATCACCCTACACTTAAACATACATCGGATGTTCTGACATTATATGAAAACTTACATTTAATTTTTTTTCACGTTGTTTAGTCATAAGAAGAAATAGAGTAAAGTAATTCCAAATTCCACAGTTTAGTGTTAATTTGCAAATCAAGCTCCATTTATTTTTTTAATTTAGTCACATATATATTTTTTTCATTTTATTTTTGTCTTATTGATAGTTCCTAGAAGAAGTGAAAGTGGTGACTGATGCGCTCTTCCTCACACACAGACCTAGTTGTCTTGTCAGGAATAGTTTCCTTTCATATGTAATTTCTGTAAATGTAAAATGTAAATATTATGGAAAGAAACGTATTGTATTGTATTGTATTATACAAACCCGACCTCAAAAGGACGACTGAGTCAAAAATGGCAGGCGATCAAACTTTGCATTAAAATCATATCGCTGAAAAGAAAAATGCAATAACTCCCGATAAACTCTACCTTTAAAAGTCGGGTTTGTGGCAAATTGTTCAGAATGCAAAGCCCTTTCAAATGATATATCATATGACGTAGGCCAATGCAGTTTCCTTGACGACTTCCACTAGGGACGTCCCTAAAGAAAGTCTTAGGAAAAACTTCATTGGCCTACGTCATATCATACATCATTTTAAAGGGCTTTGCATTCTAAGCAATTTGCCACAAACCTGGCCTCAATAGGTTCAGTATATCGGGAGTTATTGCATTTTTTGTTTTCAGCAATATGATTTTAATGCAAAGTTTGATTGCCTGCCATTTTTGACTCGGTCATCCTTTTGAGGTCGGGTTTGTGGCATTGTTTTCTATTCTTAGAGACATTTAATTTGATGTACATATCGACCTATCCTTACAGATAACATAGAATATCTTGGCCTGTGATGACCGTTTACAGTTCTAACAATTAGAGCAGAGCGACAAAGTTGCAGATTTTCGCAGACTGTTTGTCAGTGTCATATGTTTACCAATTTTAATCCAGAAGTGGAGTATGTCAGAGGCCAAGATATTCTGCGTTATCTGTACATTTAAGATTTTCTTCTGACTCCTTGTGGACCGTCCCCCCTTTGAGGTCCAAGGACAATAAGTACTTTAAGAAGTAGAATATGTCACTCAAAATTAGGGATGGACGGGACCCGAAATTTCGGGAAAATTTTCGGGAGCAAATTTGTCGCGATCATCGGGCGGGATTTTTTTTTTGCTCGGGAATTTATCGGGACGGGAACTGCCGAACGGCGCGCGGCCGGCGATCTCGGTCGGCGATCGTGGCCGCGTTCTAGGCCGGCGATCTCGGTCGGCGATCGCGGCCGGCGGTCTCGCTAACGAGGAACGGCACAAATACACGTGGCCACATTCCTCGGACGCCAGAGACGATCTATTGTTTAGCTTATCTATTGTTTGACCTCCGTCAGTAATTTATTCAAGAGGGGTGTTTTTTTAGTACAGGCGCTAGGTGCAGTTGAGTATGCATGAAAAGAGTCAGAGATTTTGACTTTTGATTTTGGTAATGGGGGCCTAGGTGAGTATAAAAACCCATGTCGTCGCCTCCAAGGGTGGTCGACAACTTAAGGGTGGGGGTGCAAAGTTGCGAAAAACGTTAATCGGCAAACCGCTTATAACTCCCTTGTTATTGAACGTACGTAAATAATTTTTTTTTAATTTGTAGGTAATAGTATGACCTACAAAAAAGGCTATAACAGATTTTTATGTATATTTACTAGTTTTCAAGATACATTTATTTTTATATTAGAAAATTTTAAAATACTAAATAGACAACACATTAATGGTAAACAGACAACACTATTGATCAATATTTACTGTAATTGCATTGTATATTTTAGTAAACTTACATAAAGAAACAAAATTCTTGAAAAGCTAAAATTATTTCCTGGGATTTATGTATTTAACGGTCGAAATGCGACGTCGGAATCTACGGAGCATCTTGATAATTATACCACATGGGAAGCTATTGTTGTACATACAGGGCTTTGTTCTTGACTACCCACAAGATCTGAAAAAAGTATTAATGAATTAATTATTAATGCATGATATATAATTAAAGATTGGCAAACTGTTAATTAATTTTCTGATATAAAGTACCATACTAACATTTTTTTATGTTCACAACAAAATTGGCTTCTTCCTGGTACTACCAATAGAAATACATAAACTATGCACAATACAGGGAACTGAGCTTTGCTCGAATAGAATAAAACAGTATTAGATAACCTAAAAATAAAACATCCATTGTTTACGACTCTTACTATGAAAGGAACAACCTGAATCAGCTAGTCAAGCTAGTCAGCTGTTTTGGTTAACTGCAGATACAAAGAAGGCCCTTAATGATAACATGGACACTTTGAAGGGCTGTAGAAGAAACCCCGTATTTTCCCAGCCTTGAGACCTGCTCCAATCGATTTCTTAGGGCCAAATACCCCTACTATACATAAAAATCATAAATCCATGAACAGAAAAAAATTTTCCCGGACAGTGCTGATTTTAGAAAGTAAGATTTATTTTGAAAAAAAAATACTTACATGGTAAATATGTTGTTGTCTACGCTTCCTGGCAGATATTTTTAATTATATGTGTTGTTACAACTATTTTCAATACACTTGCAGTATCCATAGAAAGGTACTTCTCTCATGTAACAAGGACAATGTTTGTTACATTTTCTGCATCTACATGGTGGTATCAGGTCTTCTGGCAGCGGCGTTTTTGTCATCAACACAGGGCGAATGAGTCCAGAACAGTCTTCATAAAACCCATAGTTTGTAATGTTTAGTTGGGTGATGTCTGCTTGTAAAGCACTATTCCAAACATGAACTTGGGCCCAACTGCGAAGTATATGGAGTTTCATGCTCTCGCTTTTTGCCGGAAGCGATGCAATGTTTCTTAATGATGCTGGATGAGTTGATATGATTTTAAATCTACTCTCGTTGCAGGTTAATCCCTTTTTTAATGATTCTTAGATACAACGCTTCATTTCACATAATCTTCATCAGTTAACTCAATCTTCCCTAATTTCTCTAACAAAGCTATATTTTCTTCGCATTTGGCCTCTTTCAATGCTGCTTTCTTAGTGCCTACTTTGCTGGTCGTATCGCAACCAGAAAATGCGTGTTGGGCCCAAGATCATGTTTTGGAATAGTGCTTTACAAGCAGACATCACCCAACTAAACATTACAAACTATGGGTTTTATGAAGACTGTTCTGGACTCATTCGCCCTGTGTTGATGACAAAAACGCCGCTGCCAGAAGACCTGATACCACCATGTAAATGCAGAAAATATAACAAACATTGTCCTTGTTACATGAGAGAAGTACCTTTCTGTGGATACTGCAAGTGTATTGAAAATAGTTGTAACAACACATATAATTAAAAATATCTGCCAGGGAGCGTAGACAACAACATATTTACCATGTAAGTATTTTTTTTTTTCAAAATAAATCTTACTTTCTAAAATCAGCACTGTCCGGGAAATTTTTTTTTCTGTTCATGGATTTATGATTTTTATGTATAGTAGGGGTATTTGGCCCTGAGAAATCGATTGGAGCAGGTCTCAAGGCTGGGAAAATACGGGGTTTCTTCTACAGCCCTTCAAAGTGTCCATGTTATCATTAAGGGCCTTCTTTGTATCTGCAGTTAACCAAAACAGCTGACTAGCTTGACTAGCTGATTCAGGTTGTTCTTTTTCATAGTAAGAGTCGTAAACAATGGATGTTTTATTTTTAGGTTATCTAATACTGTTTTATTCTATTCGAGCAAAGCTCAGTATCCCTGTATTGTGCATAATTTATGTATTTCTATTGGTAGTACGAGGAAGAAGCCAATTTTGTTGTGAACATAAAAAAATGTTAGTATGGTATTTTATATCAGAAAATTAATTAACAGTTTGCCAATCTTTAATTATATATCATGCATTAATAATTAATTCATTAATACTTTTTTCAGATCTTGTGGGTAGTCAAGAACAAAGCCCTGTATGTGCAACAATAGCTTCCCATGTGGTATAATTATCAAGATGCTCCGTAGATTATGACGTCGCATTTTGACCGTTAAATACATAAATCCCAGGAAATAATTTTAGCTTTTCAAGAATTTTGTTTCTTTATGTAAGTTTACTAAAATTATATATATATACATATAATGCAATGCACATGTACATTTACATGTTGCATTGTACATTTACATTTACAATGCAATTACAGTAAATATTGATCAATAGTGTTGTCTATTTACCATTAATGTGTTGTCTATTTAGTATTTTAAAATTTTCTAATATAAAAATAAAGGTATCTTGAAAACTAGTAAATATACATAAAAATCTGTTATAACCTTTTTTGTAGGTCATACTATTACCTACAAATTAAAAAAAAATTATTTACTTACGTTCAATAACAAGGGAGTTATAAGCGGTTTGCCGATTAACGTTTTTCGCAACTTTGCACCCCCACCCTTAAGTTGTCGACCACCCTTGGAGGCGACGACATGGGTTTTTATACTCACCTAGGCCCCCATTACCAAAATCAAAAGTCAAAATCTCTGACTCTTTTCATGCATACTCAACTGCACCTAGCATCTCGCCTATTTGTTCCTAGTACAAAATGCTACTTTCTGAACCAATTGTCGTAGAAAACTAAGGGATGGCTCGTTTGATTCGTCTAATTCTTACAAATTAAACAAAATGTCAACCAAAGTTGTGTGACTTTCCAATCAAAGGGAAAATGTCAAAGTATTGTTGAATAAATCAATCTTTAATTGAATTACTGTTTTATAATATTAAAAGCATATTATTATAATTCAATATTATTTTTAAATAAAAAACTTCAAATCCCAATTAAATATATTTTTTTTAAATTAAACATTTAAAATACATTTATTACATTTTGAGGTTCATAACTTTAAACTTTCATTGTTTTTAGCAAATTTCCCTATAGGGAATACGCTATTACGGTAGTAGCCATGGTAAGACCTAAGCCCGGGACCACTTTACTTTTTCATTTTGAGGTCCCCAGAAGCTAAAAACACCATTCGTTCATTTTCATATATATGTATATATATATATATATACAGTACAGAGTTTAAACAGACCAGTAGACCAGTGAACATGTGATTTTGTGCTCCCTATTTTTTAGCAAATTTTAGTGGTTAAATAGGGTACTTAAAAGTATTTTTTGTATAAAAGTGTGAGTGAGAAATTTATCTCTTAAAATGTGTAAGTAGCTAAAGTGAAGAAGAATTTATAACACCATAAACACTATTTAAAGATTAAAAGTTTTCTGTCCCTTTCATGATAGTTTATGATAAGGAAAAGATTGGACCCAAGATAAGAGAGCCGGCCACTCGGTCAGTCTGACCTTTAGACTGTTAGATAAGAGCACCCTGTCACTTTGTGTGGCTATGGCTATGTTTGTTTGTAAACAATGTCTTATGGCTTTTAGTGCTTTTTTATTTTAATTTTACATTTTGACAAATCTTACAATTTTTATTATTGGACAATTTTTATTTCTGATTTTTAAAATGGGAGTTGTTAATGAGAACCGCACTACTCTTCCTAAGGGATGGGTGCGGGAAGAACATACAAGGAAAAGTGGACTTAGCAAGGGAAAAATTGATGTCTATATTAAATCGCCAAATGGGCGTCTTTTTAGGTCAAAAGCTGAGCTCAATAAATACATAAAAGAAAAAGAACTAGGCATTAAAATTGAGGATTTTAATTTTTCAACAGTGAAAAAAGGTAGCAAAACAGTAAATAACGAATCGCTTAATAGTTCTACCACTTCTCAGAGTGAAATTTCTTTGTCTTCTGGTGATGACTGTAATAAACATGATTTATCAATCAAAGATGCTGATCAGGAGGTGCTTAAATGCACTGTTGAGATCCAAACCGACAATACTTATAACAGTATGTTGGTAATAGATGAACTGCTGGGAAATCAATGGCTATCTGACCTGACTCTTCAGAAATATTTTGATCTAATTAATACACGTTTCCTAACATCAACTTCTGATCATTCTGTGATTCTTAACCCTTTGATCTGTCATGCAATTAAGAATTTGGATGAATATTCTCATTTCTTGGAACCATTGGAAAATAAGGATTTTAACTCTATAATCATGCCAATAAATGATTCAACGCAGCTTAATGGTGTGAGTGGCTCTCATTGGAGTGTCCTCATCTATACTAAACCTGACAATAGTTTCCACTACTATGATTCTCTAGGAGACCATAATTTGAGTGATGCAAAAATTGTAACAGATAAAATGGCTTCATACTTAAATATATCAGACTACAAGTTTTTTGTGATTAATGGTCCCAAACAAATTAACTCATTTGATTGTGGCATGTATGTTTGCCTTTTCATAAACCTTCTCATTTTTGAGAATGATATTTTTGTGAGTGGAGTAATAAATGAGAATAAAGTAAATGAATATCTTACTTTGAAGCCTATTGACTTAATCAAAAAAAGATCACTCATAGCTTATATCTTAAAAAATAATGTGTTTATGAGTAATGATGAAATATGCAGGCTCATGTATGATGAAAGTGCTCATGGTAAAATTAATGAGGATAATCGTGACACAACTTCCCCTGTTTAACAATGTGAATGTGGTAAAGTTAGTCATACTAAGATTAGCACCGTTGTACAGAGCAACTGGAACGAGGTAAAAATGAAAAACACAAATAAGCCATCTCTAAAGAAGCCCCCTCTTCACATCAAATCGACAGTTTCTCTTTCTAATAAATTTGACTTATTAAGCAATCTGGAAGAAAAGGATCCTATATGTCATGAAACGTCCCTGATCAACATCATCAATACAAAAAATCCAGATGGCACAAGAAAAGAGAAAATTAACTGTGGCAAAAAAACTACAAATAAAAAGGCAGGAAATTTTGTCCAGGTAAAAAATCATCATAGTCATAATCAACAACCTAAATTCAGTAAAAACAGTGTGACTGATGGCAGGATCCTTATACTAGCAGACAGTCATGGAAAAGAGTTAAACAGGTACGTTCAGGAACAGACTTTCCTCTCAGTATCTACTGTTTCAAGACCAAATGCTACATTTGAACAGGTTACACATGATATTAAAATTCTTTCAGCAAGTTTTACCAAAAAGGATTTTGTTGTAGTCATTGGTGGAACCAATGACATTGAAAAGAAAAATTACCACACATTACCACAAAAAATTATTGATTTATCTAGCACCTTAGACCACACTAACGTCATTGTTGCCACTCTGTCCCTTCGCCACGACAATCCAAATCTGGATGGTAAGATATCCCAAATAAATGATCTTATGATTAAAGCAGTGGGTACTTTGAACAAAAAACCCTCAATTCTTCCGCTCCACGATCTGCCCCGTCATATGTATACAAATCATGGACTACATTTTAATCGTAGTGGGAAAGAAAAAATTGGCAAACTAATAATTGAAGCAGTAAGGAAAATAAAACAAAGTAATATTAATGGCTTACTGAGTGAGTTAAATGGCATTAAAATTGTGGAAGAGAACATGTCAGATATCATTGGTCAGTTGAAAGGCAATAAATCTGTTGCTTTCGCTCACAGTATTTCCAGTGACATTGATCACAAGAAAAACATGAGCGCAGGTGTAGCGTTGTCGTTTAGGAGGCATTTTGGAAGACCTGAGCCTTCACACATCATTAATAAATATCTGGCTTGTCAACAATTGGATAGTGGAGCCTGCGTTTATGGACTTTTAACCAAACCAAAATATTTTAATAAGCCTAAGTTTGCAGTTTATGATTCTTGTTTTTCGCACCTAACAGATGATTTCAAAAGTAAAAGGCTTAACACGCTCATATGTTCCCCTATGGGTTGTGTTAGGGACTGTGTGCCCATAGAAAAATTTGTCACCAACATAATGGATTTCCAACTGTCAACTGGAGCTGCAGTCTTCATTGTTGTGAATAACGAAAATTCAACAAGACAACTATACAATGGACTTGATTTCACTTCATTCTTATCAAAACTGTACAAAGAAATGGAAGCAGCTAGATGTATGAGCAGGAGAGAATCTACTGAACAACATACTGACACTTCAACACAAACAACTGGGTTTTCTTCTCACCACTTAGGAGGGGAGGAGATAGCAGTTCCGGAGGTAACTCATGCGGACCCAACAACACCTACAGATGTCTTTGATGACCACCTACCCCAGTCTCTCTCAGATGCTGCTAGTGATAGTGATGAGTGTGTGCTAATGTCAGTCAGTGAGCCAGAAGTGAGTGTCAGTGAGTGCATCATATCTAGCTGTAGTAAATTAGTAGCATATGATATTTTAAAAACAAAATCAAATAATTTTGGTACTGATTTTGGTGATGTATGTAATTCTTTAAACTAAACTCAAAAGACAAAGAATGTATTTCTGCTTTTGGTAGTCAATCCTTCCAGAATAGATTTGAAAAAGATAAAAATTATAATATAATCTATTGTACCCGTAATCCAAGTAACTTTTCACATACACCTAAAGCACAACCACCATTTTCACTACCTAATTTTGATAATTGTTCACCAAAAGTTTCACTTAAACCTAGCCTAAGATTTTTAATATTGAACATTAGATCCCTTAGAAGCAAACTTGGCCAGTTAGAAATCATTTTAAAACAAAATGAAACTAACATAGTCTGTTTGAGTGAGCATTTTTTACATGAGGAAGAAATCCCTCTATATGTCCCGAGCGGGTTTATTGTTGCGTCATATTACTGTAGGAAGCCTCCCTTGGAGCGTGGAGGATCTTCAATCCTCATTAAATCAGAACTTAGATACCAGACCTTAGATGTCTCAAACTACTGTATCTACTCTCTGTGCGAGGCCTCCGCTATTTGCTTACTTGATTTCAATTTAATAATTTTAAATATTTATAGAACTCCTGACTCAAACATATGTATTTTTATTGATCATCTTGAGAGGATATTGTGTTTTTTGATGAGTAGAAAATATAAATATTTTGCATTGACTGGTGACTTAAATGTAGATATTTTAAAGTTTGAAAATAATATTGATGTACAACATTTTGTTAATACACTAAGATCTTTGGATCTTTATAGTTTAAATAGACTTCCAACTAGAAATAAGGCCTGTCTAGATAACATTTTTTCAAATATTGACAATAATCTATGTACATGTTCCTTGCTGATGCAAGACATAATTTCTGATCATGCTGGAGTTTTTGTCTGTATTAATTTAGAATTAAAAAAATCATCAATTAGTGAATCTGAGATCAGGACCAAACGTCTATTAAATCCAATTAGATTAAGAAATTTTAGGGATAGTCTTGATAGTACTGACTGGACTTTTTTGGCTAATGTTACTGATGTGAATATGGCTTGTAATTATTTCCTGAATTCATTAACATCACTGTTTAATTTAAACTGCCCAATTATAAATATTAAGCAAAAAATTAATTGTAAACCGAAACATAATTGGTACACACCTGAACTAGAACTCATGAAATCCTTCTTATTAATATTTTATGACATTTGGAAGCGTAGTTCATCTCAAGATGATGAAATTAGATTTAAAAACTTTAAAAAATTGTATAAAAAAGCTATTTTAGAAGCAAAAAAATCTGCCAATGATTCCCTGCTCAAAAACTCTCAAAATACATGTAAAACAGCTTGGCAAATAGTAAAAAAAGAGACAGGTGGTTTTGTAGCCAAAAGTAAAGAAAACTCTACATCTCTTTCTCCTGATGAACTTAATAATCATTTTGTTAATGTACCTATTAAGCTTTGTAATAACTTTAAACTTGATGATGATACCTATGTTAGTATGTTAAACAAATGTTCACGGCCTCAAATTAATGAAGAAAATGAATTTAAATGGAACTTGATTGATACTAAAACAGTTAAAACAGCTGTGATGGCATTCAGCTCTTCAAAAAGTGAGGATGTTTATGGCCTATCTAATTTCATACTCAAGAATATTATAGATGTAATTGTGTTGCCTATCACACATATTGTAAACTTGTCTTTAGCTACAGGTGTTTTTCCAGACTCGCTTAAATATTGTAAAGTAACTCCAATATTTAAAAAAGGACAAAAAGAGTCGAGTGAAAGCTATCGGCCTATTACATTAGTACCTATAATTAGCAAAATAATTGAATCATGTATATTTAAACAATTGTATGAATATTTTTATGTCAATAATTTATTATATGACAAACAATTTGGCTTTAGGCCGTGTCACTCAACTTCTATGGCTATTGAATGTATTGTTGAAGAGATTCTGATTGGTTTGGAGAATAAATTAGTTGTAGGGGCTTCTCTAATTGATCTAAGTAAAGCTTTCGATGTTGTAAACCACTCTATTCTTCTTAAAAAACTTGATTATTATGGTGTAAGGAAAAATGAGTTATGTTTAATTAAAAGTTATCTGGAGAACCGGATGCAAATGGTAACTATCAATAATAAGTCATCTAGGTATCAAAACATAGTTGCTGGAGTCCCTCAAGGCTCTGTACTTGGTCCCTTCTTGTTTTTAGTTTTCATGAATGACTTTAGTGCTAATGTAAATTCCATGTCAGTTCTGTACGCAGACGACACCACCCTTCTTTGCTCTGATATTGATTCTTTAGCTCTCAATCAAAAATTATCTGGTTCTTTGGAGCAAGCCAAAAAGTGGTATGTAGCAAACAAACTCATCATTAATGAAAATAAAACTAATAATATATTCTTTACACTTAAAAAAAATACTTTAGATTTAAATAAAGAAACTCTTGAACCTGTTAAATTGTTAGGTATTGTTCTGGACAGTAAATTATCATGGAACAGCCATGTTGAAAGTGTATGTAAAAAGCTATCAAGAGTAATATTTTTACTACGTAAACTGAAATACTGTGTAAATTTTGAAGTCCTTTTAATGACATATTTTGGTCTTTTTCATTCTCATCTATCTTATGTTGTTCGCGTTTGGGGCAATTCAAGTGCTTCAAAGAGGGTTTTTATCTGGCAAAAAAAAGCAATAAGATTGATGGTTGGTCTTTCCCCACAGGAGTCATGTAGAAATTCTTTTAGTAATCTTAAAATAATGACACTTGTTAGTATTTATATTTTTCAAAATTTACTCCATGTAAAAGAAAATATTCATGCTTTTATTCCTCATGAATCAATACATGAACACAATACAAGATCCAAACAAAATCTGGTACTTCCAAATTTAAGACTTAGTAAGACATTAAATAGCCATAGATTTCAACAAATTAAATTATTTAACAAGCTACCATCCAAAATAAAAAATTTACCTTTCAATAGATTTAAGTCAGTAATTGCATCTTGGTTGAAGCACAAAGCCTTTTATTCCCTTGAGGAATACATGACATGTGATATGTCTGACTTGTTGGACTAAGTTAGACGGGCCTTATGTTTTATAAATACCATCATACATTTTTTTCATGTTAAAAATGTTTTTTTTTAAAATATTGTTAATTGAATGATTGTAATATATTAAATGAATGGGTATGTATTTATTTTGATGTAACTATAAACTTGTCTTGACAATTCCTAATGTAACAGCTGTTATTTAATGGAAAATAAAGATATTCTATTCTATTCTATTCTATTCTATTGTACACTCTCGTTCATCGGACTCGGCGACATCGGAACTCCGCTTCATCGGAACTGAAAATCTGGATATTATTAATTTTTTTTCTTACGAAATAAATAATTTTTCCGTTTTAGCGCCTTCAATTTCCATTCGTTCTATCCGCACAACAGTGAAGTATCACATTTTGCGTCTAACGTCATCAGGCGTTTTCCATAATCTGTACGTATCGATGTGATTTACGAGGCCGTGGAGTATTCGCACAAAAATAGCAAGAGGAAGGGGGCAGGAAGTGAACTTCCGTTTCGACCGCTTCCCAAACTGTCATTCAGTCATTCAGTCGGTCTCGCGTCGCGACTGCACCTGTGTTACGTGGAAGTCAGTTGACTGCTGGAATATGAGTGGAATATAAATATGGAATATGGAATATGAGAATAACGATTTTGGATCTTTATTTCCTGCGTTGTTTTTATTCCTATAGGTTCATTTGTTACCATATTCAAAGTTTGAGTACCTTATTTTCATAAAATCTCTAGTGTTGCCTTAAAAACAAGAGTGAATACAATCACGATAGGTCACCGTACGGGCGGAAATGATGACTCACGACGGCCTCCGCTTCATCGGAATTTTTTGACATCCGAACCGGCCGTCCGCCACATTAGTTCCGATGAACGAGAGTGTACTGTATATATATATATATATATATATATCTATCTATATATCTATCAATATATCTATGTGTCCGTGGTACTGATAACTTTTGAAGGGGACCTCCGATTTTGATGAAATTTGGTATGGAGGTGTAAGACCAGGTCTATTTTCATGAGTTCGCGAACCAGTATTGTCGGGTTATGGGAACGGGGTTTTATGGGGTTTCAAAGGGGTCAAAAATGGGTTTTTGTCATTTTTGGACCTTAATTTTTAAAATTCATCAATTTTAACTGAAACCATTTAAAAGAGCTCAAAAAAACAAACAATTTGGTATTTTGAATTTTTATCATAGCATAACTGGTTACGGGGCAATTCCAAAAATGTGTTTTCCATGTTATTCTTATGGGAAATCGAGAAAGCCCTATATCTTGCTTATCTATTGACATAACTTAATCAAATTTGGTATGTACATTATCTATATAAGGTTTAAGTTATACTTGCTTACAAAACCCATATGGCGGCAAACCTACATACTCACCCCATGGGGTTTATGGGGAAAATAAAAAATTGCCAGAGTTTGATACAATTTTGTGTTTACATTCACCAATTATTGATTAACTTACATTTTCTAACAACACCCAATGGCAGCAAACTCGATCCTATGGTGTTTTTATGGGGAAAGTAAATAATCTGAAATTCCATTGGAAATTCGCTGAGTACGTAGGTCTGCTGCGACGGGGGTATTTATTCATTTATTCATCATACACTCTTTTTTTTATAAAAAATAGCTAAATGAATACATGGGAATAAAAATAAAAATAATTAGGTCTAATAGTGTATATTTTTAAAGTTCAATTTTTATGATAATCTTTAAGTAAGAACCTGTCTCAGTTAAATCTTTAAGTATAAAAAATGAAAAAATAAACATTTCTTGGGGTTATAAATGGCTTTGGTTTGTTGAACCACTTCATTCCTTAGTTTGAATATTTGTTATAATTTCCATTTGTTGTTTCTTTTTACTGAGGAGGCTTTAGTCCTATTTATGTAATATAGTTTTGTTTTCTTTACAATTTTTCAATTGTTTTAATCTATATTTTTATGTACATAATTTTTCTTTTCATTCTTTTTAGAAAACGTTTAATATTTCATTCAACAAAACTTTTATAACATTTTTTATGGACTTTCTTTATATTTATATTGTTTAGTGATTTGATTCAATTTTTTGGATTACAAGAAAATTTAAACTTTATCCTTATTGTATACTGCAAATATAAAAATTAGATATTTGAATTCTTTTCAACAAAAGGAGGTTCATTGAACGTAGGCTATACAAAAACAAGTGAAACAATTTGGAAACAGAACCAGTTGATATTTAACATTAATTTGCCTTTATACAACATTAAGATAAAAGTCAAAACGAATATTTCCCGATAATGTCGAGAAGAGCAATCCCGTCCCGAAATTGGATGGGAGTAGAGGCATTATGGGGCTTTCAGGACAAACGCAAATTCAGCGGTTTTTAATCAGTGGTTACGTATTTGTGACGTGTGATGACGTATGCATACGGTGACGGGGTGGAGTGTGTGACGTCACGGGTGTGACGTGGTGGTGTGACGTCACTGATTCGTAATCGGACGCCTTTCAGTTTGATGACACTTTCAAAGAATTTAGAAAGAGGAGACTTGATTGAAACAAGGAAGCTTGTTTCAGAAGATAAGTTGGAGCTTGTATTAAGGAAAGGAGTATTTCCCTACGACTATATAGACTCCATTGCCCGATTTGACGAGACTGAACTACCTCCACCAGAAATGTTTTATAGTAAACTCAACGAATCACCAGTAGATCCGGAGGATTATGATCATGCTGTTAAGGTATGGACAGAACTTAACATGTCTACGCTTGGAGATTACAGTGATTTTTATGTGAAACTTGATGTAACTCTTCTTTGTGATGTAATGGAGGAGTTTAGAAATTCCTGTTTGAAAGCTTATGGACTCGACTGTTTTTATTATTTCACCTCTCCGGGATTAGCTTGGCAGGTAATGATGAAAGAAACTAAATGTGAACTCCAACTTTTGACGGACATTGACATGGTTCTCATGATTGAAGATGGTGTTCGAGGAGGGCTAACACAATCAGTTACACGTTATGTCAAAGCCAATAACAAACATCTTCCAAATTATAATCCAAGAGAAGATTCAGTATATCTGGGCTACTTTGACGCCAATAACCTATATGGTTATGCCATGTCCATGCCATTGCCTTATGGTGGTTTTTGCTGGGTAGAACCTACTGTATTAGGAGACATCGTAAACATCCCAAAGTTCAATGATATTGGATACATTTTGGACTTTGACTTCGAGTATCCACAAAATCTTCACGACCATCATTATGATCTTCCTCTCCTACCAAGGACCGAGATTCCTCCAGGAGGTAAACATCCCAAGTTGATGACAACACTTGAAAATAAAACTAACTATATAGCACACTACTGGATTGTGCAACAAGCGATTGAACTGGGCATAAAAATTGTTAGAATTAATCGGGTACTTCAATTTACACAAAAGCCTTGGTTGAAACAATATATTGATTCTAATACTGCAAGAAAAGCTGCTGCAACATCAAATTTCCATAAAGGTTTTATAAACTGATGAATAACGCAGTTTATGGAAAATGTCTCGAAAACAAAAGGAATCACATGAATCTGAAACTGGTCTCTGACGAAAAGAAAATGTTAAAATTAGTTCAAAAGCCTAACTTCAAAACTTCTATTGTAATTAATGAAAATCTTGTAGCAGTCTGCATGGAATAAACCAATGTTGTCATGGATCGACCTCTATATGTAGGAATGTGTATACTTGACATTTCAAAGACCCATATGTATGACTTCCATTACAACAAGATGGTTTCCTATTACGGACGGGATAAAATTGGAATATGCTACATGGACACTGATGGGATCGTCTACTGGATCAAGACACTCGACATGTATGAAGACCTCAGAGTGTTTCCTCACAGGAATTCCTTTGACTTCTCAGACTACCCCATGACCATCCAACCTATGACAACTGCGTGAACAAAAAGGTGATAGGAAAGTTTAAAGATGAAACTTCTGGTGTGCCCCTAGAAGAAATTGTAGCACTTATGTCAAAGATGTATGCCTTAAGGATGTTTACAGGCAGAACAGAAAATGACACGGCGGATGAAAACGAAGCCGGAATCATTAAAAAGGCAAAAGGAATTTAAAAAAATTATATAATGAAGAACATGAGATTCGAACATTACTATAATTGTTTATTTAGAGGAGCTGAGTACAATGCAACTTTCAACACCATCCGGAGTTTTAAGCATAATTTGTACAGTATGACAGTAAAAAAGAAGTCATTGTCAGCCAGAGACGACAAGCGTGTGATCCTTCAAAATAAGATCCACACACTCCCTTATGGGCACTATTCATTAACAGAAATGGATTGAATAAGACATTCAAAAAAGAAACGGACATCCACAAAATCTGTATTGTACCGTAAAGAATAACTGTAAAACTGTAAAGTTTTTTAAAACTTAAATTGAATGACCTTGAACTCATGTTTTTATATCAATTTGACTTAAAACTGTAAAGTTTTTTAAAACTTGAATTGGCTTGACCTTGAACTCATCTTTTTTATATCAATTTGACTTTTGAAATTCATACAAGTATAATTGAATAAATTACAATTATCGTTCAGTTGTATAATGGACGAAGAATGAAGCAGACCAATGCAGGGTGTCTACTGATACTGGAAATACTTGAAATACTGGAATTATACTGGAATTTTATTTCCATACTGGAAATACTGGAATTATACTGGAATTTCAAAATAGATACTGGAATTTTAGAATCTATACTTATTTAATACGCTAAGGGGTTTTTTTGTCTTGAGAACTCCTCCGACAATTTTCAACCGATTTTCAAGTTTTTGGTGTCGTTGGATAAGGCTTGGTCTGTAGTTGTTTCCTCCAAAAACTGATGAGAATCTGACGGAAAATGAAGGCGTTATCCACCATTGAAATCTCATTATTTCCCATTTAAATAACATTGGGATTGAATAAAGCATTTTAAACATCTGTTAATAATCAGCTGTAAATACCTGTAGTTTTGGTGATTGCAGATATTCACAATATTGGATTGGTCGAACGTCTATAATTTAGAGATAAAAGTAACATTTGTATTGTATTAAAATAAATTGCTCGATTTCGAGCAACACGTTTACTAGTTTTATTAAAATGCGCATTTTTTTAATGCATAATATATATAGATTTTGTCATTTGATCCGTACATAATAATGTAAAAATATTTTACAAGTCATTTTTGCTGTTTAAGTATGTTTGCAAACAAAAATCAGAAAAATTGTAGTTCTCTTCAAATAGTTAATCAAGAAATGTAAACATTTGTGTAATGATGGAGCCTAGAAAATGTTTGATTTTAAACTAAAAATTTATTTTTCTTTCTTAAATTTTTTATCATATTCTTCTTTTTTTACTTTTAAGTATTAACCTATTTCATTATTTTTTGTAGTTAAATGTTCTTTATGATTATTTTTCATATTATATAAACGCAAAACAAAGTGGGAGGAACAGAGGTCTATAGAGTGAAAGGCCTTCACAAAAAAAATTGTAAAAAATATTATACAAATGTTATTGTTGGAAAGTACTTATTAATCGTAATCATAAGGGGTTTATCTCTTTACTAAAATCTATTTCAATATTGATTATCTATACTTATTTAATACGCTAAGGGTTTTTTTGTCTTGAGAACTCCTACAATTTTTAACCGATTTTCAAGTTTTTGGTGTCGTTGGATAGGGCTTGGTCTGTAGTTGTTTCCGCCAATAATTGATTAAAATTGGACTTACAATAAGGGCGCTATTCACAAATTAAATTTGAAATTTTCCCATTAGAATAACATTGAGATTGGTTTGGGCATTTTAAACATCTGTTAATAATCAGCTGTAAATACGTGTAGTTTTTTGTGATTAAAGATATTCACAATATTGGATTGGTCGGATGTCATTGATTTAGAGCTAAAAGTAAAATTTGTATTGTATTAAAATAAATTGCTCGATTCCGAGCAACACTTGTACTAGTATGAATAAATTGTCATTATTGTTACTCCATGTTCGAATTAATAGTTCGCGAGTGATACTGAAATTTTTGAAAAAAATATACTGGAAATACTGGAAATATACTGGAATTCTAAAATGAGATATCAGTAGACACCCTGCAATGGAAGAGAGAAAAATTATAGTTGAAGAACTTCACAAACCAGTTCGAAGAAATTTTCCCAGAAGATCAACGGTCGTGAAGGGTATTAATGACTTATATCAAGCTGACCTTGTAGAAATGAAACCATACAGTAGAATAAACAAAGGTTTCAAATACATTTTAACAGTTATTGACTGTTTTACAAAGGTTGCCAGTGCTATTCCCCTTAAAAATAAAAATGGGCCTTCGGTTACTGAAGCTATGAGAAAGGTACTGCAAGCAATAGGAAAACGTATAAAGCATCTACAGACAGACGACGGCAAAGAATTTTTTAACAAAGATTTTTCTGATCTGATGAAGAAAAATAAAATAAATCACTATTCTACTTTTAGTGAAAAGAAAGCCTCCATTGTAGAACGTTTCAATCGCACATTGAAAACATTGATGTACAAGAAATTTTCAGAAAGAGGAAGTTATGTGTGGTTTGATATTCTTCCAACTCTAATCAAAGATTACAACAATACAAAACATCGTACTATAGGTATGAAACCAAATCAGGTGAACAAAAAAAATGAATCTTTAGTTTTGAAACGCATAAAGGAAAATACTACGCCGCGGTTAGATAAGAAGCCTCCTCTTAAATTTTCCATTGGAGACCATGTGAGAATAAGTAAATATAAACAGATATTCACCAAAGGATACATACCCAATTGGACAAATGAAGTTTTCACAGTGCATCGAGTGCAACCAACCTTTCCAGAAACATACATTTTAAAGGATAGTAAAGGGGAAATATTGCAGGGGGGATTTTATGGCCACGAATTGTTAAAATCTAAAACTGGTAATGTTTATTTGGTTGAGAAGATTTTAAGGAAAAGAGGTAATAAGCTTTTAGTGAGATGGTTCGGATTTGATAAGACCGAAGATACTTGGATAGATCAAAAGGACTTACTTTGAAATGGAAAAACCAGTAAGGTCGCAGCATTCGGATAGACTGCTCAAGTATAACTAACATCATGGAAGTAATCTGTCAAAAGGATAGACTTGACGTCAATGACATTGATTGTTTGTCACCAGATATCTTTGATAAGGAAGTAAGTAAGCATGGCACTTTATTGCCCAACACAATGAGATGTATTATTAGTGGACCTTCAAACTGTGGGAAAATCAACGTTGTTTTCAATTTAATAACAAAGCCAAACGGTTTAAGTTTTAACAATGTATATATTTTTTCCAAGTCTCTCAATCAACCAAAATATCTGTTATTGGAAAAGATTATGAATGATGTGCCCGATGTCTCATTGTATAAATTTGACGCAAGTAGTGAGATCATAGAGCCCAACAATGCCGAGCCGTATTCAATTTTTATTTTTGACGATGTTTCTTCTGAAAATCATGACCGAATAAGAACATACTTTTCTATGGGAAGGCATAATCATATCGACTCTATTTACATTGGTCAGACATACAGTAAAATCCCAAAACAGTTAATTCGGGACAATGTTAACTTCTTAATAGTTTTCAAACAGGATGAAAAAAATCTCAAACACATATACAACGACCACGTTGGTGCTGATATGACATTTGAAAAGTTTAGAGAATTGTGTGGGAGAGCATGGAAAGAAAAGTTTGGATTTTTAGTTGTGGATAAAGAGAGGGCTATGAATAACGGTCGTTATAGATTAGGTTTCGATAAATTTGTCTTATTACATTAACATCTAAATGTATAATCTTCAGTATTTATTGTGACGTTGTAGAGAACACTCGAAACTAATAATGCCAAATCAGGAGGAGTTGCTTAGTGAAATAAAAGTTCTCAGTGACTCTATACGGAAGAAACACCTGTTACTAAAAGAAGGATTAGTGGCTAGAAATAAATATTTAGAGGAAACATTCAAACCCATTGTAGATCCTCTGAATAAAATAAATGAAAAAATTAACAAATCTAAATTTACGGATCAAGAAGAAATAGAAACAGAAAAACCAGTAATTAAAGCAAACTCATCTTCAGAAACCGACAACTCAGAGATCGATTCGGAATTATTTAGTAGGTCAACGCATTCATTGGAAAAAGAGGATGAAGATGAAGATGAAGCAAGCAGTAAATCAGATGTAGAAACTCAAGATGTAGGCAGTTTACAAGAAGCAGATTCCCCTACAAATATCAGCATTTTAAGTAAAGAAATTGGGAACAAAGGACCTCTTTCACGAAAATATATTTTAAAAATGCTACATGGGGCAAGGAAACCGTCAAGATACCATGTATATGGAGCTCGCATGGATAGAGATGGTCTTCGAATGGGAGATAGTGTGATAGAGGTGGATGACAAAGATAATATTAAAGTAAAAGATCAAACTTTTAAAGGCACCGCTGGACTGTTTGAGTTGATCTTTAAGTCGTCTCCCCATAAATATTCCAAGAGGGATTTAAATAATTTTAAAAATATATGTTTGTTAACTAATTCCCATAGAAAAGGTTATTCTCTAAATGCACCTATTCATAGAAATAAATCAGATATGTACAAGGATGTAATTGCAAAGCTATTTTCTAATATTAGAGGAAAACCTTCGAAAGCTAAAGGTAAAGGGATGTCTATGAAATCTGCCTATGATACAAACATCATATATTATAATAATGTGAATAAGCTCGTTGACAGAATGCGGTTATTATATGAATCTATTCAGGCTGGATATAACGGGCTGGATAATGAAATTATCCATTAATGATTGCCTTAACTGAAGAATTAAAAAGTAGAGGATACATAGCTTAAGGGTTCAGTCTAAACATGAGTGTTGACAAGTTCGGTCGTCATGAAAGCTCTTTGGCCTGAGAGGTTTGGAGGGGTCCACCTGGTGAAGGTTTTCAATTGACTAGAGATGGAAACTATGATCTAAGAGGGAAACGTTTGTGCAACATTGCGAATCCCATTTCTAAGGATGAAACAGTAAATCTTGGGATTATTCATACATTAACGTTAAATTGCAAGAATGGTGAAGAAATGTTTGATGCCAAATAAAAAAATATTATAAATGTGGCGAATGCGAAAAATGATACTGATGTTGTAAATAGAATATTTGTTTTGGAAGAGATATACAAACTAAAGAAAGATATTTATGAAAAAATAGAAAAATTACAGTCTGGGAGGAATCCTTTCGCCTTTTCACGCGGAGGCAGCAGTGAAACCCCTACAAACAGTGTGAATTCAATATATAATACGAAGAGCGTTCTAGAAAAACCATTACCATTGCTGACCACTAAGGAACTAACACGTTAAAACAACTATCATGCATAGGAGGAAGCCATTTAGTAGTGATCCGTCACTCATGAGAAGAGGAGGTGGACTCACTAGTTCAGCAGTAGGTCTTTTTAAGAAAGCGTTTGCGACTTTACCTTCAGGTGCACTAATAAACACAGCTATCAACGCACTTCACCTGAGCTACATTTACCTGGAGGTTATCAATACTGTGGTCCGGGTACGAAATTACGGAAGCGTTTAGCCCGTGGAGATCCTGGAATAAACAAATTGGACGAAGCCTGCAAAGCGCATGACATTGCATATTCAAATTACTCAGATTCGGAAAGAAGATCAATCGCTGATAGAGCTCTTGCTGAAAAAGCTTGGAAGAGAGTAAAATCTAGTGACGCAAGTGTTGGGGAACGAGCAGCTGCATTAGCAGTGACAGCAGCTATGAAAGCTAAAACAGCAGTTGGAGGAGGGTCGAGGAGGAGGAAAAGAAAGACAACACGAAGGAAAAATACATCCGGTGGAGGCGCAAGGAAGAGAAGTAGCACTACTAAGAAAATAAATCGTAAAAGGAAAAGGTGTTCAACATGTTCTAAAAAAAAGTCAAACGGAAAAGGATTATACCTAAGACCATACCGTGCATATTAAATAACAACAAATTAATTTTGCCAAATAAAGCCTTGAACAACGAGGAGCTTGAACGCTATGCATCATGTTTGAAAATATCTTTTTTCGGAGGTGTGTTTATGCGGAACGGGTTGCCGAGAAAAATCTGGAAAAATGAAGCCGCAATCGTAAATCTTGATGATATTCATGGTGCTGGTACCCATTGGGTTTGTTACAAGAAATTATCCGATTCTGTGTTTTATTTTGACAGTTTTGGGAACCTTCCACCTCCAAAAGAATTGTACGAATATTTCGGTTCAGTGCCTAAATTGTATTTTAATTACGATAGAAGACAAAAAGAAGAAACATCAGTATGCGGACATTTATGTTTGGACTTTCTAGCCACAAGCGTCAGTCAACTATAAGATGTCTTCCTGTACTGTAACAGTTACAGGCACATCGTCAACTTTGAGGAGTTCACTATTTCCACCATTACACCTAAGAGAAGATAAACAGTGGGAGATTGCACTTTTGGATTTTACAACTTATAACTCAATCCCAAACATAATAGAAGGTGTCAACAACAAATTACACTATACAAAAAATAAAACGGCTAAGGATCTTACTGAGCTACCTGAGTTTGTTGCAATTGAAACTGGTGCTTATGAAATAACTGACATAAACAGAGAGCTCCAAAATAAGTTGGGAAAGGATGCAATTGAACTAAGGGCTAATAACAACAATTTAAAGTGTGAAATAAAATGTAAATTTTATTTGGATCTAACTCAACCGGCATCGATTGGCCCTTTACTTGGTTTTCCATCCCAAGACACAATCCTTGAACCAAATATGTTTCACACGAGTCCAAAAACTGTAAACATTATCAAGGTTAATACTATTAATATTACATGTAATATTGTTCAAGGGGCCTACAAAGATGGTTCAAACCAACATATTTTACATTCATTCTATCCAACCGTTCCGCCAGGATTTAAGATTGTTGAAAAGCCTCATAATCTGATATATCTTCCATTAAACACCACTCACATTTCAGACATCGTATTGAACGTACTAGATCAAGACGGTGACACTGTGGATTTTAGAGGAGAAGTTATTACATTGCGCTTACACATTAGACAAGCACCATAAAAGAACGATGGGACTTGAATTTGGATATAGCACCAAACAACATTCGAACAGTTTCAGTATATCTCCTAACGCGGAGAGGTTAACCAGAGAGAACACTAAATTCTTAGAAGGACTCGGTTTTAAAGTTAATGAAAATGGACATACTGGATATAAAACATGGACCGGTTTTCGACGAAACACTATGGGAGAAAGAGTTTCACACACACAACCCCTACGCTTCATCGAAATTAGGAAATAATGATGAGATATGAATTCTAATACAACATCAAGATGCTTATACCTTACCATCTGAAAGTTATATTTATATTGAAGGAAGGGTTTTGGCAAAAAATGGATCTAGGCCATCTAAAGTGCCATTTATTAACAATGCAATGGCCTTTTTGTTTGAAGAAATTCGGTATGAAATATCAGGCATTGTAGTGGATTCGACTAAAAAAGTCGGTGTGAGCAGTACGCTTAAAGGTTTGGTATCCTTATCACCCAATGAAATAAACGCATTAAAAACAGCCGGGTGGATATTACCTAGTGCAACCAAAGTAAAACCTAATGCAAGTGGCTATTGTGGCTAAAGTTGACTTTTGCATTCCGTTGCGGCTTTTACTAGGATTCGCTGAGGACTACAGAAGAATAATCATTAATGTCAAACAAGAATTGGTCTTACTGAGATCGTCTTATGATACAGATGTTATAGAAGCCGATAGTGAAACAACACCTGACAAACTTGAATGGAAATTGAATTTGGATAAAATAGTTTGGAGGGTACCTCATGTACGGTTGGCCGATGGAAGGCGAGTAAGCCTATTGCGGATGTTGGAATCTGATAGGGATATTGTGGTTCCATTTAGAAGCTGGGAAATGCATGAATGGCCAGTCTTGCCAACAACTCAGCGTCAAACGTGGGCTGTGAAAACATCTAGTAACCTAGAAAAACCAAGATATGTTATTTTCGCTCTACAAACAAATAAAAGATCTAACATTACGGCTAACGCAAGCAAATTTGACCACTGTCAACTTACAAACATTAAACTGTTTTTAAATTCACAGTTCTTTCCATATGACAGCCTCAATGTTATGTTTTCTAAGGACAGATTTGGGATTCTATATGATATGTATGCAAGATTTCAGTCATCTTACTATGGAAGGACAAACTCACCTCTCCTCCAACCTGATTCATTCAAGAATATTGCACCTATAGCAGTCATAGATTGTTCGAAACAAAACGAATCAATAAAGTCGTCAACAGTAGACATTCGCGAAGATTAAGAAAGAACTGTCTGATTTTTTATCATTGGAAGGAAACGATCAAAGAAAAAGGAAACGATGTGACAATGAAGATGATGATGAAGAAAATATGGAAGTGTTGATGGATGTGTTTTTACGCTTAATGTACATGTTGAATCAAAACATGGATAAATCTGTCACCGTTGGGGTTTTCAAATCGTTAAAATTCAATCCTGCAGTACTTATTAATCACTGCGGAAAAGCCTCGTTGCTTCTCACGTTGGATATGTGGGATAAATTTACTAAATACGTATCTATCATTGAAGCCTATTTATTCAACAACTTGACAGGAAGAAAAACTGCAATTGGATTCGAAGATTCTAATTTGGAAATCGATAATATAAGACTTCGAGGTACCCAATTTGTGAGGTTTAGAGATCTTTCCAAACACAACAAGAAGATCCTCATGACTTTGGAAGAATTTCAAACTCTGTCAAACCTAACACCTGTAATAATCCGGTACATCCAGCAACTTACTACATATTCCCCTCTCATATTTGATTATCTGAACACTTCGGTGAACACAAATCCAGCTGTGCCACTGCTATATGGACCGATAGACCAGTCTATATACAACAGATTACCTCAAGAGATGTCGTTCTACAGGAAAACTGAATTCTTCTTTAATAATCGTCGAAGTGAAGAAACCACAGTGAAAGTTTCTCCAACAAAGAACCAGCAGGAGAACATTGTAAATCAAGAAAAGTCGTAAAAATGATTTGAGTGATTGTGTCGTAAAGTGCTCTCATTAGTAGCACTTATACTTTTTTAAAAACAAAGTGACGTGACCTTGAAACTGTTCAGGTTTGCAAATATTTGTAGCATGATTTGAGTGACTGTGTTGTAAAGTGCCCTCATTTGTAGCGCTTACACTTTTTTAAAAACAAAATTATATGACCTTGAAAAAGCTCAGTTTTGCAAAGGTGCTAATGTAGGTATTACTTATACTTTTTTTAAAACAAAATTACGTGACCTTGAAACAGCTCCAGTTTACACATGTAAAAACACCGTATCTATGAACAAACATGTGTAAACAGTTTACACATGTTTACACCGTATTGTTCTTTTCACCAACTATATATTAAACAAATGTTGCTACATCGATGCAGTTGATTGTAAGATTCACATTGAAGAACACTCGCAAAATGAATAATTATTGCTGCAGCGAAAAATGTTTTATATGTCCAAATTTACAAGTTGACGGAATAGCATGTAGAATATGTGAGTGCTTCA
This sequence comes from Neoaliturus tenellus, assembly GCA_030545055.2. Classification (NCBI taxonomy): domain Eukaryota; kingdom Metazoa; phylum Arthropoda; class Insecta; order Hemiptera; family Cicadellidae; genus Neoaliturus; species Neoaliturus tenellus. The sequence continues at coordinate 240,089,425 of CM061531.1, read as the reverse complement.
GTTACTGTAGATGCAATTGCAAATCATTTACAATCTCACCCCCAACTTTGCAGATGTTAAAAATCTACAAGACTCGACACTACTTCACCTGTTGTATGGACATGTGTTACAAGTTTAATGTACATGATTTTACCCGCTCATGTTCAATGTGCTACCCTAAAGCATTCTGTGAATGTGTATTAAGGTTTTGTAAAAACAGGAAAGATTGGGAATCTTAAAAACACCCCTCCCCCACCACCAGCACATACAAACGGAAACTAAGGATTGACATGATCATAAAAGTCAAGCAACCTAATATTTTCTCTCAGTAATCTTTAGTTACTCACGAACAATGGACCGAACAGTTCGTTTTGTTGATAATGTTTCCATGTCTAAGAAGTGTGTGGTGGAATTCCAAGCTTTCAGAAACAACGATGACAGATTTATCATAAAAGAACTAGCATTTTTTGACATAAATACAAATGTCGTTAACTACTTTCTTTTTAAACCACCGTTTTCTTTTAAGAAACTAAACCGAAAAAGTGCTAGAACAAATTCGTGGCTAACGAAATACCTTCATCACATCACATGGAACGAAGGATTTACACAATACAAAGAGCTGGATAACATAATGTATCATTATTGTCAACAGTATGACGAAATTTTGACTGCTGGTGAAGAAAAATCTAATTGGATCAGAATGTACACTACGTCTGATATAACAAACGTTAGTTTGGATAAGACTTATGCTATGGACTTAAATGGTCTTTGTATCGGTGTGAAAAATCCTCAACACAAAATCTCCAACTGCGCATTGTCGCGAGCATACAGGATTGGTCGACTTATATCAAGTGGAGGGGGAAATCCTTATATACCGGTGTAGATCCATCCTACTATCATTCTAACACAGGATCTCATCTAGTAAACATCATCTCCACTATGGCTTCAAGTTCTCCATTGCAAGCTCTTGCGGACAGATTCAACCAACATTCCAAATCTGACCTGCTAACAACAAAGAAATGCAGCGAACTTCAAGAGAAGAAGCATTATGCAGTACATTCAATGAAAAAAATGGACACATCGGTTGGTGAAGCAGTCATCGCTGTTCTTGGAGATTCGCCCTACAAGGAAGGAGACAAACCTAAGTTCCAAGTATACCTTCCGAGACGATTCGTCAACGTGCTCATGAACGAAGACCTGGACTCTATCAAACCCGGAATATTTTATATAGTTTCCCATGGACCGTCTGGGAACAACTCTACAGAAATAACGATTCATTTGAACACACCTTTGTAAAACTATCTAAGTTCATAGCTTTGTAAATATTCTTTATTTAGCATAGTTAGTTCTGATATGTATGTCTTACGTTTTACTGTTATTTGTTAATAAATCTTTTTTTTTAAAACTCCAACCAATGACCTTGACATAGTTTCTTCAAGACATTATAGCCCTCCACCCCCTCCCACTTAAATTTATTCATCATAAGTAATCAGCCCATCACCGCAACCTTACAAAAAATATACACGTCTTCTGTACGGTACGTAGGTAGGGGACGTTATAGATTGTATATGTAGTACTGACTACAAGCTTCATTCATATACTCCGCTATCCTACAACCACATCAACATGAAGTTTCATCTAGTTCTGTTGGACGAAGTGGATTTGGGAATGTTTCATGAAACACTGTTTCGTCTGATGAGTGGTGATCCACCTCTCCGTTTAAACATTACAATTGAGTTTGACGATATAACGGCTGAAGAACCAAATTCATCACAGTCACCGCCAGGATCTCCAATAGCATCATCTTCACCATATGTTTCGAGTGATCTACGGTACCACTCCACCTGTGAAGACAGAGCAAGAGTCCTCGAAGTCCGGGGATGATGTATCTCCGTGATGTTATGTTAAACTGGAAAAACATTAAATGATTTCTAACTACTAAAGTGTCTAATACTTAAAAATGTTTTTTTAAAACTTCTTTTGAATGACCTTGAACATGTTTGAACTTGTTTTATTTGATAACTCTCTTCCCACCGTATTCTGTGCAGTACGTAGGTAGGGTACGTTAATGGTTCATGGTATTTTACTAGCTAAATCCACTCAACCTCTACAACAACATACTCCACAGAAACATGAAGTTCCAACTTGACGCCTCTGAATTCGACATTCTGGATGCAGTAATATGCTATCAACAACTTTATCGTCTGTTAAGTGGTGATGATTCGCAAGATTTATATATAACACTCGAATTTGTCAATGAAACTTTAGGTCAGTCCGATTCCACCCATCCTTCACAAAAAATTCAACTGGTTCTGTCAAACATGGCTGATTTGGAAAGCTTCCATGGATTACTGTTTCGTCTCGTGAGTCGTGATCCTCCGCTGCATTTGAAGATAACAGCCGAGAGTGAATATGGAGTTTCTAACGAGTCCAATTAATTTCAACCTTTTGTTCAATATTTGTAAGTTATGATTAAAAATATTTTTTAAAACTTCGTTTGAGTGACCTTGAACATGTTTGGACATGTTTGAAGTCGCCGTCAAATTTAGCTACACGGGGTCAACGCTAAACATTGGTTTTCATTCAGAATAACGTGGCATTGGCGTCCGATTACGAATCAGTGACGTCACACCACCACGTCACACCCGTGACGTCACACACTCCACCTCGTCACCGTATGACGTCACACATACGTCATCACACGTCACAAATACGTAAAAAAAACTGAGGAATTGCAATGACCTTGAGGCTTAGAAACATCCCGAACGAATCCTTGATTTGTAAACCAACGGATAATCTGATTAATTTGAAAATATGTTTCAAGGTCATCCAAATGGAATTTTAAAATAATTTAGAAAGCCTACTATTATGCTTCTGGTGGAAGAATTGCGATGAAATTGGGGACTTAGAAACATCACTAACGATATTTGATATGTAAACAAACGGATACGATGATTAATTTGAAAGTTCCCGAACGATTCCTTGATTTGTAAACCAACGGATAATCTGATTAATTTGAAAATACGTTTCAAGGTCATCCAAATGGAATTTTAAAAATAATTGATTAAAAAACCGCTGAATTTGCGTTTGTCCTGAAAGCCCCATAATGCCTCTACTGATGGGAAATAAAAATTCCTGTCCCGTCCCGTCCCGAACTAAAAATCCATTCCCGTCCATCCCTACTCAAAATCAATTTGCAAAGTTTTAGTTTTATAACTTAAATACTTTAGAAGATATTACACCGTTTCCAGACTTTTTTTCTACCCTGTATACATTTGTATACAAGAATAGTGTCAACTTAAGTTTTAGCTTTTAAGCAATCTAAGCATTAAAAAATGTATAAAAAATAAAATAAAATTTAATCAGAATTTATTGACCAATATTCATTTAAATCATATAAAGTAGCTTCAAAAAAAAAGATTTTACTGATTTTTTTTTTAAGTATTCAAAATTTTTTTCATTTTTTTTCATTATTGGGAGGTGGTTGAAAAACTGTATACCTATGTATGTTGGCTTCTTTTGGAAAATTTCCTTATTATGTTTTATTATAGTTTATTATGTTTTATTATCGTTTATTATGTTTTATTATGCTATTTTATTAAAGCAGTTGCACTATTGTCAGTTGCTCTGGTAGGTATATTAACAGTATAATACATGATTTCAAGGAAATTAACAAAATCAATCTTTTGTCTATCATCTGCCAATATATCAATATTAAAATCTCCGCCAACACAAACATTACAGTTGATACCAAGTAAAGTATTTAAGTCTATCTAGTTTTTCCAGAAAACAATCCATATTTCTTGAAGGAGTTGATACACACCTGCTACATTTATAGTGAGGTTGTCAAGAAAGTCATTTTTTGAAATGAAGGAGCATCGAGTGTGCATACATAACTGCAGTACTGCATTATATATATATATATATATATATATATATATATATCGTATGGCTCATTTAGCCAGCCACCATGGTTTAAGAATAATAAAATAAATTCTGCGGTGCAGAGCACCTGAGTCAGTATAAGTAAAAATCTAAACACTAAAATAAAAATTAGATCTCTCTTTATAGAGCTAAAAATAGAGAGATCTAATCTCTCTTTATAGAGTACTGCATTCATTGATTAAGTCTAGGAAGTCATTGGTGAGGAGTAAAAAGAGCACTGGCCCTGGGTGACTCATCTTGTCAGTGGTTGTAGCCCAAATCTTGCGGTATATAAAACTCCATTTTTGTGTAGCTTATTCAGGGTGTCTACTGATACTGGAATTACTGGAAATACTGGAATTATACTGGAATTTTATTTTCATACTGGAAATACTGGAATTATACTGGAATTTCAAAATAGATACTGGAATAATTAAATTTTATTAAAATCCGGAAATTGTTGTTTTTAAAATGCATAAAATATAGATTTTGTAATTTGATACGTACATTCAGATGTAAAAATGTTTCACATGTTAGGCCTATTGTTGTTAAAGTATGTTTGCAAACCAAAATCAGCTGGAGAAAACTTGTATTTCTGTTCAAATAATTAATCAAGCAATTAAGGAATCTAAACATTTGTGTAGAGATTAAGCTTAGGAAATGTTGGATTCTGTACTAAAAATTTGGTTTTCTTTCTTATATTTCACTCATGTGAGTATTTTACTTTTAGTGTTATATTATTCCATTATTTTTTTGCAGTTAACTGTACTTTTTTTATTACAAAATAGGCCTTACCCGGTGTTTCAAAAAGGACTTTGCAACTTAAAAAAATTATACAAATTCATTGATTAGACCTTTAGTAATCCTTTTAGTGTCATTTTGTATGGAAATACTCAAGTTTTGAAACCTATACTCTGCTAGTTCCGAATACCACCCATACAAGCACTATAGTAGGATTCACGAAAATAGTCCGATGAGAGTCGATACATTGTTGCCAAATTTATTCTGAAACACATTTTTACACTGTATAACACATGGTAAACATAACCACAAATGACAACATTGCAGGGCGAGAGGGGGTGAGGGGGGACTCAGCTGTTTAAATTTCCATCGGTCTATTTTCGTGCATCTTACTATAGTGGCAGTGGCAGTTATGTTAAAATGGATACAGTACACTCTCGTTCATCGGACTCTGCGACATCGGAACTCCGCTTCATCGGAACTGAAAATCTGGATATTATTAATTTTTTTTCTTACAAAATAAATAATTTTTTTTCGTTTTAGCGCCTTCAATTTCCATTCGTTCTATCCGCACAACAGTGAAGTATCACATTTTGCATCAAACGTCATCAGGCGTTTTCCACAATCTATACCCATCGATGAGATTTACGAGGCCGTGGAGTATTCGCACAAAAATAGAATGAGGAAGGGGTAGGAAGTGAACATCCGGTCGACCGCTTCCCAAACTGTCATTCAGTCTGTCTCGCATCGCGACTGCACCTGTGTTACAAGGAAGTCAGTTGACTGCTGAGTTGATGAGTGGACTATGAATATGGAATATGAGAATAAAGATTTTGGGTCTTTATTTCCTGTGTTGTATTTATTTCTATCTGTTCATTGTTACAATGTTTAAAGTTTGAGTGCCTTATTGTCATAAAATCTCTTGTGTTATCTTAAAAACAAGAGTGAATACAATCACGATAGTTCATTGTACGGGCGGAAATGAAGACTCACGACGGACTCCGCTTCATCGGAATTATTTGACATCCGAACCGGCCGTCCGCCACATTAGTTCCGATGAACGAGAGTGTACTGTACATTCATTGAATTTAGCGTACTAAACACGGTGTGCTCGTTAGAAAAACCTGATACTGCTCTGCGTTTTCTCTTACAAAATACACACCTAAGGGGACCAAATTTTATTATTGGAATAAACATTATGAAGAACTTTGACTCTTCAAATCATAATATACACTTAGCACTCTCGAGCCAAAGTAATGCAAGACATTTTAACGCAACACCAAAGAGTGCTTTTATATGTAATTTTTGGAACTAACGAACTATGTGTACAAAAACCTGAAGTGTTTCCCTACAAAATGACACTAAAATTTACTAAAGGTTGCATTAGTGAATTTATATTTTTTTTATTTGTTAAGTCCTTTTTGAAACACCCAGTAAAGTGGGCAGTATGGAGGGCTATAAGGGGAGTTTAAATGGCCTAATAAAAAAATTTAACATTAAAAAGTGTTATCATTGGAAAATACTTATTAATCACAACCATAAGTATCATATTAATAGGCAAGCATGTTTATTTTCCTCATTTTTCTCAGCTTGTGTGTATTGTAAGAGAAATCCGTGCATACTGTTAGAAAGGTTCATCCTGTAGATGAACAGAATGCCATTATAATTCACATCAGCCTCCAGGGGTACGCCCTACGGGATTTCAAAGTTTCAATGTTAATCTTATGGAAGAGGAGTAATTTATTAAATAAATTAAGAGTCCAAATAAGGTGATATTTTGGTAGAATTTTGACCAGTGGCGATCTCTTAATACAAAGATCCATTTTAAATTTGTTTATATGTAAAAAAATTCGTTATTGTTACTCCATATTTAGATTTTAATAGGTCACGAGTGATACTGGAATTTTTTGAAAAAAGGTACTGGAAATACTGGAAATATACTGGAATTCCAAAATGAGATATCAGTAGACACCCTGTTATTTTTACGTGTAGCCTGCGGTCTGATAGGTAGCTGCGAAACCATCTTTAGCGGTGTCTTGGACTATTGGGACTATTTTTTTGCATGAAAGAAAGAGTCAAAATTATTTGTAGTGGTCAGTGAAACCGATAGTTTTAGTTGCTGCCTGTAATATTTGTATTTATACGTCATTGAGTCTTACTAGGGGGTTTTGGTTAAGAGAAAAAGAGATTTTTTTATTGTGTCAATAATCAAATCTCATGATCTAGTTTTTCATTTATTTATAATTTTTTTATCGACATTGTTTTTTTTTTTTTTTTTTGAGGGAGAGGCGGAAAAATGCATTACGCACACAGGTGGCCAGCCTGTAGTGTGGGGCTCCCCTAAAAACGAGTTTACCCACTAAAAAACCTCCTCTACTCTTTAGGAATCTAACCTGGAATTGTTTGTCACATTACGTCAGGCTAGGCCTAAATTTGGCTTACGCCCGTGGGGCTCGCTCCTTATCCAGCCGCTCGATCAAGGGATCTGGGCCACTTCACGGTCCAGATCGGTTTTCTTTTCCAGGAGGATGCCCCGGACGAACTGTGACAAACAATCCCAGTTGCCCTCATCCTCCAAAATCTTTTGGCAGACCGAGTCCACCGAAAATGCACCAAAGATTTGTGTGGCCTCCAGGCGGGGCCCTTCCCAACGGGGACAGCGGAAGAATGTGTGTTCCGCATCGTCGGGAACACCCGGGCAATAAATGCAGTCCGGTGAACCGGTCTTTCCCATACGGTTCAGATACGACCGAAAATAGCCGTGACCTGTCAAAAATTGGGTCAGGTAGTAGTCCACCTCCCCATGCCGCCGTTCCACCCATGGTTGGACCTGCTTGATAAGTCGCGCAGTCCATCGTCCTCGGGTGTCGTGCTCCCAGCTGTGTTGCCACTGCTGGTAGGTTCGGGAGCGCTCTTCTGTTCTTGCCGTGTCCTTGCCGATCTCGCCTTGTCTCTGATAAATCGCTTTCCTCTCCCCTGCCAAGAGCTTGACAGGGATGACTCCGGCGACCACCAGGACGGCAGGCTCGGACACTGTCCGGTAGGCGGAACACACCCGGAGCGCAGCTTGACGCTGAACCCGGGCGAGTCGCAACCTGTAGCACTCCTTATCTAGAGCGCCTGCCCACACCTCTGCCCCGTAAAGAAGCACGGACTGGACCGCGGACATCAACAGACGTCTTCTGCTGGATCGGGGACCCCCGACATTGGCCATCAGCCTACTAAGGTAAGTCACTACCTTAGCGGCCTTGTCCGCCGTACGGAAGATCTGATCCCTCCAGCTTAACTTGGTGTCCACCATAACCCCGAGGTATTTGGCGGCACGAGTTGATGTGACCACCTCCCTTCCCACTCGAAACGGGACGACGGTGTCGATCCTCTTCTTCGTAAGAATCACGATCTCCGTCTTACTGAGAGCAAGTGAGAGACCGTGATCGGACATCCAGTTGTTGACCACCCGCATAACTCGGTTCAACTTCAGTTGGGCCAGCTCAACGTTGCGTGCAGCAATGAGAGCTGCGACGTCATCGGCGTACCCAACCAAAGTGGTTTCCTCAGGCATCTCGGACCTCAGGAGGCTGTCATAGGCAACGTTCCAGAGATCCGGGCCGAGTATTGAACCTTGTGCGGCACCAGAAGTGACTTCCATCGTCCGCGTTCCGTCCCTCGTGTCATAAATCAGGCTTCGAGAGCGTAGATAATCCTCGACGAGCCGCAACAGATATGCAGGAATACGAAAGGTGTTGCGAAGCGCATCCAACATATCGACCCACCTCGCCGAGTTGAAGGCATTCTTGACATCAAGCGTAACAAGAAGCACTACTCGGCGGGAGAAATGGTTGTGGCTCGCGGCTCTCTCCACAGCTCTCTGAACTTCGGTGACAGCGTCGATCGTTGACCGTCCCTTTCTGAAGCCGTACTGACGGGGGCATAAGTCCCCGGCAGCTTCCACGGCAGAAGTCAGGCGGGAACGGATCAGCTTCTCGAACAGCTTCCCAGCCGTGTCCAACATGCAGAGAGGCCTGTGGGACGACGGCAGCTCGGGATCACCTTTGCCCTTGCTGATCAGTACAAGCCTGGCTGTTTTCCAGGGAGCCGGAAACACCCCTTCTACCAAACAGGCATTGTACATTCTCAACAACAAGTCAGCGTTGATTAAAAATACTTTCTTTAAAGCCTCACTGGGAATCCCATCCGGGCCAGGAGCCTTGTTGCTCTTCAGGGAGAGAACGGAGGTTTCCAGCTCCTCGAAAGTGAAAAGTGGAACGTCCTCTACCCGTCCGAAGTCAACCGGCGGTCGCTGTGGATGTTCAGGAAACAACGCAGCGACGATCCTCCCCATGGTGGCGCCCTCCATGATGGAAGGTGGAGAGCGGGCGCCGAGTTTCTGTGTTACAAGTTTGTAACCCAGGCCCCACGGGTCGGAATCAACGTCGTCACGAAGTCTCCTCCAGCTATTCGCCTTGCTCCTGTTGATCGCCTGGCGGAGAGATTTTCTCGCAGCTTTATAGGCCTCCGACTTACGAACTCTGTCTGCGGGAATTCTCGCTCTAGTGGCGGCTCGTCTAGTTCTTAAACATGTTCTTCTGAGTTCCGCAATCTCTTCAGTCCACCAGTAAACGGGTTGTTTGTCGCGTCGGGGTTTCCTTCGCGGCATAGACTGGTCGCAGGCCGAGACGATAAGTTCCATCGTGGATGTTACTAGTGCCTCGGCTCCAGCCTCACCAGGATTCCCCTGCGCTCCCCGAGAGATGACTTCGGTGAACTTGACCACGTCCAGTTTGTTGGTGTTCCACCGGCGTGGCCCTTCCCGAGATGCGGAAACTCGACGATTTGCCTGATCATGCAGGTCAAACACGATGTATTGGTGGTCGCTACCCGTGTAGTCCTCGACAACCCTCCAGCCAGAGATCCTCGGAAGGAGCGACTCAGACGCAAAGGTGACGTCAGGGATCGTGCCTCTCTGCCCGGGGCGCCGAAAAGTAGGTGTGTCGCCCTGGTTGAGGACGACAAGACCGGCCCTGGCGATGAAATCCAGGATGTATTTCCCCCGGGAGCTGGTAGAGGGCATTCCCCACTCGACGGCCCTGGCGTTGAAATCGCCACCAACGACGACATGCCCGGTGGTGCCGAGAACGCACTCCTCTAGGCTATCTATCTTGTCGCAAAAGTCCTGGACGGCCTCGTTGGGTGTGAGGTAGCAACTGAAGATAGTCACGTCCCTACACCGAACCCAGACGAATCCTCGGCCGCGCCCGTGACTCCGCACCAAGACATCCTGTGTATTACGCGCCCAAAATGCAGCAGTACCGAGGCTGTCGGAGATCCAAATGTTTGGGTCTCTGTCCCGATACTGTTCGCTGATAAGGAGCGCGTCAGCACCAAGTTCTCGGGCGAGCTGATCTAGAAGGTTATCAGCTCCCCAGGATCTATGAAGATTGGCCTGGAGGATGCGAATTACCGGCCGCTGCCTTTTGCCTGTTCAAGTGCGGCTCTGAAGGCACCGCACTGACCAGACCCGGGTAAGTGACCGAGGGCACTGGAGCCTGAATCCTTGCAGAGGAAGCAGGATGGGCTCGAGGAACATTCCTTGCGTTTGTGGCCCTGGCCTCCACACTGGAAGCAGTTGGCACTCCTGTCGGGCCCGTTACAGTTTCGGGAGGAGTGGCCGAAACCGAGACAGCGGAAGCATCTCGAAACTACCACCCTCCGTTTGAGCCTGCAACTGACCCAACCGACTCTGAGGTGCTGAAGGCTAAGCAGCTTATTGGCGTGCTTTTCGCCCATCTCAGCAACAGCCATCCTGAGTTGACTTCGGTTAGGCTTTGTCAGCCATACCCTCACTCCATCAGCCGGTATCTCCGGGAGTGCCACCTGGATCGCACGGGTCACCTCATCTTCGGTGGAGAGGGCATCAAGGTCCCGAATCTCGACCGAACATTTCGGTTCTAGGGCCTTGATGGAGCCTTTGTCCCCAAGTGCAGTCTTGAGGGAAGCGGCAAAACCGATCTTGTCACTCGACTTCCCCAGTTCGAGGAGGACATCCCCGTTCTGGGTTCGCCGAATAGACTTGATAACGGTGTCGGTCTCTTCCGGTTTGGCCTGCGATCTAATCTGACCCAGAACATCAGCAAAAGATCGCCCCCCTAAGGGCTTGATCAAGATTGCCTCCGTCCTGGGCTTCTTAGGCCTGGGTTGTTTAGGCTTTCTGACAGACTTGCCAGAGGCCTCCCCCACCGGGTTTGAGACTTGCGTCCGCTCCACCCTCGACGCACTTTTCGAAGCTGCCTCCACTTGCTTCTGCCTCCTCCTTTCTTTCTTAGACAGGCGCGTCTTCCAGCCCCCCAAAGGTGTTGAGGCAGAGTTTGCTGCCAAGGCAGGATTAGCCGCCGGAGCAGGAACCTCTGCAGGAGTAGCCGCTGGAATCGCGACAGCGCCCGGGGCGGATTGAGTAGCCTGGACAGGAGATGTCTGCGATGCCGCAGTGACAAAAACCGGTCTCGGCACTGAGTCCACCTCAACAAGCTCAGGGCTTTCCGGCGAAGAACCGCTCTGCCTCTTCTTTCGCTTTCTGGCTTGAGTCTGGGACTCAGCCAGATGAGCTTGAGGCGAAGCAGACATAACTCGGTTCATAACGTCGCGCTCCTGCTTCACTGCCTTCAGCCTGATCTTCCGGCATTCCTCGATTTCGCCAAGGAAATCCTCGAGTTTTGGAATTCCGTCCTTAATCGCCTTGTTGACGTTCTTCTGAATAAGGAGAGCCTTGGCCATCTCCTTCAAAAGATCGTTCATTTTCTTCAGACATGAGTCTTCCTCCTCGTTGGCATCGTCCTGCTGCTGCCGAAGCATTTGCATCTCGAATGCCGGACGAAGAGGACTCTTCCTGGGAGGAATTCCTTGCATCCCGGCTAGAGGTGTTACCGGCTCAGTCACCCCCATACCCAGCTTAACCTCATCCTTCTCCTTTCCGGTTACGGCCGACGATCCGGCGACACCAGCAGCCTTGAACGGGATCGGCGGAGGGGAGGCTTTAATTCCCCCCGTCGGCGTCCCAGTCTTCGAGGTCGGAGACCTCTGCAGTTTTGAGCTGCGCTTAAAGGCGGCCTGCTCATTCTCCTTTAATTTCGTGTTTTGGTTTTGAAAATCCATACTTTTGTTTCACCAGCGCATCGTGCGGCAAGAGGCGGCCCTTCATTGGCCGGGAGCGGGTACACCCTCGGAGGTCTACCCCCCGTAGGAGATAAGACACCCCTACCCCAGGACTCTGGGGCCCGAAACCTCCGTTTGCCCAGCACCGATACACAAAATGTGCCGGACGTGCTGGGGGTCGCACCGTGGCAATGCAGAGTCCGATCTCTGCATCCATGCCGCACTTCCTGACTAAGGTCCGAAGCGGCTGGCTTCTGACGACACACTGGAGGAGACCATCGGCAGTGCGAGGCACACATCAGTCCCTGCAACACAACAGGGACACTCCCAGGACCCCCCAGCGTGCGCCGGTCGAAAGAAGGTGGAAAGACACCCTTGATTCGGGGTCGAAAACAAGAAGGTGAGCAAGGTTAGCTCAGGAAAGAATAAAGACGGTGAGCTAAGACCTGAAAGATGAGAAGAAAGGCCCTAGCTCGGGAAGAACTGTGAGGAGGGTCTCACAGCTTGGCTCAGGTACCCCGGGGTCGCCAAGAAACACCCGTACAGTGGAAAGCCCACTGCCCCTGAGGCATTGTAAATAGAAGTCTGCTGATAGTGATTTTTCGAGTTGTCTCAGTTTTGGGTTGGGTAGTGGATTACCATCAATTTTTGGGTCAGGGCTGTGTTAGGATATTGAATGAAAATTTGGGTTGGCTCTGATTCAAGTATGTCAATTGAAAAAAAAATTTAAACTTGGGTTGCGTTTGGGTAGATTGTAAGTTGAATAAAACTTTGGGTCCGCTTCGGTATTATTTGTCTACAAAATGTTTATTTCATTAATTGTTTTAGTGCCTCCTAAGGCATATTAATACAAGGCAAAAACCTTCCACCAACTATGCCTAGGTACAGTAGAACCTCGATAGTTCGACACTTAGTGGACTTTAGGGGTGTCGAAGTATCGAAATGTCGAACTATAGGGAGTATTATAGAGTTTAATAAACAGGAGTACAAAAACACATGTTTTATGTTAAAAAAAAACTATATACGATAAAGCTAAACAATTGCACTTTGTTAACTTATTATTGCACATTTTTAAATTTGTTAACATACTTAGTCACAAGGGGCCGTCCATAAATTACGTCATCGCTTTTTGGCCATTTTTGGACCCCCCCTCCCTAAAATCATCCTAACATCATAATTTGTCTGACCCCCCCCCCCCTCTCGGAAAAATGACGTCATTTTTAACAAACCTTTGTTTTAAGTAAAAATAATGCTTTTTAAACACTACATGATAAACTAAAAAATTGACTAATCAAATCTGAATTTACCTTCAGAAATAAAGCCAAAATGACAGGCTCAATGGAAAAATAAACTGTAAAACAACGCTTTAAAATAGTCTAATGTATTTTATATATATAATTATTTTATAATCGTTGAGTTGTGTTAGAATTTATCATTGTTTTACTGTTGAAATATGATATAAAAATCATATTTAAAATTACGTCATATCAAAGCCGACCCCCCCCCCCTTGCACATCACCTTACCGTCATTTTCAATCTGGACCCTCCCCCCCTATTTTCAGATGACGTAATTTATGGACGACCCCCAAAGTTCATTGGGCAAAATATTTGGTTATCTTCGATTGTTTTTCGGTCAGATTTTTTTGCCGTGCAGCTTCATCCCGTAGTCGTCTAAGGCAAAGTATGTCCATGGCTGATGCTCCCTGCTCCTGTAGATACTGGAGGGCTCCTTCAAAGAATTTCACACCTTCACTATGCGTCAGTTTTTGTTGTGTGTTGTTGTTCACTTCATCCTCCGACTCCTCTTCTACCTCATCGTTTTGCCTTAAAGCAGCGACGATTTCTTCAGCAGATGTAGGCCCCGCTTCTTCGTCATTGTTCATCCAGTCGTCAACATCGTCATTTGAAGCTCCTTCGCAGCCTGGGATTCTCTCCATCAAAATTACAAGTTCATTGATGCTTATGGTCTCATCTTTTGTAGTGAACTCATTTCCTTCATGGTCTAAAAGTTTTCTCCAAGATCGGACAAGAGTCAACGGGTTTAGTTCATCCCATGAATGAGATATCCACCCGACTACATCCAACATATCAATTTGTTTGAGTTTGTCTACTAAATCTAGCCCCTCATCTAGACCTTTAATTAGATAGGAGAGAAGCTTCTTTCGATACAGTCTCTTTAATGTGACTAAAACACCTTGGTCCATAGGTTGGCAGAGGGAGGTTACATTAGGCGGTAGAAATACAGCCTTTATTTCTTCGTCTTGAATAACATCAACACTTGATGGGTTGTTGCATTGTCTAGGATCAACACTGCTTTCCTTGGATGATTCATGGATTTTAAGTGCTTTTCCACTTCAGGCACGAACTGCTTATGAAACCATTCTGTAAAAATGTATTCTGACATCCAAGCATTGGACTGACTCCTGTACCAGACGGGTAAATCAAAATCATCACCCTCATTTTTACATTTTTGAAGGCTCTAGGTTTTTTGGATTTTCCTATAAGTGCTAATTTAAGTTTGTGGGACCCAGTTGCATTGCTGCAAGCCAAAACAGTAACTCTCTCTTTGCTTTTTTATAACCAGCAGCAGCTTTTTCTGTTTTTAATGCAAGGCTCTTGGTAGGCAGCATTCGGTAATTTAGGCCTGTTTCATCACAGTTGTAAATTTGTTCCCCAGTCAGACCTAGTTCTTCAATTAGTTCTTGAAATTTAATTTTGAACTCATTCTCAGACTCTGTATTTGCAGACAACTTTTCTCCACAAATGCTAAGTTGTTTAACACCATACCTTTGTTTCCATCTGTCTAACCACCCACTGCTTGCAGTAAAATCAGAATCTTCCTCTCCCTTAAATTCATTGTAAAACTGCAAAGCTTTTTCCTGAAGAATCGGTCCTGAGATTGGGGTTCCTTTATCTCGTTGAATTTTGAACTATTGGTGAAGTGCTTCACTAACCTTCTCGTACTCTGAAGATTTCATACTTTTTCTCTCCACTAACGATTCTGAACATAGTCTCTTCGAACACCATCCTTCGATTTCAGTTCTTGACTTCTGCCACCCAATCACCGTCGAACGACCAACATTCAAGTCAATTGCCACTTTATTAACACTTTCTCCTTTGTCGATTCTTCTTAGAGCGTCTAATTTCATGTCCATAGTCACGTAACACCTTTTCCGTTTTTTGTCCGACATATTAAAAGAACTCACACTCACTTCAAACAGAGCTAAATTAAAGTGACGCGACTTTTCTACAAAACAAAACGTTTCCACTAAAGGATTGCAAATCCTAGGTCTAATCACCGGCAGTAACTCAAGTGAACTGACACTGACGTGACCCACTTAGGTAGGCGAGGGGTTTGGAGAGCGGCACAAAGGGGTGGGTGGGAGGGGGGGCCAAAATAGTTGCGCGGCGTTGGGGATGTCCCGCGTAAACAATAGAACTGGTCCCGGTCACTGACCGCCGCGCCGTACCTGCTAGTGAAAGTACCAATCAATACTATTTTGATGCGACAACAACCTTTGTTCAACATTTTTTAGGAGAAATCAGTCAAGAGATAGTGATAAAGTGAACAATGAAGTAGGTAAACTAGATCTGCCAGGAAAGTATGCCTCCACCCAACACTTAAATTCAAACTCACACTTAAATTCAGTTTTTCACTGCAATATCCAGGGACTCAGTCAGCCTCTTAAACTTGATTACTTTAACATATTTTTAGATACATTTTCATTAAAACCCACCTTTCTATGCATTACCGAACATTGGCTAAGGGATGATAATATATTCATCTTAAATAAAATATCTGAATACAACCTTATCTCATATTTCAACAGAAGTAAATCTATTAGGGGAGGGGCATGCATCCTGGCTAGAGCTGGGGTCCCTGCTAAGCCAGTGTCAGAGTTATGTGATCTGTCAAAGGAAGGAGTCCTTGAGTGTAGTGCAGTGTCTGTTAATTATCCTCAGAGAAAGAGCGAATCAATAGTTGTGGTTTGTGTATATCGTCCACCTAAATTTAATAAATCCATTTTAAATGAATTTTTTGCTATTTTGGAAAAAATTCTAACTAAACTAACCAAAAAATTTAAAAATTCCAAAATCTTTATATCAGGTGACTTTAATGTAAATACTTTAAATGAAGATAGGTTAAAGCAGGATTTTATTAACATCTTGAAATCATTTAATTTAGAAGCAAATTTTTTTTGTCCTACTAGAATTACACCCACTTCCAAAAGTTGTATAGACAATATTTTTTCAAATTCTTTGCCGTCATATTGTGATATAATAGAAACTGGTCTGTCAGACCACCAAGCAAATATCCTAACTTTTAAATCTCAATCTCTTATTAAGAAACCTTTGACTTTTTACAAGCGAAACTTTACCGACAATAACATTGATAATTTTCTAATGCAGTTGCAAAGTGTACCTTGGTCAGATATTGTCTCTATAAATAATAGTGTCAATTTAAACTATAAATATTTTTTAGGGAGTTTTAGACTTGAATTTTTCTCTGCATTTCCACTTAAAGCTTGTAAAAAAGTAACAGTTAAAAAAGGTCACAAAAGTTGGGTAACTCAAGGTATTCGTGTTTCAAGCAAAAATAAACGTTACCTTCATAGTATGTTAAGGTGGAATAATAATCCTAGCTTTGTAGCATATGTCAGGAGATATAAAATAATATTTAAAAGATGTGTCAAGGCTGCAAAACTTAGATTTAATAGCTATTATATTGAAAAAGCGAGTAATAAAATAAAAGCAGTATGGGATGTTGTTGCTAGAGAAAGTGGAAGGAACAAAATAAAGCTACTGTTGATAGGATTGTTCACAATGGTAAAGTTGTCACAGACAAAACTGTCATCGCTAATACTTTAAATGATCATTTTTGTAATGTAAGTAATTTGTTGAACTTGCATGTAGATATAGAGGAAGCTGTAAGTCTCATATCCCATTCCACCAAACCTATTTGTCGACTGAGTAATTTTGAAAAAACAACAGAGAAAGAAATCACTGACATAATTAAGTCTTTACCACCAAAGAGATCAGCGGGTTGGGATGAAATATCTTCTTTTCTTTTAAAAAAATGTGTGAATATAATTTCACAGCCATTGGTACACATCATAAATCAATCTCTTCAAAGTGGAATATTCCCTGACCTTTTAAAATTTTCCATCATAAAACCCATTCCAAAAAAGAAAAATGTTGAATCACTTGATAACTTAAGACCTATCTCATTGCTGTCGTCCTTTTCCAAAATTTTTGAGAGAGTAATCTTTAAGAGACTTGTTAGCTATTTTGAAAATAACAATTTACTATCCCCTTTTCAGTTTGGATATCGACAGGGCAAGAATACTGTTGATGTAATTTTTGAGCTGGTTGATAGGGTGTCGGAGGCCTTGGATAGGTCGCAATTTGCTGTTGGCACCTTCTGTGACTTGTCCAAGGCATTCGACTGCGTGAATTTTGACCTTCTAGCAGAAAAATTAAAGTTTTATGGGATTGATGGGCATGCATTGGATTTGCTCCAATCCTTTTTGAAAGATCGTCAACAAAAAGTAATTTTGGATGGAAACTTTGCCGGCAGTAGTTTTGAAAAGGTAATTTCAGGCGTTCCTCAGGGATCCATATTAGGTCCGTTATTGTTTTTAATTTATTGTAATGACCTTCCTCAGATGTCATTAAGTGGCAGAATACTAATGTTCGCAGATGATACCTCCATATTTGCCTCTGACACTAACAAAGGAAACCTTTCTGAAACCCTTAAAGACAATTTTAATGAATTGCATAAATGGTTTGTTGTAAATGGTTTATGTCTTAATTCTGATAAGACCCAGTTTATAAACTTTCATCTAAACCATATTAAAAACCCTCAAGCTGATTCCTCCTATCTACCAGAGGAACTAAATACTGTAAACGTAACAAAATTTCTTGGCCTACAGATTGATTCTTCATTAACATGGCAGCAACACATTAACAATCTTTTACCAAAACTAAGTAAAGCCTTTTATGCTTTATTAATTATATCAAAGGCAGTCAATTTTAAAATCTTAAGGCAAGTTTACTTTGCATATTTCCATTCATTGATTTCTTACGGTCTGATTTTTTGGGGTAACTCAAGTGAGGCGTCAAGGGTTTTCCTTGCACAGAAAAGGGCTATTAGATTGCTATCAGGTATAGGTCCCAGAGAACACTGCAAGCAACATTTTCAAAATTTAAGAATACTGCCACTCCCCTCTCTGTTTATTTTCCAGTGTTTTTGGTTTGTTAGATCAAATCCAGACAGACTATTTTCGAAAAATCACAATCACAATCATTTCACCAGAAACACTTCATTAATACAGTATCCAATTCATAGAACCACTTTTTTTGAAACTTCTCCCTCATATATTTGCTCAAAAATATTTAATAAATTCCCTAATAGGATCAAAGATGAACCTAATGAGAATAAATCGAAACAATTGGCTATAGAATATCTTCTACATCACTCATTTTATAGCGTAAATGAATTCCTATACCCTCCCACACGAAATGAGACATAGGATAGACTGCTGTTTTGTATTTTTTTCATTTTAATTTATCTTTGTTTTTGTTTTACTGTTACTATTAATTTAAGTTAGTTAAATTTATTTTAATGACATTTATCACCTGTTACTATAGCAGAGCTACAATATTTGTAACGTTTTGTGATAATAAATGATTTGAATTTGAATTGAATTTGAACCTTTGTAGACTCCGTCTGGACCCGTGTCGAAGAATACGGAGTGTCGAACTACCGAGAGTCGAACTATCAAGGTTCTACTGTATAACAAAAGTTGAGAAACTACAATGTATTTTATAGTAATATAAAAAGACGGAAAATTCCGTGAGCCAATATCCTAAGCTAAGAAGTCTTTAGGCCTATATTACCGAGTGTTGATTTTTTTCAATAAACACAAATCATACCATACACTGTTGAAATAAAATAAAAACACTTTAATAAATGTCAAAATACCCTTGATGCAAATTCAATAGCCCCTTTTTCTGTAGTACACAGCAAGTTATTTTGTTTTGAAAAGATTATTATTGTACTTAAATTTAGCCTTTCTATCAATATTGCCATATCCTAGTTTCAAAAGAGACTTACAATAATGGCATTCCATTTCTTTTGGTTTACTTTTGTCATTTGTTTCTTTTTCAAAGATTCCAAATAGCAGATGGATGCCCATTTACGAGATTTTTGCATTTCACACATCTTTGGTTTCACTAGTAGGACTCAGTTCACACACTGACTTTAGGCATGTCGTACTCTCGATTCCGTGGCTTTTCAAATATTTATTCGATTTCAGAAAAATCCAACATTACATAAGTAACACAAATGCGACTTGAATAAACAAGAATAATCCTTGCTTAATACTATCAATGCAGACAACAAATCGCGCCATACCATACGCAATACACACTGAGTACCATAACTATACAGCTACAAAGAGAATGAAGAAATCTCTCTATGAATTATCCAACTTTAACTGTACTATCCAACTAATTGTTTACTTTAGTTTTGGAAAATTTTAAATATTTTGAAAATTTATAAGGTAGAATGAGAAAGGATGTGGCAATAAAACCAATCATATAAAGGCATAGTCATGTCGTGGTATTGATTATATTTCGCAAAAATATTTCTCTTGATAAATGTTGTATTTAAAAATATTACAAACATTTATCTGTATTTTTTTTTTCGTTCTGCAAACGTTTTGCTCTTGCTGTTTACCTGTTATCGTATAACTAGTTTAAGTACCGATGCGACTGCTGCCTTGATTTCGGTTTGTACAGAGTTGGTGATGGTATTGGCTACATCACAGTCTATATTTCTGGCCTGTCAGTCAGTCACGACTCTGGGCAGTTTCTTCTAGGCTGGAGTGAGAAAAGTAATCTAGTGCTACTGGTGTCTAGACTCGCAGCAAGTGATTTTGTACTGTTTTAACTATTTTTTGGGCATGAAATAGGACATACACACTAATAAATACATATGTACCTACATACAATAACATCTTTCATGATAAAAATGTTATTTGTGTATCACGGAAATGTGGCGTACTTCATCATAAGAAAAACAATATTGCTTATGTGTCTAGGCACCAGAGACCGCTAGCTTCACCCGTCCACCACATTTAGACTGTCGCAACTTGTTGGCTAATATACAGGGTGTTTCCGAACAACCTGGAAATATTTTGTTATTTGTGTTCCTTAGGTCAAGACAATAAAAAAATGTCATATAAACATATGTCCTAAAGTGCTTCTTTAGGCCACTAGCCGCCATTTTGTTTTTTACACATAATAATTTTTATTTACGTGACGGTTTGTTGTATTAAATTCATATCTGGCATGAACCTTTATGACACCAATGTCCATTTTCAGGAAAAAAATTATTTTTGTCTAATGAGTATTTTCAAAATGGCGGCCATTTGAAATTTTTAAACTCAAATATCTCAAAATCGGTAAATGTTATCAAACTACTATAAATAGCAAAAAAATGAAAAATTAAATTATCTAACCAATGGTACCAAGGTTGTAAGGATATGACAAGAAATAACGGAGTTATTGAAATTTTTCTTCTAAAGTAACCTAAATTTGCATGCATTTAAATGGAAAATCAACGATTTTATGCATAAAAATGGCAATAACTCTGTTATCTGTTGTTCAATCCTTATAATCTTGGTATTATTGGTTAGATAATTTTATTTTTTAACTTTTATGTCTCTTGTAAAATTTTTATAAAATTTACCGGTTTTGAGATATTTGAGTTTAAAAATTTAAAATGGCCGCCATTTTGAAAATACATATCAGACTAAAATAATTTTTTTCCTGAAAATGGACATTGGTGTCATAAAGTTTCATGCCAAATATGAACTCAATACAACAAACCGTCAATGAAATAAAAATTATTAGGTGTAAAAAACAAAATGGCGGCTAGCGGCTTAAGAAAGCATTTTAGGACATATGTTTATGTGTTTTATTTTACTGTCTCGACCTAAGGAACATATATACAAAATATTTCCAGGTTGTTTGGAAACACCCTGTATATCCCCTGCATGTCCAGTTCATTAGTAATAACACAAACCAAGGTATAAAACAGCGGGTGTGACAATGCCTAGCCTTTATGTGTCAGACAGAGACACATAAAGGCCATTTTCTTGGCTGACTAACTGTGGTCATCTTTATTCGTCATATCATAATATTCTGTGAACGTTGCAAGTCAGAAAAATTGGCTGAAAAATAGTTAAAACTCCCAGGTTTTTTTTTTCAATTTCATGTCTGGTATCTACAACCCAATTTAATTCAGGCATTAGGTACCCGCCCGACTTAAAATAAAAGCCCACCCAAATAAAACTCGTGACATGTCAAACCCGCCTGACTACTCGAGTTCACGCAATTACCTGAAGTTACCTGAATTTTTGGGTACCCTAAGACCTCTAACTGTCAAATATTATCTTGAAATGTACATAATAATTTTGAAAATTTTTTCAGCCCAGTGTAACTCATGATGGTGAGTTAGTAAAAGCGGCAAAAGAAGTGAAACATTTGAGGGAAGAAGAAAGCTCCCTGAGACAAGAAAACTTGCAGCTTAAGGTATTTTCCTCACTCTCACAATTTAAATATAAAAAAAAATCATATAAATAAAAGTAAAAAAGTCCATCCTTGAGATCAAATTAAATAGGCTCATTCCCACGTACAGGCATTAAGTTGCGTATGTGAGAATTTGTCCCCAAGTACTTATGAGAGTCGAAGCTGCTTTTTAAGTTTTAAATTTATGCTTATTATTTTGCTATATACTCATTTTGTACTAAATGATAAATAATGAAAATAAAGTTGTTGAGATTTTATATCAGCCATATCGATTGTTTAATTTCTTGGGGGGAAATTAAAAAAAAAACTTCCTTTATCTTAACCCACTTTTCTTTTATGCTCTGTATTTTCTTTTCACTTAAACTATTAATTTAAGCTATTAATTTTGTTGCGAGCTATTAACATTAAATAATGTTGAGAACGCCTTAGCCAATTCGCTTTGGAAAATTTATTTTACAAATAAAAGTTTTGAACAATATGTGAGGACACAGAGGCGTTTTTCTATTACGAGGACTGCACATCTTTTACAACACATGGTGGCTAGACTAATAAAAAAGAGAGGGTGCCAATAAGTGTTTGATAGAACCTGAGGACTAATTTGGATTTTTTTTAGTGTTATACTCCAAAGGTTTGAGTCAGAGTCAAAATAGTGGTTCTGGTCCTCTAATACATTCCCTCTTGATGGAGATAAAAAATGAGGTGATACTTGTTTTTGCAAACCATTTTTTGGCAAATACCTACATAACAAAAAAGGTTAACATACCTTTCCACCCACATAAATGTTATTGGATTACTATTGTACACTGTTGGACCTCGCTGATTAGTTATTCAAAACTTGGCAAGGCCAAGCTTGTGTATGAACTTAAATTTATTGAGGCTTATCACATTTAATTAGTGTCAAATCACAGCATCTTTGTGTCGATGCCGTGATATGATATTAATTAGATTTGATTACTTGATCACAAGCCCCAAAACTAGTCATCCATCATATTGACAGGATTGACGATGGAAATCCAATCAGTTATTTAGCAGCTAAAATAAATCCAGTAGAAAAATAATTATTCCTTAAATGATCGTTTCCATCTTTTTCTGTCGTAGGAGGAGCTGATGAGACTGCAGTCCACGCAGTACAAGGATCACTTTGCCGCCAGCTACCCCACCCCGCCCTCCTCCCCCTCCCAGGCCTCCCACGACTCCGCGTACTCCCCTCTCATGATCATCACCGCCATCGCCATGGTTATCCTTGGCATTGTCATCGGCAAGTACATACTTTGAACCCACTCTTCTCTTCTCACCTTCTCGTGTAAAGTAGACGACACAAGCTTCCCCACGTATTCTATGACTTCTTTTAAAATCGGTTATCGTGTATAAACAAACTGACTATCGGTCCGAGGGCCATCCAGTGACGAGTTGCAAATTAGGCTTATCGTGTTCTTCAGGCTTACTTTGTGTTTGTACATAATTATTGTAATGTGTTGTAAATGGAAAGTTGAGGGTTCGGTCTAGTTTATTGTTTCAAAATTATAGTTATACATACGTATTTTAAGTCTGTCGGCACCACTTCGTTGGTACATTCTGTCCGTTTTTAATATTAGATCATTTGTGTTTTTAACTACCTACGAGATTGTTTTCCATTACTGCTAAACATCGAGATAAGAATAAGCATAAATCTCTTGTTTTACAAGCTGTAATTGTGTTAATACTTTTGTTATCGTACATATATTATAGTTATCCACTACTTGTTGTGTTTGTTTCATGTTACTGACACCCGATAACTAACATTTTGCCTGCATTTATGTAAATCGTTTCTGATGTTTTGTTTGAGAAACAAAATGGGCAGAAGCATTTCCATGTAGTAAGACTTGCGTAACATATTTCATAGAGTATTTATTGGTTACACGGTTTGCAAAAATATTCATCAGCTATTATATATTATAATGTTCCTTATGTAAAATGAAAACTGTTTTATCGAATGTATACAATTGAATACATTACAAAATACAGATTATTAGCTTTTTTTATTTATCCTCTCATTTAATTGATGGCAACAGATGGTTTTGTCCTACAGCCGCATCCCCACTTTGGTGAGTGGCATAGATCGGCATTGCTTAGTGGAAAGGGCAGACACATGACCGGCTTGTGCTGATGCCGAATGCGATTCCATTTGGAACCGACAGGTTGTCAATCTGTAGCAAAGGCAGACATGACCGGCTTGTGCTGATGCCGAATGCGATTCCATTTGGAACCGACAGGTTGTCGATCTGTAGCAAAGGCAGCCGAGTGGCCGGTTGCCATTTGGCATTGTGGAGATGCAGCTTCTCATTCTAATTTTCATTTTAGTCAGTATTTGAGATCAGTTTGGTTATAGACCGAGAAATCAGAAAGGCATCCATCCGGCTAGTCCAACTTTCAGCGTCTTGGACTTGGGTCAAGAGGTGACAAGTTCAATTTCCCGGATGGTTACGAAACTGTTTCCTCTGATTGAGAAAGCAGCTTGCTGCTGCACCCTTTATAACCCACCTTTTTTCTTTTTTTACGACTTATACCAGTGGATTCAACCAATCAGCTTGACTAAGTTCTCTGACAATGTCTTTCCTTGTTTCTATTTGCATTTGCATTTTAGCGAATTTCCTTATAGGGAATACGCTATTACGGTAGTAGTCACGGTAAGACCTAAGCCCGGGACCATGATACTTTTTCGTTTTGAGGTCCCTAGAAGCCAAAAACAACGTTCGTTCAAATTGATATATATGTATATATATATATATATATATATATATATATATATATATGTGTCCGTTAACACGATAACTTTTGAACGGAACCTCCGATTTTGATGAAATTTGGTACAGGGATGTAAGCCAGCGTCTACTAGGTTGAGTTCGCGAACCAGAATGATCGGACCATGGGAACAGGGTTTTATGGGGTTTCAAAAGGGTTAAAAATGGGTTTTTGGCTTTTTTTACTTTTATTTAGAAAATTCAACAATTTTAACTTAAACCATTTAAAAGAGCTTAAAAAACAAACAATCTAGTATTTTGAATTTTTTACCCAGCTTAAATGGTTATGGAGAAAATCCAAAAAGTATGTTTTTCATGTTATTCTTATTGGAAATCAACAAAACCTTCTAACTTGCTTATTTATTGACATATCTTGATAAAATTTGGATGTACATTCATTAGGAAGCGTTTAACTTATATTTGCTTAGAAAATCCATTTGGCGGCAAACCTACGTACTCACCCCTAGAGGGTTTATGGGGAAAATAAAAAGAACACCATAGCCTTATAAAATTTGGTATGTACAATCACTAGGTAGGGTTTAACTTATATTTACCAACAAAACCCATATGGCGGCAAACCTACATACTCTCATCCCCATGGATTTTATGTGGTAATAGAAAATATACCAAAATTCCATTGGAAATTCGCTGAGTACGCAGGTCTGCTGCGACGGGGGTATTTTATATATTGCATCATAGCCAAACTTGGTTGGTTATACATACAGAAAGGTGTAATAAATCAGCAAACCCTTGATAGTGATGAGATGATTCTTTAATAATTTTATTTTGTTAGTCTAATTTTTTTTTTAATTTTGTCAATTCTGTGTTTTATACATTATTCAAGAATCAACCCCTTCAACACCTAGCCAATATTAGGTGTGAGCACCTGTACGCCAGGCTCATAACACCACGGGAGCGCTAAAGTGCCAAGCCCTTTTGTATATTTAGTACTGATTTGGCTATAAAAATAACCACATGTGATTTTGCAAAGTAAAATAAAAACTGTTATTTAACTATAAAAACCACCATTAATTATCAATTTAATGTAATAAAAGTTTTAGTTGACCCAAAGCAAATAATGCCCTGTTATTATATTCTTGCTAAGAGAAGTGCAAAAGGGCCTGGTGGGCCTTCCCCCTAACATGACTAAAAATGTTTGATAACATCAAAAGATACTTTATGTTAAGTTACTATCACCCCCCCCCCCCCTCCAAACGCTATTTGTTTATCTCAACAAATAAAAAAATGAAAGAGGGTGAACGGACTTTTTTTACACCCGGTATGAAAAACCTAAATGTATTGAAAAATTAACAAAAAAAAAGATAATCTGTTGATTGAAAATACTCATTACCCTATTTTAATCAATTACTTTTCTAACAACTAAGCTAGGTTTACAAGTGAGAGTTTTTACTCTCGGAGAGTTTAGTACTCTCAGGAGGTACTCACAGAGGTGTTTCCACTACCAGCGAATTTCCCAAGATGTTAACCCTCCAGAGGTCGCTTAAAATTTAAAACGCCGTCTCTCGCTCAAGGAGGTTTCCTCCGGGTTTCAAATAAATGCACAAAATGTATTCTAAATACTTTTATTGTTTGAAATAAAAACAGAAAATGATTGTAAAATAGATTTCATGCAATATCCTTGCAAGACAGAGCAAGAATGGCCAAGTTAATTTCACAAATAAAATAATTATAACTATTATGGATTATACAAAACATATTTCACTTTTTTTACTTAAAACTTAATATTTTTCAATATCAGTTTTGTAAAATAGTATGAAAATAGTAAAATAACGTTTTGGGGTAAAAATAAAAAATATTTTGTTTAAAACTGAACTTTCAGATTATATAAAAAATACTATGACGTGTTCCTGCATAAACCATAAATTAAATGGCATAACAAAGATACTACAATCAATTCAAATAGTTATACATGGAAAAATAAAAAGTTACTTCAATTAAAAACAAATCTAAAATGCCAACTGTATCCTAAACAATTACAAATAACCAAATAAAAAACGATCGCACACGGACTCTTCCTCCGGGTAACCAAATAAAAGACGATCGCACACGGACTCTTCCTCCGGGTTCACAAAACACACAAGGACGCTCACGGAGGAATCGTCCAGCATCTCAGGAAAGCGCTCGCCAAACTGACCCTGGACGCGGAAAGCGGGATAAGGGTACGTCAAATACATGGTGAGGAGGGGGGCTACAGCTACACAAAATGACAGTGCTGTCAACCAAAAGATAAATATTTCCCACAACAAAAAATATTGACCCGGAGGATTGCTCCGCTTAGCGTCCTCTCGAGGGTTAATCACAGACAGTTTTCTGTACTATCAACAACAGTCTGAGATTTTTATGAGAGTAACTAACTAACTCTCCGAGAGTGAAAAACTCATGTGTAAACCTAGCTTAAATCATTAAACTACTTTAGTTATTATTAAAAATTTGTTTATTTTTCTCACTGATATAAAATTAGAGTACAAATATGTGAAGATGCATAATTATGAATAAATAAGTAGTGAAACATAAAAAAAGGGCCAAGAATAATACCAAGAATTAAAAAAGGAGAATTATAACAAAGGACAAAGAAATTGTAAAATGTTTTAGGGCCAGTAAAAAACCTAACACGTGGTTGACTTAGTGGACAACGCTCTTAGTACACCCATGAATGTACTTCTACCTGGGTGACCTTTACGTGATAAAAAAAGTCAGAACTTGAAAGCAAGGTTCAATTAGATGTTATAAATCCTGTGGAAGAGCCCACGGCTTGGTGCTCGGCTATGCCGGTGATACCAGAACCTAATAAGGATATTAAACTCTGTGTGGATCTAACAAAGTAAACAAGAACGTAAGGACGCAAAAATTCTTATTGCAAGAGGTTGAATAAACTTGATCATGACACTTGGTCAGATTGGTAAATCTCGGTAGTTTAGCAAACTAAATACAAACTCTAGATCCTGGCAAATACCAATAAATGGCAAAGAATTTAATATATGGAAATAAGGTTAATAAACTTATTTTTATCCTCGGTTATTTGTAAAGTCAAATAGGCCTAGTATATTGTAAAACTCTATGATAGTAAGTATCATGAACTATTTGTAAACCAATAAACTATTAATGTTATATAACTGTTCACATTGCTAAAGAAATGGAACAATTATTTGAGTTTTAGTATTATGTCGTATTTATGAACAGGAATATTAAGGTTCATGAATTTTGTGACTATTCAAATTTATAAAACATCACATTCATGAATAATCATCATAAAAACTACCGGTCATTTTTATGGGCTTTTTGCTAGTACATATATACTGTATTGTTTGTGTCCATGTATTCATAACCAGGGGGACCGAGCTTATGCTAGGTAAAATTATTACTTTTGTTTATACAAAGCTCGTTCCGCTCCGCTCACTCCCTCTCCCTTTTTAAGACGAGGTCGTTCGCTTCGCTCACTTGCCAGACTAAAAGGTGCTGCACTTTGGTATAATTTTCATTAACCACAGTTAAAGATGTAACACATTGATTTATATCTACAGTTATCAGCTAATTTTGTTTAATTAAAAAATTTCCATAAGGATTTGAAGGGTTCTATGACGTAAACCAGATTTTTCCCAGACAAGGGACCAACTCCAAATCGATTCCTGGTGGCCAAAACCCCTGTATTCAACAAAAAATAAAAAATCCTTGGAAAGAAAAAAAATGTTGCCCTTATAATTATTGCTTGTTTTAGAGTATAAAATAAGATACGTTTCAATGAATTTAGAAATTTAGCAAACGGTAGAGAAGCGTGTATTGAGCGTTGAGCGTGCTCATACGCGTGAGCTTTAGTTGCTCATTTTGCGTTTTTTGCCTGTCCATCCGAACACGGGTTGCGGTTTTTTGTTTTTTGAGTTTTGCCTTGCGTGAGCATTCCAGGTGTATATGTAGAGTTCTATAGCTGCATCACTAACACGGATCCCAACTGAAAAATTTGGGGTTGCCATCATCTTTATCAGATGAAAATTCTAAATTGTGTCAGCTTGTAGTTGAGGGTCAGAAGATTCCTACACCCCTGCAACATTATGGGAGCTATTGGAAAGAAAGGAATCACTCATTTCCTTTTCTATCTGTAATCAAAACTATGGGTAGAAATATTCTATTGTGATATTTCGTGCCCACCACCAGATCTCCATTTTTTATAATTTATGTCCATTTAAAAAGTTTTAAAAACAATGCAGCATCATACAGGTATTTTCTGAGTTCGAATGAAGAGGCAAATGAGCATAGCGGATAATCCCAAAGGCCAGAAATTAGAGCTAACAAGCTTGCCCCAATATTATTTTCACAATTGAATTTTTTTTCCACTTGAAAATTTGTGGTGAGGCAAAGGTATTCAGTTACTGTAGTTATATTAATGTCAATGGTTTGTGTTGAATACCAAATGCTAAGAGGTATTTGTGGTTGTGCGGATTAAAAGTTTTCTAGGTTTATAAAATAGGTTTTATTTCACAATGTGCTATGTACAAAATAATACAAAATTGCCAGCCATAAAAATACAAATAGTTTGTCAGTCTGCAAAAGATGTATAACCAAGTAAACACAGACAAAGTCGCTAATTCTGTTGGATCTAGTGAGCTAATATTTTTTTACACAGTTAATAAGCTTCACCCACTACAAAAATAATGCAAATCTAATAAATTAATTTATCACTGGTTGCAAAGCGCACATTGTCCAGTCGAACTGATTGAGACCAAGGATTCTGGTGCACTAAAATATAGTCCTACTTTATTTTAGGTAAGTCTTGTATTACTTAACCTTTTTATTAACTACTAAACTCAATCAGAATAAGCTTGAAAAATCTGTTTGGTTAAAAGTTTAGGTTGTGCTCTAATTCAACATTATTTTTCAACGATAATTAACTTCTAACGAACTACATTCCAGCTACAACATGGTAGTTCATAATGACAAGTTATTTATTAACATTTCTGTGCCTCAGACACTTTCTTCTTATGTATAACATGATTAGGAAAAATTCTTCTTATGTATAACATGATTAGGAAGGAAAAATGAAATGAGAGGGCTGATAACTGGACAGCTTGGATGCCGTATGCTTTTGTTGCTGTTTGTCTCAGCGACTAACACAACAGCGTAGTCAGACAGATTTGCATTAGAGGTTATCACTAGGATATCACTATCTTCCCCATTTGACCTTCAAACACATTATACCCCGCCCCTATTGCTTAGGTAAAATAACCATCGAGTACTAAAATTTAACTTTAGCTTCCTTGTAAGCAGAAAATCATATTTCTAACATAGACTATTATAATGCCAGGTTGAATTGAATTTACATAATTGGAACCAAAAAGTAAAAATGAAATTTGATGACTTAAGACCTCCACTAAGTACTAATTGTCGGTAATAGTAGAATAAAATGGCGTATTTTTTTAATAAATTCTAACTGCCAAGCATTTTAAAAATCTTCTAAACTAACCATTCTCAATAATTACCATCAAGAAAAGGATGGATCATGTCAGTCACAGCTAGACAATCAACTTACTTGTGATAGGGTCAAGTGGGGTAAGTGGACGCCCGGGGCAAGTGGACTCCCAGCTAATAAAAAATTGGTTTATTATTTTAAAAAATTCAAAACTTAGACAAAGGTATTTCAAACTATGCTCTTTCAAATTATAATCACTAAAAAATAGTCTGGTTATTATTTCTGTGTGTTTTGATGAGTTTAAAAACATCTTACGTTTCTACTCTAAACGCAAGTGCCGCTCGGAAAATTTAAAAAATTACCAAAAATTCAAATATTAAGATAATTATTGTAAAATTGGTGATCTGACTAATTTTTTAAAGAGGAATTCAAAAATAATATTTTTATTGCCCTACAAAGTCATTTTGGAGGACTTGGAGGGGGGGCGTACACTTACCCATGGTTACATTGCTGTTGGGGCAAGTGTACTTTTACCAATGGGGCAAGTGTACACCCCCAAAATTGACTTTTTAGGGCAATAAAAACATTATTTTTTAATTTCCCTTTAAAAAATGAGTCAGATCACCAATTAATTTTAAAATAATTATCTTAATATAGGCCCTATTTGAATTTTTAGTAATTTTTTTTATTTTTTAAGCGACACTTAGGTTTAAAGTTACTTCACCAAGCGGAGGTTTCCAAGAAACTTCCAAACTATTGTATTTTTCAAGATATTTTGATGGACAAAAAAACAAAATAAAGCTCATTTTCTGCTCTTTAAGACCTATTAATTCTCAATTCACTGAAATAGTGTTATCTCTAGGTTTTCATTTACTCTACAATTTCTTAAAAAAACTGAGTTTTCCGTTTTACCGTGCGGAGGTTCACGAAAAAGATCATAACTCCTGGACCGTTTGAGATATTTTGATAAATAAAAAATCAAAAGAAAGCTTATTTTCTCCTCTATAATCCACTTGCCCCAACATCAACATATATGCAATGCAAAGCTACATTAAGGGGGGGGGGGTGTACACTTACCCCAGATTGAAAGGCAAGTGTACGCCCCAAACATCACTTTACAAAAACAATTCTAAAAAATACAAAATTAACATTTTTAACAAAATAAAAATAATACATATACAAAACATTCCAAAGAATAATCATACAAAATTTTATGTTTATATCACTGACATGTGTTTTTTAATCTGCAATCAAAGTGGTACTATGTGATTTGGGGGGTCCACTTACCCCACTTGACCCTACATCCCAAGGTATTAAGATACACTTAATTAATACAATTTCCCACATAGAGGTTGTTATGAAACCCCTTTTTTTAAATATTTACTCATTTAAAAGGATTCATAAATTATTTACCAATGAGTAGTATACATGAGCTACAAAATAAGCTTTTTCATGATCAGAATAGCCTATGGAAATTGTCAATCTGACAGTGAAATAGTCCTACTTAAAAATAAGAATTTAAATGAAGTGACTAGCAGCTTTAAATTGCAGAATGTACAAACATGGGATTTACTACCAACTTCCAGAGTAACACACTATGAAAAGATACTTATTCTATCGGTAAACTCTCATCTACTCTGATTTATTAAAATTTTGTGTTTTAAGAATTAAAACCAAAATAAATGGTGGTGTTTATTGAGTTCAGTAAACTAATTGTGATTAAACGATAATGCACCTATTCAATGAGCATTGGGTTAGCATCTATCATTACTCAATCTTACTTAATATATCTGATAGTTGAGGAGAGCTTACTGTATTACACTATTCCTGCACTAATACATATGAGAAAGTTTACTACACTAGTATTGCTGTAGGAATAATGATCTATTAGAAAAATTACTATACAAACAGAGAGATACAGCACAATATTTACATTGTTTTCAAAATGGTATTAAAACTGGGAGAAGTGTTGGGTGAACAACTTTCAAACAAGAGAGATTTGGAAACTATTATATCACACGCATGAATAAATTAAAAACAATAAGCTTAAACATGCTTAAATGTATTGTTTAATCGTATTCGTGGCTGCTTTCTCGTTTATTTATCAACAGATCTTTCTCTTCCTGCGTCGCTTCAAGGGTGGTGACCCGGGAAAGCTTGCTGAGTCCTTCTTTAACTCCACACTGGCTGACACTGCAACGCAAAACTTGAGTAAAATATCAATTCTGCAATCAGCGCTATTTTCTGGTAAATGAAGTATAGAAATATGATTTTCATTTATATCGTTTCTAGTGGTAAGTTTGATTTTTTGGCTATCTGTACACCATGTACATATTTTTTGTTACCCACGGTGCACAAATTGAAGTGTATTGAGTTTGTGCATAGCTGTAAAAAATTCAAGAAGTTACTTGTTGAAACTGAAAATAAAACTTTATCTTGCCACCAATTGTTTTCATACTATTCGATTCCTTTATCAGAGACTTTATGGACATCCGGTATTTTTGTGTGTATGTACATAGTATTATAATTTTTAGTAAAGTCTGTAAGGCAGGAGAATCAATGTTATATGGTCAGGGAAATTAATGACAGATTTTCTGTGGACACCCTGAACCACAAGCCCCACTAAAAAACTTTCTGCTTTAATATAATAGGATTACCAGACTTATAAATAATATATATATATATATATATATATATATATATATATATATATTTGAACAAAAATTTTTATGGTTAAATTAACCATGACATTTAGTTCCAAACTTGCTCATCTCGCTGAAAAAAACACTTTAATTACAGCACGAGAAGAAAAAAACATCGTACAAATAGGGGTCTAAAATTGATCGTTAAGCCACTAGCCGCCATTTTCTTTTTTTCACAGAAAATTTTTATTTCCATTACGGATGGTTGAATAAAGTTCATATTTGAGATAAATCTTTATCATACCAATATACATTTGCACGAACAAAATTAATTTTTTCCACTGTGTATTTTCAAAATGGCGGCCATTTAAAATTTCAAAACTCAAGTATCTCAAAATCGGTAAATTTCATAAAAATTATACTAAATACAAAAAAGTTGCCAGATTAAATTATCTAACCAACGGTGCCAAGTTTTCAAAGATATGATAACAAATAATGGAGTTATTGCGATTTTTCTAAATGGCCTTAATTTGCATTAATACGGATGCAAAACAAGGCCATTTCTATGGCAAAGAAATGGTGGCGGGCCATTTTATACAGGGTGTCTCTGAACTTCTTACCGACCTTTTAAGGTATTATTCCTGGACCAAAGACAAGTCAAAATATCATATTTAAATTGTCCGGAAGTCTTTACTTACTCACACAGCCGCCATTTTGTTTTTTTCACATAATAATTTTTATTTCCGTAACGGATAGTTGTATTCAGTTCATATTTGGTATGAATCTTTATCATACCAATGTACATTTTCAAGAAAAAATTAATTTTTTCCACTGTATGTTTTCAAAATGGCGGCCATTTTAAATTTTCAAACTGAAATATCTCAAAATCGGTAAATTTTATAAAAATTTTACAAGACACAAAAAAGTTGACAAATTAAATTATCTAACCAATGATACAAAGTTTGTAAGAATATGACAACAAATAACGGAGTTGTTGCGATTTTATCCATGAAAAATATTGATTTTGCATTATAAAACGGCCATTTTAACAGAAAAATCTATGTTTTTCTTGGATAATATCGCAATAACTCCGTCATTTGTTGTCATATCCTTAGAAACTTGGTACCATTGGTTAGATAATTTAATTTGTCAACTTTTTTGTGTCTTGTAAAATTTTTATAAAATTTACCGATTTTGAGATATTTCAGTTTGAAAATTTAAAATAGCCGCCATTTTGAAAATATACAGTGGAAAAAATTAATTTTTTTCTTGAAAATGTACATTGGTATGATAAAGATTCATACCAAATATAAACTGAATACAACCATCCGTTACGGAAATAAAAATTATTATGTGAAAAAAACAAAATGGCGGCTGTGTGAGTAAGTAAAGACTTCCGGACAATTTAAATATGATATTTTGACTTGTCTTTGGTCCAGGAATAATACCTTAAAAGGTCGGTAAGGAGTTCAGAGACACCCTGTATAATGGCCTCAAAAATGGCACTTTACAACAGAAGTGTACAACCAGTTGCAGGGGAGGAAAGAAGATATACAAAAGGCATTGCCGAATGCGCCCGGGCGCATCTACTAGCGCCGAGTGCCGGGCCCGATCGGGCCTGGCCGCACACAACATGTTTACTCAATAAGAAAGAAAACAAACTCCTTAAAGAGCATACATGAAATAGAGGCAAATAACAAAGTGTATAGTTCTTATAAGCTGTTCATTTAATGGTTATTATGTCAATGTGTTATTACGTTATGATTGTGATGTTATTCGTTCATCAACACCCATGATTTTGATGTGAACCTGTCAGTGAGATGGACTTAAAGAAAAATATTTTGAAGTTTTACAATAAATACTTGGCAGGCTATGATGGTGTTCCCATAATTGTAATAAAATACACTCAAAATAAACTTCTGAAACCACTAGCCCACTTAATAAAACTCATCTTTTATTCCTGATATTTTTCCAGATAAATTAAACCCTTACATAAAAAGGAAAACCAGATGGATGTTGCTAACTATCGTCCATTGGTTTCCGTGAACTTGGCCTATGTAATTTATTTCTGACATTAATTTTTCTCATCATTTTTACATTTTCAGTGAAATTAAATTTTAATAAAAACTAAGCAATGACAATGATTACAAACCAAAACAACCTACAACAAAAAAAAAGAAAAGAAATTCTAGAAGGATCTGAACCAGATTATTTTTATCTTTAAATTAAGCGAATGCACAAATAAAGAAACACTTACACAACATCCATCTCATCGTCAGCATCTTCATCGTCCTCATTGGTGACCTGGAAGTAAGGATTCGCCGATGCTGGCCGGAATTTGTATCCCGTCATGACAAAGAACACGTACGTCACCATTTCTCTAAACATCTCATCCAACCATTCATACTGGAATGACACTGTCATCTGAAATTTAAAACATCCTGTTTCAGATATGATTTTTTTAGTTGGACGGGACAGTTTGGGTTGCCATCTTAGAACAGTATTAAATCAGTTTTATAAATGAAGCAGGGATTAACAACTAAAACCCTATAGTCTTCTATTTGTTAGAGATTTATAAAAGTTTATAACAGCTGAAGAATTGACTACAACATTAAAGCTTTCTATTCTGGTGTGTCAAAAATTATCTAATGCTTTTAAATAGGTAGCTGCTGCTAATGCTAATTGCTAATGCTCATGGGCGGATTTAGGTCAAAATGTTTGGGGGTGCCAGCTATCCTAAAATATGAGTCTATGCTCATTCAAACACCGAAATCCTATTTAAAAGGCCTGTTTTAAGGCCTATCTTAAGTATGCCCCTGCTTTTTTCATTTATTAGGGCCTATAACATAAATATTCCATTTGATTAATATATCCATTTTAGTCGAGAAAACAACTGTCTTTCTACCATATAATATTGCTTTTGTTAGAAAGCGTTTTTAGAATCTTTAGGTTTTAATTTGTGTTTTAATGAAGATTTATTGTTAACCTGTAACCTTCAAGTCAATTCGATTTGTTCAATTAATTACCATACGAAAGAACCAAGTAATATAAAAATGGTCATAACGAATTAAATTAAAAGTAACATTATTTTATGATAACCTACTGTGAAAACTTTAACAAGAAAAAAGGTAAGTTACATCAAAAGATTGTTTTGTTAATGATTACTGTGTAAATAAAATCGTGTTATTCTTCATACAGTAGTTTAAGCAAAACTTTTTTGACAGTAAGGCTTAAATTCGTCAATGTTTCAAAACATAAAAGTCTGCAAGTGTATCATAACCGTGGTCCCTGTCCTTATAATTATACCACGGCCAATCATGTATCATGGCCACTTTCCCCGCCGCGCGCTGTGGAGAACGACGTTTACTGAAACCACAAATTAGTAAAACGTTACTAGTATAGGCCTATGTTTGTCTGTAGTTCGTCTATGCCAAAACTAAAACGCATGATATTTCGCTTATAAATTGCAATATAAATACTATGCCCTAGTTTATTACTTGTAATACTGTAAACTATTAAAAAAAGGGAAGTAAATTGCTGCACAAATTGCGCGAACTAATAATAACCAAACCATATACAGTAGCCTACTGGCCACTGAGCAACATGATTACACCCGTCCTGTAAAAAATAAAATAACTACTGTACCTATATTGCTGATGTGCATCATATTCCGAGAAATCAAGTCACCAGAGATAAAGGATAAGCGGAGAGGGTGAGAGAGAGCGTGAGATCAGAGCAGGGTCGGTAATCGCCTTCGCCAATAACTGTGCAGCGTAGGTAACCGGAAACGTCGGTCATCGTACTCACACATGCGCTTTGTAATAACAATATTACTTTATTTTATTATCTTTGTTTCGATTGGAAACTCGACTTGACTGCTTAATTCTTACTTGTTGAAAATGTTTACTGTCCAGATTTTTTTTTATCCAATATCAAAACATTACAAAAATATGGTAGAATTTTTTATCATAAAAAACTGGGGGTGCCTGGCACCCCCGTAAATCCGCCCATGCTAATAGGTAGGGTGCTGAAAACCCTACAAAACTTGTTACAAGGTGGACAAAGGCACTGTCAAAATCTTTCTAATGATGAATGTTGCCGATTTTACTCCTGTCGTTATCTCTATAAGACAGCTAATATCGGCTGTCAGTAACCATCAAACCAAGGAAAAGCGATCATTACTGGTGAGACTGCATTGAATATCCGACAACTGGCTGTTAAGGACAGAATAACGCAGAAAATCCATTAACATTAGAATAGTGTCTTACATCCACAAAGTCTATGTTATATAATATTGCTTAATTTGATTGAGTGTTGGTGGTGTTGAGTTGGCGGGGTTTTACTGTATACAGATACAACCACTTAGGGTGGTTCTACAGGCGAAGAACAATTCACTTTCCTCTTAAATCTTTGGTTTAGACAAAATCAATAACCAGTATGTTCAAATTAAATTAATGATCAATTGTAATGTGATTTGACAAATTTTAGATGATTTGCCCGATAACAGAAAGTACACTATACTTAAGTGATGGTCAAATCCAGGAATTTCGAGTCTCGAATCTGAATCCGAATCCTAAAAAATCAAATCTCGAATCTCGAGTCCCGAAACAAGGATTAAATTTACAGATTTATTCTCTCTCTTATAATGTCAATGTCAATCTTAAATCAATCAATCAACAAACCAACGCCATTTATAACCCCAAGAAATGTTTTTTTTTTTTTTACTTATTTTAGTTAAATCAAACTGAGACAGGTTCTTACTTAGAGATTATCATAAAAATTGAACTTTGAAAATGTACACTATTAGACATAATTATTTTTATTTCTATGTATTTATTTAGCTACTTTTTGGTATTTAAAAAAAGGAGTGTTTGATGAAAAAATCAATAAAAAACAATGAAAGTTTCATGAACCTCATAATCTAATAAATATATTTGTATATGTAATGTTTAATTTTAAAAGATATATTTAATGTGATTTAAAGTTTTTCATTTAAAAATTATATTAAATTATAATAAGATGCTTTTAACATTATAAAACTGTACTTCAATTAAAGATTGATTTATTTAACAATATACTTTGCCATTTTCCCTTTGATTGGAAAGTCACACAATTTTGGTTGAAATTTGGTTTAATTTTTAAGAATTAGACGAATCAAACGAGCCATCCCTTAGTTTTCTATTACAATTGGTCCAGAAAATAGCACTTGGTACTAGGAGCAAAAAAACACCCCTCTTGAATAAATTACTGCCGGAGGTCGGACAATAGATAAGCTGAACAATAGATCGTCTCGAGCGTCCGTGGAATGTGGCCGCGTGTATTTGTGCCGTTCCTCATTAGCGAGACCGCCAGCCGCGATTGCCGACCGAGATCGCCGGCCGAGAACGCCAGCCGCGATCGCCGACCGAGAACGCCAGCCGCGATGGCCGGTCGCAATCGCGCCGTTCGGTAGTCCCGACCCAATAAATTCCCGAGTCAAAAAAAAAAACCCGCCCGATGATCGGGAAATATTTTCTCCCGAAAATTTTCCCGAAATTTCGGGTCTCGTCCATTCCTAATTAATACTCAGAAACAGTGCGTCGGCAGCTCGGCGCCGCGCCGTGATGGCGTAATCTGTTGGCGGACCCGAGATTCGATTCTCGAATCTCGGATCCGAATCTTTTCTTAATTCGAGGTGGATTCGAGATTCGGATTCGACACATCCCTACTATACTTCAATTAATTCTATTTCTGGTTATTTTTAATTTTAAGAAATTGATGTTAAGAAATTGGTTAGCAAGAAACCTCACCTGTAAGAGGTAAACAATGATGCGGGTGAAGTATATATAACACACAATCATGACGTAAAAGTGTCTGAATAGTTTGAGCTTTCGCAGGTTTATTGCAGCTTTCCCGTCCGTGTGGGATGCTTCTTGTAAATGCCGAATTGACCTGAAATCAAATACATGTATAGTAAAAATTCAATACATCAAACTCCTTGATGTAACAAAGTTTTCTCATTTTTTAGCCTATCAATCTAATATTATTTATAAATCAGTAAATTGAAGGATTAGCCAGGATAACCTTGATATTGGAAACTTTTACAGTACTCATGCATGACCTAAGAAACTTTACATATAGAAGTTAAAAATACAGGGAGGCACAAAAAAGAATGGTTGGTTTTTACTTGCGTGGTAATAGTGAAGGGAGGGAGGATGACATTAACCGGTCTTCTTTACGTCAATCATTTTATCCAGTTTGCGGATAAATGATTCAGTGGATGTTTTTCACTATGGAGCAATTTTTTAGAACTAATATTTTTCTGCGGGATGGCTATTTGGTAGCACTTAAATGTTACAGAGATAAACAAATTTTTTTATGGATGTTTTTCCATGGTGAAAAACATCCACTGAATCATTTATCCGCAAACTGGATAAAATTATTGACGTAAAGAAGACCGGTTAATGTCATTCTCCCTCCCTTCACTATTACCACGCAAGTAAAAACCAACCATTCTTTTTTGTGCCTCCCTGTATTTTTAACTTCTATATATGTAAAGTTTCTTAGGTCCTGCATGAGTACTATAAAAGTTTCCAATATCCCGATAATAAAATGGACTGCAGATTGTGAGTAGTAAGATGTACTGTGCGTCCACATTCAGCAGTCAAACCAGAAAAATTTTAATACAATGTAAAAAGAGTAAAAGCATCAGTGCTCCAGAGTCCCCGACGCATCGCCATGACGGTTTACTAGGCAGCATCCTTCAACTTTAAGAATTAAAATAGCGAAAGAGAAAGTAGATTTATTGCCACATTTAACAAAATTGGCCTATTTTGAAGAAATTATCAAACACAAAAATGTAAATAAATCAAAGTTATGTTGAAAAACATCAAAGTTATATTCATGTGATCATGTGAACCCACACGAAACAGGATTTTTGTTATTTAGACTAAGCATTTAGGTTAAGACAATATTTTGACAAGTCTACTGCCCAGGCAACAATTGCATGTAAGGGTGTCACTAAATATTGTAAATAAATTTGTTTAATATCTGAACTTTGTTTATATTCCTACTTGAATCTTTTACAGTACTATCACTAAAAACTCTTCTTAAATTTACTAACACAAAAATTCTATAAATAGCGAGACAATAAATTTAAAATGAAACCAAAATAACTAATAATAAATGGAAATTTTACTTTGAAATAAGTATGAATATGTAAATAAATCTTAATGTATGAATTTATCCAAATGTATAATTATGTAATTTAATGTGTGCTGTAATGTATTTCACTTGGAGCAGGCACTTGATATTAAACTATGTTTAGTTTAATCATGTTTGGAGAATGTCTTCCCTTAGAAATTGAAGGCACAAACACATACAAGTTTAAATATCTCGAACATCAGTCCAGGTTTGGCCAAACTGTTTAAGCGAGGGTCTCCTTCACTCACCACACGACTGGGAAGAGAATGGCGCCACAGCAGAGCAGATCTACCAGCATGAAGACATCCAGCCAAGTCTTGTGTTCGACGTCACCCTCCTCAGATTCCTCTATGATGATCTTGGCTACATTGGCAAGCACCTAAACCAACGCAAACGTTGTTTAATAGTCAACAACTGATTGATAATAATGATGGCTTATGAAGAGAAGTAAAAGGGTTAATTTATATTTGTTAAACTACTGACTAGCACTTACATTAGGCTGTTAAGCTAATTCTGTAACAAAATACAAGGATAGTACTGTTGGGCTGAAACAGACGGGTAGGGTTCATAGGTCCCAGTTTCACAAGTCCCAGTTTGCTTAAAAATCACTAAATATAAGAAATTTCATAGGTCCCAGGTTCAAATATCCCAGATTTATTAAATTAAATACTAAATTCGGTTAGTTCACTGGTCCCAGTTTCAGATGTCCCAGATTTTGCAAAAATAATATTAATAAATGGTTAATTCACTGGTCCCAGGTTCATATGTCCAAGTAGCGTCAATTTAAAGGAAAAACAATGCGCGTTTCATAGGTCCCAGTTTCACAAGTCCCAGGTATCAACCGCGCCAAAAGTGACGCGGCCGCCGAGTCGGGCTGTACAGTCAGAGCAAGAACCGCCGCCGAGCCGGCCGACCGGCTGGCAGCAGCGGGCGGTGCGACTGCCACTAATTGCCTCTTTTCCCGTGTGGCACACGGCATGAGCTTATAATATTCTATTTTATAGCGTTAGTGCAAGATTAGTTTTGGTATTTTATTTACATATATTAACCCATAACTATAAATGACGCTAAATATATCCAAAACTGTCGGCGAATCATTGGACATAGAGAAAGTGTCTAAATGTGACCATCACGTTCGCAACGCTCTTAGGCCTTAACAGAATATTTTTTTATGAAACTTATATATTAAAATATTACTTTAACTACGTTATGTATAATTATGTACAGCTTTTAATTTAAACGGTTTGTTTAATTTTAACTAAGTAACAAAAAATATGTAAAAATCCATTTAATTTTATATATAAGAGGTTTTTTGCGTAAAGTTTTGCGTTTTTTGTCTGAGGTAAAATTTATGTTGGCATTTTTATTTGTAACAAGTTGGTTCAATGATTTAATAAATGATGTATGCAACTTGTTTAAATTATTATAATTTTATTTTTGCGACGAGCTAAGTACATCTGAGATCACGCACGACGCTTGCGCATTAAATTTTTATGTACAGCTCTAAAGATTTTTATACTATTTGAATTGACCCTTAGAAAATAGTTTTCAATTTATAAATTGACGAATTTCATCGTTACTTTTTGACTGCTGATGTGTTCACTTCAATGGCGTAAACTTACAGTTCTTAAAATGATAGTTCTTAGAATCAATCACTCTCTAAAGATTAATAATAATTATTAGAAAAGAATGCGAATAAAAACTACTATTGATCTTTAAAATGCTGCTGTTTAACGTATACCATAAGTCGTTAATGACCATTAACTAAACTACCATAAGTACATACAAAATTACAAAAGGAAAGCTATGATTTTTTTGATACGTTCCATTACTATCAGTTTTTTTTTTTTTTTTTTTTTTTTTAGAGAAGTCGACTAAAGTTTTATTGACTATTGTAGATTGGCATTAGTTTTATTTCTTAAAATATTAAGTGTTATTTAAGTAAACCATCTATCTATCTTCTTATTTCTATAAGGGTTTCGTCTGTTACGTCCCTTTTTCTCTCGACCTACTGAACCGATTTTTAAGATTGATGTGTCATTTTAAAGCTTAGGATATACCGCAGTGACGAATCGTAATTAAAAAGGTCATATTGTTTCGGGCTTCGCCCCCCTCGCCTTTGATTTATTTCTAGAGGGCGCTTTAAGACGTTGACCAACTTTTATT
Source organism: Neoaliturus tenellus (assembly GCA_030545055.2). Classification (NCBI taxonomy): domain Eukaryota; kingdom Metazoa; phylum Arthropoda; class Insecta; order Hemiptera; family Cicadellidae; genus Neoaliturus; species Neoaliturus tenellus. The sequence goes on along the minus strand of CM061531.1, from coordinate 240,047,843 downwards.
GCAAGTTCTTTAATGTGAATTATAATTTAACAGCTGATTACCTTCAGATGAATTTTAAAAGCCAGATAGTAAACAAAAATAGATCTCTGCCACACTTCATAATCAACATTCACGTTCTGTAGGTTAGTTTCACTCAAACAGAATCACAAAATGCGCAATTTGCGCACGGGCCACCTAGTTTGTAATATAAACCTTTAGTAAGAAATTAATTTAAAGGTTACACATTTAATTATTGTTTATTACTGAATCAAGAAGTTTTGATTAAATCCAATCTTCTTCTCCTCAATACAGATCATTTTCATTGTTCATAAACGTTACAATGTAAGACTAAAATCATAATTTTTTTTAAATGTTTGATACATTTCTTGTGACACTAACGCTCTCTTAGGTGCATATATAGAGATAAAACTTACTGTATACCGCATGATCTCATAATAGTCCGGGGCATTTAGCCAAAATATGGCCTTGACCTAGACAAAATTGGCCGGGTAACGAGACCTAGTGGAATGAGTTTGGTATGTGTCCCTGATCATTTGGTAAAAATTCCCAACTTTTCCCACAACAGGAACATCCGCCATTTTATAAAATGGCGGAAAGAGTTGATTACAATGTAAGTGTTTACTAAAATGGGATTTTCATAAAGCCCACGCCACTTAGATTCACCCATAAACGTTTATATTGTTCACAATTAAATACCGTACAAGGAAATACCATATTTATTGGTATTAATAATATTTTAAGGTTAAATATGTGCACTTAAATTTAATATTTCTTCAAAAATTTGGGAAGTTATTTTGGTTTTTTGGAATTTACGGCGTTAATATCACAGTTATGATATTTTTACTCCATACAAGAATTGTAGCCCTTAAAATTGTGCATCGATTGCATATATAATATTCTTTGTTGAAATAATAATAACGCTGATACGGTGCCTTAAAGTCTGAAATATTCACGGCTTTCAAAGAGTTAAAAATTTGCTTTTTGCATTTTTGGACCTCCATTTTCAAAATTCAACAATTTTAACCTAAACCATTTGAAAGAGCTTAAAAAAAAAAAAATTTAGTATTTTGAAATTTTAACTTGGCTTGATACGAAGAAAAGCCAAAAATAGGTTTCCCATGTTAATCTTATGGGAAATCAACTAAACCCTGTATCTCGCTTATTTATTGGCATAACTTGATAAAACTTGTTATGTACATTCATAAGGTAGGGTTTAACTGATATTTGCTTACAACACCCATATTTCGGCAAACCTACATCCTCACCCCCATGGGGTTTATAGGAATAATTAAAAGTGCCGAATATTGATAAAATTAGATATTTACCTTAACTAACCATTATACTTCCTAACAAATAACATTTGATAACAACATCCCATGGCAACAAACCTACATACGCATTTCTATGGTGTTTATGGGGGAAATACAAAATCTCAAATTACTTTGTAAATTAGCTAAGAACGCAGGTTTGCTGCGACGGGGGTATTTGATAATATGACGAAAAAACTATAAACAAATTAATTTAATTAAATAAACCAATTTAATTTTGATATTTAAACCAAGATATAAACAACACAAAATTCGAAATGCCATTTATTCCGCTTGTATAGTCCACAATAGAAGGGTATAAAAATTTTAAAATTAATACTCAGGTACCAATATTTTTTTATTTTTAGATTCGTGAGGCTAATTTACAAAGTAATTTGAGATTTTGTATTTCCCCCATAAACACCATAGAAACGCGTATGTAGGTTTGTTGCCATGGGATGTTGTTATCAAATGTTAGTTGTTAGGAAGTATAATGTTTAGTTAAGGTAAATATCTAATTTTATCAATATTCGGCACTTTTAATTATTCCCATAAACCCCATGGGGGTGAGGATGTAGGTTTGCCGAAATATGGGTGTTGTAAGCAAATATCAGTTAAACCCTACCTAATGAATGTACATAACAAGTTTTATCAAGTTATGCCAATAAATAAGCGAGATACAGGGTTTAGTTGATTTCCCATAAGATTAACATGGGAAACCTATTTTTGGCTTTTCTTCGTAACCCGTTCAAGCCAAGTTAAAATTTCAAAATACTAAATTGTTTGTTTTTTTAAGCTCTTTCAAATGGTTTAGGTTAAAATTGTTGAATTTTGAAAATGGAGGTCCAAAAATGCAAAAAGCAAATTTTTAACTCTTTGAAAGCCGTGAATATTTCAGACTTTAAGGTACTGTATCAGCGTTATTATTATTTCAACAAAGAATATTATATATGCAATCGATGCACAATTTTAAGGGCTACAATTCTTGTAAGGAGTAATAATATCATAACTGTGATATTAACGCCGTAAATTCCAAAAATCCAAAATAACTTCCCAAATTTTTGACGAAATATTAAATTTAAGTGCACATATTTAACCTTAAAATATTATTAATACCAATAAATATGGTATTTCCTTATACGGTATTTAATTGTGAACAATATAAACGTTTATGGGTGAATCTAAGTGGCGTGGACTTTATGAATATCCCATTTTAGTAAACACTTACATTGTAATCAACTTTTTCCGCCATTTTCCAAAATGGCGGATGTTCCTGTTGTGGGAAAAGTTGGGAATTTTTACCAAATGATCAGGGACACATACCAAACTCATTCCACTAGGTCTCGTTACCCGGCCAATTTTGTCTAGGTAATTCGCTAAATGCACCGGACTAATTAGTGGTGGAACCTTTTTTAGCGAAATTCGGTAGGAAATAGCTGAGTAGGTTCACGCAAGTCAGATGCGACGGTGATATTTATTAATTAATTTATATTTATTTATACTATTCATATTTATATTCATTATTTATATTTATTTATACTAGTCATTAGTAGTAGAATTTTAATAATAACTAGTAATAAATCCATTTTTAGCCGATTATGTATCAGCAGTTATATGTGAAATTTTATACGTAGGTACATCACACTCTTGAATTTGTTATTATAATTATAAGACAAAATAGAACAAATCCTAAGAAAAAACCACATTAAAAAAAAATCATTCCTAACAGTAAAATAAATAAGACGCCGCACGCGCGACGTTGTTATTGCAATGTACAAAAACACAACACTTAGGCTATCTTTCTCATCCTCTTTTTCACAGGGCGTTCACTATTGTAAAGTAAAAATTCTCTGTTTCCCACTGTCAACAAACTTGATTCTCTTCTTAACTGCATACAAACAAGGCATACAAAGTAGGCTAAATCATTTTCTTCTTTAGATTCCTTTTCATCGATCACTGGTTTTTTTATCAACGATGTACTTTAATTGAAAACCTATCTTAAATTGTTTAATTCACCAAATTACTCTATTAATAAAACATCAACATTTCACCGCCAATTACTAACAAATATATAAATAAATTATAAATTAAAAAGTGTTAATCTGTAAACATTAACAAAGTATAGAAGAAACGACGAGATCTATAACTTCGGTGCTGGCCAAAGTGAGACCGCAAGTCTCGAGTTCAACCTTTTCGCGCCACTATTAATTCCCTTACCAACGATCAGGTCATGTTATCTTAAGGTTCTTGATACAATTATAAAATTTCTATCATTGGCTACAACTTTTCCATAAAATTTTGTTTTCAAACCCAGAAATAAAAAATTTCCTCGCTTAGTAACTTTTTCGTGTCAGAATAAATTGGTTATCAAACACTTCCAACTTTTATAATTACCTATAATTAAGAAAGTAGATAATATTCATACTGTTGGAATCTGTATTTAATACAGAAACGGAATATATAAATTGCATTGCTATTTAACCTCTCAGTTGTGGTACAGGAGCGATAACAGCACGCACTGTCGTTATAATGACGCCAATTAATGCCACAGCGCGATCAACAACGAAAAGTTTGGCCTTTATTTTAAAATCAACCAGAAGTACAAATAAATTTAAATAATACATAAATAAATAAATGAACGAATAAAAATATTAATTAACAATGAAATAAACAAAGGCAATTCCTCTATTGTTTAGCTTAGCGCAAGAACTGTGGTGCTGTACTCGGTGAATACGGTACGCGGCCGGCCGAATGAGTCGATTGTTGCTCTGACTGTACAGCCCGACTCGGCGGCCGCGTCACTTTTGGCGCGGTTGATACCTGGGACTTGTGAAACTGGGACCTATGAAACGCGCGTTATTTTTGCTTTAATTTAACGCAACTGGGACATTTGAGCCTGGGACCAATGAATTGACTAATTATTAATATTATTTTTACAAAATCTGGGACATCTGAAACTGGGACCAGTGAACTAACCGAATTTAGTATTTAATTTAATAAATCTGGGACATTTGAACCTGGGACCTATGAAATTTTTAATATTTAGTGATTTTTAAGCAAACTGGGACTTGTGAAACTGGGACCTATGAGATGCTCCCAAACAGACAGCGCCATTACAACAGTCTTTGATTGTGGGAAGAGTGAATATAGTAATTTCTTTACTTCACCCTTTGAATTAGTGGATCAATTAAAGTTGACAACTTAACTGGTTGTCCTAGGAGGACTACGTGACAAACGCTAGGAGTCAGTGCCAATATAAAATTTGCAATAGTTGTTACAATAATTACATTTTCTAATCCGATTTGCCAAGTCGTTCTGATTTTTTTCTTAAATATTTAGCATTGGTGTGGCAGTCTAGTACGAGTGTATGAATAATTTAAGTCACATTTCGCAGGCTGCAATACCTTGTTAAAAAGTAACATTTCTAAAGTAACTGATAATAAATCAACTGTTACAAATAATAGTACAAAACTAATACACAATATTTTGTGATGTAAAATTACCAGCTGATATGCAGCTGATAACACAAAAAAAAAAGCTTCAACTAATTGAATATTAGCTTGGATAATTTTAAGCAAATTTTCCCAAAAGGGAAAAGCAATAATAGTAAAAGTCTGGGATTGAAATAGTTTTTGTTTAGAAGATACTATTAAGATACTTTATAAGATACCAAAAGCACATTTTTTTCCAAATTCATATAGCTTTGGAAGAACATTAAGACAGCCTACCATCTAGACAACCCTGTGTGCAGGCCTTTAGTCCGTTTATTTTTATTTTATTTTTTTTATTTGATGCTTCATGGGAGTGGCCAGATATAGTGGTGTCAAGGGTTTGTTTATCCTTGCTAATATTCCATGGCTTAAGCCTTTTACATCACAAAATATCATGTATCAGTTTTGTAATATTATTTTTAACAGTTAATTTTAATTAGTTTACTTTAGAACTGTTACTTTTTAACAAGGCATAGGTTTGGCTTAAAAAGTATAACAGCTGACTAAGATTCACTGAAAGTTATTAAAATCTTATTTAAGGAAATCTAATAATCGAACATGATTCACAAGTTTGAATTATTTGTTTAAATGTCGCCCCTACCCCAATATTTTTGAGGAGGATCAAGTTTTAAAATACAACCTACAACTCATGAAACAAGTACTTTTTTAAACTGTTCCTTTTTATTCTTTAACGTAAAGTTATAATTTGTTGATGTCCGTAGGAATTTCAATAGAAATATTTTATCAACCTGTATAATGAATAATCTTAACTTACTTGCAATGGAATGACGATCATGAATATCTTCTTATCCTTGTCAGAAAGGATGTGTTTGATAAAAGTCCACCCTGTGCCAATAAGCACAATCGTTATGAACAGAACAGATCCTTTCAATCTGGAAAATATATAATCAGTGAATTAAGATTAACTGGTTTTGCTACAATATTTGTTTTAGCCAGTTACAGTGCTGTTAAACAAATCTTATGTGTGGTTGTTTAGCCAATTTCAATAAAATATCACAATGTTTATGACTTTATTTAACTTTTTTCTTTTTTTTTTTGAGGGAGAGGCGGAAAAATGCATTACGCACACAGGTGGCCAGCCTGTAGTGTGGGGCTCCCCTAAAAAACGGGTTTACCCACTAAAAAACCTCCTCTACTCTTTAGGAATCTAACCTGGAATTGTTTATCACATTACGTCAGGCTAGGCCTAAATTTGGCTTACACCCTTGGGGCTCGCTCCTTATCCAGCCGCTCGATCAAGGGATCTGGGCCACTTCGCGGTCCAGATCGGTTTTCTTTTCCAGGAGGATGCCCCGGACGAACTGTGACAAACAATCCCAGTTGCCCTCATCCTCCAAAATCTTTTGGCAGACAGAGTCCACCGAAAATGCACCAAAGATTTGTGTGGTCTCCAGGCGGGGCCCTTCCCAACGGGGACAGCGGAAGAATGTGTGTTCCGCATCGTCGGGAACACCCGGGCAATAAATGCAGTCCGGTGAACCGGTCTTTCCCATCCGGTTCAGGTACGACCGAAAATAGCCGTGACCTGTCAAAAATTGGGTCAGGTAGTAGTCCACCTCCCCATGCCGCCGTTCCACCCATGGTTGGACCTGCTTGATAAGTCGCGCAGTCCATCGTCCTCGGGTGTCGTGCTCCCAGCTGTGTTGCCACTGCTGGAAGGTTCGGGAGCGCTCTTCTGTTCTTGCCGTGTCCTTGCCGATCTCGCCTTGTCTCTGATAAATCGCTTTCCTCTCCCCTGCCAAGAGCTTGACAGGGATGACTCCGGCGACCACCAGGACGGCAGGCTCGTACACTGTCCGGTAGGCGGAACACACCCTGAGCGCAGCTTGACGCTGAACCCGGGCGAGTCGCAACCTGTAGCACTCCTTATCTAGAGCGCCTGCCCACACCTCTGCCCCGTAAAGGAGCACGGACTGGACCGCGGACATCAACAGACGTCTTCTGCTGAATCGGGGACCCCCGAGATTGGCCATCAGCCTACTAAGGTAAGTGACTACCTTAGCGGCCTTGTCCGCCGTACGGAAGATCTGATCCCTCCAGCTTAACTTGGTGTCCACCATAACCCCAAGGTATTTGGCGGCACGAGTTGATGTGACCACCTCCCTTCCCACTCGGAGTGGGACGACGGTGTCGATCCTCTTTTTCGTGAGGATCATAATCTCCGTCTTACTGAGAGCAAGCGAGAGACCGTGATCTGACATCCAGGTGTTGACCACACGCATGACTCGGTTCAACTTTAGTTGGGCCAGCTCAACGTTGCGTGCAGCTATGAGAGCTGCGACGTCATCGGCGTACCCAACCAAAGTGGTTTCCTCAGGCATCTCGGACCTCAGGAGGCTGTCATAGGCAACGTTCCAGAGATCCGGGCCGAGTATTGAACCTTGTGCGGCACCAGAAGTGACTTCCATCGTCCGCATTCCGTCCCTCGTGTCATAAATCAGGCTTCGAGAGCGTAGATAATCCTCGATGAGCCGCAACAGATATGCAGGAATACGAAAGGTGTTGCGAAGCGCATCCAACATATCGACCCACCTCGCCGAGTTGAAGGCATTCTTGACATCAAGCGTAACAAGAAGCACTACTCGGCGGGAGAAATGGTTGTGGCTCTCGGCTCTCTCCACAGCTCTCTGAACTTCGGTGACAGCGTCGATCGTTGACCGTCCCTTTCTGAAGCCGTACTGACGGGGGCATGACTTTATTTAACTTAAAATCATTGATTGATTGATTGATTGCATTGGATGCAGTTTTCCCAAGATGAAATAATTTCTTTACATACTTCAAGAAATAAAAACCTGAATTAAGTCCTTAACTCATAAATTTACTACAGAGAGCTTTAACAAATTAAAAAATCCCTAAAACCGAGAGATGGGGATATTTCAAACTCGATAAAACCATAAGATTTAAAAACTGTTTTTATGCTAATACTTTAGATGACCAAATATTTGTTCACTATAAACTAGATGACTGGTTCCAAAATTTCAAGACTTTTTTGATCAATTTTTTTCAGATCGAGTAGTATTTTTTTACTCTGGAAATTTACAGGACGGGAGTGGCTGACAATGAAAGTTTTAATGAAAACAAAGGGAAATATTCATGAATGCAGATTGCAATCTATTGATCGGCTTATCTATCAGGTAGAGAGTCATAGTAATTAGTCTAGTCAATAGAATTATTTTTGCTCCTAGACTAAATAGCTAATTTATAATTTCTAAAATTAGCTATCACGAGGTTTCCCGTGCGCAAATTGCGCATTTTATGATTCTGTATGAGTGAAACTCACCTACGAACGTGAATGTTGATTATGAAGTGACAGAGATCTATTTTTGTTTGCTATCTGGCTTTTAAAATTCATCTGAAGGTAATCAGCTGTTAAATTACAATTCACATTAAAGAACTTGCAATAAAAGTTGGTCAACATTTTAAAGCGCCCTCTAGAAACAAATCAAAGGCAAGGGGGGCGAATCCCTAAACAATATACCCTTTTTAATCACGATTCGTCACTGCGATATATCCTAAGCTTTAAAATGACACCTCAATCTTAAAAATCGGTTCAGTAAGTCGAGAGAAAAAGGGACTTAATAGAAATAAGAAGATAGATTTGTTTTTTATTACAATTATTGTCACACAAAACAAATTATAACTCATTTTATCATATAATTTTTTAATAATTGAAAAATTAACTAACCTTTTTCCACAAAAAAAATTATTGTTTTTTTTTATTAATATTATTAGTGTATGAAATTACTATATTTTCACTATATGATGTGAGTACGAAAAAACTCACAGATGGGTAATGTAGTAGAGTATGGCCCAGGCAGCCACATGTTCCCCTCTAATCTGGATAAAGTGGTAGTTGATGGAGTGGAACATGAGAGACAGAGACTTGAGGTACACCAGCACAGCCATCAGGTAGTGGATCTTGTACACCGGATGTCTAAAACAAAAATTGGTAGCGGATCAAGCGGTAGTCATGAGGTAAGAGTGGATTGTGTTGAACAAGAAAAACAGAGTCATTTGAGGTTGGACTTGCACTGCCATCACTTAGTTTCAAACAAAGAATCACTTAGTTGATCTTGTACACTTGATGTCAGCCAAACAAAGTGTCATATTGGGTAAAGTTGAACACTAGTTAATGAAGTGGAACATGAGAGACTTGAATTAGAACAGCATTACCATCAGGTAGTAGATCTTGTAGACTGTCAAAAATAAAAGTGGTGGATCAAGTGGTAGTAATAAGGTAATATTGGATGAAATGGTAGTTGAAGTTGTGGAATATGAGAAATGGGGTGGTTTGATTATGACTAATTGGACCTTTTAATATGTCTGCATTACAAAGTGGTAGTGGGCAACTTAGTAGTCATGAAAAACTAATGGATGAAGAAGTAATTGATGGGGTTGGTGGAAAAATGAGGGATAGAGACTTGAGATATACCAGCACTGTCTTTAGAATGTGAATCTTGAACTTGTATATCTACAACACAAAAAGTTAGTGATCATCGAACTTATCATTCACTAACACATAAAGGGAATAAAGGAACAACTTATCATAAAGGAAATGAAGGGAAAACTTTTTTCTCACATAAAAGGATTGAATTCTGAAGTCTAAATCACCTCTCCTCCCCTCATCATTTATTTCAAACATCAACAATATTGTTCTAGCCTTGCATATTTTGTTCTTTTCAGTTTTAGTGAGTTTGAGTTATAATGGCTAAAGGAGGCATATTGTAGTATGTAATAACAAAGAACAATTTCAGAACTACTGAAGTCCTGTGTTAGAGATACTCACTTGCTCTTTACCAGGATAAAGACCCAGAAGCAACCGGAGAGGAAGAACAGAATGGACATCATGGTGTAGAGCGCAGGCAGGGGCATCTCTCCGGCAGACAAATAGTTGCCCTTGTTGTTCTCTTCAATCTCCATCTAGTGATGAAAAAACATAAATATAATATATACAGAGTGTTGGTATTACTTATTAGGTTCAGAGAGTCAAAGGACAGGTCATTTTATTACAATCATTCAATAAAGAAGGTTTACAATTTTTCGTGGATAGGTTTGGACTGGTTGATGCAACTCTTTTTAAAGGAGACTTAGAACAGTATTAGAACAGTATAGATAAGGCCTACTGGAAAAATACATTTATGTAACATTATGGAATTGTTAACTATGGGAAGAATTGTTAATTATTAACACCATGGGAGGAAAAATATTCATTGAAAAACTTAACTAGTCCCTTATGTTAATGATTTCAATTTTCTGTGGCCAGTTTCAATGAGTTATATAGAAGGTTGATAATGAGGTTTGTCACTAACCCGTAAGATAAAAATATTCTAACTGTAGTTAAAAACCGGAAAGTGTTTAACACATAACAATGGAAAAAACTTTTAATAAAGTTCCTAGTTAAATATAAATCATTAAGATAGTTCAGATTGAATCTATAGTTTTAAGTTCAAACTATGTAATGATAACATTAAAAAAAAATATCTTAAATTTTCCAAATAAACTTTTTTTTACTTTCTTAACGGACACAATAAAATATTTTGAGCTACTCATTTTATTTTGAAATATGTTTCCGTTTCCTCTCTTTTAAGAGAACAATACAAAGTTTATCTATACAGGATAAGGATGCATTACCGTAAAATCCAAGGCAACTGGGGAACTGCCATAGTTGGGGCAGCTGTGAAAGTAGAGATTGTACAAGCCCTCTTCCGCCTCTGTTGCTACATAGATGACAAACTGTGAAAAATTCAGTCTCATTAGTACCTTGAAACAAATACTTCTTCCAACATTTAATTAATGAATATATTAAATATTTACACCTTGCCCCCAGGTAAATATTATTTACCTCCAGAACTTCAAACAAGAGGTAGACTCATTAGAAGTGATCCTAAATTAAGCCAAGATACAGAAGTAATCGATAAGTACCAACGATGTTCACCTAACATACAATAATTTTTATCAGTACAGTAGAACATCGATAATTCAGACGTCAAAAATCCGGACCGTCAATTATCCGGAATTGTATCTAGCAAGAAATGAAACATCATATACAGTCTGCCAATACCCTATGCTCTTTATTGAAGGGTGAGAGATGGAGGAATAGTGTGCATAGGAAGGAGTAGGGGAGGGGCCGTGTTCAAGCTCACAGCCAATTCTACACCCTGAGCAGTACTCAGTGTGTGCATTATAACGCACAGAGTTACGTTTCTGTTACGTTTTAAGTTACAGTTAAGTACTTAGCTGCAAAAAACAAACCATTAACGGTACCACAGTTCAAAAGAGCATCACACATTTTTTTAAAGCTCAAATAATGTCTCATGTTTTTACTGAACACATATTGCTATTAATAAAATACAATACAGTGCTTGAACATTAAACAATGTTTTAAATTCATCTCACTTCAAGCACCTTTACTATAAAAAAGATGTTAAACAAATTTAAACAAGTTTTTTTGCTTTAATAGTGCATACTGGCCATTTTTAAGGTAATTTCAATGATCCGGGTGGTTTGATAATCCGAATGGGGTCCGTTCCCAATTAATCCAGGTTATCAACGTTCGTCTGTAATAACTGTAGGTGAATCTTTGAATACTTTTTAACATAGGACTCAAATTTATTGATAATAATGTGTTTTGTATTCATGTACTATTATGATTCCTCCTTCATTTAAACCTACACTTGAACACTCATCACCATTAATCAGAATATTTTTAAAAATTGTTAAAAAATATTGAGAGTAAATTGTTAGTTCAAGAAGTTATGAAAATTTTCCACTCTTCCAATAAATAATTTAAGTGTTCCAACTGAGACAGCTTAATCCAGTTATTGGGAAATACACGGTTGTCTTTTAACTTATACAGTTATCAGAGAGCAGAGCAATTTCAACATTATTTTAAGACTCCAATAGTTCGCAGTAAACAGTCTAAAACGCTCGCTTGGTAGTTGGATTTTCACACTGTATACGTTGATTCAGACTAATTCCATGCTGTCTTTATTAAAAGGAATACATCTCATTTTTATACCAAGCTTATAATCAGAATATTACACAACTCTGGCTAATTTTTAATTTTTTAATTTCTTAAAATCACACAAAAAAAGACATCATTTATTTTATTTTTTTATTTGAAAAATTAGTTTTCATTTATTTATTAACCTTTAAAACAAGGTCTTATATCTATGGGATTGCCATGACCCTCAGTTGGATGGCAAACTATAGAAAGCCAGCCGAACAATAACTTATTCAAAAGTTTACGAACGTGTTTTTTTTTTTTTTTTTTTTTTAAGGTGAGACAGCTGAGCACCAGAAGTAGACAACACTAAAATTCAGTAGGATAATAATAACCTATTGTAATATTTCTTGGTTTTTTTGTAGGTACATGCTATCTCCTACCAAAGCCAGCATCTGTTGAAACTGTTCTATCTGTGTTCTTTCTCAATTTATTTATTAAAATAGTGAATTTAGTTTTCGGTCTAAGCGTACTTTCAGATTACTAAAGTTCGGATCTGATTATCGGTACTCCACTGAAATGTGAATTTTTTTATATGTTATTTCCATAGATATATTGTTTTAATTCTTTTTAAATTCAATATATATTTTGTTGCTACGTCTCCAGAGGAGCCACTCAAATTTATCATTTAAGTTGTACTTGATTTTTACATTTCTAGATAATAAAATTAAATACTAAAACTCCCAAGATCTATTTGAGAATGATATTTATTTTTATAAACAAAGCCAAGAGAATCAAATTTAACAATAATGAAATGAATGAATGAAAAAACTTCTTTATTGAGGCGAACATTAGGACCTCATGGTCCTCTCTTACAGTTAACCTCTTAACTAAATCAACACAACTTAAAATTTAAACATAAATAATGAAATCATTCTTAATCTTTTGATTTGATTTTCGAGCCAATGTCTGGATTTTAATGTATACTTCAAGATGTATTTTCCAATGTCCTGATGATTAGTTTCTATGAATAAATAAAAACACCGCTGAGAATTTGGTCATGAAGTCACAATATTGTACATGCCGGTAACCAGAAAAATTTCCATTTTTGATATCTTGCCTTAAAGTCTTGATGATTCACTTATGATTTTTTTGGAGTCAGGAGAAACATGTGTAGAACTTGCGATTTGCTTTTGGAAATAACAATGAGGATTTGCAGTCACTGGGAATTGCAGTCACTGGGGATTTGCCTTCACAGGTGATCTAGAGCATTAACTTATAATTTGTTTCTTATCAAATTTTCACCACGGATTTCAGTTTAAAAAAATCTTATTGATGAACTGGAGACTTAGGTCTACATAAGGAATTTCAGAAATAATATGGCTGTTGAAGAAGTGTTAAGTTCGGGTGCAGATTTTAAGTAAAAGGTGATAGTAAATTTCAAATTACTGAAAATTTTTTAACATTCTAAGCTTTGGGTTCAACGAACAATTTTGGCACAATTTAATGGCACTTCTGTGTTGTATGGTGTAAGGAGAATTTTATTTTCACTTTCACGTTGTGCTCTGAACATTTGGTTTCTTGAGATTTATTCCAATGATGTAAGCAGAAGAATTTAAAATGAGTCCTAGACAAGAATATCCCATGGAATATTTCATTCTTGATTTCAAATTATGTACATTTTGCTTGGCTGCGTCAAAATTCCCTTTGGCTCTGTTACAATTTTGTTCACCATGTTTAAATTTTTCTCGATGTAGAGAAAAAAAAATTGCGCCTCTTGGGGTAATTTTGAAAACCTTTTAAAACTTTGTTTATAATCTTGAAACCATAGAAGAATTTTGACCTGAATACTTTAAAAGTTGATGCCATGAATACATGAAATGATTGTTGAAATGCTTTAGTTTGAGTATGTTACTAAAACTACGATAGTGTCATCCCCTTTAATACCTACAAACTTTAAAATAGAAATAAAAAAAACATTGATATATTTTGTGGTATTTTTTTTATTCCTTATAATAAATACAGGGTATTGTAGAAGTAAACACAGCAAGACTGTATATTTCGAGCGTATCCTGGCCTGTGATAATTTTTTGTCTTGAGGCACCCAGAAGCCAAAGACCCAGGTTGTTCAAATTCTTTTATGAACTAGAGACCCTTTTAACAAATTTCTCCTAGAGGGAAATAGTAGGCCTACATATATGGTGAAACCTAAGCTCGGGCCATGGGTACTTTTTTGTTTTGGGGTCTCCAGAATACAAAACACCATTTGTTCAAATTTATACTTGTGTGACTTAAATTTGAACCAGGGTGATCAGACCATGGGGCTGGGGTTTATATTTTGTGTCCAAAAGTAAAAAATGGGGTTTTGTCCATATTTTTGTAGTTCTACAACTTTAACCACAAAATTTTTAAAGGACTCCAAAACAGTTTATTATTTTGAACCATTAACTTAGCCTTAATGGTTCAAAATAATAGGGAATATAGGGAAATTTTAAAAATACGATTTCATCACACTGTATATATTTTTTTAGACAGTTGGGAGTAACAAAAGTCTCCCTAGAAACAAAGAAAAATTTATGAGCAAATTTTTCGTAATAGCATTGTTCTGTTTTTACTAGTACGATACCAAAAAGATGTGTTTATAATAAATTGTTAATGTAAACAGTATAACTGTTACATAACTTGGTTACAGTGTAACTTGCTGATTCATTTTAGGAAAATATAGAAAGGTTCTTTAAGACGTGATATATTTTTTTTTACTACCATAAAGTTATATAGTTATAAAATATAGTTATCATAGTTATGTTATAAAGTTATAGTCATAAAGTTTTAAAGTAGAAAAGTTGAAAAATTTGTAACTTATTTAAAGTAAAAAAGACTTCTAATTGGGTTCAGTTGAAAATAATATGACATTACATTCAAAACTTACACTGGTATTGTATGCCTTAAGATGAGGGTCATAGACGATAGGAATCTGGAAATCAGCACAGGAAGACTGATCCCCTGGGATTGTGCTTTTCTGCTCTCCGTCTTCTACAAACATAAAACCTTCTTAGTTTTGCCATAAAGTACCGTGTAAGTCTAAAAAGACTTTAAAAATTCACTAGTTCGGATCATACCAACAGGAGTGCTAGTGGCAGTTGTGTTAAAATGGCCGTCTTCATTATACCAAAGCTTGCTAGCTGTGTGCTATGCTGTTAAAAATCAAAGTTGGTTACAACTAATTGAAAGGTAATTTCTGTAAAAAGTACTCAAAATATCCTCTTAGTACAGGCCTAGATTTTTTGAATGGCAATAATATTTTGTAGAACCTTGACCCAGCCGCTGTCAGACCCTGATAATGTTAAGCTTAATTTAATTGGTATTTATAAAAGCAATTGTTCTGATTGTCCAAAGTTTTATGTAGGACAAACAGAAAGACCGTTTAGAAAGAGATTGTCTGAGCATCTACCAAAACTAAATCTCGCACTTCAAACATATTGAACAAGTAATGACCCACTTTCGGCTCTTGTTATGAAATATACTATTACTCATTATCCTTAAGTCAAACATAGTGATATTATATATAATTGTGTTAGCTAAAATAATGTTCTACAAACTTAAAATTTCCGTTTTACGTATAAAAGTCAAAAAAGGAACTATAAGTTAATATTTTTAAGACATGTAAAGAAGAAAATGGATTTTTTATGTTTGTGTTGGTTTAACCACAAAAACATACGGCTTTTATTAATGATTGGTTAAGGCATTTTTTTAAGCAAATTTTATCAGGAACAAAATAAAAGCAGAGCCACTTCTATTACTTTTATCACTAAGAAAATGTAGTTAATGTAACTTCAAATTAAAAGGGGCGCAAGGCAAGAAACTCAAGGGGAATTTTCTGGGACTTTCGGTAAAATGCACACCTTAACCCTATAGTCTATCAACTGCGAAAAATTCAGTTTCTCCGGAATTACTTCCGGCACAAACCTATTTTGACTGGGGTAAATTATAACAACCAAGTGATGCTGGTTAATGCTTAATGTTCGGCAACTGATAATAGCTACGTGAGCTATTATGAAAAGCAGCACAGCAGGTAGTAGACATAATGAGTAGCTGGGGATGACAAAAGCTAATTATAACCAATATAAAAAATAAAGAAGGAATAAAATTTCAAGTAACACTCACTCTGGTCTCTTTTCCTGCGGGTGAGCAAGAGACGGTCACTGAATGAGTCTCTCTTGAGGCGTAGCGGGGGGATAGATGAACGGTTCTTGTAAACGTGCAAGTACTTGAGCTCCAAACTACAGTTCACCCGCAGTCTTTGCAAATATGAAACAATTTTAATTTAAGAACAACATAACACCAATAGAATCACATAACACGCCAATCAACTAAATACTGTTAGCTTCAACCACCTATAAAACTCAATAAACTGAGCTTTTCTGTTGAGATGGCTTCTGGAAGGCACCGTGTTTCAGAGTCAATGTTTGCCGACGTTTCAGAGACATTGCAGTCTTCCATCTTCAGGGCGATCCACGCAAGTCGTTATAAACTTCGACCAAGGACTGCTCCGGCATTCAAGTTGTTTGTGCTGTAGTGTAAACTACGTGGATCGCCCTGAAGAAGGAAGACTGCAATGTCTCCGAAACATTGGCGAACATCATCAACTCCAAAACACAGTGCCTTCCAGAAGCCATCTCAACAGGAAATAATATCGTCCGTGGAAGCCTCAACTCTTCAGACTGAGCTTTTATTTCAGTTTTTAAAATATCTCAAATATTGATCTGAAACGATTAAAGCAAATACTGCCCATTTAGTTATCATCAATACTGTTTCACAAATCTCACATAAAAAGACACATTGTAAACTGTAAAATCTTTAACTTTATTTACTCACGAACCGAGGTAAACATTTTCAATTCAAAATTTGTTTATTGCCAATAAGGTTAGTATTGTTAAAATAGGCTGAGCCTTTGTCCAAGCAGTGACAAAAGCTCAGCCAGCTGCGCTGGGTCATTAAAGCCAACATAAAAAAAGAATATGGAACATAAAACCCAATGAGTGATAGAAAAGAACATTTCTAGTTGGTAGCAATGGCAGATCATTTTGAGCCACTGAAAAATATATAAATACCATACATAAAAACAATATCAACAACAACAACAAAAATTAAAGCAATAACATTCAACAATAAATCTGTAAAGTCAAGAACAAAGCTGTAACTTCTATAAAATTATCCTAGTTTCATTGAGCAATATTAAATTTTAAACTTAACCTTTAAGTTAAAATTTTGTTTCACAGCTTTTCGTAGACATAATATAAAGGATTCGATCATTAGATAAAGAACCGGGGGCCGGGAGCCCAAGACATTAAAACGAGTTGCAAAAATGTTATTTCACTTTCATAATATAAGTAAAAGGAGGGGCTTAAAATATTATCAAGGAGGGGCTCCTCTACAATGTGGCAGCGCAACCAAACCAGGTTACCCATACAGGAAGAAGAGGAAAACAAAAACTGTTATTTAAAACATTTGTATAGGGCCTACTCGTTGTTACCTTAGTTGATTCTATGAAAACGTTTAGCTGCCATCTGGTCATTGTATTTTAGTACTATTTCATTCACTGCCACTATTTGGTTATATTTATGGTAAAATAACTATAATCATATGATTGCTGTTTTCATACTTTTGTTGAAAATGTGTGTATTATTATGTAAAAGTAACTTTGCTGTTGAAATGAATCAAATTAAGTCTACTGACAGTTTTATACTCAGGTTGAAATAATAAAACGTCTTCCAACACTACTCGATATATTTACACTTATACTGTAATTGCTTACAAGACGGTAAATATATATAAAAGATCTTATAATGGCGATCGATTTCGACCAGTCACACCGGTCATCATCAGGCCCAATCAGAGACTGTTATTTTTATACTAGGATTATTTTTATACTTTAGGATAATTTTATCAGAGACAGTTTTATACTGTCACTCAAACACAGTTTTATACTGTGAATCAAATTTAATGATTCTTCATCAACACTTTGTGTTGCTTAATACAATTTGGTTTTTTTGTAGAGAAACAGAAATATTCCGTACGGAACATATAACTAAATTTATGACCTTTACAGTACATTTTTTACAAGACTTTTTAGGAACTGAGTAAAATATCTGGACTCTATCTTCTATCTTCTCTATCTATCTGAAAATTTGAAGAAATTGATATCTGGTTTTAAATCAACCCTTTATTTAATTAAAAATGTATCAAGACTAGGCCTACTTACATACCCAAAAGACTACTTACAGCTTATTCTTGAGATCCAAAGTGAACAGCACCGCTCCAGCACTGGAGGACTGCAATACTGGAGACTCGAACAAGCAATGTTCCTGGTGGATGTCAAGGTACGGGTTCATCGCGTCGTTCATGGTTCGATCCACACTGAATCCATACTAAGCAAAATGTAACAAATTATCACATGGTACAAACTGAAAACCAATATACTTCCTTTCGTATGAATTCAATTAATCCTTGGTTTAGAACATTTATTGTACTCAAATAAAAATCAATTCATCTTTAGGCCTATTTGCCATATTACTTCAGAGTTGCAGTCGTCAACATTCAAGCCAAGTCAACATTCAATATACAGGATAATAATGGCGGACCTTGAAACATGCTCAATACGGATCGCGATATTTGGACCATGATCCAGGATCACGACACGGATTGTGTGTGTAAAGTCCAATATTGATGTATGACCCATATTGACCGCGTAAGTTCAAGCCCAGTAAACAATACTGTCAATATTTATCACGATCCAGATCATGATCCGCCAATGACTCTTCTAAAATGTTCATCCAACATTAAATGGAGACTACTTAAATAAGATAACCCAAATTCATTGAGTTCGTATACATCAGGGTATTTCTAGGGGATTATTTTTTTTTCTTGATTGAATATCTAATTTTATTTATTCTTAAAAATTGGTATTGACCACTCAATTTCATGCAAAAAGTAAGCCTACTCATTTATACAGGGTGTTCGGAAACTATCATTCTTAACCCCGTATGGTGATTTCTTGGATCAAAATTACCAAAAATATCGCAGGAACATATGTCTTAAAATGCTTCGTTATGCCGCTAGCCGCCATTTAGTTCTTTACACTTAATAATTTTTCTTTTCGTAACGGATTGGTGTATTAAGTTTAAATTTGGCATGAACCTTTATCACTTTGATATTCATTTCCTGGAAAAAAATAATTTTTTACCAATATGTATTTTTAAAATATCGTCAATTTTAAGTTTTTAAATTAAAATATCTCAAAACCGGAAAATGTTATCAAAATTGTACAAGTAACAAAAGAGTTGACAAATTACATTATCTAACCAATGATACCAAGTTTGTAAGGATCTGACAACAAATAACGGAATTTTTTGCTTTTTTTCTGCAAAAAAACATTGATTTGGCATGATAAATCATGCAAAATTTGCATAATGAAATAATTCATTTAATGAAGGTTATTTTCATAGAAAAATCGCAATAACTCCATTATTTGTTGTCAGATCCTAATAATTTTGATGTCATTGGTTAGATAATTTAAATTGTCAACTTTTTTGTTGCTTGTACAAATTTGATAACATTTTCAGTTATTTAGATATTTGTAGTTAAAATTTAAAAAAATGACTGCCATTTTGAAAATACACATCAGAAAAAAATAATTTTTTCCTTGGAAATGAAAATTGGTGTGATAAAAGTTCATGCCAATATAAAGTTAATACATCCATCTGTTACTGAAATAAAAATTATTAAGTGTAAAAAACAAAATGGCTAGCGGCTTAACAAAGGATTTTAGGGCACATGTTCCTATAAACTTTTTTGTTTATTTAGATCCTAGGAATCACCACATGGATTTTTGGAGGAGAGGTTCAGAACACCCTGTATTTAAAATGTATTAATTAAATTGGTAGGGTTTTAAGCTTCAATGATATTAATTGGATTTTTAAGAATTTTGATCAAAGAAGCTTTTTGAGGTAAAGACGGTGACTGATTTTGCGATGGACTACTAAGGAAAATTAGTATAAAAGATAACATAAGAAAATCATGAATATAGCATTACTTACGATATCGGTTTCTTTCAATGTAGGATTTCCTTTAAAGTTTGAGAGTTTCACATCTAAGATTCCATCTTTGTAAAATCCAAAAGTACTCAAGGCAATGTACTTCCTTTCATCATTCTGAAAATAGTAATTAAATATAAAGAATTTTTGCTAGTTTAAGCAATAGAACAAAATAAGTTACAAAAAAAAAAACTTTAAATTTTGTGTTATTCTTAGGAAAAAATGGTACAGTAATATTTACATTTTAAACTTAACATGTATTCAAAAACAATTTTTGTTTATATCTTTAACTTAGATTACAGGTTCGGTTTGCTTCTGCAAATTGATTTGTCTGATCATTACAGATTCCAGTCAATTTGCGGAACAATGCCGATTGCTGAGAAATAAAAATATTTATATTGGTATAAAAACATCATTTTGGTTTATAATCGACAATTTATTCTAAAATCAGGACTAAAGCAAAATCATTTGGGACAAGAGAAAATACCAGGACTAGGTATACCAGTCAAACCGCAACCAATGTAAATTTTAAACTGCAACTTAGTTATTTATTGAAGTTATTTTGTGTTAAATGTCTCTTTAAATAGCACTTAGATTGGCAAAAAAATTAGTGTAAAATCTTTTTAAAACTTCGGCATCTGACTCCCATTGCTATTGATGTTAGTAATAGCACTATGCTTTACAATGAATGTTTTAAAGGCTTTCTTATCGTTGTTACACATCAAAGGTAAAAAAAATATTAGCAGAAAAACAAACGAATAACTTAAACCAAACATCTACAGTCCTTTGATTTTTTATCATTGTGTCCTGTATCTAATTTCATGTATAAGTATTTAATCAACATATCGTAAACTAGATGAACATAATATTTCAAACACCTATAATAGTGATGGACTCGGATAATAAAGTTAATCATATAATTCTTACTGCAATTAATAGTGATGGATCAACCAATCCTATAAAGAATCAATGTCGCTTAACTGTGTAGTTTTCTCAAAAAGGCAGTGGTGGCTCTCAGTACTCCCGAATGCCAGCCCCCATATGGTTTGATCATATATTTAAAATATACCTATGTATCATTTATCCTCGGTGTTAACAGTAGACTCACTGGCCACCTCCGAACCTGGCCACGACCGACAGATGAATTTGCCGGTTAAACCGAACTTTAATAACATAAATAAACTACAACAAATTAAAAACAGTGGTGTAGTGGTGCGGGAACGCGTGGGAACGGCGTTCCCACACTGGTTTTCAAGAACCCGGGAAAATCCAAGTGCCCCGTTCAGGGAAAATCCGGGAAAATAGCTAATACGTTTCTAAACACACATATTGATTAAACACTACAAAAATTTAAAAAAATATTTCTATGCCAATAATAAAATGCAATACCTTTGTAAACACGAAATTTTACTCCGTATCTGTTTCCAGAGATTACCTCACTTTCACTTGAACTTTGTATTGTACACAGAGTACGGTATTACGGTGGCGGGCATCACTCTCCCGTCCCACCAACCTACAGAAGAGACTACATTTGCCGACTACTTGTAAACAAAATTTTGTCAATCTTTCATTGTAATTAATTACTCTGTTTTTCCTCTGTTTTATTTATTTAATTTATTTTAGTTCTCTGCTTTTATACTTGTATAGAATGTCATTTAAAAATTAGGCTATGTATGTTGCTATTTTGGGGCTCAAAATAAAAGTAGTTAATCAAAATTAATAACCTTTTCTAAAACAACCTTCTTTTGTGAAACAATAAAGTTAGTTAAGTATAAAAATATAGACTAATGGTTTTTTATTTCGCTTTTCTCAAAATCATCTAAATTCTTAAATAGTTTCTTGAATCCTCAGTAAATTCACTTAGCTTAAAATACATAGCCTAATACGCAAAACTATTGCTATCGTATGCATTCAGGGAATTTGACAAATATATTAAGCTTTCCCACATTGGAAAATTTGCCAATACAACACTGATTAAAAATGTTTACTCTCTTTATGTTCTTTTGTTTTTTGTTACAAAATAACTTACGTTTGACATTCATTTTGTATTTAGAAAATTTTCAAATAAATACACAGGCTAATCAAAAGCACAAACAATACATTCCATGTAGTAAACTTAGTAATTACACAATAACTTCCACATAGATCTGATAGGCTACTCTAAAACAAGCACTGTTTGTACGGGCTAAAATTATTTCTGTCCAAGGATATTTTTTTTTTTTTCATTTAGGGTTTTGGCCAAAGGAATCAGTTGGAGTTGGCCCTATGACTGGAAAAATCCGTATTCCCTCCCACAGCTCTTCAAAGGTCCCATGAACATTTTTTGTAGTCAAAAAATTGAAAATTCGCTGATAACTCAGCTGAAACAAACATGTTACATTTTCAACCTGTGGTTCATTACATTTAAAATTTTATCAATCAGGTTTGGTTTGGGCTATAAGTGGTTCCCCTCCCCAGGCCAAAGCATAGCGAGTGAGCGAAGTAAATGAGCTTGTCATACAAATTTTACCAATTTACCAAGTAAATGTTCATTCCCCCACACTAACACGCACTTTGTAAATTTTCAGTGCATAAACGAGAACAACGGAATCAGAGCCGTCCTTAGGAAATGCGAGGCCTGGAGCAAAATATTTTTGCGAGGCCTTATTTAACACGGTGATTGCTGGGGGGTTGTGGGCTATGGAAAATACGATATCATGTGCCCAAGTTATGTCTAGATGTTTTCCGACTGTCTATATATGTAATCAATCCATTAGACCTCTATATCTTTGAAATTATTTGAGTTACAGAAATGAAACTTAGCACAACTATTAATTACAGGGTCTCCCTGAACTCTACCCTCTAGCCCTCTACCCTCATTTTAAGGAATTATTCCTGGACCAAAGACAAGCCAAAATATCATATTTAAAATTTAGTGATTTTAATACAAATAGTCACGCATATCAGCGGGTTGCCGCGCAAAAAGCGCGGTTGCGGCGCCAGCTCAACAATGGATTTCATACCAAAACTGCTCCCGGGGAAGCGGTCCGACCGTGACTAGCCTCAGTTCTATCGCTCTATCTCGCTTATTTATGAACCAATTTTCATGACATCGTTGGATTTTGAATTAAATTTTACAAAAACCACATAAGAATATAAACTTTGCTACCTTATGTAGGTAGTTTAATGTAATTTAAGATTAAAGATTTTAATTGGCCACCATTTTTAAAACATGAATTATAAAAAGTTGATTATTTTTTCTAGCTAGGTCTTTACTTCAAAAAGCTGTGTGCCAAATTTCAACTTATTACGTCAAACCGTTCTTAAATTAAAAATTATTTTAAAAAAATACGAAATGGCGGCTGTACAAGTAACTATGGTGTTTTGGAATTTTTAAATATGATATTTTTATTTTGGCTTGTCTTTGGTCCAGGAATAGGAATAATACTTGAAAAGGAAGGCAGAGAGTTCAGAGACACCCTGTATTAAGTCGCAAATGCAAGTGAATTTTTACATTTCTAACATTTACTGTTTCAAGTTTCAAGATGGCGGTAATTAAAAATGTTCAAAGCTAAATATTGTTAAAAGCTGTAAATTTTACAAACATTTGCAAACTTACAAAAATTGCATGATTTAATTACCGGAGTAAAAATACTAAGATTGTTAAGATAAAACAATGGATAGTGGAGAAATCAAAATCCTATTATGATAAAACACGGGTTTCGCTGTAAACTTAGGCCTATGTAAATGTTTATGATTTAAAAAATGTAAAAACTTAGATTAATCTGTTGTTTCTCGTTTGATCATTACAAACCAAACTTAGTTTCAACTTTTTTGTTTGCAATTTTTAAGATATTTAGATTTGAAAATTTTAAATGGCCGCCATTTTGCAACTATAAATGTTAGAAATGTCCAAATTCATTTGCTTTTGTGCCTTAACGCACTTAACAGTTTTGCCAAGTTTTAATTCCATACCTTAAATAATTTCAAAGATATAATGGATCAATTAAAAAATCACATACAGACAAACAGTTGAAAAACATCTAGAGATAGGCAAAGTCGGTCATGCATGGTTGTGGCATCTGCAAGCATGGCTCGGCGGCCGCGAGGCTTGGTCCCGTCACCCCGCCCGCCGGCCGCCGCTATCAAACGATGTTTTGCGTTTGCATCCTTTTGGTCGCTACTATTACCATTACGTACTAATAAGAATCGCGTTTGTAGGTTTTTAAATCACAATTATTGAACATATTGCGCGTGTAATTAAACCGATATTTTAGGTACGTATCTGTTCATTATTATATCATTTTTATTCAACCTAAACGTTTATGCAACTAACTTTTTAGCGGGCAAGGCCCTCCTCAGCGCGAGGCCTGGAGCGGTTGCTCCACTCGCTCCACCCTTAGGACGGCACTGAACGGAATGTAAAGTAGCCTAGGCCCACATCTGATATCCATGAGGTCCATGGCCTATCCTAACTAAATATAACTAAGGTAGGCCTAATTTGAAATGTGATCGAAATTGAACAAAGTAAGTAAACAAATGCATTCACTTCCAGTGGCATTTTCTTTGTCCAGATAGGTTCACTTCAATTACCAGATAATGACTATAAAACCACGTAAAATTAAGGAATTTGCAAAATACAAATAAAAAAATGAAATAGATAAAGGAGATCAGTTAAAGCAATAGTAGGCCTAATTAAAAACGGCTGGTTAAGAGGAAATTATTTGGGGACATGGAGGTCTTTTAATCTTAAGCTAGTTTTAAGGTAGCCGGTTAAGAGGGAATCTACTGTAGTTATTAAAATTATGTATCTATTCACTGAAGGATTATTGAGATGCAAATAAATTGTATGTAAGCTTATTAATAAATATTTTTAATGGACAACAAATGTATCTCTAATGTGACCACGGCTAGAGATTTAATCTCTGGCTCTCTAGAGATTTAATTTCATTTTACAATAATGTATTTGTGATTAAGTATTCATTTTTTACTGACTTTGTGTATGATGTAATGGTATGTTACTGTAGGACTTACCTCATTAGACATTTGGTTGTTGAAGGTACAATAAGTTATAAGACGATGTTACAGAAAACATCGTCTAAAGTGAAGAGAAATTACAATATGGAGTAATGAATTGCTATGTAAGTTGAATTTCTTAAAAAGGACTCAACTTACAAATTAAGTTTATATGAAATAAAAAAATATATCCACGGTTTAAAATTAGTAGGTTTATACATCTTCACAGTATTTGGGATAAAATGGTGTCTTTTTGCTAATTAATTCATTTGTGGGCGTTCATTTATTAAATGTAATTTAGCATTTAGAGACCTCCCTCCATCTTTATCTACCAGCCGTTCCTTTGAAACAACTATCAAAAATCTTACTATACTATCAAACATTTGAACCACAGAGGGTTAGATGACAGCTGGCCACGGGCGGATTTACGGGGATGCCTAGCACTCTCTGATCTTTGATGATTTTTTATTGGATTATTGTATTGGATCATCAAAATTTTTTGGATGGTAAACATTTTTAACAAGTAAGTGAACAATTAAGTGGTTTTTGTTTATAATAGTTTATAATAGTTATAATAGTTTATAATAGTTAGTTTTACATATACGTTTTATGAAATGTATATGTGCATAAGCAGTCAAGTCACGTAATAGAAACAACTATTTTAAAATAAAATTAACCTATATGTGCCCATGCTTGTGTGCGACGAGTCGACGTTTCCGGTCAACTACACTGCACGGTTTCCGGCGAAGGCAAGTCCGACCCTGCTCTCATTCATACTCTCTCTCTCTCTCTCTCCCTCCCCCTTGCACTCTTGCTTTTTATCTCTGGTGAATTGATTTCTCGGAATATGATGTTTAACTTATCTACGATACAGTTATTTTAATTTTTTAATGGATTCTACAGGACAGGTGTAGCATCATTGCTCAATGGCCAGTATATGGTTATAGGTTATTAGTTTGTGTGTATAGTACTTTTTATCTTAATTACAAGTAGTAGAGTAGTGTATAGTTTTTATAATGCAATGTACAGGTGAAATATCATGCGTTTTAGCACAGACGAACTATACAAACATTTAGCATAACATTTCATTAATCTGTAGTTCTAGTGAATCAGTGTAAAGCAAGGGGAGTAGCTGTGATATACGATCGGCCATGGTAACTTGTAGTAAAGGACATGGACTATGATCAATTTGCACTTTTGCAGACTTGTATCTTACGAAAGTTCGACTAATATAAGCCTTAGGACTATTGATAAAGAGACATTAAAAATATTTAGATTAAAACCACTTTTTTTATCCAGTAATCAATATAACTCACAAAACAATTTTTTATGTACCCTTTTCTTGTTAAAGTTTTCATAGTGCATTGTCCTTTAAATAATGTTACTTTTAATTTAATTTGTTATGACCATTTTTATATTCGATAGTTCTTTAATACGGTAATTAGTTAAACAGATCAACATGACTTTAACGTTAAATAAAGGTTAACAAACAATCTTCATTAAAAACAAAAAATGCTATTTTAAGATTCTAAAGCCCCTTTTCTAGCATGGGTTAAAATCAATGGGTTATTCTAGGGAGGTTTTCATAATAAAATTCCAAAGTAGATAGTCAGTTTTTCAACTGAAATGAGCTATATTAATAAAATATTAGGGGTTTATTTTTATTATGTATCTATTATTTATTTAATATGCTAAGGGTTTTTTGTGTTGAGAACTCCTCTTACAATTTTCAACTGATATTCGAGTTTTTGGTGTCGTTGAATAGGGCTTGGTCTGTACTTATTACCGTCAGAAATTTATGAAAATCGGACATAAATTAAGGGCACTATACACAAATTATATTTGAAGTATTCCCATTAGAATAACATTGAGTTTGGGTTTAACATCTTTGTACAGCTGTAAATACGTTTAGGCCTAGTTTTTTGTGATTATTGATATTCATAATATTGGATTGGTCGGATGTCGTTAATTTAGAACTAAATGTTACTTCTGTATTGTATCAAAATAAACTGCTCGATTTCGCGCAACCAGTAGACTAGTTATAAATGAAACAGCTAGGACCTAACTTACTTGGGATGGGCCTTAAAACCATACTAGAGATCGCCTCCTGATCGAAATTCGATCAAAATTTCAGTTGATCTGGACCCAAGAAGCTTAAAATTTTAGAACTAAAACATCTGTTCTTCCTAATTTTCTAGCAGTTGTTTTTACAGCAGCTGTCTAATAATTCATTCATTTCTCTTTTCTCCATAAGATTAACATTGGAACTTTGAAAGCCTGTGGGGCGTAGCCCTGGAGTCCGATGTGAATTAGAATGTGATTCTGCTCATCTACAGGAATATACCTTTCTAACGGTATGCTCGGATTTCTTCTACGATGTACACGAGCTGAGAAAAAAGGAGGAAATAAAACATGCTTGCGTATTAATATATAGATAAATAGGACAAGTAAACGTCTTGCTCGAAATCGAGCAATTTAATCAGGACTATCCCATGTAATTGCTAAAAATGTTACATTTAGTTTTAAATCAGTAACACCCAACCAATCCAATATTGAGATTATCAGTATCTAATCGCCAAAAATGCACTTATTTAGGGTACAGCTGTGCATTTATTTGATCTACCTACATCTATAAAAGAGGAAGTACGTATGTATATGTGTATGTTGCCATGGACTCCGAAACCGCTCGACAGATTGTAATGAAACTTTCAGGCATTATTAAGCATTATTCAAGGATGGCTTGTGTGAAGTTTGGTGCAAATCTCTCCAAAGAGCTCTAACCCAGAGGGCAGACAATAGTTTATAAAAAATTTGAAAATCTCTATTTTATCTATTTTTGTTGCTTGCTAAGAAACAAATTCAATGAAAAATTCTAATTCCAGCAATTTCTTGTATATAAGGTGAGCGTGACAGCTAGTGAGCGTAGCGAATGAGCTTAATTACCTATAAACTAAATTCAATCAAGGGCGAAGCCGTGATGGGAACCAGCTAGTACGGTAAATGTTTAAAAAACTAAGTTCAATGTTATTCTGATGGGAAAATTTTGAAATTTTAATAATGGATAGCGCTTTTATGTAAGTCCGACTGTCATCATTTTTTTCAGAAACAACACCAGATCAAGCCCTATCCAAAGCCAACACTCCAAAAACTTGGAAATTGGTTGAAAATTTTAGGAGGAGTTCTCTTAATGAAAAACCCCTTAGAATATTAACCCATTGGCATACTTGGACGGAACCTATCCGTCACGCCGCTAATGCGCTCCTGCATTCCTAGACGGAACTGTTCCGTCTGCTAGTAGTTCGACGTTTTTCCAAGGGATCGCAGCACTTGTCGGGTCAATCATTGTTTGACAATGAACCTGCAATAGTTTCTGCTGTTTTTTTTCAGTTTCGTTGGTTGGCTAACTTGTCTTTGAGAACTAAAATATTAGTAAACAACAGGTGTGTAGTTTTGAGGTTGTGTTCGCCGCGAAAATGACGCGACCGTGTTTAAGATCGAGTGAAATTGATAAGTATCTTGATAATTGTGAAATATCCTCGAGTGGATCCGATGAAGAAAGTGTCGAATTAGATCGTGCCACACTTGACCATCTGTTTACAGTCGACAATCTCTTCAACGAAGATGATGAAATAGATCTACCGACGACAACTGAATCGACTGGTACGGATCCTAGGCCTAGTAGCGTAATAGAAGTTCCTAATTTACAGAATAATTTAGTTGAATTACCTGTCAATATTGAATTACAAAAGTATACAGTACTTAAAGTATTACAGTACAAAATTATACAGCAAATCAGGAGTTCAGCAATGGTGAGTCCAACATTTTATTTTACGGTGATGGGTAGGCCTACTGTTAGTAGGCCTATGTGCTTATTTTGGTATGTCCTATATATAGATTATATATTTTAAGTATATATATTTATTCATCAGTAGATATATATAAATAGTTATAGTAGTTAAAACTAAAATAAAATTTTACTATAATAAATTTTGTATATATATATATATATATATATATATATATATACAATTATTAACAAAACAAAAAAATAATTTTGGCAAGTACAACATTTCAGTAATAATCTCTGAAAGTTTCAATACATTATAGTAAAAAATAAGAAAGTTACAGCAGTTTTTATAAAAGTCAACAAAAGTGCCAGAAAAATAGGAATTCCCACATGCTGTCAGGTAGTGGAATATTGGTATGCCAATGGGTTAAGTATAGTTTTGGCATTTGAATGAGCATACAATGACTCATAGCAGTGGTTCCCAAACTTTTTTAACCCATGGCTCCCTTTCAGTACAAACATGGCTTGGCATGGCGCACTTAAAATAATTGACCCATTTTGCATTGTATTACATTACAATTACATTTTAAATTTATCTTTTAAACAGTTAACGGTTAATATATTCTTACATAGCACTTTAAATAAGATTGTTACTATAATACAGAATTCAGGATCTTAAACATTTCTCACAGATTGGTCAGTTAGTTAAAGCAGGAAACCCACTCTAGCCCGGCGGCCTCCGTCACCGACCGGCACCAGCGAGTCCCGGCAACATTGCTTTGCATTGATTTAAATGGGCCGTAACCCACTATACACGTCCGGCACGGTTCCATACCGTCACCGTCCGTCATCGGCGGCGACCATTGCTCTTGGGGGCATTTTCGCCGGCCGGCGGACCCGTCAAATTTTGCAGTTGACTTCCAACTGCCAACCTTCATTGTGGTTACATTGACAGTGCCGTAAAAGCTGCGTACAATAAGTACGGATGAAATGTTTATGGAATTTACTGTGTTTCTCGGGGAACTCCAGTAGCTGAAGCAACTCATAAAACTTCTTCTGTGACATAAGAAAGTAGGAAAAGAATTTCACGTCGTCTTTCTTCAAATCTTCAAACAAATTGTAAAATTCGCCATAGGCCTATTCTATTCAGAACTTATGCTTCCTTCTCTTTTCCTCTTCAGGACCACACGCCGCGGTTATCATAAATAACTCATCGTCCGACGAACTCTCCATTGCAACTGCTGTATTTAGCACCGTTTCTGACGGATCTTACCGGGCCGGCGACGGACAAGTGGGTTTGCGCGGGAAAAATCGACGGCCATCGCAAAGTTTTGAATAGGCCTTTTTGGTAGATGACGGTGGCGCACCTGGCACTAGCTCGCGGCGCACAGTTTGGGAACCGCTGACTCATGGGATAGCTGGTACCCCCAAAAATTTTGACCTAATCCGCCCATGGGGTTGGCCAATAAGGTGAAGACCTGGGTAATAAGAGGCCAGTTAACACTTTCTGACCTATTAGGAGTGAACTGGTATATGAGTTATATAACCATTATAAATACTTTAAATGGGTTTAAAAAGCTGGAGACTGAAAGTAAAACCAAATTAAGGAAAAAAATGAGTCATGCAGTTCTACTGAAGCTGATTTATGAAGGTATACAACTTTGGTACCGTATGCGATAGAAGGTATACAATAGATCCAGTAATAAAAATAAATTACCATTCTTTGGAAAAAGTAAGGTCTACAAAATTTTTAGGATTAATGTTAGATGAAAACCTATCATGGAATCTCCATGTTGATCATGTAGTTAATAAAGTAACCTCTGGGTTGTATGCATTACACAGGATGTCCAAATTTTTCTCATTAAACACATTAAAAGTATTTATTTTTCACTTATAGAATCCTCAATTAGTTTTGGTATTGCAATCTATGGGGGCACATCAAAACAAAATCTGGATAGAATTCTTATTCTTCAAAAAAGAGCAATCAGAACCATGTTGAATCTAAATTTTGATGTTTCTGTTCGCCAACATTTTTCTGATTTAGGCATAATGACCGTTTACAGTTTGTGTGCTTTTCACTCAATACTTCATGTAAAGAAATTAAGCAAAAATAATTTAGTTTCTAGACTAGGGGATAGTCATAAATATTTCACGAGAAACAGAAATCAAATTGCCATTGATGCCCATAGTCTTGAATTTTATTAAAAAAAAAAACATCATGCGCGGGTGCAAAGTTGTTATTAAGACTACCTGTGGAACTGAGAGACATATAGATTGCATGAAATTGTTTAAGGAGAAACTAAAACATTACTTAATTAGTAATCCTTTATATAAATTTGAGGAACTTTAAATACTCTATAGTTAATGTATAATGAAACTGTTTATAGCTGTTTTATGACTATTTTTATAACTTTAGACTAGCATAATGACGCCATTCTATGTATACCACTGAATACCATGTGAATGAAGATATCTGAATCTGAATCTGAATTTTGGTGAGGAGTTGTCCATCAGGCGGCACTGATTAGTTACTGAGTGGCAGGAGCACTTTCGGAGTTTTGCCATTATCAACTACGACTGTAGGTGTTTTAGAGGTTCCGGTAGTTTATATAAGGGAAGTGGAGATTCCATTCATGAGCAAATATAAGTTTTATCATGGAGGATATTACTTTTAAATCAAAACTATATGTATGTACTATTTTATGGCCTACCCATTAATAAAATGCTTAAAACAGAACTTAGCTGCAAATCTAAACACTGGGAACAATAGTGCACATCCTTCTCTCCCGCGATGCACGGAGACTGTCTGATTGTCACGACTGTCCCCCAATTACTAGACTGAAACTGTACTCAACACACAAGAAACTACTTTGGCATGTAGTGTTGTCTGTTACAGTGTGTACTTAATCAGGCAGTGTGGTTAATCAGCTAGGGGGGGCCTAACTGTAAAGTTCTTCTAAGATGGTTAAAAAAGGACAATTAGTTTTAATACAAATTGACGAAAACCTGGACATTTTCAAACATTTCAGGAAGGGCAAAACTGATAATTTTATCCAGCGGATTTGAGGTGTGGCAGAACGACCATGAATTATGTAAAACGGGATTTGTTAAGTAGGCCTACAGCTGAAAAGCAACTTTGTATTACTTTTGCACCATGCAATTTTAATATAAATGTTTGGTATCCACTTGTATAGGGTATAATTTCTTCCAAATCGGCCTCCTATAAAATCTACTTACTGTAGAGAGTTTTAACATTATTTCTGTTAGCCGTATATGCACTTAACCCTCACAGTCCCGGCCCCAAGGGTAACGGTTGATAGCGGTTCTAGTATTTAATTGGTTATTGTCTCGTGCGCTCTCATGGTGAAGTGCTCTACTATGTCGACTGAAACTTTCTTAACCACTTTGTCCATAAGACGTGTTCTTCTTTATATTTTTGTATTCATTGGTTGAGGTTTCCATGGCACAATCTATGTTGTTAACTTGTGGGCTAACCTTAAAATTTCTAGGCATTTCCTGTTTCTTATCAAATGATTTAACAGCAGGGGAGTAACTTCCAACAAATTGTATAAATATTTAAAAACTGTGCCAAACGTTGAATAAAAAAACTTAAAAATCAATTTAATGAATAAATTTATTGTCATACCTTAATTTCCAATTTGTGAATCCTGCATAAACAATGACCTATGAAAAAGTAAAACCACAAGGCAATCACTCTAGTTCGATCTAGAGAAGCCATATCAAATTGAACCAACTAAATAGATTATGTAGCTTAAAGACAAATTACTAGATTTACTTATAATAATAAGAATTAATTTAAGATTCACATTTTTTGACAGCTCCTACGACTGACGACAACATCACTCGATCACTCCCAATCAATCCCAGTGTTGCCAATACTCGGCCGTACTCGTAGACCGTAACCGTACATAAAGATGCTAGGTGAGCTACATCCCGTAAGAGCAATGGTGTCACTTTCTGCGACATCTGTGGATGTCGCCACAGAGGTTTTGTTGGTTAAAAAGGTGTTAAAAAACCAACATTTTACTCTTTGCTAACTGCAAGTGTCGCCAACGCTGCAGGGAATAACAATCGTTCTCGTTTGCGTTGGAGGTTTTTTGTCTCAACTAGGCTATTACTAAAATAAGGAATTTCAAAGCAAAGTAGGGTAGGGTAGAATTTATGGTTTTAGTTTTACCTAGAGTGATAATTGTTAATTTGACCATTGTCTAATGGTTTGTTATTAACTAATAATCCAAAATGTGAAATAGAGTAATATGGTGTCGTTACGATCAAGGAGGTAATATTAGAATATAACCTCCTTGGTTACGATAAATATCGTACCCGTGGTAAGACTGCTTCATTCGCTTTTTCAATCAGCTGTGTAATGGTAAATATTATAACGTAACTTGACTTCCTTTTTAGTTTTGATGCTTCATATCCGGAACCCAAAAAATACCTATTCAGCTAACCTTAGGAAGAAGTAATTCTTTTTCCTCTACAGAACTTGGTTAAATCATAACATATGAGTTGCAATTTGCAATTGGTGTAAAAATTAAATGTAAAATCATTGACTATGGATACTACGTAGACCTCTCAAGCTTACGGGCCCGCGTGC
Source organism: Neoaliturus tenellus (assembly GCA_030545055.2). Taxonomy (NCBI): domain Eukaryota; kingdom Metazoa; phylum Arthropoda; class Insecta; order Hemiptera; family Cicadellidae; genus Neoaliturus; species Neoaliturus tenellus. The sequence goes on along the minus strand of CM061531.1, from coordinate 240,014,588 downwards.
AAACAGCTTAGAAGAAATCTTGACTGACTGGGTACTTCCGGTTATCCGATTCACTTCAAATTTGGAACATGAGTGCTACCAACTATCCTATACAATAATAAAAAATAATCAACTCCTAATTTTTACTCTAATGAGTACTTCACATTAACCAACCCCCGATGAATGGGGAGTAAACTTGACTGACTGGGTACTCCCGGTTGGCCGATACACATCAAATTTGGTAATTGAGTAAAACCAAATATCCTAAACAATGATAAAGAACAATTATTAACCCCTAATTTTTACTCTAAGGGGTACTTCACTTACAACCATTCCTGTGACTGGGGAGAAAACTTGAATGACTGGGTATTTCCGGTTATCCGATTTACTTTAAATTTGGTATCTAAGTGCTACCAACTATCCTAACCAATAATAAAAATAATCAACCCCTAATTTTTACTCTAATGGGTACTTCACATTAACCAACCCCCGATGAATGGGGAGTAAACTTGACTGACTGGGTACTCCCGGTTGGCCGATACACATCAAATTTGGTAATTGAGTAAAACCAAATATCCTAAACAATGATAAAGAACAATTATTAACCCCTAATTTTTACTCTAAGGGGTACTTCACTTAAAACCAAAACTGCTGACTGGGGAGAAAACTTGACTGACTGGGTACTTCCGGTTATCCACATCACTTCAAATTTGGTACTTGAGTGCTACCAACTATTCTAAACAATAATAAAATATAATCAACCCCAATTTTTACTCTAAGCAGGGGTACTTCACTTATAACCAGCCCTGGGTACTGGGGAGACAACTTGACTGACTGGGTACTTCCGGTTATCCACTTCACTTCAAATTTGATACTTGAGTGCCACCAACTATCCTAAACAATAATAAAATGTAATCAACCCCGAATCTCGGCAATCCCCGGTACTTTAGATACTTAGATACTTAGATACTTTAGATACGGTTAGTTAGATACTTTTTTATTTCATTTACCTATGCTTTTTCTGTACTTAAACTAAGGTTTTTAAGATTTCACAATAATCTTCTACTGCCTCTGGAACTTCCACGCGTAAGACAACTGACTCTGTGCAGCGCCTCGACGACTCTTCCACTGCTCACATTGATGCCATGATCAGAAGACTTCACTAAATTGTTTAAACACTACTATTGTTTAATATTCACATCTATTGGCTGGATTGTAAAACACATTTCTTTTGTATGTTAAGATATTTCTTTTCTTGTAATAAAAATTATCACTCAACAAACATCATTCTTTAGTTGTCATTCGTATGTAAGTTTCACTTTTGAAGAGGCTCACTATTTCAAAGTCAAAAGTGCATTTGTAAAAGTTTTCAAAGACTAATAATTTAACCTTTCTGCAGACTCGGCATTACCACAGAGTAAGGAACCTTTACAGAGTGCTCGCTGCGCTGCGTTTTCGCGTCAGTCATGACGCGCCTCATAGTGGCGCTACTGACGCGGTGACGCAAAATGGCGCGGACTGACGCGGAGTTGCCAATTCGGTCACCGCACCGCACAGCGCCGTGCCTCGCGTCACCGCGCCGGCCGCCGCAACACGAGCACCGGGCCGTCCGACCACATTTACTTTACTCCCCATTCCCGAGCGCGATTATTTGGCCAAGTTGCAATGGTGGTCATTTGTACAATGTTAGATATTTGACATTAACTAGCAGACTAAAACTGGAATGCCAGCTGCCGCAATTTAATTAATATTTTGAGTTACTTGCAATAGTTGAATGTAATCATATAACGAAAGCTTCATTTAAAATTTACATATCAACGTAATGGACAGAAATATTTCAGTTTAGGCTTGAGAATATTGCAAAATTTTTAAAATCTTTTATTTTATAATCACAATACGCACCTTCAGTATTGAGAATACCTTCATATTTATTTGAAAATAAGCTCATATTAACTATAAAGAAATTTGTGCACTAACAATAAAAATCAGCTATCATTTTAACAATATATTTAATCAGTACCGACTTAAATTACACAAGTAAATACAAATTATGTTATATACAATTATACAGGGTGTTTCAGAACTCCCTGACAATATTTTAGGGCATTGTTCCTGGGTTAGAAACATATCTAAATATCATATTTAAATTGTCCGGAAGTCTTTAGTTACTCACACAGCCGCCATTTTTTTCACTAAATAATTTTTATTTCCGTACCAAAAATGAACAGAATATAACCATCCGTTACAAAAATAAAAATTACGAGGTGGCCCGTGCTCAAATTGTGCATTTTATGATTTGGTATGAGTAAAATTAACCTACAGTACATGAATTTTGATTATTAGGTGACATTTTTGTTGGATTTTAAAATTCATCTGAGGGTAATCAACTGTTAACACCCTGTATACAAGATTTCTATCACATATTGTTATAATACACAATAAGTATAGGTCTACTAAAAAGCGCTATACAATATACGCAATATCTATACTTGGCATCCAGCTTAGTGGGCTACCATTGTTACAATTTACTACAGTACATTAATGGTGGCAGGTCCGTTCTTTGTGTCATCGGATAGGGAATTAAATTGTCTAAATTGTTTATAAATTGAAAAATTTTGTTTTTATTTCAAGTTTTTTTTCGAAATTGAAGTTTAAAAATTTTAAACGGCCGCCATTTTTAAATTTAAAATCGTATCACGTTGATATTTTTTTTAATTGAATCTTTACTATTTCAATTTACTTGCCAAGTTTCAAAACGATTGGTTCAAAACGTCTGAGATATAAAATGTTTTGTAAAAAATACAAAATGGCGGATATCTAGGTAACTTTGCATTTTAGGATATACCTTCATATGAACATTTTAGCGAATTTCCCTATAGGGAAAACGCTATTACGGTAGTAGCCATGGTAAGACCTAAGACCGGGACCACTTTACGTTTTCATTTTGAGGTCCCCATAAGCCAAAAACACCATTCGTTATTTTTCATCTGTATATGTATACAGGATGTCATAAAAAAGTGTCATTGGCTATACAGGACCTGATTATACATGCAAAAATAAGTCAAAAATGAAAAATAACATTTTTTTTAAATTTCGGCTAAGTTTAGCCGTAATCCGCCATTTTGTTTTTTAGACATAATAATTTTTATCTCCATGACTGTTCGTTGTATTAAGTTCATATTTGGCATAAACCTTTATGACAGCAATGTCCATTTTCAGTACAAAAAATATTTTTTTCCGATGTGTATTTTTAAAATGGCGGCCATTTTAAATTTTTAAACTCAAATATCTCAAAACCGGTATATTTTATCAAAATTTTACAAGAGACAAAAAAGTTGACAAATAAATTACCTAATAAATGACAAATAAATAGTTAGCAAAATTATGAAACTACCAAATGATTATTAAAAGTTAAGCACACTATATGTGTTGTATCTATATATATATATATATATATATATATATATATATATATTCCAACAAATTCCACAGTTTTTTTATACAATTATGCAATATTTTTTCCATTTTTTGGCCAATTTTCAGCTTTTGTCAAATTGTCATAAAAAATATGCAATTTTAATGAAATTTTTAACAAATATGCCTAAAATTTTCTACAAAATAACATTTTTTTAAAAACAAGTAAAATTATCACATTTTATAAGTATTTTTTCAATAGTTGACTTTTCATAAGTCAATTTAAGTTTTCTAGAGTATTTTTTCAATAAAATTTGAATTTTTTTAAAACAAGTAAAATTAAGGTTTAGTATCAATAATATTGTAATAATTATTCAAATTTAACTAAAGCAGTTTCTTTATCATCAAAAGTCTTAATATCAGTGACAATTAAATGTAAATCTTTTTTATTTAATTCTTTAATAGATTTATAATCAATTACATTAGTAAATCTTTTTGGTAAATGTACTTTACATTTTTCTAATTCAACAATAATTGTATATCCATATTTATCTTTAATTCTTTCAAATTTTTAAATTTTATATTTTTTATTTAAATTTAAACTTTTTAATGGTTTATATTCTTTAAATCTTAATTCTCCAACATTATTAATTTCTTCTAGCAGATCCATTTATATAGGAAAAAATATCACAAACTTGTTTGTGATAGATATGTTAAAAAGTCATTATCATAATTAGGTTTTATACAAAAATCCATATTTAAGTATTTAAAAATCATAGGTAATAATTTTTTGTATGATATATTACTTTTCTTAAAACATAAATATTTATTAAAAAATAGTGTAATTTTTTCTTTATCTTCATTATTCAATTCAAAATCAATATTGTATATTTTGTTTAAAAATTGATAGTAAAATATCCAATTTGTACAATTCCTTTGTTTTAAAAATAATTTTATATTCTTAGGTGTTATTTAAAAATGATTGGAAATACATAAAATATATAATTCATTAATTAATTGTTGTGTTTTATATGGTTGAAAATGGTTAAATTCTCTTAAAATATGTTTAAGATGTTTATTCTTATTACTTTTTCTCTTAATCTTTTTTTCATAAATAATTCTTTTACATATATTACATCCTACACAATTTCCAATAATAGTAAAATTAGTTTGATTATGACATCTATAACACATATCCATTTATTTAAAAAAAAATTATACATAAATGAATGAACCAATTCATTGTCACAAATGTAAGAAAAAAACTAAAAATATTAATCCACAAATCGTTGAAATGAAAAATGGATTATATAGAATTGCTACTAAATGTTCAATTTGTAAAACAAATAAAAGTAAAATTTTGAAAAAAGAAGTTAAACCTATAATTAAAAAAGAATTAACTAAAAATGAACAAATAATTGAAGCAAATGAAATTCATGCTCCAATTAGAAAGAAATTTCTAAAAAGAAAAATAATTACATTAGGTATTGATGATTTATGGGCAGCAGATTTAATTATAATGAAAAATTATGAAAAAGAAAATGATGGTTATAAATATATGTTAAATGTGATAGATACTTTCTCAAAATATGTTTGGTCAAAACCATTAAAGAAAAAAGATGGAAAAACAGTTTCTAGAGCATTTGAAGAAATAATTAAGGATGCAATTAAAATTAATCATAAATCACCTAATCTTTTACATACAGATAAAGGATTAGAATTTATCAATAAAGAATTTAAAGAAATATTAAATAAATATAATATTAAATTGTATCATACAGAAAATGAAGAAAAATCAAGTATAATAGAAAGGTATAGTAGAACACAAAATGAAAAAATGAAAATACAGTTTGAAATTAATAAAAATTATAGATGGATAAATATTTTACCAAAAATTGTTAAAGAATATAATAACTCATATCATTCAACAATTAAAATGAAACCAATTGAAGTAAATAAAAATAATGAAAAGGATTTATTAGATACTGTTTTTAAATATAAACCACCAAAAATAATAACCAAATCAAAATTTAAAATAAATGATAGAGTTAGAATTGGAAATAAAAAATCAACATTTTCTAATAAATATAAAAATAATTGGTCTAGAGAAATATTTATAATTTCTAAAATTAATAATACAAATCCAGTTACTTATAGTATAAAAGATCAAAATAATGAAGATATTATTGGAAATTTTTATGAATATGAATTGAAAAAAACCAATTTGTAAATTTTATTTTATATAAATGGAAAAGATATGTTTAAGGTGTAAATTATATAAAGATATATCTAAATTTTATAAAGACAAAAATACTAAAGATGGGTTATATTATTATTGTAAAGAATGTAAGGATGTGTATTATAAAAAATTATATGATAGTATTAAAGTTATTGAATTAAATGAAAAACAATGTCATAAATGTAAAGAAATTAAAGATATTTCAAATTTTAATAATTATCATTATAGTAAAGATAGAAAAAATACAATTTGTATACAATGTATTAGAGAAATGTTTTTAAAACCACAATTTTGTGAATGTGGAAGAAATATTAAATGGACTAATAATTATTTAAGACATTTAGAAACTAAAATTCATGACAAAAATATAACAAAACTAGAAAATTTAAAAATATGATAAAAAAATGAAGACAAAATTTTACTTGTTTTAAAAAAATTCAAATTTTATTTAAAAAATATGATTTAAACTATAAATTACCTAGTAAAAAGTGGAAATACTTCTTATATTTTTAAGAGTTTTATTTCTAAGTAAAAATTATTTTTAATAAATAAAGAATTTCACCCCTAATAAATGGAACGAACAAATAAAAATATTAATTGTCCTTATTGTAATAAAAATATATTATATAAAAATTATGATAGACATTATAATTCAACTAAACATTTACTAAATAAACAAAAATATGATAATAAAATATTTGAATTAAAACATTGGTGTAAAAATAATAATATATATAATTATAAAAATAAAACTTTAGATGAATTAACAAATATTAAAGAAACATTTGATCTTACAAATTATTCATTATTTAATATAGTAAAATTAAATGAAATTGCAAAAAAATTATCTGTCAGAAATTATGAAAAATTATCTAGAGATGAACTAATTAAAAGATTAAACAAAATTAAAGAAAATCCAAATAATTTAGAATATAGATCATTTAAATATATTCAAAATTTAGCAATTAAAAATAGTATTAAAATTGTTAATAAAACTAGAAAAGAATTGATTGGATTATTAAATGATTATTTTAAAAATAGACCAATTCCAAAAGAAAATATAATAAATATTCAAGAAGCTTCGTCATTAAAAGGATATTTTCAAGATTATATTTTAACAAATTCAAATGATGATTTAGATATTAATGATTATTTAGAAACTCAAAGAAATGACATAAAAAAATTGATAGAAAAACAAAAATTTAAAAATATTAAAGGACAGATGGCTTTAGAATGTGAATATGAAAGAAAATTAATAAATGGTGAAATTCAAAATAGTAATATGTATTTTTGTATAAAAAGTTCAGATATTTTAAATATAGATGATTTTATTGATGATCAATTTAAGAAATTAATAGTTAGAGAACAACTAAATCAACCATCAAAAGGCTCTGGTTGGTCATTAAAAAGATGTGTTGAACTAAATCTAAAATTATCTAAAAATAATTCATTAAATGCTGGATCATATATAGAATTACCAAATGAAATTAAGAATAAAAAATGTTGTGTAAATTTTAAAAATAAAGATGAATATTGTTTTATTTATGCAATTAGATGTGCTATTGATAAACCAAACGAACATGCTGAAAGAGTTAAACAATATCAAAAATATATAAATGATGATATTTTTAAAGGTTTTGATTATCCAATATCATTGAAAGATATTAAATTATTTGAAAAAAGATCATTTGATTCTAAATATAACTATCCATCAATGTCAATAAATATTTATAGAATTGATGAAGATGAAAAAATAGTGCCATTACAAATATCTGAACATTATAATTCAAAACTAGAAATTGATTTATTATATTATAAAATTGGTAATAATTCTCATTATATATTGATTACTGATTTAAGTAAGTTAGTATCTAAGCAATTAACACAAAAAAATAAAAATAAAAAATATATTTGTAGAAGATGTTTGACTCATTTCTACAAAAATAAAGACTTGAATAATCATTTAGAGATATGTAAATCATTAGAACCTTGTAGACCTATAATGCCATTTAAAGGTCAAACTGTAAGTTTTAAAAATTATTATAAAAAGTTTGAACATCCATATGTAATTTATATGGATTTTGAAAGTATATTAGAAAAGATTGATAATTGTAAAAATAATCCAAATTGCTCGTATACAAATAAAATTCAAAAACATAAACCATATGGATTTACAATCTATTTAGTATCTAGAGTAACTAATAAAATGTATAAACCTATTTGTTATAGAGCAAAAACTGAAGAGGAATTAATAAATGTACCAAATAAATTATTTGAATATTTAGATGAAATTTCAAAATATATAGCTAAAAAATATAATTCAAAAAATAAAAAGCCTATGAATTTAACCAATGAAGAAGAAATTAATTATCAGAAAACAAATATTTGTCATATTTGTGAAAAAATTGGTTTTGATAATGATAAAAGAATAAAAGTAAGAGATCATTGTCATTTAACAGGAAAATTTAGAGGTGCTGCACATTTAAATTGTAATTTAAATCTAAAATTTCCTCAAAATATTCCTATATTCTGTCATAATAGTTCAAATTATGATACACATTTGTTTATAAAAGAATTAGCTAAAAAATATGGTAAAATTGATTTGTTAGCTAATACAGATGAAAAATATATAAACTATTCAGTAAATTCTGGTTATGGTTATGAATTTGAAGGTGATAAACCTAGAAAATTTATAAAATTCTCATTTGTAGATACATTTAGATTTATGGCTACATCAATTGAAAAATTAGCTAAAAATCTTAAAGAATTTAAGCATATAAATAAATTTATAAAAGAAGATGATATAATTGAATATGATAATGAAACTTTAAAAATATTAACTTCTAAAGGTGTATTTCCATATGAATTTATTGATAATGTTGAAAAATTAAACTATGATAAAATATTAGAAAAAGATCAATTTTATAGTTGTTTAACTAATGAAAATATAAGTGATGATGATTATAAACATTATATAAAAGTTTGGAATAAATTAAAAGTAAAAACATTAGGTAATTATTCAGATTTATATAATATTCAGGATGTATTATTATTAGCTGATATATTTGAAAATTTTAGATCTGTTTGTTTGAAAAATTATCAATTAGATCCAGCACATTATCTAACATCACCATCATTAGCTTGGGATTCTATGTTAAAATTAACAAAAATTGAACTAGAATTAATAAGTGATTACAATATGTATTTAATGATTGAAAAAGGTATTAGAGGTGGTATTTCACAATGTATAACTAGATATTGTAAAGCAAACAATAAATATACAAAAAATTATGATAAAACAAAACCTGAAAATTATATGTTATATATAGATGCAAATAATCTATATGGATGGGCTTTAAGTCAAAAATTACCTTATAAAGATATAACATGGATGAATCCTAATACATATACATTAAATGAATGGGAAGAAACAATATTAGAATTAGATGAAAATGCTGAATATGGATATATATTAGATGTTGATTTAGAATATCCTATTGAATTACATGATGACCATAAAGATTTACCATTAGCACCTGAACATTATAATAATAAGCTTTGCACAACATTATTTGATAAAAAAGATTATGTTATTCATTCAAGAAACTTAAAATATTATCTACAAAAAGGATTAAAATTAAAGAAAGTTAATAGAGTTATAGCATTTGATCAAGATGATTATATGAAAAAATATATTGAATTAAATACCAAATTAAGATCCAAATCAACATCAGATTTTGAAAAAGACTTTTTTAAATTGATGAATAATAGTGTTTTTGGAAAAACTATGGAAAATGTTAGAAATAGATGTGATATTAAATTAGGTGATGAAAAGTTTTCATTAAAACAAGCAAAAAAACCTAATTTTAAAACATTTAGTATATTTGATAAAGACTGTATTGCTTCACATATGATAAAAGAAAAGGTTAAGTTTGATAAACCAATCTATATAGGATTTTCAGTACTTGATTTATCAAAATTACATATGTATCAATTTTATTATGAAAAATTAAAGAAGTTTGATCCAAATATAAGGTTATTATATATGGATACAGACAGTTATTTTATAGAATTTAAAAAGGATCCATATAAAATTATTAAAGAAAATATTAATGAGTTTGATACAAGTGATTATAAGAAAGAACATGAATGCTATAGTGAAAAGAATAAAAAAATAATTGGTAAATTTAAAGATGAGTTAAATGGTGAAATATTAGAAGAATATTGTGGTTTAAGATCAAAATTATATAGTTATGAATTTAATAATAAAAATCCTGTAAAATGTAAAGGTATTAAGAAAAGTGTTGTTGATAAAACATTACATATGGATGATTTTAAGAAATGTTTATTTGATGATCAAGAACAATATAGAGAAATGACTTGTATTAGAAGTTTTAAACATGAACTATATACAATTACAATAAATAAATTAGCTTTAAGTAATAGAGATGACAAAAGATTTATTTGTGAAAATAAAATTGATACATTACCTTGGGGGTATAAAAATAATTATAAATAAATGGAAATTTTAATTGTTCCAAAAGAATTAATAAATAATGATTTTGATATAAAATTATATTTATTTAAAACTAAAATATGAAATAAATTTTTAATATATCTTTTTAAATATAAAAATTATTTTGTATATCATTATAAGTTTAATTTTATAATAGAACCATTTATAAATATAATAAAAAATTATGTTAAAGAAAGTTTTAAAGAAAATGATCAAAATTATATTAATAATTTATAACCATATGATATTGAATTTATACTATAATTTTATGTATATTTTTAAATATTTTCTTTAATAAATTTAAATATATTCAATAATTTATTGAATATCTAACATAAAAATATCTATAAATTTTACTTTATTATCATTATAAGTAAGACCCGTCTTTAAGACGGGTCTCAAATTTGTATATAATTTATTATATTTATGAATATTTTTGAATGTTTAAGAAGGGTAACATTTTGTTACCCTTAAGTTTTTATTGTATAATAAGGTTACCTCCTTTAAAAAATTTTAAAATAAATATTCTAATTTATATGGGACCCATTTTGGGTCCTACCTAATTTTAATAAGTTTTGTATGTTTTTCATTATATGATAGGGGGGACAAATTGTCCCCTCTAAAAATATCTATAAATTTTAATCTATCCTTATTGTTTTCTACTTTTTTTATTTTAAAATTAATAAATATAAACCAGATTCATTAATAAACATTGTTTTATTATCTATTTTATTGACGCCCTGTTTTAGGGCATCTGAAAAACATGTTTGTACATCAATTTCTAGGGTGTCATAATTTGTGACACCTATAATTTTTATGTAAATTAATTTATCATTATTATGTAAATGTAACTGTTGGTTACACTTGATATATTTTAAGTTTTATATATTTTTCTTTTACATTATCAATTAAAACTTTTCTAGAATTTTTATATTTTAAAATATAACAAATATCTTTTCTTTTAAACCAAGGTTTATTTTGTTTATTAAATACAATTAATTTATTATTAAATATAAAATTATTGTTAATTAAATAAATTATTGTTTTTATTATTTATGTAGATAAATTTTATATTACAAATTTTGTTTTAATCTTAAATATACAATACTTTTAATATTTTCATTATTTATTTGATTTCCATCACTATTTTGAATAGATATTACAATATTTTGAATTTTATTTATATTTTTTAAAGGAATATAATCAATTTCATTTGGTTTTTCACTAATTTTTGATCCATATTCAACATTTGGATAAAATGAATATAGAATTTCTGATTCTTTATGTAAATGTGAATGATCTTTATGATTTTCAAAACTAGGATCAACTAAATTACAATGTATTTCAATAACATCAAAAGGTCTAATTTTGGTAGTTTTATTCCTTTTGTTAATACATTTGGTTCAATCATTTTATCATCTAATCCTAATAAATCAATTATAATTGTTGTTACTATAATTTTAACAGGAGATTTTATTATAATATATGGTCCATCATTTTTCAGTATAAAATCATTTTCATCAAATTTATTAATTTTCTTTTTAAATTCTTTTAAACTATTAATAAAAATATTTTTTATTTCTTCAATTGTATAATTTCCTTTATTTATATCAAAATATTGATCTATAATTTTATCATCTTCATCTTTAATAGAATATCTATAACAGTTTTTATAATCATTTGGTATATTTGATATAAAATTATCTGAATAAAATCCACTTAAACCAATACTATATTTTCCATCTAAATGTATTGGATGTTCTAATCTTAATTCTAGTTTGGATGAATGACCAATTATTTTAAATAATTTCATCTTATTTAAATGGAGAAATTTTTAGAAAAAAAAGATAATATAAAATTAGAATCATATGATAAAAATAATAAAAATGATCAACCTATTAGATTATTAATTATAGGAACAAGTGGATCTGGTAAAACTACATTATTATTAAATTTTATTTACAAAAGATTAATTCCATATTCAAATTTATATATTTTTAGTAAATCATTAGAACAACCATCTTATAAATTATTACAAAAAAGATTTAAAAATATAGAATCAAATATTAATAAACAAATTTCTTATTTTTCATGTAATGATATGATTCCACTAAATAAATGTAAACCAAATTCATTAGTAGTTTTTGATGATTGTATTTTAGAAAAACAAGATAAAATTAAAGAATATTTTATAATGGGTAGACATAAAAATATATCATGTATTTATTTATCACAATGTTATTCAAAAGTTGATATGCAATTAATTAGAAATAATTTAAATATGTTATGCATCTTTAAACAAAATGAACATTATATGAAAAAAATATATAATAATTTTGTTGGATCAGATATGAAATTTGATAAATTTAAAACTATTTGTAATGATTGTTGGAAAGAAGACTATGGATTTTTAACTATTAATTTATTGAAAAAATCAAATGATGGAAAATATATGAAAAATTTTTCTGATATTAAATAATGATAATGGCTTGTTGTATGTTTGATTCAATAATTGATAGAATATTTATTTTATTAGTATTATTTATTTCATTAGTATTTATATATTTAATGAAAATTACAGAAATAAAGTAAAATGAATTGTGTTTAACATAATTAGTGTTTATGTTAACATGATTTGTGTTTGTGTTAACATGATTTGTGTTTTGTGTTAACATGATTTGTTTTTATGTTAACATGATTTGTTTTTATGTTAACATGATTTGTGTTTGTGTTAACATAATTTGTGTTTTGTGTTAATATGATTTGTGTTTATGTTAACATGATTTGTGTTTATGTTAACATGATTTGTTTTGAACCTAAATTTTTCTTTGTAATAAATGGATAAAATATCTGTTAATGAAGCTAAAAAATTAGATGATATTGAGAAAAAATTAATAAAAGAATTTAAAAATCAAATTAAAATTGAAGATAATTATGAAAAAATTAAACAAAAAGCATATGAACCTATAACATCAGCAATTGGTAAAGTTGAAAATAAAATTGGTGAAGTCTTAAATGAAAATAAAAATCTTATGGAATTGGTACCTATTGTTAATAATTTTGCCAATATATCAATACCAGAAACTGAAGAACTAAATTTACCTTCAAGTACTCCATTTAGACCAATCAGACAACCAATAATTCAAGAAGAATCGACATTTATTGACCCAAATTTAATTTCACCTCAAACATTAGATAAAATTATTGGTCCATTAGCACAAAAATATTTACCAAGAACAAAAGATGATAAATTTGGTTTATATTGGAATAAACATAAAAAATCATTTATGATTGGTGATAAAATAACTGTAATTGATAATGATGATTTAATAATTGATGATAAAAAATATAATGGAACACATGGATTATGGAGATTGTTAACTTATGAAAAGAAACCAGATAATAATTTATATACACAAGATGATTTAAATAATTATTCAAAGATTTTATGGGAAACTAATTCAATTTATAAAAATAATGATCCAAATAGTAAGAAACCAAAATCTAGTAAAGGTGATAAATATATTAATTTAATTAAACATATTTGGGAATTAAAAGGTGAAATTGAAGGTTCAGGAATCAGAAAATATACAGAAAATCAAATTGAATATAGATTTATAGATGATTTAAATAAATTAGATAATATTATTAATTATATATATGCACAAGAAAAAGCTGGCAATAATAATTTTTTAAATGAAAAGAAAGCAATTAAAGACTTTATATCAAATAAATTAGATGAATTAATTGAAAAACCTGAAGGAATTAAGTATTTAAAAAGAATTTTGGCAAATATTTCATCACCATTATTAAAAGATGGATCAGGTATTTTAAATGATGTTATAAATAATTTACCTTTTGAATTACATGTACCTGGTTATCAATATCTAGGGCCTGGAACTAAATTAAATAAAAGAGTAAAAAGAGGTGATCCTGGAATAAATGATTAAGATAAAGCTGCTAAAGAACATGATTTATTTTATAGAGATCATAAAGATACAAAATCTAGAAATGAAATAGCTGATAAAATTTTACAAGATAAAGCATGGGATATAGTAACATCAAATGATCATGGAATTGGTGAAAGATTAATTGCATTACCAACATCAGGTGCTATGTGGATGAAAAGAAAATTTGGTATGGGTTTAGAAGTAGGATTAAAATTTTAATAAAATTTGTTATTGATTATGTTAATCTATATTATAAAAAACTATAAATTTTTTTCTTAATAAATTGAAAAAACAAATATAAACTTGACAGATAATCAAAAATCAAAAATAAAATTAGCATTTAAAAATAAAAGATCAGTTATAATTCAATTTAATATTGATCAATTTAATGAAAATGGAAAAGATATTATATTATTATCTAAAAGACAAATTAATAAACTAAATAAACATAAAAAATTAAATAAAGGATTAAGATTTGAATTTTCATATAATCAATTAAAAGAAATAAAAAATGGTGGATTACTAAAAGAAATTTTAGATTTTGCTGATAATATACCTATAGTTAAAAATTATACACCAAATGTTAGAAAGGGAGCAAAAGTTGTAAAAGAATCTATAATTCCTAAATTTAGAAATTTTGTTGATTGGTTAGATCATGAATTAAAAAATGTAGAAGGATCTGGTTTAGATAAAAAAACATTAAAATATATGAAACAAAATTATAAAAAAATTTTGAACCACTAACATTAGGTGAATTAGAAAAATTGTGTAAAAATATAAAATATTTTAGAGGTGTATTTATGAGAGATATATTACCTAATAAAGTTAATAAATTTGAATGTGGAATTATAAATTTAGATTCATTTGATAGAAATGGAACTCATTGGGTTTGTTATTATAAAAAAAGATAAAATTAAATATTATTTTGATTCATATGGAAATATAGTTAATAAACCACCAATAGAATTAGTTAAATATTTAGGAAAAGATAATATATTTTATAATGATAATCAAATTCAAAATTATAATGATCCACCAATTTGTGGTCATTTATGTATTTTTATATTAAATGAATTAAATAATAATAAAAAATTTGATAATATAATAAATAAATTAATCCTTAATAAATATGGATTCACAAAATATATTTGATCTGTTTGGAAGACAGAAAAAACATCCAATTAATATTAAAGAAGATTATATAAATTCTAAATTAAATATATTTTTTAATAATTTTAGTAAAAGTTTTAAAAGTCATGTAAAAAAGACTGAAAATCTAGTAAATGCTATTGGTTTATCAAACAATTATATAAGTATTAATGGTAAAAGAATTGTTAATGTTAAACCAAGTATAAATAAATATGATGTTGTAATAAAATCAGAATTAGATGAAGTTTTAGATTCAATTATTAAAATTGGTAATGATCATTCAGAAACTAAAAAGGATTTAAATAAAATTACAGACTTTTTAATTAATATTGGAAAATATGTTGAAAATTTAGAAGAAAAATTAGAAAAAGAACTAAAATTTCTATTTGATGGAGTCAATGAATCCATAAAAGAATTAAATGCTGAAATAATACTAATTAAAGATGATATAGATAAATTACAATAATTATTTTATATAAATGGAGTTGATTTATTGTCTTAAATGTAAACAAAAAACTAATTCTAAAGATATTCAGATAATAAAATTGAAAAATATAAATGTAATTAAATCAAAATGTTGTATTTGTAATTCAAAGAAAAGTTGTTTTACAAAATTTTCTCCCTAATAAATGGCTCTATACAGTTCATTTGATTTATTCATTATCAGAAACCAAAATCAATTAAACAAAGATGATTGGGATGATATTTCTGAAAAATATGAGTTGAGTATTAATATGATGAGATTGTTTCAAAATAAATTAAATTGGCAAAAAATTGCTCAACATCAAAATTTAACTATAGATTTTATTACTGAATTCATAAATTATCAATTAAAAGATTATATTGATTTGATTTGTAAATATCAAGATTTAACTGAATATTTCATTCATGATTATGCATTTACATTAAATTGGGAATTAATTTTAGAACATCAAAAAATATCAGCAAAATTTATACTTGATCATGCTACTGAAATTGAATATTTTAAAAGTAAAAATGAAATTGATACATAAAAATTATAAAATTTGACATCATAAAATTATAAAAATTTTACTTGTTTTAAAAAAGCTTTTGATTTAAAAAATTTATCCTTAATAAATGGCTGATTACAAAAAATATGTAAATGATATTGAAAGAGCTGAATACAAAAATTTCTATCCATTATCTAAATTACATTTAAATGAACCTAATAAAAAAACTGAATTTAATATAGATTTTGGAGATGGATTTTGTACTTCTAAATTTCAATTTTATATATCTGGTAAATTGACTAAATCTGATGGAAATGCATATGATAATGGTGCTAATATAAAATTAATTGATAATTTTGTTCCATTTTTATTTTCAAAAATTGAAGTTAGAAAACACAATAAATTGATTGATGAAATTGAATATCCTGGTCTATTAAGTACAATTAAAGGTACTATAACTTATTCAAAATCAGAAATAAATCAGATAAATAATGGTTTTGAATCAAATTTTAAAAATAAATTTGAAGCAATTGGTAATTTATCTCATTTTGGATTAGGATTTTTTGAAAATGTAAATATTCCAATATACAAAGGAGGTTTTAATATAACATTTATTAGATCAGAAGATAATGATGCAATTTTTAGATGGAAAACTAAAAAGGCTGATGGATCTTATGATAATGCTACATTACCAACTGAAGGTAAAATAACAATTGATGAATTTTTTATTAGAGTTCCTATAATTGAATACAAAACAACAAGTAAAATTCAATTAATTAATGAACTAAGCAAATTTGAAAAAGTAAATTTTCATTTTAATCATTGGCAATGCATTGAACAAAAAAATATTACAGGAAAGAATTTAAGTTTTGATATAACAAATATCTATAGAAATATTTATAATCCAAAATTTATTATAATTGGATTTCAAAAATCAAGAACAAATGATCAGTTATTTGATACTTCTAAATTTGATAGTATGTATGTAAAAAATATAAGAGTAAAACTAAATGGTCATTATTACCCTGATGAATTGGAAAATTTTGATATAAACAATGAAAAATTTAGAATTATGTATGAAATGTATCAAGATTACAAAACAGTTTATTATATTAGTAGTAAAATGTATTATAGTCCAACAGAATTTCTAGATAATAGACCAATTTATGTAATTGATACTACAAAAAATCCAACAAATATTTCAAGTTCAAAAAATGATATTATTATTAATGCAGATTTTGATTATGATATAGTAGCTACTAGTAAAACAAATTGTTATATTATTATTGTATCTGAAAAATTACTTGAATATAATATAATCAAAAATGATATTACTGAAATTAATTAGAATGAATTATTACTATTTTAGTCAAATTTATTGAAAAAATACTACTAAAATTTTAAATTACCTTATGAAAAGTCGACTATTAATTTTATTTAAAAAATACTTATAGAATGTGATAATTTTACTTGTTTTAAAAAAAATTTTATTTTGTAGAAAATTTTAGGCATATTTGTTAAAAATTTCATTAAAATTGCATATTTTTTAAGACAATTTGACAAAAGCTGAAAATTGGCCAAAAAATGGCAAAAATATTGCATAATTGTATTAAAAAACTGTGAAATTTGTTTGATTTTTAATTGTCTCCAAAAGTGTCCTAGAAGTAACATGATACTATCTACTTATATATATATATATATATATATATATATATATATATATATATATTTTTTTTTTTTTTTTTTTTTGTGAGTCGTCTGATAATGTTATAGAGATGATGCCCTTGCTAGCGAAGGACCTCACGAAATAAATTAAAAAAATATTGGTACCTATATGTGTATTAATTTTAAATTTTTTCATCACTCCGTATACGAAAGTGACAACTTGCCTTACAGCTGAGACCTTGGAAAGTAGTCATTTCCCAAACTGTCACCGTCAGCTGATTTTACTGACCTGTACGGAAAGTAATGTTTGTAAACATTACTTTCCGTCCAAGGTAAACAAACTTTTCCGTACAGCAACAATCAGCTGGGTTTAAAACAAATTAAATTTTGAATTCCAGCTTTGTTTACTTTGTCCAATGGCGAAGAATTTACAAAAATTATCCTCCTTTAAAACTTCCACATTTATTAATAATTGCGTCGTGATGAAAAGTATCGTTCGCAACTCGTCCGGAAAGCCCATTTCCAGGCTCGATAGTGTTTTCCACGCTCGGCTTCGCCTCACGCGTAAAACACTATCTCGCCCAGAAATGGGTCACTTTCCGGACTAGTGGTGAAATATACTATTATACCCATCTATTGAGGACTATACAAGCGGAATAAATCGCATATCGAATTTTGCGTTGTTTATATCTTGGTTTAAATATCACAATTAAATTGGTTTATTTCATTAAATTAATTTGTTTATAGTTTTCTCGTTGTAATATCAAATACCCCCGTCGCAGCAAACCTGCGTACATAGCGAATTTCCAAAGGAATTTGAGATTTTGTATTTTCCCCATAAACACCATAGAAATGCGTATGTAGGTTTGTTGCCATGGGATGTTGTTATCAAATGTTAGTTGTTAGGAAGTATAATGGTTAGTTAAGGTAAATATCTAATTGTATCAATATTCGGCACTTTTAATTATTCCCATAAACCCCATGGGAGTGAGTATGTAGGTTTGCCGAAATATGGGTGTTGTTAGCAAATATCAGTTAAACCCTACCTAGTGAATGTACATAACAAATTCTATCAATTTATGCCAATAAATAAGCGAGATACAGGGTTTAGTTGATTTCCCATAAGATTAACATGAGAAACCAATTTTTTCTTTTCTTCGTAACCCGTTCAAGACAAGTTAAAATTTCAAAATACTAAATTGTTTGTTTTTTTTAAATCTTTCAAATGGTTTCAGTTAAAATTGTTGAATTTTGAAATTGGAGGTCCGAAAATGCAAAAAACCCCATTTTTACCCCTTTGAAAGCCGTGAATATTTCACACTTTAAGGCACCGTATCAGCGTTATTATTTTTTCAACAAAGAATACTATATATATATAATCGATGCACAATTTTAAGGGCTACAATTCTTGTAAGGACTAAAAATTTCATAACTGTGATATTAACGCCGTAAATAAAAAAAAATAATAATAATAATAACTTCCCAAACTTTTGACGAAATATTAAATTTTAGTGCACATATTGAACCTTAAAACATTATTTATACCAATAAATATGGTATTTCCTTGGACAAAATTTAATTGTGAACAATATAAACGTTTTTGGGTGAATCTAAGTGGTGTGTGGGCTTTATCAAAATCCCATTTTAGTAAACACTTTCACTGTTATCAACTTTTTCCATGTTCCTGTTGTGGGAAAAGTTGGGAATTTTTACCAAATGATCAGGGACACCAAACTCATTCTACTAGGTCTCGTTACCCGGCCAATTTTGTCAAAGCCATATTTTGGCTAAATGGCGCGGACAATCAAAGTATATCATGGTACGGGAATGTCTATATTTTATTCGATGTCAAAAAAGAAAAAAAAAAAAAAAAAAAAACACAACTAAAAGCCTGTAAAGGATTGAGGGAAGATTGGTACTAATATAAAACGTAAGCATATAGAACCTGACGGCGAGTGAGGGTAGTAAACGAGATCATCTGAAGGGCAAGTGGTATTTATAAAAAATAACATATATCATTATTATGTAATAGGAATTGTTCAAATAACAGAACGCGTACATAAAATACCAGTTGTTAAATACTAGCAATTTTGTACGTGGGGGTACTTTTCCGGGAGTAGAATTCCGGCGGAAGTATTCCGGGGTTAGAAGTCCGGCTGGTGTTTGGTTTGCCATAATGTTAATTTAGAGCAATGAAATTAAATAATAATGTATTTATAAAACTGAGAATACTTTTCCGGCAGCGAGCAAAACTCCATGCCACTTTAAGCTTCACCCTTCGTGACGTCAAAATGACGTAGCGTTTTTTCATGGGCGTACTTTTCCTGGGGTAGAATTCCGCTACCCCCATTTTGCATTATGATTAATGCAAATTTAGGCAAATATAGTAGGAAAATTGCGATAACTCCGTTATTTGTAGTAAAATCTTTACAATCTTGATATCATTGTTTAGATAACTTAATTTGTTAACTTTTTTGTCTCCTATAAAATTTGTCGTTATTGTGAAATTTGAGTTTAACATTTTAAAATGGTTGCCATTTTAAAAATACACATAGGAAAATAATAATTTTTTTTTCTGAAAACTAACATTTTTGTGGTAAAGAAAGGTCCATGCCAAGTCTGAAATAAATCCATCAATCCGTTACGGAAATCCTATAATATAATACGGGCAATGTCTGGAGGGATGTATGTTCCAAGATCTCGAAAATCTTGCGGTTAGATTTTGCTTAAACTTTGCATTTAAGAGTGTTTTGGCCCAAAAATAAGTTTAGAAACAGCCTCAATCACAGGAAAAATCGAATTTGGTCTAATTTTAAGTTTAAAAATCGTAATTTTTATTAACATTGGTCTTATGGGTTGCTATTTTGGACCTCAATTTTCAAAAGTCATCAATTTTAACTAAAACCATTTAAAAGAGCTTAAAAAAACAAACAATTTAGTGTTTTGAATTTTTATCTTAGCGCAACTGGTTACGGGGAAAATCCAAAAATGTGTTTTCCAAGTTATTCTTATGGGAAATCAAGAAAACCCCATATCTTGCTTATTTAATTTACATAACTTAATCAAATTTGTTATGTACATTATCTAGATAGGGTTTAACTTATACTTGCTTGCAAAATCCATATGGCAGCAAACCTACATACTCACCCCCATGGGTTTTATGGGGAAAATAAAAAATTGCCAGAGCTTGGTACAATTTTGTGTTTACATTACCATTTATTGATTAAATTAGGTTTTCTAACAACACCCCATGGCAGCAAACCTACATACTCGATCCTATGGTGTTTTTATGGGGAAAGTAAATAATCTGAAATTGATTCCATTGGAAATTCGCTGAGTACGCAGGTGTGCGCGGGGGTGTTTATTTTTAACAGCTGTTATCTGTGAAGAGTCTCTGGTGTAGATTAATTAGCTTGATTATATAACAAAAGTGAATTAAAATCAACGAGCAAGGCTCCGTTAAACCTGGTACTAAAAATTATTACGCGTAAATAACAGAATGGTGGCTAGCCGCTAAACGAAGGATTTTTGGACATATGTTTACATGACCTTTTTTGTTTATTTTCATGTGTAGAATCACCCCCCAAAATTTCTGCTCTTCGTCGTGAATCGCCCTGTATGTATGCATTTTCTTTTTCAGCACAAACTGTAGAATACAATGATGTAAAAACATTGTTTTTTTACCAAAGCATTTGGGTATAGTAGCAAAAAGTTTGTTAATCTTCAATGTAGGCAAATGAAAATTTTTGAAAGCAAGCTACAATAAAGCTAAAAAAATCCTTCAGATTTTATTTAAATGTGAAAATGGAGACAATTTATTTCCCTACATGGAAATGTCAACCCATTTGAATTACTTTAAAAAAATGTAAAAGTTATACCTTTTTTCCTAAAACCTTAAACTTTCCCTGAAAAATGCAGTTTTTTACTCGACATATCAAAAAATATAAACATGTCCCAGATTAAACAATCATAATACTTTTGAAACGTAAATTACATTTTATTTCATAAAATATATATGTTTTTATAGTTTTCTTCTAAATTCACTGAGCTATCAACGTCAGAAAATGAAACTGAAAGGTTTGCTAATGAGAACATAATCTTTTGACCATTTTAAAAAATGCATGAAATTTGTATTAGGTATCCTATAAAATTTCCAAGATATACAAATTGTTGGAATTTTATTGTAGTTTTCAAAAATATAACTATAGCAGAAAATATACACCAAAAAATTTTACAAGTGAATATTTGATAAAGCGTACTGATTTCACGGACCCCACAACAAGGGCATCATAGGCCTAGGCACTTTTTCACAATAAAATGTTTACTATTTTGGTGTCTTGTACCAATACAGTACGTAAATAGTATCAGTATTTATAACAGAAACCCCCAAACACTTGCTTTACAATAAAATAAAACTTTCAAAATAACCTAAATTGTAACTCACAACAGTAACAAAGTGAAAAGGCCGATGGGATGGGCTTTAATTTTCCAGATAGAGAGTTAAAAAGATTGGTATAAAGTCTATTTATTTTATTAAATTGTTGCAAAATATTTAATTTTGTGTTTATTTTATATTTTGAGATAGAATGTTTTAAGAAGTACAAAAAACATTAATGTTTTTATTGATTACAGCTGTAATACTGTGCACTAAATAAGAAAATTTAAAGATTCAAAGAATTTGTAAGAATTAATGCACGAGAACCAGTGCAACCGTTTCAATGGTCATACGACGACGGCGCAGCGGAGCCAGCGAGCTGACATGATGTGGCCTGTGCGCGTGCGTGGCGGGCGATGCAGAGTGACAACACTGGATCGTGGCGGGGACGGGAAATGCCGAATCCAGCCCGCTCGAGACTGCCGCGCCAGCTAGCGGCATTCTCGCGGAACTAAGGGCGAGCACTCTGTGAAGCTTCTTTCCTCTGTGGCATTACATTTACTATCAAAGACAAAAGAGTCTAGTAACTTAGTACTTCACTTTCAAAGTCAAAAGAGTCTGTTAGTTTAGTCATTGCACATCTTTGACATAACATTTAAAAGTTTTAAATTTCTAAGTGAAAAGAGCTTATTTGTTTTAATCTTTCTGCAGATTCGACATTACATTTTTACTTTCAAAGACAAAAGAGTCTAGTAAATTGGTATTTTACTTTCAAAAGAGTCTGATAGTGTAGTATTTGTACACCTCTGTGTAGACTCGTCAATTATATTTTACTTTTCACAAGTCTGACAGTGAATGATCTTAAGACTAAGTTAAGGACTGGAAAATGAAAACAATCATATCAATACAAACGATTACGTTTATTGAAAAATCTTAAAACTAACATCGAGTGTACTGAAAAAATAAATGTAAACAGCAGAAATAGAACTCTGTATACATTATTCAACAAAAATAAAAAATCTATGAATTAGTCAACACAAATGAATTTGTTCCATCACTAAAACTTCAAAGAAACAACAAAATTAATAAATAAGTGTCCATATAACAGTCCATCACAGTCCAACACACTTCTAAGATCCGAACAGCGCCTACCCGATCACACTCATGCGACATTAATTAAACTGTATCGTCGTCCACGTCCATCGGTGCAGGCAGAGCTGCAGGAAGCGGTGGTGCTCTTGGTGGTATTGCATAATGTCCCCACGGAAGAGTGTTTATTCCATCTTCTGGTATCACGTATCGTTAACATCAAACGGAGCAAGAGATATTTTTCTTACAACCACTGAACAAATCATATGGTATTTACTTTGAAGCGTTGATTTTCCGTACTCTTTGTCGTTCTGTTATGAAGACAATCGATACTAGGAATACGCTCCGATGTCCGTCCCGTACAAGAATTTTTTACTCACTTTTTGAGTTATTAGGTGACGCTTTGTTTTTGAGGGAGAAGTGAGAAAAATTCATTACGCACACAGGTGGCAAGCCTGTAGTGTGGGGCTCCCCTAAAAACGGGTTTACCCACTAAAAAACCTCGCCTCTACTCTTTAGGATTCTAACCTGGAGTTGTTTATTACATTACGTCAGGCTAGGCCTAAATTTGGCTTATGCCCGTGGGGCTCACTCCTTATCCAGCCACTCGATCAAGGGATCTGGGCCACTTCGCCGTCCAGATCATGTTTCTTTTCCAGGAGGATGCCCCGGACGAACTGTGATAAACAATCCCAGTTGCCCTCATCCTCCAAGATCTTTTGGCAGACCGAAATCCACCAAAAATGCACAAAAAAATTTGTGTGGCCTTCAGGCGGGGCCCTTCCCAACGGGGGCAGCGGAAGAATGTGTGTTCCGCATCGTCGGGAACGCCCGAGCAATAAATGCAGTCTGGTGAACCGGTCTTGCCCATCCGGTTCAGGTACGACCGAGATAGCCGTGAATTGTCAAGAATTGGCCGCCGTTCCACCCATGGTTGGACGTGCTTGATAAGTCGCGCAGTCCATCGTCCTCGGGTGTCGTGCTCCCAGCTGTGTTCCCACTGCTGGAAGGTTCTGGAGCGCTCTTCTGTTCTTGCCGTGTTCTTTTAATCTAGCCTTGTCTCTGATAAATTGCCTTCCTCTCTCCTGCCAAGAGCTTGACAGGGATAACTCCGGCGACCACCAGGACGGCAGGCTCGGACACTGTCCGGTAGGCAGAACACATCCCGAGCGCCGCTCGACGTTGAACCCGGGCGAGTCGCAACCTGTACTACTCTTTATCGAGAGCGTCTGCCTACACCTCTGCTCCATAAAAAAGCACGGACTGAACCGCGGACATCAACAGACGTCTTCTGTCGAATCGTGGAACCCCGACATTGGCCATCAGCCTACTAAGGTACGTGACTACCTTAGCGGCCTTGTCCGCCGTACGGAATATCTGATCCCTCCAGCTTAACTTGGTGTCCACCATAATCCCGAAGTACTTAGCAGCACGAGTTGATTGGACCACCTCCCTTCCCACTTAAACGGAACGACGGTGACCATCCTCTTCTTCGTAAGGATCACAATCTCCGTCTTACGGAGAGCAAGCGAGATACCGTGATCGGACATCCATGTGTTGACCACACGCATGACTCGGTTCAACTTTAGTTGGGCCAGCTCAACGTTGCGTGCGACAATGAGAGCTGCGACATCATTGGCGTACCTAACCAAAGTGGTTTCCTCAGGCATCTCCGACCTCAGGAGGCTGTCATAGGCAACATTCCAGAGATCCTGGCCGAGTATTGAATCTTGCGCGGCACCAGAAGTGACTTCCATCGTCCACGTTCCGTCCCTTGTGTCGTAAATCAGGCTTCGGGAGCGGAAATAATCCGCAACAAGATGAGTCGCAACAGATATGCAGGAACGCGAAAGGTGTTGCGAAGCGCATCCAGCATATCGACCCACCTCGCCGAGTTAAAGGCATTCTTGACATAAGCGTAACAAGAAGCACTACTCAGTGAGAGAAATGGTTGTGGCTCTCGGCTCTCTTCACAGCTCTCTGGACTTCGGTGATAGCGTCAATCGTTGACCGTCCCTTTCTGAAGCCGTACTGACGGAGGCATAAGTACCAGGCAGCTTCCACGGCAGACGTCAGGCGGGAACGGATCAGCTTCTTGGACAGCTTCCCAGCCGTGTCCAACATGCAAAAAGGCCTGTGGGACGACGGCAGCTCGGGATCACCTTTGCCCTTGCTGATGAGTACAAGTCTGGTGGTTTTCCAGGGAGCCGGAAACACCCCTTCTACCAAACAGGCGTTGTACATATTCTCAACAAGTCAGCATTAATTGAAAATACTTTCTTTAAAGCCTCGCTGGGAATCCGTCCGGGTCAGGAGCCTTGTTGCTCTTTAGGGAGAGAACGGAGGTTTCCATCTCCTCGAGTGTGAAGAGTGGAACGTCATCTAACCGTCCGAAGTCAACCGGCGTACATCCTAGGCCTAGCCTACAAATAAATACATACAAACTATGATTTTAGCTAAGACCTCAAAATAAGCAAGTAACTTAATAATAATTATGCTTATAAATTAAAGAAAAATAGATTGTAGAGCGAAAAAACAATGCAATTTAAAATCCATGATTGCAAATTAATAAAAATCAAGTTATGTAAGTATTGTAGAATTACGCTTACTTAACACTTAATGCATATTTTCTTACCTGAGACATAGGCTACAATGGCACAACACTTTCTAATTATTACTTGTTCCATTTAAATCTTTTTACAGATATTAGATGTATCCCATAAATTAGTTACTCGCATAATTCCGTTCGATAGCAATTCATTCCACAACATGCCTATCTTTTTGCACAATTTATAACTTCGACAAGTATACATCGGTGTTGATCTATTTAATTTAACAGATATTTCTGTCAAAATATCAATTAAATTTTATTTAAAAACGTAACATAACGGCGAGCAGATGTAAACAAATCAAGAGGTTATATTGTTTTCAGCATACACATCGACAACTCAGCTGCAATGGGGGAAAATAAACTGATCATAGCAACTACATTAGTCAAATCATGTAGCCTAAACAACTAAAGTTCTGTCAAAAATTCCGGAAAATAAGCTTTTTTAATACTTGAAAATAATTGCTCGATTATAGTTTATTACCTAGTTTAAAATACTTAAAATCTAACCTGAGAATTTCATTGAAATCAAATTAGGAATAAAAAAGCCTTTTGGCTAGAGAATTTGCCTAAGAGAAATTTAAAGTCGGTCTAAAAGAATTTTATACTCTATGTTCCATAGAGGTAAAAAATTCAATAATCTTGTACGTTTATATCATGCAGAGCGACGGCAGATTAACACCCTTCGCACGTTTGATGGGGGGAGGCGTGATGCAATCATCCTCCTCACCTTCATTATTGCAAGTACACCTACCGAATGTCATACAGTACAGTTTTGCCATCAATCCAACAAACATTTCGATGACCACTGCTCCGGCCTCATCCTTAAACTTTCCCAAAACCCTAGCATTCCGTCCATCATAGCAAATATGGGTCCTGGGATAGTTACTTGTGTCGAAATCGTCCAGATGTGTCAACATGTCACGGTAGACGTCTCTGGTACGGATCGCGTAGACTATCCCATTAGTCCATGTAGGCCATTCTAATCCTTTCGATACCGTACCGCTCTACCATGTCGTAGTGGAAACCGTACATCCATTGTTTACTATGGTCCAGAATGCACATTCTCGCGTATGCAGGCTTGTTCAGTACGACTCGCACTTTGGCCATATGTAGCAATGCTAGGTTTTCATTGTACCAAACACGATCATTGAAATTAGCTTTAGCTACATACTTAGTATACATTTTATGGGATGTTACTAGTTTTACGTTTAGGTGTTTTCTCACATTCTGGAGACTCATACCATACCGTATACTGCATTGACCATCAATTTAAACATCTCCACTTCAAATTTATTGCTGGCCTGCTGTCTTTACTCAGTATTTAGTGTCACGTACGGTTTCAACCACGGTGACTGTTTGAAACGTAGCTCTGTGGATTCGACGAACACGTAGTCCATTTTCTAACGCCTGTTGGAGATAACGATAGTGAATTACATATTCCTTCTTGTCCGTCAGAGTGGCCATTAATTTCTTAGACGATCCAGCACCGCTGTTGATCACTTGCTCCGATGTGTATGGGAGTTGATAGGTGATTTTCTAACTTATGGAGAAGGGCAAGTCTCTGTGTTTATCGTGTAGAACTTGGTCTTTCGAGTACTCCAAATCTACTTCCAATACGTACCCGTACTCGCCCTCCGGCGGTATGCTCGACATGTCTAATGCGTCAATTTTCTGCTGTGTTAGCCACTCAAAATTTTTGTACGGAAGTGGTTCCGACAAGGCCCATCCGTATAAGTTATTAGAGTCATAATAGATTAAAAATGTATCATTATCACTCTCTACGGAACCTCCACTTGTCGATGCGCACTGGCCGCTTCGGTCTTGGGTACGCGTTGTACTTCAAGGCGTGCTACCCCTAGAACTGGGGTGTCCACTACCCAATACCAGTCCTTCGGGTCTGGGTGAACGGGCGTGCCCCCCTTTAACATTGAAGTAGGCACTGTCTCTCAGGAACGGAGACTCTGTCGAGCTTTCGCTGTGGTGTGCTGTAATGGCCAAACAGTAAAGGGTGCATGTTGTACTTCAGGGCCTGCACTCTTAGAACTGGGATGTCACTACCCAATACCAGTTCAAAGTACCGAGCTGGGCTATGGGCGTGGCTCTCCTTATTAACTGAAGGAGGGCAGCTTCGGCTGTACCGAGCCCTGGCGGAGGTGGCCTCGTGAAAATTGCGCGCTTACTGGGTGTCTCACTCCAGCCCCCCAAAAAGGGGAAAATGAGTCAGGATTTCGGGGATCTGGGGCTTCCGTGACCTTCGGGCGCGGTTGCAGTGTAGCCGGCGTCTTTGGCGTGCGGGTTTCCAGAGACCTAGTTATTCCGCTTGGGTACCACCCATACCCCTAGTAAAACCTAAAGTACCCCTAGTAGTAACCTTGGGTTGGTCTCGAGGGGGCAGAGGTTGTCGGCATGCTCGGCACACAGCTTCGGCTGTGGGGGGTCCTCCAGCCTTATCTGGGGGCGTTGCTCACAGACGAAAGTTGAGAAGTAGCTTGGATAGTGCTGCCACTGCTACTCACGGCGGATGGTCAATTTTTGTTCACCGCCGGTTGAGTACCACAGGCCTGGTGAATTCCGGGTTTTGTGGGGGCCTAATCCGCCTTAATGTGATTTGGAGGACTCGTTCCATAAGTTCCCCGTTCTGTTGGGCTTTCCCTGCTCTCTTTAGGGAGTAAATGGGGTCCCTATTTCAGACCGATCGGGTATGCCTCGCGGCGAGAACCGGTCGCCTGTAAAGGAGTGGGAACCCATTACCTTGACTTCGGTCTTGGGAATTGGAATTTGAACAAAATGGAACAAAAATGGAAATGGCCGTTTCGGTCACCGCGTCCTCTAGTGTATTTATTATTGGCGATGACGTGCCGAGTTACACATTGAGTCAGACCACAGTAGTGTCAAATTGTTGGTGCTGGCTCAGTTCAAGGTCACCTGAGGGATGACGTCATCGAGGTCAATGACCTCACCGATGACGTCATCGATGACGTCATCGATTGCGTCATCGATGACGTCATCACTAATGACGTCATTTCGACGACGTCACACCCATGACGTCACAGAAATGACGTGCTGATGACGTCATCACCCCTTACGTCATCAAAATGACGTCACCGACGCCACTAAGGTCAAGGTCACGCCGAAACTTAAAATTTTTTGGCACTTTTGCCGTTTCTCGCACTACGCTCCGAGTTTCAGTCAGAGTCCCCGTGACCTTGACCACTTGGAGCGAATATTCGACGAGAAACGGCAAAAGTGCCAAGTTAAACTCGAGTTTCTGACATGACTCTGCCTAAATGGGCAATCGGTAATCCCTCAGGTGACCTTGAACCAGCACAACACCAACAATTTGATATTACTGTGACCTTGAAAACTTAACTTAACAATGGAGTGCCGACACCGATGCGCACCCCACGACAGTCACCGAGTGACTGACTGTTAGGCTCTGTGTACTCTAGGTATATGGGGAAGTGGAGGGGGAAATCTCAAGGTCATTCAAATGGAGTTTTAAAAAAAGTTAAAGAGTAGAAAGACTACTCTTGTGCTTCCTGGGCGACTTCATCAATTTCTAACGGATCCGTAAACCAATCCGATCTGTAGCGGCAGGAGTCCAGAAAACAGGTGCACCACCCATCAGGTTGTCCGTAGCACTTCCGACAATTGGTAAGATTGGAGAAGTGAAACTTAATACACCGCTGCGGACAACAAGTGTAAAAGTAATGGGACTTGTAAATTTTGAAAGTCTGTAGTACCGGTGGTGGCAGCTGCTGGTTCTTGCATCTACACCTGCAACATCCGAAGCATTCACATTGCCGGCAGGCCAGCCCATCCACTTGCCACTTTGGTAAGAGGAAACACTTATCCTTACAGCAATAGGTTGTCCCAGTTTCTTCCTCCCAACGCTTCTTTGTACAATACGTGACGCCTTGTACCTCCAAACACCTATGCTCGCAACATGAGATGCGCTTACTTTCCATAGTTGATGCTGCTTTGACGAGGGAGCACGATAAAGTGATGCTGTGGTCAGTGGGAATGGGGTTTATATAAACTAAGGTGAGTGGAGGGGGAAAGGTCAAGGTCATTCAAATGGAGTTTTAAAAAAGTCAAAGAGTAGAAAGACTACTCTTGTGTGTCTATAGCGTTTTCATTGATAGTGAGTGCTTCGGTATGCCAAGTTGATCTGTACTGACAGGCTCCTAAATAATGTTTGCAAAAACCTGCAAAATGATTGTTGCACAATTTGCAGCCAGTTAGCTGTTTTAGTGTGAATTCAATGCAACGTTCAGTTCAACAAGTGTACTTATGCCCTCTCATCTGGTACACATGGAATGTCTTTAACTCTGGTTTTGGTTTCTTCCAAGACTTGCACTTACACATGCACTGACCAAAAGCTTCACATTTTCTACATGCCAGGCCATCCACAACATCAATGTCATTTGGCCATGAAAAACATTTCTGTTCGCAACAGTAATTGAGTTGACTCTCCATGTTGCTGCGGTGAAGGTGCGCGATGAAATGATGCTGCAGTCAGAGAGAGTGCACCTTAAATATACTCAGTGGAGGGGGAAAGGTCAAGGCCATTCAAACGGAGTTTTAAAAAAGATGATTAGTCGCCTCCTCCTCCTCGTCCGTTGTACTTGGAGAGCTGTCAGACGAAGAGCCCCGCTCTGGTGCTCCCCAGATGAAAAACATATCAATTTTAAAACGAAGACCAGGATCTTGCGTCATCAACTCCTTTAATTTGTCACATACCAAGTCGACCTTGTGTAAGGTGTCAACAACAAGTATCCAATTCGTTGGCTCAATATAAGGTGTGGTTGAGTCCGCCTCGCTGATAACCACATTCTCCGGCCGTATTGGAGTGTAAAGATGTGTAAAACTCCTTGGCGGAAGCTGAGGCTCAGGCTGGCTGGAAGTGGAAGGTTGAGTGTGGACCCCTGTCGTATCGAAATCCATAGTCATCCTACATTCAATGTTAGGATTTTCGTTTAATACGTATACCAATTTTTCATGCAACATATCCACTTCTGCTGAATCTTGCAGGTGAACATTCCACGAAAATGGCCATTCTTCATCTGTAGTGGAGTCAACTCGAGAAAGAGTGCTGTCCGCCATGATAGCTAAGCAAGGAATGAGGTGAGCTACAGACTGTGGTAACAGTATAGAAAAGTAGAGGGGGTAAACCAAACGTATGTGGAGGGGGAATCTTCAAGGTCATTCAATTTGGGTTTTAAAAAAGGAAATAGTGGAGGGGGAATTTTCAAGGTCATCCAATTCAGGTTTTAAAAAAAAGGGAATGAAGGTTACTCCTCTTCAGCCTCGTCATCCATGTTGTCTCCCACATCTTCATCAGCCTCGTCTCCCGCATCTTCATCAACGTCAGACTCACCGTAAGGGTAGATTGGTGACATAGGTGAATATTGTGGAGAGTGTTGACCGTTGTTGTCGTCCCCTTGCATTCTAACTTGGGACCAATCATAGTGTAAATTCATTTGAATTATCATCCCAGGGTTGTCCCGCAGTATTTCTTTCATCCGTTCACAAATTGTTTCCAAATAGTGAACACTGTCGATGGATAGTGTCCAACCTGTACTCGTTTCAACATCAGTAGTGGAGTCAGCTTGGCTGATGGTGTTGTCTGATATGGTTGCTTGTCGGACAAGGAATGACGGTTGATGTGATGCTCATGCAGGAACATGGTGAAGTGGTGGGAGGCTTGGTGGAGTAGTGGGGGAAGTTTCAAGGTCATCCAAACGGAGTTTTAAAAAAAGGATAACCTACAAAGTAACATTGAAACTTTCCAACTGATGGTGGCGAGCGTTTTCTTCCGCAACCTTGCCGACACATGTAACTATGCCGTACAGGATGAACAGTACAACCATAATAAGTCCAAACAATAAGAGATAGCCGTTCACTATCATAATATTTTCTGAGTGGATCTGCTTTCTTCTTATCGCCCTCTCTTGCATCCTCTTCTCTAACTCGTGGACGAAGTCACAGCATGCGTGAGGACATCTTTCATCTGTTGGTTGGTTTGCCATTGTTGATGTTGTCGGTTTGGCTGTTGAAGATGGAATGAGGTTTCCAATTGCGATGTGCCATATACACCAATAGTCAAGTGGTGGGGGGTAGCAAAGCAGTGGAGGGGGAAGTTTCAAGGTCATTCAAACTGTGTTTTAAAAAAACCTATCGTGTTACTGAGCTCATATGTCAGTAACAAGATAGGTGTTTTTTGCTCTTTTAGTTCTTTAATATAATGAAGAAATAAACATATTCTACAATGGTTAGGACAAGAAATACAACTGCTAGTCAGCTGAAGTAATCCAAGTTGTCCGGCTCGGTCTTCATGGATGTCGGTGAGGAAGCTGTCGAGGAGTGTCCAGGGTCTTCCTTTGGCTGCCTGGTGTTCCGTATACTGCAAGCGTAAACTTGCACGTTTATACGGTAGCCTCGTCCCACCATCAGTTGCAACTCCTTGTACAAGTCGTTTAGCTCCTGCTGAGTCTTGATGCTCACCTCCTCGTAACTTGCGCAACTGACGTTCAGAGACATCCTGATGTTGCTAGGTTGGCTGCTGGAGTAGAAATGAAGACGAGGCACAGCGCTTGGAGGTACATGGAAAAGTGGTGGGGGTAAGAAGTGGTGGGGGTAGAAAGTGGTGGGGGTACAGAAGTTTGTTTAAACTGTTCGAAATTTTTTCCATCGATACAATGGCATGGAACAAATAGCGCAGGTGTCCTTGTAGTTTTCAAATCTAAACAACGGTGCTAGAAATCCGAACTGTTTTATACCGCCATTCTGTACGAATCGTCGAAGGTCTCTGACGGCAGCATCGCCACAAGGCCTACAAAACTTTTCCCCATCTTGGAACTTATACCAGGAGTATTCCGAATACCCTCTATTTTCTCTCTTGTACTCTTTGATATCCTGCTTTATTGTTACAGGGATATTTTCTTGTAAACAAGATGGGAACAAATCTTTGTGAGTTATAACTCGTTGTAAGCAAAGCTCGTACAAGGTGCTCATCGTTCGCTAGTTGGCAACAGACTGACAGTGTTCGCATCCAAGCAGGTCTCAATTGTAGCGCGGTAGTGGGGGTAATTGTAGCGCGGTAGTGGGGGTAATTGTGAAATGCAAAGGTCAAAGGTCAAGGTCACCCGCGAAGTTAAAAAAAAATGCAACATATCAATATGTGACAATTTCACATATTGATATGTTGCACTTTTTATGTTTTTTTTGTCTTTTATGATTTTTTTATTTATAAAACATTACAATAACATATGTACAACATTAAAACTTAAATCTAACACTGCTGCTTATCGGCGATGTGGATGGTCAACTCTGTAGAGTTGCTACCCGTGCAGCCGTGGGACACCAGGTATAGACAGCCGGGTTGAATAGAGCGAAGGTCCTCGTTTTGTAGAAGATGGACGAATCTCTTGGGCAAGTACACCTGGAACTTTGGTTCATCCCCCGGAGTAAACGGTGCCTCGCTGAGACTGCAGCAGATGGCCTCCCCAACTGTAGTCTCCATCTTCTTCATGGCGTGGATTATGTAGTGCTTTTCATCTTTTAGTTCAGAGCACTTCTTCACAGGTAATATTGTTGACTTGGAGTGAGCATTGAACTGCTCGACCAAAGTCTGAAGGAACTGGTGAGATGCCATTGTCAGGTTACAGATCGTCTTCTTGCTCGGAGATGTTGTCGTCTCGGAATCTCGAGTAATACTCATGCCAGGTCCCGGTCTGCTCCTCACTTATATACTCTCCGTTACCCCCACCACTACCCACTTCCCCACTTTGAAGGTAAGAGGCGAGTTTATAGGCGTTTTTCAAAGCGCAATGTCTATCTTTATCATGTTCTGGGCTTTTTGTACAAATACATATGGTTTCCAGCATGTATTGATAATTCTTATCCAATTCCACATCATTAACCGGAACATGAGTAAATCCTTCGATCCATCTTTTCTTTTCCAGCCCCTTTGTGTAAATATTGATAAACTTGTCTGAAAAGTGATGCATAATGTGATACAAGTCCGTGTAACTTGTAAAACCATCATACCAATCGATATGATGGAAGTGTTTTGAAATCCATCTGTTGGTAGTAGCGGCTTTACTAGTTAAAGACGAATAAGAACATGGTGGTTTAAATAAAAACGAATAAGGAACACTTGTATTCATGTCCAAAAACACAAGTTCTTTTATAATGAACCTATCATCATTACCACGAAACGCTTGAAACTCAATAATTCCAGGCTTGGACTTTACTTGTTCTTCTTCTCCCTTGTCCATTTTGAAGGTCACACGTCTGCTCATTACGAAGTCAGGAGGTCAACTGATTTCCACACCACGGTAGGTACTACTTTTATACCAGGCCGTACAGTTGTTGGCGCGTTGGTGTATATTTAACGTGGGCACCGTCCCCAATAGGCCTAACCCCACAAAATGTTGGTTATTGTTTTAAAAACTAACCATTGTCATTTAAGTTTCCATCTTTATATTTTCCTTGTTTTCGTTTTCATCACTAACACTTGATTCTTCTCCTCCATCTTCTTCTTCCTGTTTTACTGATTTCTTATGTAGTTGAGCGTACTTTTCCAATTGTCTCCACATCTGTACTTCATGAGGAACTCTATTAAATATAGAAGTATCCACAGGTCCGTATAATATAGGTGCGTCCGGTTGTTTATCCAAAGTGTCTTCCAGATAATCTTTAATAATCGAACTTGAAAACACCAGTTGTCTCAAATATCTTGTTATAGGTTCAGTCGCACAAGTTAAAATAAAATACCCCCGTCGCAGCAGACCTGCGTACTCAGCGAATTTCCAAAGAATTATTGTTTCAACATCTTTCAAGAACTTTGTGGCTATCTTATATCAATCTTTACAAGGAAATATGTTACATTAAATAGCATTATATTTCTGAGTAAATTATTTTTATTTAATAATTTATATATTAATATTTATATTGCAATAAATGACTTTTTTAACAGTAATAAAAGTGCATATCAAAAGCTTCCATGTAAAAGGAATGATTTGTTTACAAATAACAGAACATAAATCATCCTACACTCATCTCTCATTCATATTCAGGTTAAAATACCCACTATGTGAGGTCCCTGTCTCAAGATAGTGATATAGTGAAACATTTCAAATTTGACAAATATGCAGAAGACAGCTGATCAGCTGATTAGGAACAGATACCTTATTATCTCCATCTCTCTTGCTCCCATTATACACTTATTTTCCATGAGAATACCATGGGATTTAGCATGTAGGTTTGCTGCTATGTGGGTTTTTGATCAAATCTTAATTACTCACCACCTAGTGAAGGTTCATAAAAAGTTTTATTAAGATAATGTTGATAAATAAGCGATATATAACGTTTTAAAGATTTACCCATAAGAATAACATGGGAAACTTGATTTGAATTTTCTCTATAACCAGTTAAGCCATTTTAAAGATTCAAAATACTAAATTGTTTGTTTTTTTAAGCTCTTTTAAATGGTTCCAGTTAAAATTGATGAATTTTGAAAATTAAGGTCCAAAAATGCAAAAAACCCATTTTTGACCCTTTTGAAACCCCATAAAACCCCGTTCCCATAACCCGATCATGCTGGTTCGCGAACTCATGAAAATAGACTTAGTCTTACACCTTCATACCAAATTTCATCAAAATCGGAGGTCCCCTTCAAAAGTTATCAGTACCACGGACACATAGATATATATATATATATATATATATATATATATATATATATATATATATATATATATATATATATATATAGATATAGATATATATATACATATATATGAAAATGAACGAATGGTGTTTTTGGCTTCTGGGGACCTCAAAATGAAAAAGTAAAGTGGTCCCGGACTTAGGTCTTACCATGGCTACTACCGTAATAGCGTATTCCCTATAGGGAAATTCGCTAAAACTCCTCTCGATTAAGTTGAATTTTGTTATCATGTCTTGTTGTGTCTCTAAACCGCAGCTGATGATCACCACGTTGTTTAATAATATCGATTTCCACATTTGAATCCAAAAGTCCTACTCTTGTCTTTCTTCCAAACATGTTACTACTTAAATAGCATTCTAGCAGATGCAAGTGTTTCATAAACGATTCCCAAGCACTGTCCGTAAACAAAATCATTTTGGGTCCATGAGTTAAAATTACAGTAGGGGAATAATCTGTCGATTTCATAACACCGATTAAAACACTTTCGTCCAAACTGGAAGAGATTGGGTAAAATATTCGCAAAAATACCTCACTCAATATGTTTGGAGAAATATTATCTTCAATATCCCTTTTTCTCTTTTGTATATTCTTTCTTCTTTTACCTTTTTCTTCAACATTATTACTGGCGTGAAGTTGTCCGCAAACGTTTTGTTCACCTCCTTCCTGGAACCTTGAAGATCTAAAAACTCAGATATCTCCTTCTCAATATCTACCACATTTTCAGGTGTACCACTAGGAGAAGCCATATTGAATACGATGCTACCCATACAACAGTAGGCAACAAACTGATGAGGAGCGGCCTGTACGCTCTGCTTTTATACTCGCGGAATGAAACAAAACCGGTTTTTACAGTACATTCTTAACAATTCCAGTTAGAGGTGTGTATGTTACAATTTTATCATGTAGAATTAAACAGTATGCAGTTGTATTAGCCGGTATAGCAGCGTTGAATTCCATTTCTATTTTTATATCCACACTTGATGATTTTACTGATTAATTTTGTTTAGAACAATCAATTACAACTATTGGGTAGGCATCGAAATATTTTTCAGGTGATAATAAAGGTGTATTTGCTTTACCGTAATATGAACTTTGGGATCTTGCGTACATATCGTACAATATACTGTATTTCTTCTTAGTAAATGACACATTTAAATTGTCGTATGGAAAGAATTGTGAATTTAAATAAACTTTAATATTTTTCAAGTCACAATGATCAAATTGTCCTGCATGTTTAGTGATGTCGTCTCTTCTACCTGTTTGTAAACCAAATATAATATACCTGGCTCGTTCTACATAATTTGATGTTTTAACAGTCCAAGTGTGTCGATCCGTAGTAGGTAAACTGGGATGCTCATGGAATTCCCAACTTCTAAATGGAATAACAATATCACAATCGGCTTTTAATTTTCTTAAAAGTAGCATTCTATGCTCGTCAGCTAATTTAACATGTGGAACTCTCCATACAATTTTGTATAATTTTAATTTCCATTCTAAAGTTGCATCAGTCGTATTATCTGCAGCTTTAATAATGTCTTTATCGTTAGAAGACCTCAACAAAACTAATTCTTGTTTAACGTTTAATATTATTTTCCTATAATCTTCAGCAAAGCCAAGCAACAAACGTAATGGAATATGAAAATCAAAATATCCATCTGAATTTGGAGTGATTGTGTCAATTGTAGGTAATACCCATCCGGCAGGTTTAAGTAAATTGGTTTCATTGGGTGTTATAGATGTTAGTCCTTTTAAAGTCGTTGTAATACCTACTTTTTTAGTTGAATCAACTGTTACACCTGATATTTCATATCTAATTTCATCAAACAGGAAAGCCATAGGATTATTTATAAATGGAACTGTTGTACCAGCAGTAGTACCGTCCTTTTTAGTAACTTTTCCTTCAATATACAAGTAACTTTCACATGGTAGTGTGTAAATGTCTTGATGTTGTATGGGAATACGAATTTCATCGTTATTGTTTAATTTCGATGAAGTGTAAGGGTTGTGGGTGTGATATTCTTTTTCCCATAGGGTTTCGTCGAATGTTGGACCCTGCGCTATATCCAGTATATCCATAATCGGTTAATTTTAATCCAACTCTCTCTAAGAAACGAATGTTCTCGCGTGTTAACTCCTCCACAGCTGAAGAGCTACTAATGCGGTTTCCCGTAGGTTGTTCGCTTTTAAATGTTAAACCCATGGTTTTTGTATTAAAAAGTCGATTTAAAATGTAATCTAATCGTAATAGGCTCTTCTCTGAAGTCTACCAAGTTACCGTCTTGATCCAATACGCTCAACACGATGTCTGAAATGAAAGTGGTGTTCAACGGTAGATATACCAGGTTTTGTGGCTTTTCAACAATTTTAAATCCAGGTGGTACACTTGGGTAAAATGTATGTATGATATGGGTGTTAGCCCCATCCCTGTAAGCTCCTTGTATAATGTTACAAGTTATGTCTATACTATTGACTTTTAATATTGTTACTGTTTTCTTACCGGGATGTGTTACATCTGGTCCTAAAATTGGCTCATCTTTAGAAAACCCTAATAAATCACCAATTGAGTGTGGTTGAGTAAAATCTATATAATATTTGGAAGTAATTTCAGCTTTCATCGTATTATTATTACCTTTTAATGTTATATTGTCTTTTCCCATTTTAGTTTGTAAAAATTCATTTATATGATCAATTTCATAAGAACCTGTGGGTAACCTGCACTCTTGTAAGTCTGTAAACTTCCCACTGGCATCCTTTCCCTTATAATAATGCAATACATTATTTTTACCTTCCGTAACATTGGGAATAGAGTTGTAAGTTGTAAAATCCAATAGTGCCGCCTCCCAAAATATTCCTTTTTGCAAGCGTAACGCTGGAAAAAGGATACTTCGTAAAGTGGACGATTTTCCTGTTAATGATACCGTATAGGAAGACATCTCAATAGTGACTGATACTTTTAGCTAGG
Organism: Neoaliturus tenellus; assembly: GCA_030545055.2. Lineage (NCBI taxonomy): Eukaryota > Metazoa > Arthropoda > Insecta > Hemiptera > Cicadellidae > Neoaliturus > Neoaliturus tenellus. Next base: position 239,975,932 of record CM061531.1, on the reverse strand, counting down.
AATTCCAAACATAAATGGCCGCATATTGAAGTATTATCAGGTTGTTCTCTTTTATAGTTATAATATATGTTTTTAGCAGATTTGAAGTAATCTTGAAGTTCTTTTGGTGGTGGCAGATTACCGAAACTATCGAAATAATATACATTGTTATTTAGTTTCTTATAACAAACCCAATGGGTGCCAGGCCCTTCAGTATTATCCAAATTTACAATTCCAGTCTCATTTTTCCACATTTTAATAATAATAATAATAATAATAATAATAATAATAATAACTTTATTGGACATCCAAGGATGTATCATACAATTTATACATTATTGTTTCTAGGCCTACTTAATATTATAATTTATGAAAAAAATCTTCAATTTTGTAAATACATTTCGATATTAAAATAATTTTGAGCTTCTTTTTAAATGTTGTTAAGGGTAATTCTTTCATCTTCTTATCCAATTGGTTAAATACTTTTTTTGACATTTCATGAAGGTTCTTCTTTGTGTGTGTATATTTTACAAATTCTGTTCTTAATTTTTCCTTATTTCTTGTGTTATGTTCGTGTACATTAAAATTTTTCTTATACTGATATAAATTTTTCTTTGCGTGTATTGCCAATTGATATAAATATATTGATGGTAGAGTGAGTATTTCATGTTCAATAAAAAATTTTTTGCAGGATGTTCTTGATTCTAATTTGCACATTATTCTGATGGCTCTTTTCTGTAATGTAAATAATTTTTTTGAATATTTTTCTCCACCCCATATTAAAGTGCCATAGCTTAGATAACTGTGAATGTTTGCATAGTAAACAGTTTTAAGAATTTCAAATTTTACATTTCCAGAAAGTCTTTTTTAAGTGTATAATCCTTTAGATATTTTATTAGATGTCATATTAATGTGGTCGTGCCAATTAAGTTTTTCATTAAGTAAAATGCCCAAAAAACGTATCTTTGAATTTTGATTGACTTTATAGTCTTCTCCTGAATTAGATTTAAACATTATATCTTGAATTTTTTCCTTGTTCAGGGATAATTTGTTCGCACAGCACCAATTAGTAATATTTTTTGTTGTTTGTAATAGAAGTACCTCCAATTCTTCATGATTATTACAACTAAATTTTATTGCTAGATCATCTGCGAACAGAAAATTTTGAATGTTTGGTCCTGAATTAATGTATGGCAAGTCATTGATGTATATATTGAACATCAATGGTCCAAGAGGAGAGCCTTGTGGTACACCTGTATTAATAATTTTACTTCTGGAGTAGGTTTCATTCACATAAACGTACTGGTCTCGATCTAGTAAGTATGATTTAATAAGTTGTAAAGGTTGATTTTGAAATCCATAATAAGAAAGTTTCTCTAAAAGGATGTCATGTGATACTGTGTCAAACGCTTTTGAAAAGTCATATGATCTTAAACATATCAATTTATTCTGTTCAATGTCAAATAAACTTTCAGTTATGAGTGATGTGACTGCTTCAATTGTACTTTTATTTTGTCTAAAACCAAACTGTCTATCTGTAAATAATCGATTTGTCTCAAAATAATTTGATATTTGTTTATGCAATAATGTTTCAAATACTTTTGATATTGTAGGTACAATTGATATAGGTCTGTAATTTCCATAGATCTTCTCACCTTTCTTGTAGATTGGAATGACTTTAACTTTTTTTAGTATATTTGGATAGTAACAATCGTCTATGCATTTATTAAAAAGACAAGCCAAAACTTCACATATGTGATATGATGCTGATTTTAATATGATACTATTTACACCAAATATATCTAAGCACTTGCTGTTCTTAATTTTTAAAATAGTTTCGTGTACTTCTTCAACAGTAAAGTGTTCAAAGTAAAATGATGTTGGACTCTTATTAATTTTCTCTAAAAACGTCTTGAAATTTACTTTACCTGGTTTTGAGTCATTTATTAGCTTAATGATATTATTGCAGAAAAAATCATTAAATCCATCAGGTGAAAGATGTTTCGGAATACTTTTGAAAGTTGAGTTCTTTCCTGTCAGAGTATTTACTACCGTCCATATAGCTTTAATTTTGTTAATTCCTTGGTAAACTGTCTTTCATGAATACTCCTCGGAAAAATGGTATTTTTAAACAGGAAATATATTTAAATAATTCAACATTAGTTAACGCTTTATGTGGTATAAGCAATTGATTTCTTTCATTTAATACGCACGATAAGGTAAAGACCTGCCCCGTTTTTTACCATAGACCACACGGTGGGCTTCTTCCTGCCTTTTCTGGTAGATCGCCGTCTTCTTCTTATATTTCCTCCATGTTTTCTTGTAGTTGACCTTCTTTTTACCTTCCTTCTTCTTTTTCTTCCACCTCCTACCGCTGTTTTAGCCTTCATACCTGCTGTTACCGCTAAAGCTACTGCTTTTTCTGCTATGCTAGCGTCACTTGATTTTACTCGTTGCCAAGCTATATCCGCAAGCTTTCTGTCTGCTATCGATCTATTTTTTGAATCGGCAAACGTGGAATATGCGATATCGTGTTCTTTACAAGCCTGATCTAACTTATTTATGCCAGGATCGCCTCTTTCCAGTCGTTTTTTTTTTCAATTTAGTTCCTGGTCCGCAATACTGATAACCTCCCGGTATATGAAATTCGTATGGTAATGCGTCTATTGCTCTATTTACTATGGATCCTACTGGAATTCGTTTTAAAGCTTTACTTAACAGAGAAACCGCTGTGGACGTGATCCCACCTCCTCTCCTTACAATGTCTCTATATGGACTGATGTACTGGAACGTCATTATTGTCCTTTTATAATCGCAATGTACAACTTATGTGTTAACTCTATGGTGAGTTGAACATAAATGAAGTCCTTTATTGAGTTATTCAGTTAAATATCAAAATCACCCCAGTCTGATGATCTAAACCTTTGAGTATTAGGATTGATAAAATATTTATTAACAATATCCCGTTTAATCCAAGTACCTCTCTCGGAGTCCAACAATAGAGTACGACCTAAACGAGTAGCAATAAGATTGTATACATCAAATAATGCATTTCCTAAAACTTTAACAAGAAAATTAACAGTTACAGCATTATCCACATGTTGAGGGTCTTTAAGTTCTGTAATACGTTTATTATTACAAGTATATACTTTATGATCCTTTAATGACGTTGTGATAACCTGTCCTACAGTTGCGGCATCATTTGGATCAATTCCTTGTTTTAAATTACCTATATTCTTATTATTTGCATTAAAGATATCACCAGTTGGTTTATCTAATATCAAAGATTGACTAACTACAACACAATCGAAATCGTTGGTACCAGGAGATACATTACGTATCTTTTTAAACCTACATATGTAAGGTTCATCATTATATGGATTAGAATATATAGTTTGTGCTACAATTGGAACGTCAAATAAATCTTCAGCCATACCTATATTTGTTAATTTCTTTCCTTTACCATCCCAAACATTATTGTTTTGTTCAAGTAATGTAAACTTTTCATTTCCCTGCACAAATACATCTCCTTTCCGCGATACTACTTGGTCTTGTTTTGCAAATCCAGTTGTTTCTTGTTTTAAAGTCTCTTTCATTTGACCCACTGTTGCACCATCTGATGGTGCTGAACCATCTTTTACATTTGCCAAACAATTACCAAGACAATCGATAACTCCCACATCACGTGTGACACAATGATCTTTTATATATTTGAGATTTACAGCATCATTTTCATTTTTTGGATAACCTATATCGTTAATAACAAATTTATAAAAAGAAAATCCATCTTTTGTCTTTTCAGGTATCAAGGAATGTAAATAGCGTCTATTTACGCTGTCTTTTGCATCTTTTGGGTCATCTACGTTGGATATACGTTTATTGTTAGCACTATACGTTTTCCCATTGAACTTAAACGTATTTTTTAATTCAGATGACAAATAACCTTTGTTTATTGCATCACCGTTTTGGTTTGGTTTACCAACGTTGATAATTCTATGATCTTCCGCGTCATATGTGTTATTTTGTAGTCTTAATGTTGGCGATATCTTTTCCTTTAATATTTTTAAATTTATTGCATCATTTTCGTCTGTGGGATCTTTTATGTTTTTTAACCTTTTATTACTAATATCATAATCTCCTTCAGGTGTTTGTGGTAAACCAGCACTTCTTTTTAGCGAATTTCCCATAGGGAATAAGCTATTACCGTAGGTCTCATGACAAGACCTAAGCACGGGACCATGTTACTTTTTCGTTTTGAGGTGCCCAGAGACCAAAAATAATAGTCATTAAAATTTTTATATATATATATATGTATATATATATATATATATATATATATATATGTGTCCCTAGACACGATAACTCTCGTAAAAATGGTCCGATCGACACCAAATTTGGTAGAGATGTGTAATCCTACGTTTATTCGGATGAGTTCGAAAACTAGACATATCGACCTACCGGAAGGGGTAGTTTTGGGGGGTTTTGTACCCCAAAAATGGGTTTTTTGCATTTTTCATATGTAAATTTAAAAATTTTTTAATTTTCATTTTGACCATTGGATTTAGCTCAAAAAACACACAATTTAGTATTTTGAAGCTTTGCTCTATCTCCATTGGTTACCGAGATATTACAAAGTCTAAAGACAGTACATTGTATTTTGGGGCTCCAATGTTAATCTTATGGAGAATTGGGATGTGTTAATATTTCACTTATTAACCAATATTTTTCGATGAAACTTGGATTTAAGCTTCATTTAGTTAAGATTCATCCATTTATGGTAAAAAATCTTGGGTTTTGAGCTTATCATGGCAGCAAACCTGCATACTCTTTTCCCATGTTAATCATATGGAGATTAGGCTCTCTTTTATTTATTTATAGACAGATGTATATGAAACTTAGTAAATGGCTTCATATGGTCTAAATATTTTTTTTATGATAAAAACCTACTTTTAGTGTTCCCCATGGCAGCACACCTCCATACTCTTTCCCTATATTAATCATAAGGAGAATGGACATTTATTTCCGTATTTATGAGCACGTGATGACATTTTGTTTACAGGCCCATCTGGTCAAAATAAATATTACTTTTAATTTCATATTACCTATTAAATTAATAATTTAATACTTATTAATAGTGAATTTCTTTTTTCTTTTTGTTACGCTATCAGGCAAATCTACTCAACGAATTATTATGAAAATTTGTACACATATTCTTTGAGGTACTAGAAGTAATATCTAGGATACTTTTTACTAAAAAATAATTATTTTTTACCAAAGATAAAAAAATTTGTATAAAAAATTTGAAAATTGACTTTATGTTATTTTTATTGGTTGCTAAGAAACAAAAATTTTTTTTTTGTTACGCTATCACGCAAATCTACTTGACGAATCATCATGAAAATTTTTACACATATTCTTTGAGGTATTTTGTACCTTTGTACCTTTTGAGGTAATTGTATACATATTCCAGTATTTTGAAGCTTTTGCTCTATCTCCATTGGTTACCGAGATATTAAAAAATCTAAAGACAGTGTATTTTGGGGCTCCAATGTTTATCTTATGGAGAAAAAGGATGTGTTAATATTTCACTTATTAACCAATATTTTTAGATCAAACTTGGTATTCAGCTTTATTTGGTTGAGATTCATCCATTTATGGTAAAAAAATCTTATTTTTTTGAGGTTATCATGGCAGCAAACCTGCATACTCTTTTCCTATGTTAATCATGTTTAGAATAGGCAAACTCTTTATTTATGGACAGATATTGATGAAACTTAGAATATGGCTTCATATGGTCGAAATGCATATTTTATGTTAAAAATACCTACTTTCAGTGTTCCCCATGGCAGCATACCTGCATACTCTTTTCTATGTTTATCATATGAAGATAAGATATTCATTTCCTTGTTTATTTATTAATACCTGATGACATTTTGTTTACAGGCCCATCTGATCAAAATTAATATTAGGCTACTTTTAATTTTATATTACTTATTAAATTAATAATTCATTATTGTACTTATCATGGGAGCAAACCTGCATTCTGTTTTCCCATGTTAATCATGTGGCCAAACTCCTTTATTTATGGGCGGATATTGATTAAACTTAGTAAATGCCTTTATGTGGTAGTAATAAACTTTTTATGGTAAAAATACTTACCTTCATTGTTCTTCATGGCAGCATACCTGCATAATCTTTTTAGCGAATTTCCCATAGGTAATAAGCTATTACCGTAGTTCTCATAGCCAGACCTAAGCACGGGACCATATTACTTTTTTCGTTTTGAGGTGCCCAGAGACCAAAAATAAGTCATAAAAATTTTTTATATATATATTTATATTACTCCATTGGTTACCGAGATATTGAAAAGTCTAAATAAATTTTTCTCTTTTCTTTTTAGCGATTTTAAATCAGCATGATCAGAGGAAATGAAGATATATTTTTTATAAACTAGATGTATGTAAATAGGCATGCCTAGCTCGGGAGTAACATGCTGGCCAAGGGGGAAGCATGGCAAATTTTGATCGTTTGGTTCAATCCCAGAGATGCCAGATTATGAGCGGTATACATCTGATTGGCACCAAGACAATTGATTTGCTGTCTCTCACTCCCTTTACATACTCTAGGCCCATGGTGATGAGCAGGTGAAGTTTATAATAATAAACTAATAATATTTTTAATTGGCAATGCAATATAAAAAAGGAAAGCAATAATCATTGAAAAATTACGGATCCACACTAAAGTTCTTCTTTGTGACCACATCTACTTTGAGTGCTGAATATCCCATAGTTTAAAATGTCTTATCCGTAACATGGTTGATATAAATGTTAATATATTATCTTTACTCAGTGAATTGTCGTTTGGTTATTATTTACAGCTTAAATATTCAATATTTAATGGTTGGAGTTGAATCATTTTAATAAGTATTTATTTTCAACTAAATTATATCATGTAAAACATTGGATAAGCTTTGTGTGAGGGATACTTTTTTGTTCATTCTTTGCGTAGGTAATACGGAATCAATAAACTCCGTTAATCCATGAGACAGAGAGATATGCATAAAAAATAACAGTGTGTGAACAATATATGAATCAAAGTTCTACTTCATTGATGGAACAGACAAAATAGACTACAATCATAGCACGAGGGACGTTGTTGTCACAGGTGGTAAGAGTAATTTGGGCACATTTCATGGAAAGGGGGTATAAAAAGAGCATGGGGGGTTGTGGGAAACGGATGGCACTGGGAGATATGGTGGGTATTGTGACACGAGGGGTTCGGGGGGTACACTGACAACTTCGGGGGGAGGAATGACAAGCACAAAAGCCCAGAGGACATTGGGACGCGGGGGCATAGGGGGTCCAAGGCGCACAAGGAACTTTGGTGGTATGGGGGGACACTGAGGAGGCATGGAAGGTATAGGGGACACAGGGAAGAAGGAGGGGCATGGGGAAACGGCAGCATGTGGAGCACAGGGCATGGCGGTGAGGGGGGTGTGGCTACACGTTAGGCACGCGAGCCCTGGGAGAAACGGGGATGCATGGGGGACAGAAGGGGCACATGGTGCACTTGGAAAAACGGCGGGATGGGGGCACAGGAGCATGATGGAAATGAGGGGCACGGGGGAGGCATGGGAGACAGAGGGTACTCGGGGGTGCAAGGAAGATTAAAGGTCATGCGGGTGGCACGGGCGTTATTTCAAAGGTCATGCGGGCGGCCGTGATTTCATATCACAGCGTTAGATAAGCATGGGACACAGGGAAGAAACACAGTAACTGTGCAAGGTGATGAATTGAAAATTACTTTTGGGGATAACATCACCAGTTTGAATTTTAGAGGCTTTTGCCCCTAAAAGCCCCTAGTATAATATAAAGAGGCAACCATTTTCTTTTCCTTCTTTTTTCTCAGCTTATATGCATCATAGGAGAAAACCGGGCATATTGTTAGAAAAGTAGTGCCATGTAGATTAGCAGAATCACATTATAATTTACATTGGTCATCAGGGATATATGCCCTACATAATTTCAAAGTTTCTATGTTAATGTTATGGGAGAAGGATAATTGATTGAATCATTAGACATCTGTTTAATAACAAATGCTAGCAAATCAGGAAGAACGAATGTTTCAGTAGAAGCATTTTGAAACTAACTGGCTCTAGATCAACCGGATTTTTGGTGTAATTTTGACCAGCAGGGGTCCCTAGGTTTATATTACAATATTATTATAAACTAATAATAGAAATAATAATAATTGTACTATTAGCGAATTTCCCATAGGGAATAAGCTATTACTGTAGGTCTCATGGTGAGACCTAAGCCCGGGACCATGTTACTTTTTCGTTTTGAGGTGCCCAGAGACCAAAAATAATAGTCACTAAAATTTATATATATATATGTATATATATATATATATATATATATATATATATATATATGTATATATATATGTATATATGTGTCCCTAGACACGATAACTCTCGTAAAAATGGTCCGATCGACACCAAATTTGGTAGAGATGTGTAATCCTACGTTTATTCGGATGAGTTCGAAAACCAGACATATCGACCTACCGGAAGGGGTAGTTTTGGGGGGTTTTGTACCCCAAAAATGGGTTTTTTGCATTTTTCATATGTAAATTTTAAAAATTTTAAATTTTTATTTATACCATTGGATTTAGCTCAAAAAAACACACAATTTAGTATTTTGAAGCTTTGCTCTATCTCCACTGGTTACCGAGATATTACAAAGTCTAAAGACAGTACATTGTCTTTTGGGGCTCCAATGTTAATCTTATGGAGAATAAGGATGTGTTAATATTTCACTTATTAACCAATATTTTTGGATGAAACTTGGTATTTAGCTTCATTTGGTTGAGATTCATCTATTTAAGGTAAAAAATCTTGGTTTTTGTACTTATCATGGCAGCAAACCTGCATACTTTTTTCCCATGTTAATCATAAGGAGAATAGGCAAACTCTTTAATTTATGGACAGATATTGATGAAATTTACTATATGGCTTTATATGGTCGAAATAAATTTTTTCTAAGCTAAAAACCTACTTTTAGTGTCCCCCATGGCAGCATACCTGCATACTCTTTCCCTATATTTATCTTAAGGAGAATAGACATTTATCTCCCTATTTATGAGCACGTGATGAAATTTCGTTTACAAGTTTAGCTGGTCAAAATTAATATTACTAATTTGGAAATTCGCTGAGTACGCAGGTCTGCTGCGACGGGGGGTATTAAACTATTCGCATAATATAATCCATCTGCGGAATACCGTCCGAACTTGTCGACACTCATGGTGCAACTGAATAGTAATCTACGGTGTAACGCATTTTTATGAGATTACCCCACGGTTTCGGAGTTCATCCACTAAAGCCACCCATTCGTTTTCCAATCCAGTATTACCTGCTTCTTTAGCTTCATGTATTAGTTTCATTCTATCCACCAATTTATTGATATTATTGTAATAAATCACATTTGCGTTATATAGTTTCTTCATTAAACCTGTACCCGTAACAGACTTACTTCTTTTTCTTCGTTCCTGAGCACTTACATCCAAAGTGGATGCCATAAATCTTCGTTTTACAGGTTTTCTTTGTGTTAACGGCATTGTTTGTCTTCTAGTTGGTATTAACTTGGATACAAATTCTTTATATTTTAAAGACTTGGATCTAAAAGGAAGCTGGTCAGGTAAATACTTTCTCCTATATGCATTTGTCTGTTCCAAAATCTTTTTATATGCTTCCATGTCTTTTTCTTTCACTAACGATACTGAAGGCTTATTTTCAAATAATAATTCAAATAATCCTTTTGTGCCCTTATATCTCTGATCACCAACAACAATATTATCGTGTTCGTCAACGTTTAACGGGCTATTACCTATCATTAAACCATCTTCTGTTAATCTCGCTCCATAACTATGGTAATTCTTATTAGGAATTGTTCCGAGTAACATTTTTACCATGTATTTCCTTCCTAAAGGTCCTTTGTTATGAATGTTTTCACCCAACAAGCTTATGTTTGACGGTCCTTCTCTTGCCTCTTCTCTTTTTTCCTCTTCACTAGCAGTTGGTGCTTCTTCAGGTCCCCTTTCACTATATCCTGGTGATTCTAGCTCTCCTTCAGATTCTGCTCCGGTAAAGCCACTATATGTAGAGGATTCCGGGTCTTCATCACTAAAACCTTCATATTTTACACTTTCTCTTTCAAACTTTGTGATAGGTGCAATTGCATCCCCTTCCAATACAGGTTTAGCGAATTTTTTGTTTAATTGTTTCAAGGGTTCAGTAATAGGTTTAAAAGTAGATTCAAGGAATTTCTCCCTCTCGCTAATACCTAGTTTTAATGCTCTGTTTTTAGCCCGAATAGCCGAATCACTAAGTGATTTTATTTCTTTTACTAATTTTTCTTGGTTAACCATGTTTGTAGCAAGACGTGTTGTACAACAATGAATGTTTTATACCACGTTCAATGTATTAATATAAATTTATCAAATCCTATCCTGTATCGACCATTGTTTAGCGGTTGTTCCTTCATAATTGTTAGGAACCCATACTTTTCAGCCCAAGCCTTTCCACATAACTCTTTAAATCGTTCAAATGTCATATCCGCATTTACATGATCAAAATATATATGTTTTAGGTTGGTTTCGTCCTGTTTAAATACAATTAACATGTTTGCATTGTCTCTAATGAGTTGTTTTGGTATTTTGCTGTAAGTTTGACCAATATAAATGCTATCTATGTTGTTATGTCGACCCATAGCGAAGTAATTCCTTATTGTGTTTTGGTTTTCACAAGATACATCGTCAAATATGAACACGGAGAATGGTTTAGCTTCTTGTGGTTGCATGACACTCTCGCTTGCATTAAACTTTAAATATTTAACTTCAGGCACATTATTCAGTATCTTTTCCAATAATTGATACTTTGGTTGTTGTAGTGATTTTGAAAATACATATAGATTGTTAAAAAGTAATCCTTTAGGGTTTGTAATCAAATTGAATACCACATTAGTTTTTCCACAGTTGGAAGGTCCGGTAACCAGACAGCGCACGGTGTTTGGTAACAAATTGCCATGTTTCCCACTATTGAATTCTGAATTATCCACTGTGAGTTCATCTATATTATTAATAGTAAAACTCTCCTTTTGTGGTATTATCTCCATCCTTTGTAATGGTTCAACCTAAAATGATTCTCTATCGTTATATCAAATCCTTTTTAGGTATCCAAGAATCTTCTGTCTTATTAAATCCTAACCATCGTACTTTAACCTTATCTTTTTTCCGTTGCAACACCTTTTCAACTAAATATACATCGCCTACTGTTGATTTTAACATTTCATGTCCATAAAACCCTCCTTCAAGCAATTGTCCTTTATTATCTTTTAAAATATATGTCTCGGGTACTGTAGGTTGTACTTTGAATACAGTAAAAACCTCGTTGGTCCAATTTGGCAGATATCTTTTACTGAATACACCTTTATATTTACTTATTCGCACTTTATCACCCACATTAAATTTTTTAGGCTTTAGTTTTTCAACTTTTGGTTTAGTATTCATTGTTATACGTTTTAATACCAGTTTTACATTTTTGCTAGTCACCTGGTTTGGTTTCATCCCAATTGTTCTATGAAACTTGTTATTGTAATCGTTTATAAGTTTCGGTAACATATCAATCCATATGTGCGATCCTCTGTTGGAAAACATTTTATACATTGCACTTTTTAAAGTTCTGTTGAATCTTTCAATTATTGAGGCTTTTACCTCTGAATTGGTTGAATAATGGTTTATATTGTGTTTTTTCATTAAATTTGCAAATTCCTTATTAAAATATTCTTTTCCATCATCTGTTTGTAAATGTTTAATAGTATGTTTGTCTCTTTGTATAGCTATTTCCATTGCTTTTGTAACACTTTTGCCACTTTTATCTTTTAGCGGTAAAGCATCTGCCATTTTCGAAAAACAGTTAATAACAGTCAATATGTATTTATATCCTTTATTTTGTTTGCTATAAGGAATCATTTCGATTAAATCTGCTTGATATAAATCCTTAATTCCTTTTATCACCGTATTTCTTCGTGGAAACTTTCTTCTTGCAGGTTTATGAAGTTCGTTGACAATTTGTTGCTTCAAGTCCTTCATATTGCAGGTTTCAATGTTTGTTGTGTTACATGTATAATCACAATGAATGTTGTTTTAAATATTCATATTATTTATATGGGTCAAGGTCATCCAAACTTGTGTAAAAAAATGGGGAACACGGCGTTGGACTTGCCGTGTTCCCCATTTTTTTACGGAAGGAGAAAGGAATAAGGTCGAAGTTGTAGAAGGACGAAGAATAGGTTACTAGTTGATAGGGTTTAGGGAGTAATGACCAAAAGGAAGAGTGTGGATTTTGTCAGGCATTATGTGTCTTTTATCATCCCGAGCTGACAGTGCTTTTTTAATTTCGGTGACACTGTAGACTTGATGCTTGAAGCTTCGGATATTGTTGAATGTTGCTGATATTGTAGTATCTTCAAACAAACAAGTCTTGTAGTGGTCAAATGTCACGTGTTTTTTCAAATAAGATGTCTTCACTCCTTTTGCTTTCTTGACTGTCGGTGTGTTGTTCTCGTGGTACATCTTAAATGAATACAATTTCGCCATCAGCGCCACTATTTCTTCTAAAGGCATTCCATTTGCTTCATCTTTGAATTTTCCAATTACTTATTTATTTCTTTCATTAAAATTTGGATGGTTCTTCGGATAATCAGAAAAGTCGAAATCTTCTTTGTATGGAAAAGTCCTTAGGTCTTCATACATGTCCAAGGTCTTTATCCAGTAGATAAACGCGTCCGTATCCATGTATGCGACTCCAATGTTTTCCCTTCCGTAGTGTTTAACCATTTTGTTATAATGGAAATCATACATCAGGGTTTTACTTATGTCCAAAATCGACATACCTATGTATAACGGACGGTCCATGACTATTGTTGTTTTCTTCATACTGACAGCGACTAGATTTTCGTTTATAATCATGGATGTTCCGAAATTTGGTTTTTGCACTAATTTTTCCAATTTCCTAGGATCACTCACTAATTTTACATTTTTATGTTTTCTCTTGTTCTCCAAGGTTTTCCCAAAGATGGCGTTATTCATTAATTTATAGAAGTCCTTTTCAAATGCTGTTGTCGCTGCAGCTCTTCTTGTAGTGTTGGAATCAATATATGGTTTCAACCAACAAGACTGGGTGAATTCAATTGCTCTATGAATTCTCACTATACGTAGACCCAATTCAAGAAAGAGCCTGTTGAACTACCCAGTAGTGAGCCACATACCGATCTTTATTCTCCAAGGTCATCATCAATTTTGGCCATCTTCCTGTCGGTGAAACTTCAGTCTTGGCTAGGAGAGGCAAGTCGTAGTGATGGTCATGAAGGTGCTCCGGATATTCGAAATCACAGTCCAAAATATAGCCTTTTGGACCATCCTTTGGAATCTGTGAGATGTCACCAATGGTGGCCGGGTCGATCCATTTGAAGTCAGCGTAGGGAAGGGGATTTGACATTGCCCAACCATAAAGGTTGTTTGCGTCAAAGTAGCCAAGGTAGACCGATGGTTGTTGCTCGTCGAAGCCGGGGATGTACTTGTTGTTGGCTTTGACATGACGTGTTACAGCTTGTGTCAAACCGCCCCGTACACCAGATTCCATCATGAGCACCATATCAATATCCGTTAGAAGTTCCAGTCGACAGTTGGTTGACTTTAGCATAGCTTGCCATGCTAATCCTGGAGATGTGTACGAGTGTAGAGGGTCCAGTCCATAGGCGGAGAAGCAGGTGTTTCGAAATTCTTCCATCACATCGCACAGCAGAGTTACGTCCAATTTTATATAAAAGTCAGAATATTCCCCTAAGGTTTGAATGTTTAGTTGGTTCCAAACATTACAAGCATGATTGTAGTCTTCAACGGAGATTTCACTTTCGTTTAATTTGCTGTTGAAGGCTTCAATCGGTGGCAGACTGGTTTCTTCAAACTTTTCTGTAGATGTTATATAATCATAGGGGAAAACTCCTTTCCGTAATACTAGGTCCAATTTATCTTCAGATACAATTTTGCTGGTTTCTTTTAAGTCTTCTCTTCATAGGTTCTCTGACAATTTTTCTAAACTAGATGGCATAAATCTGTAAGAGTCTACGAAGCGAAGTTTAATTTTACCTACTGTTTTTGAAAAGCTGATGTACTTTTCCAATGTTGTAGCAAGAACATCAATTTTACCGTCATCTCTTCCTAACTCTGGAATAATAAAGTGGGAGTCGTAGCCGCTAAGATTGTGTAAAACGACAGGAATAAAGTTTGGCAGTTTGTAATTTATATTGCATGAATTACAAGCAGCTCCTCTGTATAACCCTGTCAGGTGATCGTGATCTCTTACTTTTGGATTTTCTTCACTGAACATCTTCTTGCATAAATAGCATCTTGTCGCTACGTTGTATTCTTCTTGTTGATTTTGGTTTAAAGGTTCCATAGGTACAATATTACCGAACAAGCGTTGAACCTTTCCAGCAATATCGTACAGTTGGTCTACAAAATACTTAGCGGCTTCTTCACCACGGTAGAGTATTGGAGTGGATGTTAAACCATAGTCTTGCAATTGGTTTTCAGACAAGGTTGATTTAACTAGTAAACAAAAACTGTTGGGTTGATGCAACTGATATTTTGTTCTTCTAGTCACTTCGCCGTCCGGCAGCTCCTGTGGTACTAACGTTGATTCAAAATCTGCGTAGACCACTAGTGGAATTCGGTATTGGTGAACTGTCTTGTTAAATTGTATTGAAGATCGGGTAGGCGGTGGAAGACTTATCTTTACTTCATAGTTCTCGTTGCAAAGTCTTTTATGTTCCAATAACCAGTCCAATCCTCCACGTCTTGAATCTTTCCAAGAAAAGCAGAAACATCTCTTGCAAACTGTAATCCTATTTACTCTTTTGGTCAATTGTTTTACAACTAAGGCTTCAAAGTCCTTTATCCATACATAATGGGAAATTTCACCCTTAGTTATCAATAGCAAATCCGTGTGGTTTCTTTGCTCAACCTTTACTACCCGCAAAGGATAAACGTTGTTCGAATCATCCAGACCAAAAACATTGACTGAAACGCCAGGATTTTTCTTTTCAAATTTGTCAATATCTTTTAAAGTAACTGGGTAAGTAAGACCTTGAAAGTTGTAGCGGTGTTCATTCTCGTAGTATTCTCTACCAACTCTACAAGGATTGTTTTTAACATACTTGGTTAACATTGCATACTTGAAACATTCATTACCCTCATTTTGAACATTTCTACACGAGTTAGTGTTTTGGATTTTCTTTGGTAGAGGGATAAAACTACTACCTCTTAAACCATATCCATGTTTATGAACCCTAACATCCATACCTTCAATTGATGACAAAGTCCATCCAGATCCTCTTCCTTCATGTTCTTGGAGTTTGGTTATAAGTTCCTCCAAGCATTCTTCAATAATATCATCAATGTCGGAGGTGAAGGTAAGGGTTCGATTTTTGGTAATGAATGCTCTCAATGCTGTTTCACCATCAGTATTGTTAAACATAGCCTCTAATACCATTCCAAATTTAATAAAATTTAGCCTTTGTAGTTCTTCCCTCAAAGTTTGACCAACAAGTTCCTTAGCCTGGGTTATGAATGTTTCCAGTTCCAATTGAACGTTATTAATTTTGAAATGTGTTACAACTCGTCCTGGCAAGGCCGTGGTGCGCAGTTGTCTTACATCTTCCAGTTCTTCTTCTTCCATATCCTCTTCTTCGGTGTCCTCTTCTTCGGTGTCCTCTTCTTCAATAGGTCTTGTAGCAGTAGATGGTCCAGCACCAGCAAATTGTATCACACTAGGTCTTCTTCTTTGCATTTG
The DNA here is from genome assembly GCA_030545055.2 of Neoaliturus tenellus. Taxonomy (NCBI): domain Eukaryota; kingdom Metazoa; phylum Arthropoda; class Insecta; order Hemiptera; family Cicadellidae; genus Neoaliturus; species Neoaliturus tenellus. The sequence goes on along the minus strand of CM061531.1, from coordinate 239,960,040 downwards.
CTGTAGATAGCTGTCCCAGTAGTCCGTCTGCTTCTGGTGCTCTTCCAAAAACCGGTCAATTGAGTCTAAGTCTATTTCATCCATGGTAATATCTTCTTTTCTATCTTCGTCTTCATGTAATTCTCTGTGTAGGGTGAAAAGATCTTCGTCTTGAAAGATTTCCCCACAAATGTCGCAAAGAGCCATTTCAAACAGTTTGGCTTTGAATGCACACTCTGTGAATGTCCACGCAATAATGGGCAGCGCGCTCCACCGGGACCCTTTATATCCGAGGCAGATAGGTGGGGAAAGTGACGTCATATAGAAACAGGTTATCAATCATGTGCTAAATTTAGCCTTTACACAACCGTTTGTAATAAATTTATCAGTAGGCTTGATAAATTGATGATATTTGGTCTAGATTCAATAATTTGTACAAGTTTTTAAAGACGTCTGTTTGAGCAAAATTTATATAGGTCAAGGTCATTTGGAATTATTATTTTGAGCGGGGGATAGAGCACTAAGCAGCATCATTTACTACAAAGTGCTCTATCCCCCGCTCACATTCTTTTTTTAACTTTTTGTTTAAACTTTTTACAAAGGTGAAACATCACCATCAGAGTCGGAATCATTCTCATCACGAAATAGGTAGCGATGACAATACATAATTCTTCTGGCTACTAACATCCTATCCATTGGACGATGAGGAGTGTCTTGTTCTTCTTCTTCAATTTCCGACTCAGATGATGACTCTAATGTTTCGTAGGCGTGCAAGTCCATTTCATTATCCGTTAAACCAGCTTCGTCCGAGTCCGTTTCAATGTCCATTATTTCTTCTTCCTCCTCTTCCTGGTCAACCGCAGGTAGTTGGTCCTCTGCTTCTATAACTTCTACAAGTATTACCTCCAGAATTGAAAGAATTCTGTCGCGATGGAACACGGTGTTGTCAAGTGGAGCCATGGTATGAAAGTGGTGTATCTATCCAATTGGTTTGCCCTTTTTATACCCCCACCAACTATACATTATATGTGGGTCAAGGTCACGTAAAGATACCCTTTGAGCGGGGGATAGATCACTAAGCAGCATGCTAGTCCATTGCCGCAAAGTGATCTATCCCCCGCTCTATTCCGCAGACCACACTCAAGTCCAAGTCCACATCCAAGTCCACATCCAAATGTTACACTTTATTATTACTGCCACCAAGTAATTGTCACTCGCACGTTTACTTGGTTTTGATAAAGGTACTGCACAAACTCTATGTTGGTTGTTTGTTCGTTATACAAATGCATCATGAAATATGCAATCTTATCGATTGCGGCATTGTCCAACGGTTCGCAATTCACAAGTTCCAATGTGCCCTGGCTGGTCTTATCCTCTATAAGTTCCACCACTTCGTTGATGTCTTCTTCCAAGAGGATGAACTCAACACTGAAACTCTCCATTGTTGTTGATAGTGTCTAGACAAATGCTTGACTAAATGCTTTATTCATCAGTCCTACATATATACCAATTCCCCCCTCCCATTACCCATTCCCCCTCTACCTTTATATGGGTCAAGGCCATCCAATAATAATCTTTGAGCGGGGGATAGACCACTAAGCAGCATGCTAGTCCATTGCCGCAAAGTGATCTATCCCCCGCTCTGTATTCCACACAAGTCCTAGTCTTTACACACACATAAGCTCCCCAGTCTTTTACACTTAGTCATATACTCTGTCCTCCCTGCCAATTAAGAGTTCCCCATGTTTGCCACTATTTTCAATTAACCTTTCCAAGTCCCAAAACACAATGTCCAAATTAACCAAGTTCGCTCGTCCAATTTGAAACACACTATTCCCCCCAAAGTCACTTGCTCTCACTTGTTGTCCTGTATACTGCTTCTTCTTCCACGCTACAATCACTACCCTACCTTCTTCAACAACCATTCTTTTAACATTATCATACACCTTCTTCAACATCCCTCTACAGTTTAAATAGTTAATGGTTACATACTCCCACTCCTTACCAATGATCAGTGATGCACTCATTTTCTAGCGTTCCACTGGAAGGTCCAAAGCAGAATGAAGTCGGGATGTACAGACCCCCTCTTTTATACCGGTTAACCGGTTGTCCTTCATTTAAAGTGGGTCAAGGTCATTCAAAAGTACCCTTTGAGCGGGGGATAGACCACTAAGCATCATGCTAGTCCATTGCCGCAAAGTAGTCTATCCCCCGCTCTGTATTCTACACACACACACACACACACACACACACATGTCCCTGTCCAAGTCTTTCATTACATACCTAATATATATTCACTTCCTTCATCATCACTATCACTCATCACTGCTTCCACAAACTCCATCGGGTTAAAGTTGAATTGTTTTAATTGTTCTTTTAGGTTTTGAATTTGTTGGTCCTTCACTTCCAAAACAGTGTGGAGGTGTGATATGTAGTCCGCTGCCTCGGTGACACTTGCTACTCTTGGGTCGCCTAACTTCAAGCTGGGAACTACACCCTGCAGCTTAAAGTATGCCATACGCCTCTCTTGCTCCTTCCGTTGACCAGGACTAAGCAAGCCTTGCCCGTCTCGACTCACCTCCAGCAGGGTCCGTAGCATCGGAGCTTTGCAGGCATTTGCTCGAGCAACAGTTATGCTATGAAATGGTCGAACAGGTCCACGAGTAGCAGGCAGGACGTTGGCAGCACGCCTTCTTGAAGAAGAGGAAGCCCGAGAGTTGGAAGCCATGTTTAAGTGTAGTATTCAGCTAAGCGGTACAAAGCAGAATAACCAAACTGCACATCAATACCCGTATATATACACTTATCAGTGGTGGGGTACTGGCTAACCTTGGTAAAGTGGGTCAAGGCCATCCAAAAACATTACCAGAACGGCGGATAGATCACTAAGTGGCATGTTAGTCCATTGCCACAGAGTGATCTATCCCCCGCTCTGTATTCCACATTCACGCACACATTCATACAAACACACAAGTCCCAGTCCAAGTCTTTACCCACACACCTATCCACTCTCATTCTCACTATCATCACTGTCCAACAGGCTTTCACACTTCCTAATTAGTTTCTCCCATTTACTTCGGATATAAAGTAACTCACTGCGAGTATTTTCTAGCATTCTGTCCCTTTGCTCTATCACTTCATTGTACCAGTCTATGATGCTTGGTGATGTCTGAGTTGATGCGTCCGATGTGGTTGGTTGAGAGGCTCCGCTGCTTCGCAACTCCTTCCTCACAGGACCAAAGCCGGAGAACCGGACACGACTCCTTGATGAAGGCCCCGATCGGATTGGCCCAACACCCGAGCTGGAGTTAGAGGCAGAAGCTGACGACATGGTGTGAAGCGTTCGGCTTAACAGTTGCAAGCTGAATGAGCGGACATTGGATTACCACTCCTATATATACCTATTTGTGGTACTAGGGGGTGGGGGGGAGGGGGTGGGGGTGGGGGTTAAAGGGAGAGGGGGGGGCTAAAGGACTTCCACTAAATTTCCCTTAGTCTTCGCGGTCATCGGTTTTACATACCTTTAGCACACCCATCATTTTGGTTTCTTCAATAACTTTACACACCTCAAAAACCCAAGCAAACAGCTCATCTATGTTGTTATAATTAATTTTTGTCCAGTGTTCATACTTATAAGTTTGGTTGTTTATAATACATAGATAAAATGTAGACCCATCTCGTCTTATACAGTACTCAACTTCCATTCTATGACGGTTTAGCACTTCCCAAGAATTGTGTTGATCTATCAAGAAGTCACCACCTTTGTAATTGTACCGTGACATGTTTACCACGGAGTACAGAAACAGACTGAAGCAAATGAACGGCTCATACAAGCTTAGTAAGAGCGTTAGAGTGGGGGGTATCACGTGATACACGACATTAGTTGTAAGGTTAGCACTTTACTTTAAACAGTAATTTATATGGGTCAAGGTCATTCAAACTTTGAAAAATTTTTACCTCCAAACACTTGTAGCAAGCTACAAGTGTTTGGAGGTAAGTTTTTATTTGTTAAAGATTTTTGTAACTTAGTCTTCACCCTCAAGGACACGGTTTGAGATTGTCCCAGTGACTTTACATCACCGCCAGGTTAAAGTATTATACAAGTCAAGTGTTTTTTTTATTCCTTGACTTGTATAATACCCCTCTCCCTTACTTTAAGAGGGTTAAGACTAAATTTGGAAAAATAATTTGGAAAAAGACTTTTTTTAAATATTGTCCAACACAGCCTAACAATTTTGATTTTTTTTTAGTGGGCCCATGTCCTAGTCCATTACCCACACGGTTTGGCATCCTTCCCTTCGTATTAGATAGGCTTTAGGGATGAAAAATTCTCTTTGTACCATCCGGGGTGGTACTTGCATTGTACAAAGGTGGCCTTCACCTTTTACAACGATTTCTACTTTCTTATTACCTGCTCCATAGGTCTGACCAATAAAATAATATTTTTCATCAACCTTTAGCCTTCTAATATCCCGCGGTTGCGGGCCGTGGGGATGTCTGAACTTGAACGTTTTAGGCTTAATATAAAGAGTGTAGGGTTTGAATTGCCGAAATTTGACTATACTTTTAAGGTGTCGTTGGCAGCGATCTCCTTCTGCACAGGCAAGTTTCTGGCAACACAAAACCCCAAACTTACTTGAAAACCAAGCGTAATCGCATTTCTTACCCTTGCCAGCAGGGGCTTTAACGCGCTTACGTTTCTGTGTTGGACTCTTTAGTGGAGTGTCTTGGAGCTTCTCCGAATTAGGCTGGCTAGAAGGAATGGGGGTGGAAGGGGGTAGAAGGGGCAAAGATTGCTCAAGAGGAATGGAACAAACAATTTTGGGTGGGGTAGGAGAGCGTGTTAGGTCTATGGTGGGAAGATCGGGGGAGAAGATGGATTTACGGGGTGGTTTGGTTGGTGTGGATGGCATAGGGGATATGGGTAAGGGACATTGTGATTTGGTATAGGATAGGATTTTTCGGGTTCTGCTGTAGGGGGTTATCCTCGACCTGGACGTCTCTTCAAAGACTGCAGACTCCGATCCTGAGTCCGATAGCAGCGAGAGTGCTGGAGAGGCTACCGGGACTCGACCGCTGAGTTTTCCTGACGATGTTGGAGGTGCACCGGCCTCTTCCACTGTCGGCGGCAATGGCGACAGGCTGGGCATTGAGGCGGGCTGTGGCGGCGGCGGCGGCGGCGGTGGCATCGTCAGGCAGCTCAGGATGTTTGCAGTCATCAGATATTCCAGGATCGAGGTGGAGGATGATGAAGGTTGAGTCGTGTCGGTCGAGGTTGAAGCTGGCGGATAGTTTTTCAGCTTAAGACCCATTTTACCCATTTTAATGAATGGAATTAATGAAAAGAATAGATGAGAATAAAAAAGTGAAGTTATTGTAAAAAATCTCAAGAACAAGAGAAAACCTGTCCGTACGGGAGCTTGGACGGGAATGAGAAGTGCGTGCAGCCGGGCCGCCTTATATCCCCACCGGGGCTGCCACGCCCAGGATATCAGGGGTGGGGGAGGGGGTAGGGGTGGGGGAGGGGGTGGGGGTGGGGGAGGGGGGGGGCTCGCACTTTTTGTCGGGGGGGGGCTTGCACTTTTTGTCGGGGGGGGGCTCGCACTTTTTGTCGGGGGGGGGGGTTAATTTAAAAAAATAAACCCCTCTTGGGGCCTTTATGTTGACATCGCTGAAGCCTCCTAAAAGACCCAACTATAGACAACTCCAAATTTGTGTGTTACTAATACCTAACTGTTCAATTTTTAAAAGACCTTAATATATTTACTGTGTTAATAAGACCGGACTGTTAAAGATTTTGAAAACTTTTACTTATTTAGGTCAAGGTCACGAAAAAAAAATTTAAAAAATTAAGGGTTGTCATCGCTGTAGCCTCCGAAGAGACCCAATTATGACAACAAGGCAACATCCAATGTCGTGTACCCTTCGCCACGCGAGACTTGTAAACATTTACTGCATTGTCTTTTCAATAGCTAACAAAGATTCGTTTACATAATTTTGAGTTTCCATGAGGAAACAAACTGAGGACACCCTAATGGCTTACGTCCTCGGTCCGAGTGCAGAGGCCGCCACAACCTTTTGCATGCCAGCGTACAAACGGACATACTCCCACAACCCCAGCCGCAACCTGTTGCATGCCTGAGAGGAGCCTAACAATACTTCAAACTGACTTTACACGGGGGCCTACTCCCGTAACCCTATCTTTAATATTTTTAATTTAGCAATGCAGTAAGTTTTTACAAGTCCTTTGTGGGTCAAGGCCACACGGACATTAAAAAATTTCGGCCCCCGTACATCCATGGCGAACCACGAATGTTCGGGGGCCTTGGGGACTAAAAAACACAAATAGCTAACAAAGATTCATTTACATAATTTTGAGTTTCCAGAAGGGCTCGCAATTTTTGTCGGGGGGGGGCTCGCACTTTTTGTCGGGGGGGGGGTCAGGTAGGTTAAGTGGGTCAAGGTCACCCACAACACTTCTACTTTAAGTGTTGGCTATACCCCCACCACAACTGGGTACCTAGGCTGCACAACACCGCTCCGCCAGCATGTCTCCGGCTTCCATGCGGTGCGTCTCTCTGTTCTCTACCTCTCTATATGTAAGTCATTTTACAAGTTTTGGATCTAGGTCACTACACTTTACCTCTGGGACGATATCGACTTGTAGTATTTCAGTGTTTTGACTCATGGTCATCACACTTTAACTCTAGCACGTCGGTTATCGTACCAGAGGTGCTCGATAACCTAACTTGTAATGTTTAGGGTGGCGTTTGCACGCCACGTGGTATCGCCATGATTGTCCAGTCCAAATTTTAGGTTAGATTAATTTTACAGTGATCTTTTCCATTTCCAATTCGTTTTGCCAAAGACTAAGGTGTCGCTTTATAAAGTGGTATTTCTCTAAAGTTATTGGGGATTGCAGGGATACAATTAGTTTATTTAGGAGACTCTTCATCTTGGAGTTTAACACAACTTCCACTTTAACTTTGCTTGCTCGGCTCTCACAACCTAAGCTGTATAGAAATGTTTCTTCTAGTGCCAACTCGGGCCAAGAGAACAGTGTGTTGACTGTAGGACAGCTCATGGTGAAGTGATGCGATACTCCAGCGTACAACCTCACCTTCCCCCACCACTGTGACCTTCCCCCACTCCTGCTGTTTCTCCCGCCTCTTTTCCGACTCATGCGCTACAAGCAGTCTCTCAGTATCGTGCGGACTTTTGTAAGGGGAAGCCATGTCGCGGGACGTTTTAGGTAAGAAACTTAGCCGTGTTAAGACTTTATTAGTTGCTCACTGTCCACCACTCAAAGTCAAAAGGGTTTCGACTTTAGCTAAGTGGCGCAAACTGTTGCGCGGACACCCTAAGTTTTATACCAAACAGACTAATGTCAGTTTTACTGATGAAGATTTGTTTAAAATATTGGATGAAATGACTTTTCCTTGCAAAATTCAGTTAGTTACTCCCATTCCTGACAGTTTAGAGTCTTAGTCTCTCAAGCCGATATACCTAGAGTACACAGAGCCTGACAGTCAGTCGCTCGGTGACTGTCGTGGGGTGCGCATCGGTGTCGGCACTCCATTGTTAAGTTAAGTTTTCAAGGTCACAGTAATATCAAATTGTTGGTGTTGTGCTGGTTCAAGGTCACCTGAGGGATAACCGATTGCCCATTTAGGCAGAGTCATGTCAGAAACTCGAGTTTAACTTGGCACTTTTGCCGTTTCTCGTCGAATATTCGCTCCAAGTGGTCAAGGTCACGGGGATTCTGACTGAAACTCGGAGCGTAGTGCGAGAAACGGCAAAAGTGCCAAAAAATTTTAAGTTTCGGCGTGACCTTGACCTTAGTGGCGTCGGTGACGTCATTTTGATGACGTAAGGGGTGATGACGTCATTAGCACGTCATTTCTGTGACGTCATGGGTGTGACGTCATAGAAATGACGTCATTAGTGATGACGTCATCGATGACGCAATCGATGACGTCATCGGTGAGGTCATTGACCTCGATGACGTCATCCCTCAGGTGACCTTGAACTGAGCCAGCACCAACAATTTGACACTACTGACCACCTCGAATACCCTTCTCAAAAATACATATTGATCCATATCTTGAAGGGTTTCGAGTACCACACCAGTTTTGTACAGCATGACATCCCAGGTGTACGACGGAAGCGTAAGATAATGTGCAGGGTCGAATTGATAGTGTGTTAGACACATCTCCCTGAACCCTTAATTAAACACATCGGCTAATAGTAGCACATCGGTTCGTAAATATACATCTGAATATTCACCGAGCGTAGTACAGTTGAATTTACGCCACACTTGTTGTGCATGTTCATAATCAACATCGGTTACTTCATCTCCGAAGGCTTCTTTGAGTGGAAGTAGATTCTCGTTCAGAACCTCCTGTGAAGTGATGTATTCATAAAGGAAGACTGTTCTCCTACGTAATAGTCGGAAATCGTCATTGTCCGGGTATCTAGCTTTCACGATCTTCATTTTATCATCAAGTACCAAATTTGAAGTAAATCGGATAACCGGAGGTACCCGGTCAGTCAAGTTTTCTCCCCAGTCAGCAAGGTTGGTTGAAGTGAAGTAACCCTTAGAGTAAAAATTAGGGGTTAATTATTTTTTATTATTGTTTAAGATATTTGGTTTTACTCAATTACAAAAGCTGAAGTGAATCGGCCAACCGGAAGTACCCAGTCAGTCAAGTTTTCTCCTCAGTCCTTGCGCGCTTACTGGGTGTCTCACTCCAGCCCCCCAAAAAGGGGAAAATGAGTCAGGATGTCGGGGATCTGGGGCTTCCGTGACCTTCGGGCGCGGTTGCAGTGTAGCCGGCGTCTTTGGCGTGCGGGTTTCCAGAGACCTAGTTATTCCGCTTGGGTACCACCCATACCCCTAGTAAAACCTAAAATGGGTACCTCGGGTTCCGGTTCAAGCCCCTGGCTTCGGCCAGTCCGGATATTGGGTTGGCCTCGAGGGGGCAGAGGTTGTCGGCATGCTCGGCACACAGCTTCGGCTGTGGGGGGTCCTCCAGCCTTATCTGGGGGCGTTGCTCACAGACGAAAGTTGAGAAGTAGCTTGGATAGTGCTGCCACTGCTACTCACGGCGGATGGTCAATTTTGGTTCACCGCCGGTTGAGTACCACAGGCCTGGTGAATTCCGGGTTTTGTGGGGGCCTAATCCGCCTTAATGTGATTTGGAGGACTCGTTCCATAAGTTCCCCGTTCTGTTGGGCTTTCCCTGCTCTCTTTAGGGAGTAAATGGGGTCCCTATTTCAGACCGATCGGGTATGACTCGCGGCGAGAACCGGTCGCCTGTAAAGGAGTGGGAACCCATTACCTTGACCTCGGTCTTGGGAATTGGAATTTGAACAAAATGGGACAAATATGGAAATGCCCGTTTCGGTCACCGCGTCCTCTAGTGTATTTATTATTGGCGATGACGTGCCGAGTTACACATTGAGTCAGACCACCTCGAATACCCTTCTCAAAAATACATATTGATCCATATCTTGAAGGGTTTCGAGTACCACACCAGTTTTGTACAGCATGACATCCCAGGTGTACGACGGAAGCGTAAGATAATGTGCAGGGTTGAATTGATAGTGTGTTAGACACATCTCCCTGAACCCTTAAACACATCGGCTAATAGTAGCACATCGGTTCGTAAATATACATCTGAATATTCACCGAGCGTAGTACAGTTGAATTTACGCCACACTTGTTGTGCATGTTCATAATCAACATCAGTTACTTCATCTCCGAAGGCTTCTTTAGGTGGAAGTAGATTCTCGTTCAGAACCTCCTGTGAAGTGATGTATTCATAAAGGAAAACTCTTCTCCTACGTAATAGTCAGAAATCGTCATTGTCCGGGTATCTAGCTTTCACGATCTTCATTTTATCATCAAGTACCAAATTTGAAGTAAATCGGATAACCGGAGGTACCCGGTCAGTCAAGTTTTCTCCCCAGTCAGCAGGGTTGGTTGAAGTGAAGTAACCCTTAGAGTAAAAATTAGGGGTTAATTATTTTTTATTGTTGTTTAAGATATTATGTTTTACTCAATTACAAAAGCTGAAGTGAATCGGCCAACCGGAAGTACCCAGTCAGTCAAGTTTTCTCCTCAGTTCTTGCGCGCTTACTGGGTGGCTCACTCCAGCCCCCCAAAAAGGGGAAAATGAGTCAGGATGTCGGGGATCTGGGGCTTCCGTGACCTTCGGGCGCGGTTGCAGTGTAGCCGGCGTCTTTGGCGTGCGGGTTTCCAGAGACCTAGTTATTCCGCTTGGGTACCACCCATACCCCTAGTAAAACCTAAAATGGGTACCTCGGGTTCCGGTTCAAGCCCCTGGCTTCGGCCAGTCCGGATATTGGGTTGGCCTCGAGGGGGCAGAGGTTGTCGGCATGCTCGGCACACAGCTTCGGCTGTGGGGGGTCCTCCAGCCTTATCTGGGGGCGTTGCTCACAGACGAAAGTTGAGAAGTAGCTTGGATAGTGCTGCCACTGCTACTCACGGCGGATGGTCAATTTTGGTTCACCGCCGGTTGAGTGCCACAGGCCTGGTAATTCCGGGTTTTGTGGGGGCCTAATCCGCCTTAATGTGATTTGGAGGACTCGTTCCATAAGTTGACCGTTCTGTTGGGCTTTCCCTGCTCTCTTTAGGGAGTAAATGGGGTCCCTATTTCAGACCGATCGGGTATGCCTCGCGGCGGGAACCGGTAGCCTGTAAAGGAGTGGGAACCCATTACCTTAACCTCGGTCTTGGGAATTAGAATTTGAACAAAATGGAACAAAAATGGAAATGGCCGTTTCGGTCACCGCGTCCTCTAGTGTATTTATTATTGGCGATGACGTGCCGAGTTACACATTGAGTCAGACCACCTCGAATACCCTTCTCAAAAAATACATATTGATCCATATCTTTAAGGGTTTCGAGTACCCATCGATATATACTACTGGATCGCGCGCTGCCCATGAGGCCCGTGTGGAGCGGGCCGGTCGTCGCACAGCGGAGTATTGCGGGTTGCATCCTGGGCGAATTGAAGGAGCTGGGTGGCAAGAGCGCCAGATCGTACTAAGCGTCATATGTGTTGCGTGGCCTTGAACTAAAGATGGCACTGGAGAACTTGCTGAAAACCAATGTATATCAGCTGATCAAAGCCTCCCATGACATTAACAGCTGATTTTAGGCGGTATCTCCCAAGAAAGCTGCATTTCGCGGTTATTTCTATGTTGGCTTCACAACGGACAGGTCAAGCCGAATTTATAGTCTTATTTTAGGTTTTTTCGTCTGGTTTTTGTCACATTTTCAATTATAGGCTATATGTTGCAAATAGATTTTAGAATCTCGTACCTATAGTTGTTTTGTTTCATGTGTTATGATGTGTAGTATTAACATTGCAAAAACAGTTTAATGGTAAAAAGTTGTTCAGCGCTTAATTTCGTATCAAGATGGAAGAAAGGGAGCGACATTTCTTTTCATCGGTAAGTATATTTTATTGTGTTAGGCACTACTTGTTTATTATCTTCTCTTTTCAGTTTTGAATTTATGTTCTTATCTTCTAAGGTTACAAACAGATTTTTTTTACATTTTAGATACGGTATATTTGCATTATGCTATAGGTTACAATCGTCAATGGTTTTATGACATCATGTAGCCGCGATAGTTCTAATTTAACTTAACATAGTAGGCCTAATTTAACTTAGAGTTTTATAATTATATTTTTTGTCATCTATATAATTATTTTATTTTATTTATGCCTATTTCATTATTTTGCAAGCAAAACTGTTTTAAACTGCAACTGTAGTTCATACGATTTTATTAATGCTAATAGTTAGTAGCCTATTATCAATATTATGCTTTTGTTTTCGTTATTAGCGAATTTCCCATAGGAAATAAGCTATTACCGTAGGTCTCATGGTGAGACCTAAGCCCGGGACCATGTTACTTTTTCGTTTTGAGGTGCCCAGAGACCAAAAATAATAGTCACTAAAATTTATATATATATATATATATATATATATATATATATATTAGATTTAATATTGATAGGGCTACTATTATTATACTAAAAATCATTATAAACCAAGTACCCTTTGTTTGAATAAAAATTCCTTTTATTAATAATTGTATTAATAATTGTAAATAAATATAAGATAAATAAGAAACTCAAAAAGAAAAATCAATGCCAAAGAACCCCGGAGACAAGTAAAGAAGAAAATGAACAACATTATATGAGTCTACCGTACAACACTAAATTAAATAAGGCAATAAGGAAAGCTTTCAAACCGGAATTCAAAATAAGTTTTAAAACAAAGAACAATGCCCTAAAAATGATCAGTAGTAAAATAAATAAAGAAAAAACAAGTATAGTTAATAACTATGACCAATCGGGCATATACAAATTAAAATGTTCCGAATGCCAAAATTTTTATATAGGGCAAACAGGACGAACATTTAACTGTCGATATAAAGAGCATGTTCAAGCGTTCAAATCAAGAAACCAAACTAGCATGAAATCAAATGTCGCTGAACATATGCTGAAGACAAACCACTCATTTAAGACGATACAAGAAGACTTAGAAATTATAGAACTAGGGTCAAAAGGAAACAAACTAGATGTAAAAGAAGAGTTTTATATATATTCCTTCAGTAAGAAAGATAAAAATAATTTAATAAATACAATGCAAGTTAACAACCAAAATCCAATCTATGAAAAAATCATACAAATAGGAGAAAACCAAAGGCCAAAATAATAATATCAAAACAATTCATTTTAAACATATGTAAAAAATCAGCAGTCTATATTTTGTTTATTTATTTTATTTTATTTTATTTTATTTTATTAAGAGGTTATCATGTATTAAGTTAATCCACCGTGATCATGGGCCTTAAGGTCCGAAACATGTCGGTGTTATAAATAAAGGAATTTTTATTCAAACAAAGGGTACTTGGTTTATAATATATATATATATATATATATATGTATATATGTGTCCCTAGACACGATAACTCTCGTAAAAATGGTCCGATCGACACCAAATTTGGTAGAGATGTGTAATCCTACGTTTATTCGGATGAGTTCGAAAACCAGACATATCGACCTACCGGAAGGGGTAGTTTTGGGGGGTTTTGTACCCCAAAAATGGGTTTTTTGCATTTTTCATATGTAAATTTTAAAAATTTTAAATTTTTATTTTTACCATTGGATTTAGCTCAAAAAAACACACAATTTAGTATTTTGAAGCTTTGCTCTATCTCCACTGGTTACCGAGATATTACAAAGTCTAAAGACAGTACATTGTCTTTTGGGGCTCCAATGTTAATCTTATGGAGAATAAGGATGTGTTAATATTTCACTTATTAACCAATATTTTTGGATGAAACTTGGTATTTAGCTTCATTTGGTTGAGATTCATCCATTTAAGGTAAAAAATCTTGGTTTTTGTACTTATCATGGCAGCAAACCTGCATACTTTTTTCCCATGTTAATCATAAGGAGAATAGGCAAACTCTTTTATTTATGGACAGATATTGATGAAATTTACTATATGGCTTTATTTGGTCGAAATAAATTTTTTCTAAGCTAAAAACCTACTTTTAGTGTCCCCCATGGCAGCATACCTGCATACTCTTTCTCTATATTTATCTTAAGGAGAATAGACATTTATCTCCCTATTTACGATCACGTGATGAAATTTAGTTTACAAGTTTAGCTGGTCAAAATTAATATTACTAATTTGGAAATTCGCTGAGTACGCAGGTCTGCTGCGACGGGGGGTATTATATTATTTGGAATAACAAATAATATAATAACTGTATGTAAAGTAAGGTACTGTAATGTAAAGGTACTGTATGTAAAGTTTATTATTTTATCAAACAGACAATTTTTTCAGTTTCGTAATAAAATTCAATTCAGGTTAGTGTAAAGAAAACAACTTCAAACTAACTGTAAGAGTTTGTAACTATTTTAAGGAAAGTGTTTTTCAATCACATTTAATTAATGATGAGTTTACAGGTTCTCATGTTATAATTCTGATTAAGTACATTTGTAAAGTATTTTTTAAGATTTTGTCCCATCACATAGCAAAAAGAAAAACATCAGAGGAAATAAAAAAGAATAATTTAGGGTTTAAGACAAAAAATTAACAACGACTATTTTGTTTTGTAACCTGTGAGCGTGCTTTAAGCTTTTTTATTACTTTTTGCAGGAGTTTATCAGTAATAAATTAATTTTTATACCTATATAGTTGTTTTATTTCATCCTAACAAATTGACTTTTTAAATACGTTAAACTTCTATTGGGTATATTAATAGATCTTTAGAATGTACAATAAAAGCTTTAAAACATATTAAATTATTGTTGGAGACTGGTATTAATATTATTCTAACTGGACGTTTAGTTAAGAAATATAACACACAATGTCCTAAAACTATTTTTCACCACGTAAAACAACGGCGTAAGTGACACTACAATGCTATCGTGATTCGCTGCGGAGCGCTTTTGCCACCCACCGCCTTCAATTTTTAGTGAACGCAACCGTCGGCCAGCACAGCCGGCAGTGGCAGCGATCCAGTAGTATATATCGATGCGAGTACCACACCAGTTTTGTACAGCATGACATCCCAGGCGTACGACGGAAGCGTAAGATAATGTGCAGGGTCGAGTTGATAGTGTGTTAGACACATCTCCCTGAACCCTTAAACACATCGGCTAATAGTAGCACATCGGTTCGTAAATATACATCTGAATATTCACCGAGCGTAGTACAGTTGAATTTACGCCACACTTGTTGTGCATGTTCATAATCAACATCAGTTACTTCATCTCCGAAGGCTTCTTTAGGTGGAAGTAGAGTCTCGTTCAGAACCTCCTGTGAAGTGATGTATTCATAAAGGAAGACTCCTTTCCTACGTAATAGTCGGAAATCGTCATTGTCCGGGTATCTAGCTTTCACGATCTTTATTTTATCATCAGGTAGGATGGACGCAAGAGTCGCTAATGATTTCGCCATCAGACGATACGAATCGACAAACTGTAACTTGAGGTTACTATGTCGACCAGGATATTTAAATCGTTTTGAAAATGAAATGTACTTTTCTTCCGTGTTGGCGAGTACTTCTACATCACCTTTGTCGATACCTAATTCTCTAACTATGAAATGCGCATCATAGTTTGATAAATAATGAAAATAGATGTTTATAGTTTCCTGCTCTCGGTCCTCGGGTCTGTGACGTGCATTCAAAACATCTCAAATCTTCTGTACGTCATCCCGTACAGTGTTTATAAAGTGTTCAGAGGCATTCTCACCTCTGTATATGTCTCAATTTCGAATATGTGTTGCTAGTCGGATCAATGTCGTCACAATCGCCATCGTTGAAATTCTTGTGATTATCATGAATGTAGTACTCGTACGAGTATGGCGTGTGGAGTTTCTTCAAATTACTTGGCGCATTCTCGTTGTGATTTATATTAGCCCCTTTTGAAGTCGCCGGATCCTACGCTGGTGGAAGAGACGTTGGTGTGGGATGAATAAGTTGATTTCGTTCAGTCGGTACGAGCGCACACTCAATATCCGCATATATAGTGAATCGTGCTTTTTGTGTACGCTCGATGTGCTTAAACCGAATCTCTTTATCTTCAGACAAATCGGTCCTCAGAGGATCATGCGAAGAGCAGTAACGCTTGTGCTCCTCCAACCGTTCAGCTCCAGTGAGACCCAGTTTGTTCGGTAGGTTGTCGAAATGTGCGAAACATCTCCTGCAAATGAACCAACGATGTCCGCGACGTGTCAGCTGGCTGGAAACTAACCTCTCGAAGTCTGCGATGTATGCATAGTGATGAGTGGTCTGTTCATCTGTTAGGAACAACAGATCGAAGTGGTTGGTAGCTCCTGATCCACGACGCGAAGCGGGAGGACACAGTGTTCTTCTTTGTTTTGTTGCTTTCTCCGCTTCTTGTTGTCCAGACCATACACGTTAACGCTTACCCCCGGGTTGTTGCGCTTAAACTTGCGGATGTCTTTGGTTTTTACTGGGAATTCAAGTCCCTCAAAATTTAAATTAGCTCGGGCCCTAACCTCTGCAGTAAAGTGGTTAGAGGTGAGCCGATAACGACGAGCTTCATTAACAAACTTAGAAAGAATTGAATACTCAAAACACCGCTCATCCTATTCGTTTGGCACATTAACCACAGAGTGTCTCGTGGATATATCGCGAGGAAGGGGGATGAATGAGCTACCTCTGAGAGGGGTATAAACATTGACTTTCACCTCCATGTCCAAAACCCTAACAAAGCTCCCCCCCCCCCCGGAACCCTTCATCTCGCATGTCTCCTTCTCCAGTAAAATGTTGTTGATGAATTGTTGACATATTTAATCTACATCTCTTGTTTGGAGGATAGGGACATTTTTGGTCTTGAAGGCTCGCTAGCAAGTCTCACCATGAATATTTGCGAATTACATTCGATCCAGAGATTAACCTTGATGGCATGAACTATCAATAAAATCCGTCGCATGAGCGTGACAATCGTTGTTCGCAATGAGTTGACAAACTCCTGGAGAGAAACAGTCTCATCAGCGAGCTCCGCAAGCCTGTACGTCTTCAAACGCCCGCGAAATCCTGTCTCGGTCTCCACGAAGCCATCTGGTGCCAAATCACTGAGGTTATGTTTCATTGGCTACCAATTAGGTTTGAGCGATATAGAAAATAACTTTTTTTGTTCATACGTTTTTGAAACAAAATTATGGTCACATGGTCACTATTGCCACCTTTGAGTGAAAGATGTACCGGTATGTAAATTAAAATTAGTAGCCGGTACTAAAACATAATCC